>QNUK01000036.1:137500-1337500 GCA_013621035.1 Clarias magur
TCAGTCATCGTCTATACCGCTTAATCCTGTATACAGTGTCGTGGGGAGCCTGGAGCCTATCCCAGGAGACTTAGGCCACGTGGCGAGTGCAATCCATCGCAGGGCACACACACACACACACACACACACACACACACACACACACACACACACACACACACACACACACACACGCACGCTCATTCACACACTATGGGCAATTTGGGAACGCCAATTAGCCTAATCTGCATGCCTTTGAATGTGGGAGGAAACCGGAGTCCCTGGAGGAAACGCACCAATCATGTTAATACATGTAAACTCCTGCACACAGAGACGGAAATCGAACCTGGTTGCTAACCGTGCAAGGCGAAAATGCTAACCTGTAAGCCACCACCATGCATCGCATGCATTACAAAAAATGTCAATAAATTAATTTAAATATTTCAATACATAATTTAATAATTAAATAAAAATACAGAAATGCAACTCATGCTTCATTACTAGATTTAGCCTCTCATTAGCTATAGGAATGAAAACGGCAAAAGGTCAGGATAGTAGGTAATGAGTTCAGGTAATGAACTTTAGATCACCCTTTTAATAACTCTTAAAGTAAATGTCCTAAGGTGTTCTGCTCCAGTCACTTTAACCAGCTTAGCCAGCCTGTTTTTATTAAACAGGCTCAGACAGCTACACCAAATCACCATACAAGAGGAAAGGACCAGATTCAATAAAAGACTGATAAACCAAAGTCCAGCACACCAGATCCACCGATCAGCCGTAACAATAAAACCATTAAGATTATAACCACCTAGGTTTAACGTTTAACTTGCTCTGACCCTCTTGAAGGCATGACTCCACCAGACCTCTAAAGGTGAACCATGTTGTCTGCCACCAGGACCATAGCAGCAGGTCATTTAAGTGCAGCCTCAAATGGATCAGACATTTGAGGACATCCCATGGATGCTCGATCAGATTGAGATCTGGGGAACTCGGAGGTCAACAACCTTAAACTCAAATTCAAATTTTATTTGTCACATACACAGTCATACACAGTACGATATGCAGTGAAATGCTTATACGACCGCTCCGTGACCTAAATATTTAATATATTTTGTAAATATTTTTACAAAAGGAACCTATAAAACAGATTCGAACAACCTTAAACTCAACAAAGCAAGCTGCGATGCACTGAGTGTTCTGATACACTTCTGTCATAGCTAGCATTGACTTTTTTCAGCAAATTTTTCTGTAGGTTTGGACCAGACAGGCTGGCCTTTAGTCCCCACAGACATAGTTGAGCCTTATGTGCCCATGACCCTTTCAGCAGTTTAACTGAATGCTGTTCATGTCACCTAGCAGTGGTGATAATATTATAGCTGACTGGTGTATATTTAGCAGTCACATCCACACGTGGTTCTACTCCAGACTTATGTAACTATATCTGAAGCAAATATCTGCCTAGAATGACTTTGTACGCTGTAGGATTAGTATCAGTACTAAGATGCCCAAAACTGTTCCGGTATGATAGTGACCCCTGTACACGAAGTTAGCTCTTTTGACATGGTTTGTCAAGTTTGTTGTGGAACAACCTGAGTGACCTGACCTCAATTCCTGAACACATTTGGGATGAACTGGAACGCTGACTGCACCCCAGACAACCTCATACACAACATCAGTAATTCACTGTACAAATCCCCTCAGGCATTCTCCACAATCTAGTGCTAATCCTTCCCTGAAGAGGGAGCAAACCAGGAACTGACAACTGTACCTGATACACATGAATACCCAGGGTGTAGGAAGGAGATGTTTAATAAGCACTTATGGGTCAGATGGTGAGGCATGCACATCCTTTTGGACATATTATGCATGTCCGATATTTAGCTTGCTCATGAAGGAGTCCATATTAGTAATAGTAGTAGATATGTTTATGGCCCTGAGTTAGTTAATGAATTTATTTCCACAACTTTTGGAAGACTAGCAATTTTTTTTCTCATTTTTCCAATTGGTCCATAAGACAATCTTAATTTAGAAAAACAGCTTCCAAATAAATTTAGTTTTATCAGATTAGAGCTTTTATAAGCTTATATATGAATCATGTACTTGACACTTTGATTTAATTCAGTGTTTATACTTTTAAATGCCACCACAGATGATTATGCAAAAGCAGGTCATTTTTCAGACTAGATTTTATGAACTAATACACAATACTGCCCGGACTTCCTTGTCCTACATCACCGGACGTATTGTCATTTCACAAGGCGGTTTCGTTGCTCAACAGTGCATTCATTTCTGGTAACCTTATTTTTTGGTTCCTCATGGACTAGTCAAAGTGACACACTTCATTTGGAGACTGAGAGTTTTTTTCCTCCATATTCATTTCTAAATTTGTTTTATGACCAGTAGTCATGAAGGATTTGGTATGCTTTTTCATACACCAGCAATTCAGGCGTGTAGACACGGTCAAGGTGATCTGCTGAAGTTCAAACTGAGCATCAGAATGGCAAAGAAAGGTCATTTAAATAACTTTGAACGTGGCATCGTTGTTGGTGCCAGATGAGCTGGTGTAAATATTTCTGAAACTGCTGATCTACAGGGATTTCTATTGTTTACATAGAATGGTCTGAAAAAGAGAAATTATCCAGTGAGTGGCAGTTCTCTGGGTGAAAATCTCTTGCTGATGCCAGAGGTCAGAGGAAAATGCAACGTAAATAACATCTCATTACAACTGAGGTATTGCTCAGAATGCACAAAACGTCAAACCTTGAAGCAGATCGGCTACAGCAGCAGAAGACCACACCAGGTGCCACTCCTGACAGCTAAGAACACGAAACTGAGGCTCAAATTCACACTGGCTCACCGAAATTGGACAATAGAAGATGGAAAATTGGCGTACTGCTGCTGTCTCCTTTGTCCATTCCTTTATGACCACAGGATAACACACCATGTCACAAAGATAGAATCATCTCAAACTGGTTTCTTGTACATGCCACTCATGTTATATTCACTGTACTCAAATGACATCCACAGTCACTGGATCTCAATCGAATAGAGCACCTTTGGGATGTGGTGCACATGGGAGATTCGCATCATAGACGTGCAGCCGACAAATCGGCAGCAAAAACTGCATGATGCGATCATTTCGATATGGACGAAAATCTCTAAGGAATGTTTCCAGCAGTTTGTTAAATCTATGCCATGACAAATTAAGCTAGACAAACGTCAAAACGGGTTGCAGCCCAGTAGTAACAACAGGGTGTACCAGTGATGAAGTGGCCAGTGAGTGTCGGTTTATTAGAAATAGTATGGAAATTAAGCATTTTTATTCTAAACTTGGTGAAACATCGTTGACTCGTCAGGTATTTTAGATGAAAGCTTGATCGTGAACCATGAGGGGTGAGCGAAGCATTGTGTCACAAGGTAGCATTCATAATTTAAATTATTTTATAATAGAAAGAAATTAAAAACAGACCAATGTGCCAATTATGAAACAATAAATATTTTTCCCTTTAAAGTCCTGCTAGACAACCCTGCATTAAAGACTGTCACAAAAAAACAAATCAATAAAACTAATACAAATAGAATAGTTATATTAAAGTAAATATATTGGTGACATTACATCTGAGATACACTGTGTGTAATTGTAGTGACAGATTATTATCTGTTAAATATAGTAGATGATGTGGCTGTTCCAGTCAGATCTCGGCTTTTTATAGGAAAGTCTCTGGATTGCAGGATTGTGTGGGTTGCATCCCGGGTTTATTTGTGTGCTTGGTGGAGTTTCCTGGCTGGCGCTGTCTTTACCACTTTGACTCCAAGCCAAATCGCAAACCCGAGACTATGATTTAAGCAAATCACGCTTATTAACCAGTGGGTTTTCCGACTCAATGAGAATCTCACGTTACATAGTCGTTTTATGCTCAATGATCCAGGATAAGCTTTTGAATTTTTCTTTTTTTCCCCCCCAGTGACCCAGGAATATCTGTACACAGGATGTGCGTCCTGTGCTTGTTTTAAACCATGCATTTGCACAGTTCATTAAAACCAATGCAGCACATGTTCTTAAACAGCGTTTGTTCTCTTTCAGTTTGCAGCGTGTATGTTCATAAGAGCTGCCGAGACAGTGTCGCGGTGTGTACCAAAGGAAAGGTAAGGAACGTCTTTGTGAATGCGTTCAAATGGATTGCTTAATTAATAAATAAAGGAGATGCTTTTAGCAGTACATTTGCTTTCATCTTCTTCTCAGTTTCCGAAGCAGCCACAGATTGTAGTACCTGACTCGGCCACCATGCCTGGAGTCACGTTAAGAGCAAAAAGTATGCTGTTTGTAATTTGTTTTCCTAAATTAAGTGGCACCATGTTCAGTACGGCAGTGTTACCTTAAAACGTTTTTGTTTCCGTATATAGGCTCTGCCCCACGGGAAAGGCCCTGGTCAGCCATTCTGTCTCCAGACGACCACCTCTCTTTGATGGCCGTGCCACGTAGACACACTAGCATCCTGCCTTTCAACAGCAGCAACCTGTCCAAAAGCATTTCCATCAGCAACATTGCAGTGTGAGTGTTCATTTTAACTGCAAAGCCATTAGTTACACAACAGCGCACACAAACCTTTAAGGAACACTGCTCCCTGAAGCTTACAGAATTCTGTTGTTAATTTATTGCTGGATACTGTAATATATTTTTCTAAATAACAAAATGGGAGAATGGGATTGCAGAGGCTCAGTTTTTCTAGCACAATGACAGTAATGGTTAATAGCTTCAAAATGTAAGCTTTGGAAGCTGATCTGTTAGCGCAGAGTGTATGGATGAGACCTGGACAGACTGCAGCCCCACTGCATCACTCTGCTTAGATGGAGATGAATTCCTGTCGTGGGCAATCAGTAGGAGTAAATGTACATTAATTGAAAACAGACCAATTTGCCAATTCAACCAAAATCTTTTGTACAAAATAAAAGTTTGATTCCAAGCATTGATTAAAGTCATACAGAGTAGCCTTTCCCTTAATAACAGGTATGCTGCCTCTTCTCCCATGCCTCTAAAATAAATTATAAGGTCATAAATGGAAAACTTTATTAACTCCTGAGAATTCAGTTAGGACTTTGATTGATTTATAGTTAGCTACATGTCTTAATTACCTTCAGCTCACTTCCTTGTTATCTTCCTTCAGATTTGATGAAATGCCACTAAAGAGTCTGCGATATTTATCCCAGTCCACCGACAATTTGCACAAAGCCAACAAGGTCAACGAATCCACAGAGTCTCTGATAGATGAAGGTAAGCATCTTCTCATTTCCTCCCAAAAAACATTTTGTTTGTTTCCATTTCCTGGAGCTTTTTCTTATCTTCCCAAGCAGCTAGTAAGCAGGTGCAAGTTTGGAATGAGCTCGAGCTCAAAATGTGTTCAAGCCAACAATTGACCAGAAGCAGGCTGGAATTTATTAGTGACATTTGCTGCACACCATAGCGAGCTTTAATCGCACATGCATATTAAACTAATTTCGGTGTTGTTTACAGGAACGGAGATCGATGGGCAGCTAATGGGAGAGTTCGAGGCGGACGTTAAAGAGTTTGAGGCCGACTCGTGGAGCTTTTCGGCAGATAAGAAATATCTGAAGCAACTGAAAAAGGACGTCGTCAAGCGGCAAGATGTCATTTATGGTAAGGTCACTGATGTTCACGCTGAAACATGTAACCAACAGTCTTCACCTGACTCGTTTGATTTCTCGGACACTATATTTTCAGTTTAATGCAGTAGAAAGGGCTCCTGATTATGTGTTTAAGGTTTTATGTCCAATGCATTATCTGGAAAATGCAGTGACTCTTCCAAACCAGTTTATTATAGTTTTTTTCTTTACACCTATAGCAGCTTTTCTGCTCCAGTCTTGATAGGATCTAAATACCTATGTCACATAGTGTCTTACAACACGGAGAGAAAGCTCTGTTCCTTTGATACCTTGTTCTCTGGTCTGCAGTCATTTATTTGTTGCTGTAATGTAAAAGATAAACACACAATCACCCATTTTGCAGAATGCTCCTAGAACCTTGAACAGGATCAGGGTTTGTGATAGTGAGAGTCTGTTTGCTTAAAGCGCTCTGTCAGGTCTGAGACTATAAAATTGTTCACTGGTTGCAATATTAAATGTAATATTTACAGTAAGTGCAATACCTGTAAACATATTGTTACCTGGATTATCTGCAGAATATAAAAAAAAGGTTGTATGTTTTTTTTTCTTCCTTTTAATTTCAGCTGAGCGTGTTTCAAAAGAGCTGTCTCATTAAAAAAAAAAAAAAAGCACTAATTACGTAGCTAATTAACTACGACGCTACATTCATTTGAATTGTAGGCAGTAAAAAAATGAAACACTTATAGGAAACTAATCAATGTTGTGAGGCTGAGTTCCCCTCGAGAGTTACCACTCAAATATCTAGCAGCAAACTCTCTTTTTTATTACTCTCATACAACAATTTGCACCTGATTACATATTTTAAATGCATGTAGTACCTTTTATCTGTTTGCACTGTATCTGTTTCATTTGTTCCTGTTTTCACTTTCATTTCCTATTCCATTTGCTATCTTGTAAAGCTAATTAGAATTTGAAAAAAAAATGCACAAAAGGGCTATTGTCACGAAGACTTTGTTCAAATCTGTAATTTGGGTTACAACCGGCACTCTTGTCAAAGCCAAAATGAATTAATTCAGCAGTTCTGTGTTATAAGAACTTGTGCATGCAGCAGAAGTATTAATCAACATTATGTTTCTCTTCCTTCCAGAGCTGATCCAGACAGAGATGCACCATGTGCGTACGCTGAGGATCATGGCCGATGTATACAGCAAAGGGCTGCTCAAAGAGGTGCAGCTGGAGGCCCAGACGGTGGACAAGGTCTTCCCTGTGCTGGATGACCTACTGGAGATGCACACACTCTTTTTTAGCAGCCTACTCGAGAGGAGGAGGGAGGCCAAGCAAGAGGGCAAGGATGGAGCCTTCACTATAAACAGGATTGGGAATATACTGATGAACCAGGTGAGGGGAAAACTACTGCTCCAGAGGTTCATAAAGTCTACTACCAAGGATTGTTTTTTTTTTATTGAAACAAAGTTCATAGTTCACGGAGTTTATTTAAGAGATTATATATCATACCTATTTCTGTATATTTAAGATAGTATTTTAAATTTAAATGCCAAATAAACATTTTAATTTTAAGTTAACATGGCACTATGTATCATTATTCCTAGTGCCTTCAATTTGGGGTTTGACTTCACTGTGATTGCACTGTGGCCTCATTGTCGTTCCCAAGTCTCCCATAGTGTGTTAACGAATGTGTGAGAGTGTGTGCTTGTGATGAATTGGTACCCTGTGCACCTTGCGCCAGAAGTCTCCTGGGACAGGCTGCAGGCTTCCCATGACCCTGTACAGAATAAGCGATATAGAAGGTTAATGAATTAATGAACCACATATAGAAAAAAAAGTGTACATTATGTAGTAGATGAGTTCACACTGCCAACCGAAGTGGCCCAAATCTGTTTTTTTTATTATATGTGACTCAGATCTGATTATTTTTCATGCCAGTGTGAACAGCCCAAACCGCATTGAATCTGATACTTTCAATTCTGATTTGGGCCACTTCTGTATGTGCATTTAAACTAGATACCATTCAGTTTTTTTGCAGTGCAACCTCAGTCCGAAGAGTCAGATTGGAATGCATATTACTTTTAAGTCAACACAATACGACAGTCATGATTTTGCACTAGAAAAGTTGAGAGTGAAGGAGGATTTCAGTGGCTGGAGAATGAGTTAGTAGTGTACAGTAGCGCTGCCGAAGCACACCAAACCAATGCTCCGCCCCTTTTCTCTCTATTTCTGACAATCCAGCTTAAATTTATATACATTTATGTAAGCGTGAAAATCCAATTATTAGCCTAGTAAAGCTTATATCATGCAAGAGAACCAGTAAAAAACAAAACAGCTGAGTAAGTTTTAAGATGTGTTGATTAATTCAGTGTATCGTTCCACCTTAAAAGTTGTCGGTACAATTTCAGCAGCACAGTTGCGTTAACAAAGAAAACATAAATTAAGCAACAAAACATAATTAAGCTTTATTTATATATAAAAGGTAACAAAAGTGAAAAATAATTCAGATTGCGCTCTCGTGCATAAAAAGATATCACTTAGACCTTATAGAAAATCATCCATATGTTTGAATGTTCTTACGCATGGTGTGCTTTCATGGACTGGTGTGTTATCACTGTTCTATTTCTTTCTGTACACAGAAAGAAACTCCAGATCCACCTGAGCTCTGGTCAAGATAAAACAGTTTCGGAGAATTAATCAATCAATGCTCAGTGGTTAGGGCATTGGATTACGGTTGGGAAGGTCCCAGGTTCAAACCCCACGACCACCAAAGTTGCCACTGTTGGGCTCTTGATCAAGGCCCTTAAACCTGAGCTGCTCAGATGTACTGTATAATGAGATAAAAATGTAAGTCGCTCTGGATAAGGACGTCTGCCGAATGACTAAATTATGTAAATGAATGATTTATGCCCCCCAAAAAACAACAACAACTTGAGATCACTCTCAATGAACCATGGTTGAAATGGTGAAACAGGATTCATGATAAAAAAAGACATCATATCAGTGGGTTTCTTGGGATGGGAAAAGATTAAAACATGTAGGATTCCAGAGCAGCTCGAAATCTCCAGGAAAATCTTAACATACCAGGCAGTGCAGAACTTCAGACGACTTCTCATTATAGAAGCAGAGCAAATATCTAGTGTGATAAAGTTTCACAGTTTCAGTATAATAAAAAAAGCGAATACTCAGGATATGTCATTGACATCATCAGTGTCCCTGGAGACTTGGCAAGGAGAAATCTGACTAGAATGAGAAGCTGAAGCAGATGAGAGTAGAAGTTTTTGGATGAGATCATTGGGTATTAGTAAATGTTAGACTGCTAAATATAAATTGCGGGGCAGAAACAGGAACTGCTGGAGAGACAGTCAGGATCGAGCTTGCCTGTGTGGTCATCCTGGAAGGCCCTGTTTTGGTGTTAAGATGGGTAACTTCCTCTGAGAGACTTATGTAGGTCATGGGATAGACCATGGCTTGGACCATGGGGTCATTTTGGAATTATAAACAAGTTTATCACGAAAACATCCTTCTTCTTCTAGTAATGGATGAAATAGTGGTAAAATACCTGGCAAAATTGTGGATTACTCATACAGGCTTTTTTTTTTTAATACAGCCGAGGCTTCTTTCAGTAATGCATTAAACAGCAATAATGGAATAAATAAGAAGAGTTTCTTTTATAATAATAATAATAATAATAATAATAATAATAATAGTTCAAGTCAAATCAGTACTTGTGATGAGATTTCTCTGGAATGAAGGCATTAAACCAATTGACATTTACAGAAAACTTGAAGCACAGTACGGTGATGAGACGCTTAGCCGCAGTAAAACATTTGAATGGTGCAGACATTATTAAGAAGGCCGTACGTCTGTGAATGACAAACCCAGCTGAAGTGGCTCGGGGCCCACTCCATCTGCTTCTGTGACCATTCAGTGAGTGGAACATCTGATTCTTGAAAAGCAACAGATAACTTTGTCACATTGCAGAAGAGAAATATCTACACACTTCACGGTCTTCATGAAGACCACTTGCACATTATACTGTAGGAACTCGGCTGGGAGTTATTGCAACATGCCATGTACAGTCCTGACCTCGCTTCAAATCATTTCCACATGGTTGGGCTATTAAAGGTGTTCCAGGGAGGCCAGCGTTTCAGACATGAAGCAGACAGACAGTCATGGGTCCAGTGTACTGAGAAAACTTTCTACCAAACACAAGTGAAACACTTTGATGCATGCATTAATGTAATAGGGGATTATATAGAGAAATAAAAGTAGTTTTTACTCTCATAACTATGTTTTTGTTATTCTGCATAACCAAACATCCTGGTTTGACTTGAACGCACGTTGTAATAATAACAATAATAATAAAGGAGAAGAAAACACCCAAGAATAAAGCAAAGCTACAAAAGTGGCACACAACGTGATCACAAGCAGGATCAGGATTAGGATTCACTCAATCCAATTAAAGAAGATGAAATAAGTACAAATCGTTTTTTTTTTTTTTTTCAAACGACACATTTTATTCAGTAAATTATTGAGAATAGACTGGTGTATTTTTAGTTAATCGTCCTATTAATCATGGCCTGAGAGTGTACTGGCAATACTGCAACCAAACACACTACTGTAAATTATCAGCAGATACTGTATCTTTATGACAAACAAAGAGACACATTTGGAATGACTGTCCAGTTTGGATCAAACTGTGCTGGCGTAAGCTTTCGATTCCTGTCCTTGGCTAACAGGAGTGGAACCTGATGAAGTCTTCTGCTCTTACAGCCCATTCTATCTACCTGTTTTGTGCATTCTGAGATGATGCACGCTCGCCACAGTTGTAAAGAATTTTCATTTGAATTGCTACAGATTTCCTGTCAGCTCAGAGCAGCCTGGTCATTCTACTCTGACCTCTCTCAACAACAAGGTCCTTCTGCCTGCAGAATAGCCTCTCAGTGGCGGACGTTTTTGTTGTTGTTGTTGTTGTTTTTGATTTTCACGCCTTTCTGTATCAACTCCAGAGACTGTTGTGTGTTTAACTCCCAGAACCTCAGGACTTTCTGAAACACTCTACCATGCTACAGTCCAAATCACAGTGATCTCATTTTCCCCTCTATTCCGATATTTGATGTGAACATTTAACGGAGGCTCTTGTCCTGTACTTGCAGGTTGTTATGCATTGCACTGATGATTACTGATGGGGTGATTGCAGAAACAAGCAGGAAAGATGACTTTTTTCAGTTCTATGACGTGAGGTTTATCTCCAGATGGTTAAACCAAGAGGTGCTACTGTAAATGACTGCAAGTGAAACATAGTAGTATATAACAGTGAGAACAGAGAAAAATGCAGAAGAGAGAAAAATATATGATCACTTTTTTTTACAGGAAAAACAGTAGCTGTGATACAATTTACAGTTTAAGTTAAAAGATAAATTAGATTAACAAAATGGGATAAAGAAAGAATGAGATGTCGTAACTTCAGACCCGGCAGAAATTGTTGATTGTCAGAATGTTGTGACAACGAACAATGGGACAGTGTTGGCATGGGACTTCAGTGTCTTCATGAAGACTACTTGCACTTTATAGGAACTCGGCTGGGAGTTATTGCCACCATATCCCTCGTACAGTTCTGAGGGATGTTTATGAAAGTTAGAATTACTTGACAATGGGATAGCGTTAAATGAATGACCCTAACACAACATCACCAAAAAATATATATATATATTCAAAACAATATTCAAATCAATGCAATTTTATTTGTATAGCATTTTTAACAATTGTTATTGTCGCGAAGCAGCTTTACACAATCAAAAGTTTGGAAATTTGTATGAAATGTGAAAAATGTGTATGAGTAAAAATGATTAGATAGATTAATAGAATTTTTAATACAAAACGGCCTGAGCGGGATTCATACTTCAGTTGCTGCAGACCAGTAGGGAGCATGCTGTTGATGCTGTTGATGTCTGCATAAAAAGTACCACGAAAAAAAAAATAGCAATAGCAATTTCCTGAAATATTAAACTGGAATAAATAGAAGTTCTATGAAACCAGCCATGATGCAAACAATATATTACAGTAGAGTAATTTTGGACCTAATATGCACGCGATACGGTCATTAAAAATTAAACAAATAAGTAACATTAGATCACTAAGATGTGCGCCATGAGAAATGTGTGCAGAATCTCTGATTGGAATTCTGAACCCCGTTAGAAACTTGGATGTGGACGGATGTCGTGGGAAAGGTTGTCAATCGACATAAATGTTCCAAATAAATGTTCCAGTTTCATTGTTGTATGACGTTGTATTTTAAACGTTGTGTTTGTTAAATGTAAAACATAAAAAGTTCTTGTTAGAAGACTCGGGTATTTCAACCGAAATGCATAGTTTTGTTTTAAGGCCTTACAGGATTTCATTACTTTATAATATGTGTTCTAGTTTTCCGGCTCCAATGCTGAAAGCATGAAGAAAGTTTACGGGAAGTTCTGCAGCCGCCACAACGAAGCAGTGAACTTGTACAAGGAACTACACGCCAAAGACAAGCGCTTCCAGACTTTTATCAGGGTAAAAATCATCTCACTGGATCACTTTTTAGTTTTTAGCTTTTTTTTGTTTTGTTTGTTTTTGGCTTGGAGTGTTTTCTCAGTGAGTAACAGTTCTCACTTGAAGTGTGCAGATTAACATCTGAACTGTACAATGTGTCTTGCCTTGATCGTTTCAGAAAAAGATGAGTAGCAGTATTGTTCGCCGACTGGGGATCCCAGAGTGCATCTTGCTAGTCACTCAGCGATTAACGAAATACCCCGTCCTGCTGCAGAGGATCCTGCAGCACACTAAAGGTGAGCCTCTTTAACACTGCTTGGAGACATCATCATCCGCATTGGTAAACAATGTTAATGCCTTAGCTCAGAGTCTTAGCTCAGTCTCCCAAACCCCCCCTACCCACCCACCCCAAGTCTCTATGTTTATCTAGTCACACAGTATTTCTTCCTCCGTAAACACTCGCGTCTTATGGATGGCTCTGCTGCGGCTCTTATGAGGTGCCATGTTTACACGCTGCACAGTCTCCACAAAGTAGGACATCTGAAAGAGTTTACGTCACAAAAATATGAGGGGTACAATGAGAACAGTGTGAGATTTAACAAAGCAGACTTGGTGCATTTACTCTGTTTTAATGGCAAAGTTGAAAGAGACTTTATATATATTTTTGGAGAAAGTGTTGCCCTGGAAAAGAAGCAGTGAATATGAGGGGTGTTCAAGTCAAAGCAGGACTATGCAGAATAACAGAACATAGTTATGAAAGTGAAAAAAGATCTCTTTATTTCTGTATATTATACTTATCCCAGCTTGGATGCCATCAAGGTACAACGTGTACCGGAGAGTGTGCTCCGAGCGTGCTGAGCGTGCTGAGTGTGCTCCTTGGCTGTGATTAACTTTCATGAACGTATAGCCTTCTGACGATGTTTTTTTTCAAGAAACTATATCCCAAGTCCCAGTTTGACTTGAACACCCTCATAATAGCAATCAACAAGTCGGGGAAAGGAGGTGTGTCCATTCACCTGTCAGACAAATTTGTTTATTAGGACATTCTTATTATATCACACTGTTTAATGTTGAAACCTTGTGTTCACTATGTAATGCGTAGATGCTTTGTTGCAAAGAGGTTATGAATTAAATACCCTGTTTTTTTGGCTGGTTGTACTATAAGTCGTGTGTGTGTGTGTGTGTGTGTGTGTGTGTGTGTGTGTGTGTGTGTGTGTGTGTGTGTGTGTGTGTGTGTGTGTGTGTGTGTGTGTGTGTGTGTGTGTTGTGTGTGTGTGTGTATGTGTGTTGTGTGTGTGTGTATGTGTGTGTGTGTGTGTGTGTGTTGTGTGTGTGTGTGTGTGTGTGTGTGTGTGTGTGTGTGTGTGTGTGTGTGTGTGTGTGTGTGTGTGTGCTTGAACAGAGAATGAAGAGGACTATGTGGACCTGACACAGGCTCTGCAACTTATTAAGGATATCATAGCTGCTGTAGACAACAAGGTAAACAATCACGAGAAAAAAAAGAAGCTAGAGGAGATCTATAACAAGACAGATGGCAGAACTATCACCCGCATGAAGAGCGGTCAGATGTTTGCTCGAGAAGATCTAATACGAGGACGAAAGCTCCTTCATGATGGGCCTCTCCAGCTGAAAGCCCTGACAGGAAGACTGAAGGGTAAAGAAAGCTTCAGGTTTCTCTGCAATAATATAAAGAATGACACATTCTTCTTTAAAGTACGTTTTAATATTCTACAATGTTGTAGCTTTGTAAGTTTATTTTGTCAAACAGGAATGTATTTTAATATTACTGGTTTCTGTTTTAATCCTGTGACAGATGTGCAAGCCTTGCTTCTATCTGACGTCTTAATATTCCTGCAAGAGAAGGACCAGAAATATGTCTTCGCTTCACTAGTATGTTTTACGCAAAATATTGGCTTTTTGACTTTATGATCACTTTGTGAGATTACCGAAAGACTGAAAGCCTTGCTCAAGCTTTTCATATCTACTCTTTTTCATGCCTTTGTCAGATACAGTTTGTTTGATTTATAGACACGGTGGTTCGGTAAACATTAAGTTCAGAGTTTTGAGTATGGGATGTTGTTATAAAATGCTTTTGCAGAGTAAATATGGTGGGATTTTGGTCATATTATAAGTTAAGCATGTCTTGTTTTTTTTTTTTTTGCATATCGTAGAATTTAAATATATTTATAAATATATTATTATCATAATATGATAATAAGCGAGCTCCTGCTAGATCATACTATAAAAACCATTTTGCAGGATAAGAAGGATACAATGAAATACATTTGAATCCTAAAATGACATTATAATTGTGAAATATTTCAGCTGAACACCATCAAACTATCACTGATGCAGTGTTGTTTGTGCCTTCCTCTCTTCCTCTATCTTTCTGTCCTGCTCCCTGCCATCTCTAACTCCGCCCATATCCTCTGTTCATTTTACTTTATTTCCTCTCTGTCTCTCTCTCTCTCTCTCTCTCTCTCCCCAGGACCAACGCGCCACCGTTATCCCTCTACAAAAGCTAATCGTCAGAGAGGTGGCTAACGAGGACCGGGGCTTCTTTATCATCGCAGCAGGCATCGAGCGTCCAGAGATGGTGGAAGTTCATGCCACTTCAAGAGACGAACGGAACACATGGATGCAGCTCATCCAGAACGCGATGCATTCTAGGTAAATACTGGAAAATCTGCTTTTTCTATATTAATTTAGAGGATTGTTATTAAGCTCATTGATTGGGCCTTTGAGGTTGCATTTACATTGTTTAATGCGAAGAAACAACATTTTACCTGTATACTGTTTTATTTTGTTTATACAGGTAGTTATAATTCACAAAAAAGCAGGTTCTGTTGCAAAACTGTTGCACGGACTTAACACAGATAATGGAAATAAGCAAGTCTGGATTGAATTTTTACAAATTGATTTTGCAGAGAAAAGGACGATGATGAAGGCATCCCTAGTGAGACGGAGGAAGATAAAAAGCTGTTGGAGTCCAAAGCGAAAGAGATGAGAGGTGAGGAGATAAACAGTCCTGGTTTGGGGTTTCAATTTTTATTATCACTAAACAATGTGTCATTTTGTAAAGGATTGCTTCAGTCTTTGTGTATTCTCTTTTGACTTCCTCTGTTCCTGTCTCAGCCATTCTTCAGAGAAAGGATGATCAGATCCTGGCTCTCTTGAATGAAAAGATAAAGCTTTTCAATGACATGTGTGGTTCTGGATCGCATGAAGACCTGACCACCAGGACGCTCTTCAGGGCCTGCAATGAGAGCCTGCCCAAGGGAGAGAATATCATGAAGGAAGCAATTAAAGAAGGTAAGTGACACTTTATACAGAACCAGAAGAGAAAATCTTCTGTATATTTTTGTTAGAACTGTTAGATTTCTTTTTTTGTTTTACATGATGTCCCTTGTGGCATCATTAGGGCTCATTTCCACCACTAAATGTCAAGCAGGACTCTTTGGTAACTCGTTTAATGTAATGCGGTTAGTGACGCGGGTGTCTCTGTGGGTTTGTGTGTACTACAGTGGAGATGTTGCAGACGCTGGTACACAGTGGTCTGGGAGGAGCCGTGAGCCAGCAGGGGGGCGCTGAATCCGGAACCACAGCTTCGGTGCTCCTGCCTCGTAGATCTGAGACCTTCGGAGGCTTCGACAGCCAACAGATGAACAGCTCCAAACGTGAGGGCATGATTCTGCTCGGTCATTTTTTTAAATATAATATATCAGAGAAATTGTGGAGAATTCAAGCACAAATAGTGTATTAGATAATAGACATGGAAGCAAAAAAAAAAAACTCAGTCAAGAGTATTTATAATAGAGTCAATAATTCATGTATCACCCTCACTGACTCCAAAATATATATGTTTTAAAATAATTTTTACTTCATATACAGTACCAGTCAAAGGTTTGCATTTGCTTTCTATATTTTATAACAATCCTGGAGCTTTCAAAGGTATGAAATAACAAATATGTTATAAATAGGATATTAATTAACAACAACAACAGTCAGTTATTTTAAGACAGGAAGGTCAGCTGTGCTGGAACAGTTCTTGTGCATTTGCAAAACCCATCAGGCACCATGATGAACCTGGCTCTCATGAAAGCCAACACAGGAAAGCAAGACCAAAACTTACCTCTGCTGCAGAAGAGACGGGCATTTAAAGTTACCAGCTTCAGAAATCACCAATTAACCTCAAACAGCACCTTGGATTAGAGCCATTATGATGGCCCTAGCAGACGCATTTCAATAGCAACTGTTCAAAGGAGATTATTACATATTTTGTTTTACAGTGTAATAAATAAAAATCAGGAACGACCACAGAGTTAGAAGGTGCATCCAAACTTTTGACTGGTATTTGAGGTGGAAGAATGCTGAATGTTGATGATGTACAGTAGAACATTCAACATACACTTTTGAATCAAATTGGGACATTTATAAAATCGTTCTGCGTAAAAAAAATGCTAAACATCGAAACAGCACCTAGGTATCATAAAATCAAATCTGTTTTACTGTGTTTCTTTATGTCAGAGAGGGACAGTTGGTGGAAACATAAAAAAGAGACAAAAAGATTATTTTGTACAATTAAGTAATGTTTAAAAAAAATCTTTTTTTACAGTTTGTTAATTAAAAAATCTGTGCTGCACACAAAAAGAAACACAATGTGCAGGAATTTGTTGTTGTCATCATCACTGTCTCCTGTTTATACAAGCACCAAAATGTTGCTATGTCTGCTGCAGTTTTGATGACAATTGCATTCACCAGTGGGGAAATAATACTGAATGACCCGTCTATGTTTCTCAGCTGATCGTTTATTTTAATGTTTAAAAAATTTGTGTAATAGAATCAAGTCTTTAGTGCGTCTCTGCTTGTGGATCATGTTTGTCTGGATTTGCAGACGGAGATAAAGAGGAGAGCGATGACCTGAGGAGGACAGAGTCCGACAGCGTTCTGAAAAAGGTGAGTCTGACCTTTTCATGCAGTAGGAGGGAATTTAGGAGGGCTTGTTGTTCTAGTAAAATAATCAAGGGGTGGTGATGTCAACCAGTGTTTCAACAGTATTACCACAACAATGATTACTGAATGTGATGCCGAAGATAATTTCTTTCCAATACCTGCGTGACCCAATGTGCTTAAATCCTCTTCTAGGATGCCAGTTACGTCAAGCATGACAGTTGTGAAGATATTAGCAAATCTTATAGTTTAACATTAATCTGGCAAGTTAGTTCCTGGTATCAGACTGTAGCGGCTTTTTTTCTCTCAACTGACATGACTGTGCTAATAAAAAACACAGCTTCTGTATCTCTGAGAAGCCAAAAGTAAAAATTCCTCTTTGACAGAAAGTGTGCTGACTGATCTTCTTTGGTAAATAACATGTTTCTGTAAAACAGTTAATTATTCAGCTTATTGCTGTATTATTCAGATAATGTTCAGTAGTAGCTGTGATTAGAGTAATAGCAGGTATACCTGTTTCACAAAAAAGAAACAATAACCCCTAAGTAAGCAGATTGGAGAATTCATTAGAGCTGTGTTTTACACTTTGGTTTAGGATGTAATCCTAATTTTTCTATCAGGTTTGGTAAAACTTTAAGGTTGTGTTCACCTGCCATATGAATAAAGGAGGCTGGGGGAGTAAATAAGCTCGATTTAGAAGGGTGTAAAGGTGCACATGGCTGTTTCAAGCTGGTAATGAGCAGCGCATCACTGAGCTCATGGCCACTTGCCTCTGGAGTCAGGCTGATTAAAGAAGTCTCTCAGCTAGACTCTACTCTCTGCTTTGTTTTCTTCACAGGGGGGGAACGCCAACCTGCTGCTGGTGCTAAAGAGGAACAGAGAGGTAATGCTTGTGAACATGCTTCAGTCTCAATGAGCCGTGTTATCGGTAGTCAATGGCTGCTGGATTTAGCTGTTTAACAGACTGAAGATGGCAGCTGGAACAGGGCTGGGAGCCATTTCTTTAGCTCTGGGGTCGTTCTTTACTCGATTTTGTGAGGAAATTTGTTCAAGGAAAAATAATCTAATGATTATATAACGTGACGTTATAGACATTTTTAAACTTTAAACTATACTGTATATATATATATATATATATATATATATATATATATATATATACACACTTGTATATATTTAATAAATGTAACATAATACATGTTATGTAATATAGTAAGTCGACAAATCTGCAAAAAGTCGGTTTAGAGGGTTGCCTTACATTTTCTGTTTAACATTTTCAGATGAAACATTCCACCCCGTAAAAAACAGCAAAGGAGAAATAATCCCAGTGCTTTTCTGATCCCAGTTAAATGTTTTTCCCCCCAGATTGTTTCGGCTCCAGCGCTTAGTGAGATCAGATTGTTTGCAAACACATTTAGAGATGTTAAGACCCCTTTTCCAGCTGACACAGAGAGTTAGTGAAGCAGTGCTTATGAGTGTGCTGTTGTGAATGTCAGTGGGATTAAAGTGTGATGTGATTGTATTTGTACAGCAGGTCCTGAGCAGTGTTACACATCTCCACGATCTCCTCAGTTCACTACAGGTGTGTGTTCACTTCTGTTCCACGGAAGCACTGCTCACAATCCAGCTTCATCTTATCAATTATACTGACCCGATCTGTCTGTCTATATGTCTGCCTGTCTCGCTGTCTGCTTCTTTCTGTCTGTATGACTTCCTGTGTCCCTGTCTGTCTGTCTGCATATAGTATGCATGGCTCTCTCATTCTCTCTCTGTCTGTGTCTGTCTGTATGTCTGCCTGTTTCTCTGTCTCACTTTGTGTCAGTGTCTCTATCTGTCTGTCTTCTGCCTGTCTACCTGCCATCTCTCTTTCTGTTTATTTGTCCTGCTCTGTGTCTGTCTGTATGTCAGCGTGTCTCTCTCTCTCTCTCTCTCTCTCTGGCTCATTGTTTGTCTGTCACAATTATTTTTGTTTGCTTGTTTATTTGTTTCTTTCTTTCTTTCTCAAAAATAATATATATATATATATATATATATATATATATATATATATATTTTTTTTTTATAGGTAAGATATTTGCCTTATTTTTTATATGAAAACACGCACACACACACAGTAGTATTTATAATACAGAAATTGTTAACAAATTTTAATAAACAGGTTTTCTAATAATAAACAGATTTTCTAATAATAAAAAGAATTTAAAAACCGTTCATTTAATTTTTATAATCAGTCATTGATGTGACTGTGATGTATTTTGGTAGAAGGCAAGCGCTTTGTAACAGTCATGGTGCTTTGCAAAATTGATCGGAACAGGAAAGTCGATTAAGCTTTGTGGTAATGCAAATAAACACACAAATAATGCAAATAATGGAAGTAATGCAAATAAACAAAAACTGCAGAGGTTGAATAGTAGATTTACTTTATGATTATAGTTGAATATGAAAATGAAATGAGTTGAGTTCAGTTTTGTACAGTAGGGCAGTTTCATATAAGACAGTGTTCTGTGGACTGGCCATTGCAGGCTTGTAACAAAGAGCACATAAAAGCCCATAATAAAGTGAAACATTAATACAACATACCATTTGTGAGCCCTGAGCTTGTTTCCCTGCGATCAAGGAGTGACGAGAGACGATGACACCTGAAGTGTATCCTTATGTCCAGTCTGCTCCGTAATTTTGTTTTCGTTGCTGAGACTGCAGACAACCCAGTTTTACAAAAATACAGTTAGTTGTCGGAAATGTAGGCAGGTTTTCAGCGCTTGGTGACGATCTCAAAATATTTCTCAGTGATTTTAATCCAGAGCGCCGGCAGGGTTGAAGCTGTCTCAAACATACTTTTAAGGCCAAATCTATTATAGTGGGCTCGGAGCATGTGAATCACCTGTTGCAATAAACCTGTAATTTTGGCATTTTCTTTTAAGTGCAGCTTTCTTTTTGTTTAGCAGTCTCAGAGTCTTATCTGCTGTTTTATCATTGAGGATCTTCCATTTTCTACTCATTTTAGCTAGAGTTAGCTTGTAACATTAGCCTAATTTTACAGAGAGAAGTGTGGGAAAAAGGTAAAGATGGAAGTGAACGGGAGTGATAATTTTTCCAATATAAAACACTTTGCAGGCTCTGATAGTCAATAAAATATATTTGTACCATATACTGTACCATTGCTGTACAGTAATTAAGATTCAAATATGAATTTATTGGACAATGTAGAATAAATCATACAGTTACTTTGCAGTAAAAACTAAGACACAGGATAACATTTTGCTCATGTACATCATTCTATGTGTATTTGTTTAGGGCTTGGTAGTTCAGCAAGACACCTTCCTGGAGGAACAGCGCCAGGCTCTCAGCGAGCGTCCGTCCTCACGTCCCCAGTCTCGGCCTCCGTCTCTAGTGGAGCAAGAGAAGCAGCGCAGCGCAGAGCGTCAGCGACAGGAAGCAGCCGCTCACATTGAGGAGAGGAAGCGCAGAGAGAAGGAGTGGGAGGTACGGGATAAGGATCTGAGCAACCGAGAGCAGCTTCTCAACACCAAGGAGGACGAGGCGCAGAGGAGGAACTCCGAGCTGGAGGACGCACAGCGGGAGCTTCAGGGCAGGAAAGAGGAGTACCAGAAAGACCTGGAAAGACTGAGGGACGCGCAGAGGAAGCTGGAGAGAGACAAGGAGCAGATGCAGAAAGAGATGGATACGCTGGAGCAACTCAAGGAGAAGGAGGTGAGAAATATACAGCAACACAGTGTGCTTCCTTTTCTGGTTGCAGACCTCTTTTAATCTTATTGGGGAGCTAATTAAAGCACAGTATGACAGTTAGAGGTTATTTAGAATTTCAGTGCATAATTAGATGATGTGAAATAAAGGAAAAAAGTAAAACATGATATACTTTATAGCACAGCTTTACTATTTAAACATTTAGAGATAAAAAAATATAGATCGATAGATAAAATTAAATAAAATGTAAAAAACTATCTATTTATATGTCTATTAAAAATGGAATAAAAAATTATTAAATGGGAATATGAACTGTACACAGCGAGATCTTCCTCAGTGTTGAGTTAATGAACATAATACAGTGTTTATAAAGATATACAGTAGCAGGAATTATATGGACTCTGAAAGTGAAAAAAACAACAACACTGTGCAGCTGACTTAACTGTGTAGGTGTACATAGTGTTAATTATATTATACTACTGTATATTTCTAAATATCACTCAGATTGGTAATTATAAAGTAGGTAAAAGTGCCAGCTGCTCTAAGATACAAAGTCACTAAATCATTAAATTAATCTATAATGAAATCCACATGTTGTGTTTCGATTATACTGTAATAAGAAACTGATTAGAAGTGATCGCTCAAATGTCACATACACTGCAAACAAAATACATTTAGCCCTTGTATCTGCACAAAGCTAACTTTAGTTCATATTAACATTTAGACATTTTTGATGGGTGATTTCTTTCTTAAATAAATAAAAGCATTTTTGTTTGCATTTCTTCATAACAAGGTTGGTTACTGACACTAACAGCTGCTCAAATCTGCTTAGACATAGTGTATTATTTCTATATAACAGCATGGCTTAGATAGTAGTTCTTGCCATGACATGAACAACGGACTCATATTAATGCTCTTGTTGTAATACATTAGTGTTTTTATTGTAAAAGTTCATACACAAGTACTTATCCAGAATAATAATAAACAGATTTTCTAATAATAAACAGAATTTAAAAACCTTTCATATAATCAGTCATTGATGTGACTGTGATGTATTTTGGTAGAAGGCAAGCGCTTTGTAACAGTCATGGTGCTTTTGCAAAATTGATCAGAACAGAAAAGTCTTCAAGATAGAGGCGATTATGCTTTTTGGTTACCTGGGAAAATGGCAAGCTGAGAGAAAAAGAGAAGGAGAGACTGTGTATGAGTGGAAACACATTATACCATATCATATAAGCATGCTGTTATATGAAAATAATAACAGCACGCATTATTTCCCCCCTGCATGCATTATTTTCATAAAACAGCAAGATATGTTGTGTGTTATTCTTTACACGTAATTGAAAATAAGGAAAAAAAAGAGACATCAGAAAGAGAAATCATTTTCATGATTTTAGGGAAAAACCAGGTCATGCAAATTTCTGTTGTTCATTTGACATGTTGAATATTCTCAGTATTTTATAGGAGTGAATGTTTTCAGGTAACATGGTTAACTTATAATAATTTACAGTATAATGGATGACTCTTGTAAAAAAAATGCTAAATATGAAATTTTAAATGAAAAGAAAAAGAGAAAAAAATAGTATGATTATTAAATCAAATTCAAATTTTATTTGTCACATACACAGTCATACACAGTACGATATGCAGTGAAATGCTTAAGTACACTTGTGGTTGAAAGTATTGAGATAAAAGTCAAAGTGTTTTACTGACATTCTCATGTTTTTTTTTAATAATGACAAATCAAGATGTTAAAATTGTTAAATTGGTATAGAACAATCAGTATTTAGTATGAAGTCTTTTATTCTTCATAACCTGATGGATCTGGGTGCACAGAGTCAAAGATGTCTGCAGTACTTTTATGTCACTTTCTCAATCCAGTACATGTCTGCTTGATTGCTTCCTGAAGATCAAAAATAGAAGATGGTTCTTGACTGCTTTCTTCACTATTGTCCAACAGTTTTCTGTAGGGTTTAAGTTTGGAGATGACCCAGGCCATGGCTCCAGAAGCTGATCATCATCATCACATTTCCAGTTTCTCATTAGTTTTTCTGTTAATTAAAACAACTCTTCATCCAGAATCTTCATGCGAGAACTAATTAGTGAAATCACCTGATTTGTGCAAAGACAGAAATATAATATATGTTGGTATATTACGTTTGGCCACTACTTTGTTTGGTGGATTTCATTGATTTATTTGAGGTAAATTGCAGGACAAAGATGAAGATTTACTGTTATAAATGATCTGAAATTTGCACATTCTTGTATGTTGTTGTGAAAGACACTATAGGACACTATACTGATATTTAATGTTTTTTTTTTTTTTTGTAAACCTTTTTAAACATACATGTTTGTAAATCTAATATTAATAGAACACAAATACCACTGTAGGATAGAAACACATCAACAAACCAAAAGAACTGATTTGTTTTGGATTGCATGTCTTCCAGAAAAGGGTGAACAGGACTCTCTCGAGCACATCAGAGGACTCATTAAACATTCAGAGCAGCAGCTCTGTGGAGCAAGAGACGAAGCAGGAAAAAGACGAAGGCGAGCAGTCCACCAGCCCCAGAAAAAATTCCCTCTCCAGAATGGACTCCAAACAGAAAGGGAGAAATCTCAACGCCTTCAATCCTTTCGCTCCTAAAGCCGTGAGCGCAGAGAGTCAGAAACAGATCCCTACCCGTCTCCTGCAGCTCACCAGGCCCAAAGACAAGAAAGAAAAGAAGAAGAAGAAAGGCAAGAACAAGCCCAGTCAGGAAGCAGGTAATATTGTTAATCCAGTAAATGACTGATTTAAATGATCTGAACCGACGGAGCATAAATCACCCGATTAACTCATGTGTTCTTCTCGCCCACGAATAATCGATGTCTTATTGAGGCAGACCATCTGTATACACATTACAGCAATAAAATGCCTAGCCTTTATCTCATTGTTTATGAGAGCAGAGCCTCTGGAGCGGCTCTTTGCCTGTTTCAGGTGCATGTGTAGATAGAGGAAATGTGACAGAAACATAATGGAAGCAGAAGACAACTTTGTGCCATGCACCTAATTAAGCGCCTAATTAACCAATTTTGAAATACTCATAATATTGAAAAGTAAACACATTTTATTCTAAGCAAGGCTGTCAACCTGTAAGGCTTCACATGTTTAATGTTACTCTCAGAATAATCTTATATTTGGTAACAAGTTTCCAGGAATCGCTTATAAATATAAATATAAGGATTCCTGGTAAACATTTTATCGACACTAATACTTCCTCAGGGCAGCATGGTGGCGTAGTGCTTAGCACGGTGGTCTCTCACCTCCAGGGTCGAGGGTTCAAGGATTCCCCTTTAGGTCTTTTTGCACTATACTATAGCGAGTCAAAAATTATCTATAGCATTTATTTTACTTAACTTTTAGAAAAGACAAATACATAAATTTTCCACATAATCTCCTTGCTTTTCAAAACACTTTGTCCATTTCTCAACTAGCCTTCGTATTCCCTCTTTAAAAAGCTGTTAGGCCAAGTTGTGAGCCACAAATGCACCACTGCCTTCACTTCTTCACCAGAACAACATCAGGTGTAAAATCAGGACTATAGAAAGAATACACCTCAGCTGAAGTGGACAAGCATTGTCATGCAAAATCACAACACCCTTGAAATCCCTCTGCGTTTAATCCGGAGTTTAGGTTACAGCTCTTCAACAAGAATCTCACTATAATGAGCGCTGATGATTGTTGAAGCCTTTTTCGGAATCCCAGAAAACTGTAAGCATCAATTTTCCAGCTGCTGGTTGAGTTTTGAACAACTTTTTGGCCGATTGAGCATGTTTCCATTTTCATTTACTCTGATCGTGGTGATGAATCCAGGTCTCGTCACCAGTAATGATCTCTTTAAGAAACTTTCACCTTCTTTCGGGCATTACTCTTTCGGGCATATTTTCTGCCAACACTTCTGTTTATGCTCTTCCGTCAGTTATTTAGGCACTAGGTACACCTGTTTCAGGTCTTTCATATTGAATATTACAGATATATTACAAAACATCATTGGTGTTTGTCTTAAACATCTAGAAAATGTAGCCTGTTTAACCGTGGAGGGACATTTGAGTCCTTTGAGTACATTGAGTCATTGATGACATTTTAATTCAAATCAATCCCAATAATGCAGCAGAGTTAAAAAAACAAAAATGAACAAAAATTTCTATAACTGCACTGCGTATAATTGTAATGAATAGTAACACTTGCATCATAAACATGAATACAGAATACAGTTTTAAAATGCTCACAAGCAACCTTTACTACATTGCAACAAGTAATAGGTGTTGTGTGTTTATGATTCAAGATAAAAAATGAATATTATTTTGTGAGCTCAAGTCATCATTATTTCTCTTCTTTTTATTCCCTCCTGAAATAATATGTATATTATATTTGGGTTCCGTTCTGTTTAATCAAGGACATTTGTTTGTTAATGAAATGAAGGATGATCATCTATAGATGTAGAATTTGTTAAATCATTTACTACTGACTTTAAAGGTCACCTCTGTCTTTTTCCTCCAGAATCCCATCTGCTGCCACTGACAGAGCCTCCGCTGGATGGAGATATTTTCTTCTGCTGATTTGGCCTTCGCCACCAATCAATTCATAACTCCCTTGTTCTCTAAGCTATCTGCACCGGCTGAATGTAACTCAGTGCAGGATGCCTGCCAAAGTGCCCGCGCTGCGTCCCTGGCACGCTCCACCACGCTAATTGGGCCGAATTCGCCCTGAAATATTTCCACGTCCTGCATACTGTATGTGGCGCGTACACGCGGGACATGTTTCTGTATGTGCAATTCACAGAGTGATGCTCACTTCTGAATGTTTCACACTCAAACGGACTTCATCAGTCTGACCTCAATATGCCTAAAGCCCCAGAAAGTTATATATATATAACTGGAAGGCAAAATATAAGAAGGATTAAAAACAATATCTGCCTTTAATTATTGAGAGCAGTCGAACCCATGGTGGATAACTACACCAAAACAATGAAGAAACAAGGTTCTGTAATTATTTGAGAACTTCTTTATAATTCTATCAGGCACTTTATAGACCTCCACGAATACAGTGACAATCAGTGTAGACATCATTAATACAAGACAGTCTATTACAGAGATCCCTTCTACTTGTGCTTATAACCACTTTTTATATAAGTACAGACATATCGCAATGTGTGAGTTTAAATACTGTGGAGGTCTTACGAGTATTCTAGACGTATTTCTAGCAAAACAAGGCTAAAAAGAGTAAAAGTGTAAATATTGTAGAGACCATAGAAATAAAATAACCTGCTGGACAGGGAGAGTGTGTGCACAGAATATGCACCACTCACTAAAAACTGCCTCAGCTACGCAGTCACACCACTTAGGCACGAAGCCTAACAATCACCGCAACCACTTTCATTCACCTCATTAAAAAAATTTTTTTTAAATAATTTTATAACACCGAAATGTTCATCTGGCTAAAATGCCATCAAATGGGTTTAATCAATCAGCTGTTGTGGTCTTTGACTTATACCGTGTTTTAAAAAAGTCAGGTTTTGACTCACACACACGCGAGCTATTTCTTTTTATGTTCATTTGTTTCAGCTAGCACTTGCTTGCACTGAACGAATCAACCCAGCAGGAGGTGACAGAGAGTACTCTGTTGTTTGTCATGTACCTATACATTGATGTGTGTGTGTGTGTGTGTGTGTGTGTGTGTGTGTGTGTGTGTGTGTGTGTTTATGTGACCCTAGGACTGAGGTCATCAAGAATTATGCTCTGATGAGAGAAGATTTTTCTTATACACACAAGAAAGGGAATACAATTTCTCTCTCTCTCTATGGCCTTGAAGACGTGTGCAGTTTCAGTCTTTGCTACACTTTTGGAGATTTGTGTGGGACTAAACAGGGAAACTATAAATAAATCAGGCAAAGTATTTATAATCGCTCATGAAAGTCAGATTGTGTAGCTTAAACAAATTATGAAATGCACTAAAATACGATGCAGCATTTTCTCAGGAGTGCAAAAAAAAAAAGTAAGAAATATTCAGTACTTGAAGGTACATGTATTGTTTTCTTGCTAAATTATGTAAATTGACAAATTAAGACTGTAAATATTTTGTGAATGATCATCACTGTATAAGGAAGGACCGTATGTTTGTGTAATTTGTAGGTGATTTCACTATTTTGTAAGAAGACTTTATTTATCGTTGGAGGTAAAAATGTAATATTTTCCTCAAAATAATTAAAAGAAACATGTTTAACTGTTTTGCTTTGTTAAGTATTTATTTTTTAACTGCATCCATCCTTATATATATATATATATATATATATATATATATATATATATATATATATATATAATAAAACTGTAAAGTTGGCGTGTCTGTGCATTGAAGGTATTTGCGGAAAAATTTTTGCGGGGGCGTAAGATGAGTAATAATTTTGTCTGTATGTTTGTGCATCATGTAAAAACTACCAAATGAATATTAATGGGGTTTTCACAGGTGTATTTGACCGAGTTTGAGGTATATAACATATAGGCTTTGTTTCATACAGTAGCAATCGGCCCAGGGGAAGAGAAGATATGCTAATTCGAAATTTCAGTAGAAAACGCCCTTATATCATAAAATTGCACTTGAAAAAAAATCACGAGTCCATCCAGTACAATATATAACAGTATGTATATATATTTGGTCTGTACTGTATATATATATATATATATATATATATATATATATATATATATATATATACACAGTACAGACCAGCTAAGTAAAGAAAAACGAGTGGCCGTCATTACTTTAAGAAATGAAGGTCAGTCAGTCCGAAAAATTGGGAAAACTTTGAAAGTGTCCCCAAGTGCAGTCACAAAAACCATCAAGCGTTACAAAGAAACTGGCTGACATGCGGACCGCCCCAGGAAAGGAAGACCAAGAGTCGCCTCTGCTGCGGAGGAGAAGTTCATCCGAGTCACCAGCCTCAGAAATCGCAGGTTAACAGCAGCTCAGATCAGAGAGCAGGTCAATGCCACACAGAGTTCTAGCAGCAGACACATCTCTAGAACAACTGTTAAGAGGAGACTGTGTGAATCAGGCCTTCATGGTAGAATATCTGCTAGGAAACCACTGCTAAGGACAGGCAACAAGCAGAAGAGACGCGTTTGGGCTAAAGAACACAAGAAAGAAAACTCTTTGAATGAGAAGGTGTCCAAACTTTTATGTTGTGGTTTCATTTAACCGTTTGTTAATTAATTTATTAATTAAAAAATTGCTGAAATCCAACTGCTTTGTTGGGATTGGGAAATTTGGGTCTGTGGCAGGGGCCAGTATTAATAATAGTAATATTTGAAGTAACCATGGTAACGTTTGCCATCACCACAGGTGCTCCCTACTTTGACATGGTTGGTCAATATGTGTACTGATAAACCTACATTGTGTGTGTGCGCAAGTATTCTGGTGGAGCCGGAGCTCTTTTGATCAGTAACACAGAGCTGCCACTGCCCCAATAATCATATAGGACAGTACAAGTGGAAAGAAAATGTAAACAACAAATGTTAGACCATGAGATCTTACATCAGAACAAAGGCCAAAACCTGGAATATCTGAAGAAAAGAATTTCACTGTGCTGTAATGTACTGTAAATGTGACAAGTAAAGGCATAATTCATTGTTCCCAATATAATTCCATTAAAACCGTTCATTACACTCATAATGAATTTTAGATCTTTTAGTCTGCACTCAGTTTTGGTGTGTAGCTACAGTAAGTAAATAGTGATAGCAAAATATTCTGAGTGAGAGAGTGTACTGCAGCTCGATTCAAGCTGGCACGAGATGACATGAGGTGACATGGTGGTTATTTTTTTCAACGTAATATTTCAAAAACACAACCTAAATATCTTATGGCCTAAAATCCCATGTGGGAACATCATACTGTACCTTCATACCTTCATACATTTGTGGCCTGTGTTTAATAATTTAATGGACCTCAATGTAAGAATTCACTTAATGTGAGTTACAGACTTCTGCTACATCAAATATGTCACAACATCACTGACTTTAGGTTGTCTTTATACAGTATATCATTCCATAAAGGCAAATATCGTCATTCATGCCCGTGTTTAGGTTCCTGGCTTCACAATGGGTTCATTGAATCGACTCTTCAAAAATAAACAAATGACCACAGTGTCTCATCAGGATCTCCAAGCCTAAGGCAAGGTATTCACGCTGCTCGCGCTAAGCGAACGTGTAGAATGACAGCATCTATCATGTCTCACTTGATAATTACTGTATATACAAAAGGAGCAAACCCTAGCAAAATTTCAGGACATGACTCTTCTGTTTATGTACTTGATAAATCACATTCCAGCAACAATATGTCTTTGACACACTTTCAGGATGCAGCTGTCAGATTGTGTATTATAAAGGGCCTCTTTGGATATATCGTGTTGTGTGTTATACATCTATCACGATTACACAAAGCAAATAGAAGTGCTCGAAAAAATAATCAGTCTGTTTGACCTTAGCAGAGGACGTGTGTTGGACATAATCAGGAGACATTATAAAAACTCCACACAAAACCACCGCTCGAAATTCGTGACCTCGCATACTACGCGACTATAACGGCAATCATATTATACGAGTCTACTGATGGGGATTAAAAGGATAGATAAAAAAAATAAATGTGAGGGGTGTTCAAGTCAAACCAGGACTTTTGATTGTTCTGAGCATAAAACCTGCCTCTCTCTCTCTCTCTCTCTCTCTCTATGTGTGACTTATCCCCATGCCTCACTAGTGCTTGGACACCACCATCAAAGTAGAAAGTTTTCTCAGGTCTCTAGAGTACTGTACTTCATGTCTGAAACGCTGGCTGCCGAGGACCTCCTTTAATTCCCATAGGAGCCGAGTTCTTTTAATATGCAAGTGGTGGTGTTGGTGAATGATTGTGTGCACAGTTTATGACAATTTATCTGCTGATTTTCAAGGATCAGGCGTTCCACTCAGTGAATGTTCGCGGGAGCGAGTGCAGTGGGCTTCAAGCCACTTCAGCCGGGATTGTCATATGGCGGATGCACTGTATGGCCTTCCTTAAAACGTTGAAATATATATGTATACATACATACATACATACATACATACATACATACATACATACATACATCTTCCTATCGCAAGTCCCAGTTTGACTTGAACACCCCGCTACAAAAATTCTATTATTTAATGCCTTAATGTGTAATTGAACAGCTTATACTTAAGTCAATATTTTACAAGAGTTATATTATGCTAATTATGATAATGAAATAAGTTCTACAAGTTTCATCATTCAGTCTCATCAGCTGAATTTCCTGAAGATCATGGAAATCAGAAAGCTCTCTCTCGCTCTCTCATTGCGTCTTTATGTTCAACATTACTGTGTTATCGACAAAAAGTGTATGCATTCATTAATTATGATGTAAATTAAATCATGCATGCACTGGTGTAACCTATGGTTCCTTAGATTCAATATTGAACAATCGTTGTTTGTTTGAATGCTAATAAAAGCTAACTGACACACAATCAGCCACATATTGATTAGATGAATTTGTCATGCTGTTCATTTGTTATTGCATGTGATTGTTTCACCAGGCGCAAATTGAAGCTGCATAACCTCCCGGTAACCTGAGCTCTGCTGCTCCGCCTGACTCCGTCTAAATTCCAGCTCCAGCGTAGCCCGTGTGCTCTGTGTGTAAAGGGCTTGTTCCAGCACTGTCTGTCTACGTGGTGTGAGTATACAGTGCTTTGTTCCAGCTCAATCTGTGTGCCTGGTGTGTATCAACAGCTGCTGGCTCTGTAAAATGGCAGATATACGCCAACTGTTCAGGACAGGGTAGTGAAGCCTGTTGCTTAAAAAACAGTCGATCACGTGGACGAGTACAGCGGTCAGTGTAACCGGGGTCGCGGAAGGACAAATCAAATCAAAAAAATTTGAGGCTAAAATCTGGTTTTACTAGACATCGCTCACCGTTACTATACTGTATGTCACCCTTATATTATTACATTAATATGAGGTGGTATCAAAAAGTTTTGAGACTAGTTTTGTAATTCGCCAATAGATGGCAGCACCAGGCAGAACGTACAATAACAGGGAGCACCGACCTTTATAAGTCAGTGTGCCAAAAGAGATTATCCTGCATACCACAGGACCTGTGCAACTGGTGCTATTCTGACCACATGCATTACAACGTCTGTGATATCATCATGCACAGCTAGGGAGAACAAAGAGCGGACATGAAATTCTGAGTGAAATACTGGGCAAATCTGCCACAAAGATCTTCGATATGATTCTGGAAGTTTATCACGATGCTGCAATCTGTCGAGCTGTCAAGATGTCGAGAGATCAGATGCGCAAAAAAAAAAACCACCAACAAAAAAAAACTGGATGCTCCATGACAACAATGCATCCTGTCACAAGCGTTTCAGATGTTTCCCGCCCTCTTCCCGAAGATGAAGATTCAGTCCTAAGGTCGCTGTTTGGAGATCCGGTGCGAATCTCAGAAGGTGCTCGACCTCCAGGACCGTGTCAGGAACGCTGGGAGCACTGTGCAGGGAGACCATTTTGAAGGTGATAGCGTGTACATGTAGAATAATAAAGTACGTTCTTGTACTGTAAATAGAGCTAATTTAAAAACTTTTTTGATATAACCTCATATTAGTAAAAAGTTAATTGTCAGAAGAATAAGAATTGTCACTTAATAATCACATACTCTCTTGCTACTGTGTCTGGTCTCATCAGTCTCCTGTTTTCTTCTGCAGTTGGACATTTTTAGAGTTTTTACATTTGGATGACCTTTAGAGGAGGTGTTATTTCTTCCATAAATATGCACTGAATTAAATCATTAGGTCAGCAATAGAAAGCTTTAGACATCTCTGTCTATAGTTTTACCAGTGATACAATATACAACACGAGAAGGGAAAAATATCTATATTCAGTATAATACTTATAAAACCTGTGCAATGTTCTTTAAAAAGAAAAAAAGAAAAAGACAAATTGTGTAGTATACAGTAAGTAGGATGACACATTTCAGGACAGAATGTTGTAAGAAAAATAATCAACTTTAAGTGTAAAACCCATCACAGCACTTTGTCATTGATCATCGCTCTACTTTATAACATCATCTTCGGGTTATCCTACATACATGGAAGATGATGTTTGGAAGTTTGAGTGCTGCTGTCAGTCATGCAAAAAGTCCAGAAACAGCTAAACATGGGCTGTCAGTGAGCTGTCAGGGACGACAATCCATCTTTACATCCCGGCTAAGATACGACTTATATATTGTCTTCCCCAGACTAAACTGTGAGTCATTCCTAGCTCTGTCCACTAGGGGCAGTATTGGCCAAGCCTAGTCATAACCCTCACTAGGGCTTGATTGGAAAAATCCCTGAAAATTAGTTTTTTAAATTAGTGTTTTAAAGTATGTCACTTTGCCAAGCAGACAATCATGTATGTTAATAATAATAATGCTACAGCTACTACTGAACATTTCCTTCCAGAGCTCTGGTTGTGTCTGTGGTATTAGCTTTAGATCCAGGGTAGTCCAGGAAACAGAACCTACCGAAGATGGAGTTCAGATTTTAAACATGGTTTAAAGGTTTGGTATTTGATGCCCTTATCTAGAGAGACTTACACTTATCTCCTTTATACAGCTGAGGGTTCCAGGGGTAAAGGCCTTCCTCAAATGCCCATCAGTGATAGCTTGGCAGTGCTGAGATTTAAATGCATGACCTTCTAACAGGGTTTAAAAGAAACGCACAATCAGCATTGGATACATGTTTAATGTCGACACCACTAAGGCTACCTGAGCTAGATTTCAGAATTTCAGTCAAAGCTGAGAATCCCAGGAGGACTGTCCATTGTAGAGGAACACACACACACACACACACACACAGGTTTGGAGCTGCGAGGCAGCAGCTCTATCTTCTGTGGCACTGTGCCACCCACGCAGCCCCAACTTAAATGACAAAGTATGTTTTCTTCAAGGTGCTTGTAAAACACAGTTCAGGAAGGTGTCAAAAGCATTGAAAGCTGCTTACAGCATCTGCAGCGTGGGACTGGATGGCGTTTGACATAGTAAGAATAATTATTTCGATAATGATATTTAAGGAAGACATCGGGGTACAGGTGTTCTTATTCACTACATGCGGAGGATGAATTCACTGTAAGGCATGCTCCTGGCTGGCTTATTGCTTTTGTATAACAGCTAAAACAGTATAGCATGCAGTGCTCAATAAATAATCGTTAATGATATTCAACAGTAAGCTTTGGTTGTTTACCAGAAAATAAAACAAGATGAAGTATAACGGCATCAAACTTGTTTTTACAAATTGTTGTAATGTTTGAAATAGAAAATGAATACTGAAGGAATTCGCCAAATCCGGATGAAAATTATTGCCACACCCCCTGTCCTGACTCGGCTCCAAGCCATTTCCACATGTACTGGCATTAAAGGAGTCCAGCGTTTCAGATGTAAAGCAGGCAGTAAGATAGAAAGCGTTCTACCATGATGCTATCCAAGCACTCGTGGACTGCATTAGTGTAGCAGGAGATCATATAGAGAGATAAAGGGACTCTCAGAACTGTTCTGTTATTCTGCGCAAATCAAAAGTCTCGGTTTGGCTTGAACACTCCTTGTCCAAATAAAACAAGCAAATCGATTTCGCAAGTCATTAATCATTACAGCTTAACCGCCGCTTACAATTTAAATGATTCCAACTAGAAGCTGAACACTAATGGGATAAATGTACTGACAGCGTGCACCATAAAGACCGAACTGGGAAAAATCCAAGAAAAGTATTTAAGTGCATATAAGTACAGTTAAGTGAGAAATACAAAGTGCGCGAAGCAGGAAAGGCTTAATAATAATCATCCTAAAGATTTTATAAAACAATAGGCCTTAAAGCCAACTACTGTATACAGTAGATATAGTCGGCTTTAAGATACAAAATAAATCATTTAATACAATAGAATTACATAAAGTCCCATAGAATGCTCAAAATCCAATTTTGCATTTTTTTTTGGGGGGGGGAGTTTTTTCAAACACATATGCAAATGAATCATTTATTATTTTTTTTTTTAATTATTGATTAAAAAAGCTCTTTTTTTCATTTCTTGGGAGTGTTTTTAAGATAAGATCAAATTTTACCGTACTGTACAGATTATTCGGCAAATATTATATTAGAATGACGCAAATGATTCAGTACTGTACAAAATTATGCATGTAGCCTAATATTCTCAAATTTTTCGGGGGATTCATTTGAAGGAACCCATGCTCTAGATTAGCTCCAATACAATACATGACTACACAAGACGTTTTGATTGTCCAAACAATGAAAGTCTTCACAGTTGATACTTCAATTATGCATAATAGAGTCCACTGGGAAGGAACCGCACCACTGGTCACAACAGCAGTCAAAAACACACACTGATGTCCCTTTTAATAATGTTCCAGTGCTCTCGCCTTTCATCAACCCCACTGAGTCATAGGGATTTCTGCTTTCATTTCGTTTAATGTCTGATGTCAAGCTTTCCCCACCAAGGCTACAGTATCTCCATGAATCGGGTTTGCTTTATGTATCTTTTCCTAGCAGGCGTTCTATACTCTGAATCAGTTATTCGTGGTAGATTATAGGAAAACCAAGAGGAAAAAAACAGGTCTAAAATTAGCATGTCTTAAGGAATTTGTCAGTGCTGCATGTCTGGTAGCTGGTTAATTCAAGCAAACAGCCTGCTTTTGTAGCTCCGAGCCCTGGTCCTGGAGGACCTCCTGTCTTGCAGATTTTAGCATTTTTCCTGCTCCCTCTCACACACACTTCCATTAAGAAAAGGCTGCTAATTAGCTGATTAGCTCAATCAGGTGTTCTGGGAGAAACCCTAAAACTTGCAGAACAGGGCATCGTCCAGGGTAATAATGGATATTTAAGCCGATGTCTACCTACAGTAGACATACTCACTCGCACTATACCACTTATCAAGTACAGGGTTACACGAGGGCCTGGAGCACATCCCAGGGGACTCGGAGCATGACGCAGGATACATATGGGGTCCCAGTCCATCACAGGCCACACAAGCCCATGCACACACACATACTGTATTTTGAAACATTAGTTACCCTACAGCAGCATAGTGGCTTAGTGATTAGTGCTGCAGCCTGGCACCTCCAGGTTCTGGGTTCAATTCCCACCTAGAGTCTGTGTGCATGGAGTTTGCATGTTCTCCCTGCTTCCTCCAGGTGCCCCGATATTTCCTCCCATAGTCCAAACACATGCAGATTAGGCTAACTGGTGTCTGAAAAATTGCCCGAAGTGTGTGAGTGAGTGTGTGTACTGTATGTGTGTGTCCTGCAATGGATTGGCACCATGTCTAGGGTGTACACAGCCTCATGCTTTAAATCTCCTGGCATAGGCTCCAGGCTCGCCATGACCCTGTATACAGGATAAAGTGGTATAGATGATGAGTGAGAACGTAGTTAGTGTTACTGTTTGTCTTTGTATAGAAGGACTGTTTTGATATCATGCGTTTTTGTATAGGTGGTTGAGCTCTCAAGCTAATCTGTAGCAAACCCTCTGGAGCATAGCTAAGCAGTGGCTAGACCCTCTCAGACATCTCTGGAAAGTTTTGCAGTTCAGTTCATCATGATTCTCAGTGTCATGCAGGAACAAGTGAACGCAGACTAACAATTCTCTCACCACTCGGACACAAAGAAAAAGCTGAGCATCCCGTTAATGATAATCATTCTTTGTAAGCATAATGTAAGGTTTTTCTGACACTTTCCCATGTCTCTTACATGTCTCTTTGTTCTATGACACATATCTGTAAAAACAACCCAGTTTTTGTGCTTCCTCGTTCTTATATGGTGCGGTAATACTTCCTATAGCCCGTATCTGGATGAATATTCATGCAACTACCTACGGGTTGCTGGAATCCTTTCGTCTAATCTGAATATGCTAATGTGCTTCCTATCGCATGTCTGTCGTCTAGTCTCCATACAACTGATTCTCTTTGTTCTACCTGGATCATGGTAATTATCTTTGTACCTTTGTTATAAATGTATGTGACACAAGGCATGTGGCTGAGAAACTTAAATGCTCTGTCTATCCTGTGAATAAACTAGAGGGAACATCAAACACATCATGCGTTCGGCAAGCACGTTGAGACAGCCGGTTAGCGTGTGGAGGCACAGCAGACACATCAAAACAATAACAATTCTCAATTTAATACTCTGCCTTTATTAACAAATAATATTTGGGGTTATGGGAATGTTTGACCATTCTTTCTGAAGCGCATTTGTGACATCTGACACCAATGATGGACGAGAAGGGCTCACAGTCTCCGCTCTAATTCATCTCAAAGGTGTTCCATCAGGTTGAAGTCAGAAGTCCGGAGTGAGGGCAGGCCAAGTCCTTCCACACCAAACTTGCTCATCCATGTCTTTTTGGATCTTGCTTTGTGCACTGGTGCGCAGTCATGTTGCCACTAGTATGGGGGAGTTTTTCAGGATTTGGGCTCGGCCCTATACTTCCAGTGAAAGGAACTTTTAATGTCTCAGCAAGCCAAGACATTTTGGACAATTTCACGCTCTCAACTTTGTGAGAATTTTTTTTTTTTAAGTTTTGGGACGGCCTCTTCCTGTTCCAACATGACTTATGGCAATAGAGTGTACTGTATGTCTAATAGGCTGGCCATAAACTTATCGGGGTAGTCATACAGTATGATGCCATAAGTATGCTTGAAAATTGATGCTTACAGCTTGAAACATGATCAGAAAAATGGTTCAACAATCATAGCTCTCATTAATGTGAGATGCTTATTGAAGAGCTGAAGCCCAAACTTCGGATTAAACGCAGAGGACTGCTGTCCAAGAAAATGGCCGTTCACACACTTCTGCCCACACTCTCGACACTCTGCAAAAACTTTGTCTTGAGGTGGTAAAGCATTCTCCCAGTAGTCCTGATGTCACCCCATCAGACGTTCACCTGTTTGGTCGCCTGAAAGCAGCCCTATGAGGATGAAGATTCACTTCCGATGAAGGTCGTGAAGACAGCGGTGCATTCGTGGCCTTCGGCTCAACATAAAACTTTCTTTTCTTTTGTTATTTCAATGTAAATTCTTCAGTCTGAGTGCAGATAATTTTTGACTCACCCCCATACTATAGATATTATTTTATTATTTATTTTTCTAGCCCATTATAGCACAATAAGCATGGACATCTAGATGTCGCTGAGGGCAGTATTTTAAAACAAGAGTCCAATGAGCTCTGCTATTGTAACTGTAACACGGCCACACATGCGACAGGCGGTTGCTAGGCAACCCCGCAGCACTAACAATCAAGGGAGACGAGCTACACCTGGCCGGTAGGTTATTTAAGCTCCCAGAAACCAGCGCACGTTGTGCGAACATTAGATAGCACCAGGTACAAGAGCGTGGCTCTGGTATAGGGAGTGAAAAGAGAAAAGTGAGAAGGGAAAGTGAAAAGAGAAAAAGACAAAAGTGAGAAGGGAAAGTGAAAAGAGAAAAAGACAAAAGTGAAAAGGGAAAGTGAAAAGAGAAAAAGACAAAAGTGAAAAGGGAAAGTGAAAAGAGAAAAAGACAAAAGTGAAAAGGGAAAGTGAAAAGAGAAAAAGACAAAAGTGAAAAGGGAAAGTGAAAAGAGAAAAGTGTGAAGGGAAAGTGAAAAGAGAAAAAAGACAAAAGTGGAAAGGGAGAGTGAAAAGAGAAAAGTGGAAAAGACACAGTGAAAAGAGAAAAGTGAAAAGGGGAAGCGATAAAGAGAAAAGAGAAAAAGGGAAGGAGATAAAAATAATAATAACAACAAACAAATACCGGTTCATTGTGAAGAAGCACGGTGACACGCGCCGCCATAAGCGCGCCCTCCTTCCTCTCATAACGCTGTGTGGTGTTCACGCGAGCCGGTTATTCCTGCTGAAATACACAATCCACGGCCCATACCCCTCCAAGTCCTGCGTTGGGACTCCCATACATAAACAAATACCTGAGGGCTGCCATATTGAAGCACCCCCTCATAACAGAATGTTCGCACCAGAGAAGAATCCCGCGGATTTGGAGCGGGTGTGCGAGATAGTAACCGGTCAGGCGGGAATGATCGGTAAACATGAACATGCTCTGAACGAATTATGTTCAGAGATAAAGGGAATTTCGCAGCGCTTAGACAAAATCCATGAGCGCCTCGAGACACAGGGCACTTCCGGATCGCCGGTGAACCCGGAGGCACTTCCGGGTTCAGCTCGTGCGGCCGTCACTGTAGCACAAGCACCCCCCCTGGTGGCCGAGACGAGATTACCTACTCCCCAACCTTATGCTGGGGAATCTGATAAATGCAATGCCTTCCTACTCCAGTGCTCTTTAATATTTGAAATGCAACCATCCCAATTTCCCACTGAGAGAGCCAAGGTTGCATATATGATATCATTATTAACGGGAAGGGCATTGGAGTGGGCCACCGCAGTATGGCAAAACCTCCTAGCAGCACACACTACAGCCCATGAATTTATACAGGCCCTCAAGGCCACCTTCCACCATCCACATCTGACTAGTGGTGTAGTCTCGCCCCTCCTCCGCATTCGGCAGGGAGGACGGTCGGTGGCAGATTATACCATCGAATTCCGGACACTAGCTGCTAGTTCAGGCTGGAATGCGGGAGCACAAAGGGACGCATACGTTCAAGGCCTTTCAGAGAAGCTCAAAGATGAGCTGGCAGTGCGCGAACCACCTGAAGATTTAGAATCCCTGTACAGTATGGCCATACGAATAGATAACCGCCTCCGTGAGCGCAGGGCGGAACGCGCAGGGAGTTATCGAGTAGAGCCGACCTGTCTCCAGCGAGAGCTAGAACGGGAGGTAGATCAGGGTGAGCCCATGCAGCTAGGGGCAGCAGAGATCTCAGGGGTTCCCCAATTTCGGCCGGGATGCTTTCGTTGTGGCCGGCCCGGTCACCACCAGGGGCGCTGTCCACTGAATAAGCCAAAAGGGGGGGGTCACTCTCGGGAGGGGGGCCGACAGTGACCCAAAGGCCAGACCCTCAGCGTTCAGGGCTTTTCCTCCCCATTGACATCACTTGGGAGGAGGCCGCCACTACCCATCTAAAAGCATTTGTTGACTCGGGAGCAGCAGGGAATCTCATAGACGTAGAGCTGGTGCGGAGACTGGCTTTGCCATTTCACCGACTCTCTGCTCCCATTTCGGTGGCGGCCCTGGACGGTCAGTTATTTGCATCCGGTCCAATCATACATGAGACTGACCCTCTAATATTGCGTATTGGACAACATGCAGAGCGAATTTCCTTCCTCATTACCCGAGTGCCTGAGCTCCAGGTGGTACTGGGGTTTCCTTGGTTACAGGAACACAACCCCCGTATTGATTGGTTAACCTGCTCTGTCTCGGTTTGGGGAACCCGTTGCGCACAGAGCTGCTTAAAAGGGATCAGAACCCTAGACACGCAGCCACCCCATCAGGTCGACCTCTCGGCAGTTCCCAAAGATTACTGGGACCTGGCGGAAGTATTTTCCAAGTCAGGGGCCCAAAAGCTTCCTCCCCATCGACCTTTTGACTGCGCAATCAACCTGCTTCCGGGTTCGAATCCACCAAGGGGAAAACTCTACTCCCTGTCCCCTCCCGAGCAATTAGCCATGGAGGAGTACATCCAGGAAGCATTGTCCCTTGGATTCATTCGACCGTCTAAGTCCTCCGCAGGGGCCGGGTTCTTCTTCGTAAAAAAGAAGGATGGGGGCCTCCGCCCCTGCATAGATTATCGGGGGGTGAACGCGATGACACTGAAAGACCGCTATCCCCTTCCTCTGATGAATTCCGCCTTTGAATGCCTGCAAAAGGCGAAATTGTTCACAAAGCTAGATTTACGCAGTGCTTACAATTTGATCCGCATCAGGGCAGGGGACGAGTGGAAGACCGCGTTTATTACACCGTCGGGGCACTACGAATACAAGGTGATGCCCTTCGGCCTGACTAATGCGCCCAGCCGTCTTTCAGAGGTTCATTAATGAGGTGCTCCGGGAGACACTTAACCTCTACGCCTTTGTCTACTTGGACGACATTTTAATTTTTAGTGCCTCCATGCCAGAGCACGTCACCCACGTGCGCCGGGTGCTGCAACTTCTCCAGCAGAACCATCTATACGTTAAGCTGGAGAAGTCACAGTTTCACACAACCTCCACTTCCTTCTTGGGGTTCGTGGTATCCCAGGGTCGTCTCCAAATGGATCCGGCCAAAATAAAGGCTGTGGCTAGTTGGCCCCGTCCCACATCGCTTCGGGCAGTTCAACGCTTCCTGGGGTTCGCCAATTTCTTTCGGCGGTTCATCCGCAATTTTAGCACCTTGGCGGCTCCACTTAGCGCCCTCACAAAGAGGAACCCAGGGCGATTTAAATGGACAGAGGAGGCACAAACAGCCTTCCAGGCTATAAAAATAAAACTCACCACAGCTCCAGTCTTGCGGATGCCAGATCCGGAGACCCAGTTTGTAGTGGAGGTAGACGCATCCGATGTGGGGGTGGGCGCGGTTCTCTCCCAACGTTCCAGGGAGGACCAGAAACTACATCCCTGCGCCTACTTCTCACACCGCCTGACCCCGGCAGAGAGAAATTATGGCATTGGAGATCGGGAGCTCCTTGCCATAAAGCTGGCTCTAGAAGAGTGGAGACACTGGCTGGAGGGGGCCAAAGAGCAAATATTGATTTGGACCGACCACAAGAACTTAGAATATATTCGGTCGGCCAAACGCTTAAACCCCCGACAAGCCAGATGGTCCCTCTTCTTCTCCCGGTTTGATTATGTGCTCTCCTTCCGTCCGGGCTCAAAGAACCTCAAGCCGGACGCCCTCTCGCGTCAATGGGACCCCCCGTTAGAGGAGCCCAAAACGGAGAGCATTATCCCAGCGCCCCGCATCCTTGCCCCCGTGCGCTGGGCCATCGAACATCAAATCAGGCAAGCACAGCGACAGGAACCAGATCCGGGAGGAGGACCCTCCGGAAAGTTATATGTTCCTGCCGGTCTCCGCTCCCAAGCTCTCACATGGGGCCACTCGTCCCCGTTCACGGCACACCCAGGCGCCACTAGAACCCTCGAGTTTCTTCGTCGGCGCTTGTGGTGGCCCGGCATGGAGAGAGATGTTCGGGCTTATGTGGCGGCCTGTCCGACCTGCGCGCAGAATAAGGAACCACGTACACGGCCCGCCGGACAGCTGCACCCATTACCCATACCGTCACGCCCATGGTCCCATCTTTCCTTGGACTTTGTCACGGGCCTGCCCTCATCCAAGGGGAACACGGTCATCTTGGTAGTGGTAGATCGGTTCTCTAAAGCCTGCAAGTGTATTCCCTTGCCAAAACTTCCGTCAGCCAAAGAGACAGCGCAGTTAATCCTCCAACAGGTGGCCCGAGTGCATGGCCTCCCAACCGACCTGGTCTCTGACCGGGAACCGCAGTTTGCTAGCCGGTTTTGGGGAGCGTTCTGTAAACTCATTGGAGCCACGGCCAGCTTGACATCGGGCTTTCACCCTGAGTCGAATGGGCAAACAGAGAGGGTGAACCAAGACTTAGAGCGCACCCTCAGGTGCATAACCTCTTCCAACCCGTCATCATGGTCTGACCACTTAATGTGGGTCGAGTATGCCCACAACACCCTGTGGCACTCCTCCCTGGGCATGTCACCCTTTGAGTGCCAATTCGGATATTCCCCTCCTATGTTCCCAGAGGAGGAACCTGAGGTAGGGGTCCCCGCTGCACAAAGTTTGGTACAGCGGTGCCGTCGGACCTGGAGGAGGGCCCGAGCCGCTCTACAAGTCGCCAGGCGCAGGGCGACCCTCACGGCGAATCGGAAGCGACGGGTAGAACCCTCCTTCCGTACAGGACAACGAGTCTGGTTGTCCACCAGGGACCTCCCACTAAAGCTCAAATCACGAAAGCTGGCCCCCCGATACATCGGGCCGTTTAAAATCATGAGGAGGATTAATCCAGTGGCGTACCGCTTGGCTCTCCCCCGGTCAATGAGGATCAATCCTACATTTCATGTATCACGACTGAAACCAGTGCTCTGCAGCACCTTAGCTCCCAGACCTACACCACCCCCACCCCCACCCCGTATCATTGATGGGTCCCCAGCATTCACAGTTCGACGTATCCTGGAAGCAAGGCGAGTCCAGGGCACCATACAATACCTAATGGACTGGGAGGGGTATGGCCCAGAGGAGCGCTCTTGGGTGTCAGCCCGGCACATACTAGACCCCGAACTTGTTAGGGAATTCCGGGCTAGCCATGGGGCTGGCACAGGAATGCCAGGGGTCGTTCCTAGAAGGGGCGGTACTGTAACACGGCCACACATGCGACAGGCGGTTGCTAGGCAACCCCGCAGCACTAACAATTAAGGGAAACGAGCTACACCTGGCCAGTAGGGTATTTAAGCTCCCAGAAACCAGCGCACGCTGTGCGAACATTAGATAGCACCAGGTACGAGAGCGTGGCTCTGGTATAGGGAGTGAAAAGAGAAAAAGACAAAAGTGAAAAGGGAAAGTGAAAAGAGAAAAGACAAAAGTGAAAAGGGAAAGTGAAAAGAGAAAAAGACAAAAGTGAAAAGGGAAAGTGAAAAGAGAAAAAGACAAAAGTGAAAAGGGAAAGTGAAAAGAGAAAAGTGTGAAGGGAAAGTGAAAAGAGAAAAAAGACAAAAGTGGAAAGGGAGAGTGAAAAGAGAAAAGTGGAAAAGACACAGTGAAAAGAGAAAAGTGAAAAGGGGAAGCGATAAAGAGAAAAGAGAAAAAGGGAAGGAGATAAAAATAATAATAACAACAAACAAATACCGGTTCATTGTGAAGAAGCACGGTGACACGCGCCGCCATAAGCGCGCCCTCCTTCCTCTCATAACGCTGTGTGGTGTTCACGCGAGCCGGTTATTCCTGCTGAAATACACAATCCACGGCCCATACCCCTCCAAGTCCTGCGTTGGGACTCCCATACATAAACAAATACTGAGGGCTGCCATATTGAAGCACCCCCTCATAACAGTAACATTTCCATTTATATTTTGACTTATTGTTTTAAGAAAATGACCTGCTATGTCGTGCTCTATAAAGTGGTGTCAAGCGTTTTCACATCAGTGTGAAACAAGCGTTTTAAGGGCAAAAAGCAGGGTAAACCTGCATTCAAAAAACACAACTTTTTATTCATTTGCATACACAAAAATGGTTCAGTGTGGAATTAAATGAGTTCATCACAGTAGGTGGTAACAGGGAATAAGTGCTTTTCAGAAAAAAAGTTCATGCTCAAACTCTAGAATTATGGTCTTAATCATCAAGCCCACACACACACACACACACACACACACACACACACACACACACACACACACACACACACACCTCTATAAACTCCTATATCTTGTTGTAAGCTACTGTATATGCTAAATGAATGCTGTAGGTGTTAAATATACATCATAGATTTAAATATTCTTAAATATGGTTCTGGCCATAAAAGGAATTTCATAAAAATATTTTAACAGGCCACCTCATCAAGACCAGCAAACAGAGATCATGCTTGCACACATTATTCCCACGGTGCAGAATGCATAATTTTAGCCTGAGGAGATCTTCACCATGATATAGTTCAGAGCTTGCAATCTGTGGACGCAGCTTTCATTTGGATGAGCCATATGGCCACTGTGTGCGAGGCTCCTCATGAGAAAAGTAGGAGAAAAGTAGGTCACGAAGCAGGAGCACCACAAGGTCCTCTCAAATTCTTCCCACTTCTGTGACAGAAAGTTTTGGCAGAATGCAACAGCTTTGCCAGATTCTAAAAAAAAAAAAAAACTCATGCTGAGATCAGAATATTCTCCTATTTTAGCCTGATGAGTTTAAACTGATCCCTGACTCATTTATCAGCAGAGTTAGCCAATAATACAGCTTTTGATCGGCAAAATTGGGCTGCAGATGATGCCTTTTTGCTAAGTTGTTGGTATAATATTATTGTATTATTTATAATTAACCCAGGTTTGGATGGGTTTACTTTTTTCTTGATGTCCTGCACATTAACTTTACATTAAAAAAAATACATTAAAGGTGACGTGTTCTGAAAAAAAGCACCCTTATATTCATGAAAGAAGCTAATTATAAACTGAATTATTATTATTATATTATTATTATTATTATTATTATTATTTTTATTATTTATTATTATTTAAGTTAAAAAATAATTTGCTTGTCTTGCAAATGCTACTCGCAATCCAAGGTTCCACAGTGTACACACACATTATGTTATGTGCATTTGCAAAGTCCATCAAGCACCATGATGAAACTGGCTCTGGCATCCCAGAAAAGCAGGAGTGGTAGTGTACAGTATATACAGTATGAAGCTCTCTTTGCTAGATGATGACTGGCTGCAATGACTTATCACTTAATACCAGGGCCATTGCTGTGGAGGAATTTTCATTACACACAGTACTGTACACACACTCACACACTCAATCACACACTACATCCAGTCTGAGAACACCAATCAACCTTGTGTCTTTGGACTGTTGGGGAAACCCACCAAGAACAGGAAGAACATGCAAACTCCATGTTAACATGACCAGTACTAACCAGTAAACCACTGAAAACAGATGAAATGATTTTATTTTATGTTATGCACGACAGATTTATACCGAGGATGTCTGTAAAGATGATGCATTTCTCATTTCTTGTGATTCAGTATGGTGCGTCAATGTGACGGAACACACCAAGGTCAGAGGTGATTGCACTCCCTTCCCCATGTCCGCTCACATTTATCTCTCTATGCCTATTTTTTCCTACATACTACACTAAACGAGTTGGAGTATAGTGGAGATATTTAAAAAAAGACCCTTTAAATAATGTGAAGGAACATCAAGAGTCTTGAGTTCAACACCAGTCTCCTATTAACTAAATCACCCATCATCAATTTTTAGCAAGTTGTTGCCATGACCTAGGTTTCACATCAACACCTTTATGGTAAGGTATGTCATTATTTGTGAACTTTAACAAACGTTTGAGTGGGTTCCTTTAGTTAAAAGTTGGTAGAAGATGAAGTCACAACCACCAGTTGTGCAGTCACCTCATCATGACCAATAATGGAAAAAGTATCAATTTAATCATGCATAATTACAAAACAATAATGAATTAAGGAACCTTTCAAATGTTTGATCCAAAAATATTGGAACGGCAAGGTGCAGTTGTTCTTGCTGTATACAGTACTAAAGATCATAATGTTTGCAACCAAAGGATAAAGAGGACAGATCAGAATTTTACCTTTTACTTCCTGATATTTACATTAAGTTTACATCAAGATGTTTTAAAAATAACCACATGTGCTTCTTTTGTCTACATGAATTCCCTTCAAGGGTTTCTGGTTCCCTCCCAGTGCCTGTGATAGAAAGATGTCCCCAGCATTGCGGGCAGTATACTGTATATTTATTTGTTCCCAGTATCACCGGTATACGTAGGTTCCAGATCCATCACAGCCCTGATCAGTATAATGTCGTTTCTGAAGATAAATTATTAATTATTAATTAATTAATTATTAATTATTAATTATTAATAAATTATTTTAAAAATTTGAACAGTTAAACAGGCGTCTTATTAAGACAGATCAAATTAACGGAATAATACTCACACTGATTATCTCCTTTCACACCATCTACCCTAAACAGCACTGAGGTTATAGCACTCAGTAATTAATTTTAAAAGTGTAATAGCACTAGAGGAAAAAACTGGGACACCAGATGGCTGTCCATCACAGGAAGGGGTGGGGTTGTTTATCGGTTTAATAGAAATGAAGATCTTAGCGTTTTGACACTTTTGAATCATTGCAAATTCACTGCTAGACATGTTTGGTAATAAAAAAAAGTGAATTTGAATAGTTTGCAGGATTCATTGCTAAAAGGGAAAATTATAGTATTGCGGTTATAAGACTGAGCCTTTGACGCTTTGACCTTCTGCAGTAATGAGACTGAATGCGTTTTTTTTTCATCTACAAACTGATGCCTAAAAACACAAAAGCAAATCAGATGTCCTGTTTTATTTCAGTCATTCATTTCTGAGTTGAATTAGTAATTCATTGTCTGTCAATGGTAATGTGGCGATTCAACATCTATTATTCGCAATTATACAACAGTTAGTTCTGACCGAGTAATCTGATTGGATGAGAGCCATTCCATTAGTGGTGATATGCAGCATAACGGCACTGGGACAGAAGACTGAGAGGACCACTGGGAAATTTCTTTTCAAACCATTTTTTCTAATGATTTTTCACTTACGTTTTGGATTGCACTGTGATGACACAGGTTACACCCACTTATTTTTGACATTTATCAGGAAATCATTTCTCCCCAGAGCTGTTCGGCTTTTCAAAACCTCTGTGTATGTATGCATATATAACGGTGCTACCCACATAACTCTCTCATCTTTTAGCTTCAGCGTCGGTTCACTGATCTCAGTATTACATATTATACCATTACGCATAGTCCAGTCAGCTGCATGCTGTCTTTGCACAAGTATTACTATTTGCACAGTTGTAAATGTCATAAATACAATTGCACATTAAGGGTTGCACTGCATTTTACTTATTATTAGGGCCCAAGCACTATGACATCAGCCCCATGTCGTCATAGTGTGTGAAGGGCCCTCTTGTTTTCCTTAGGATTATTATTATTTTTTCCACCCTTTTGGACTTTTCGGGAGGCTTAACATGCTCAAAAACTCATGAAACTTGGCAGACAGGTTGGAATCTGCTGCCATCAGGATGCCTGAGAGTCTCGTGGCCCGGGGCCCAAAGGGGCCCCCACACGAGATTTTGCTGCCTAGCTCATACACACTTTCACCTAGGCATACGAAACTCAGTACACATTTAGAGCTCATCGAGCCGAACAGCTTTCACACTGCATGTCCTGAGCTAAACTCAACAGGAGGCCGGTTATTTTGGGTCGTTCGCAAAAACGCACCCGATGGATTTTGATATACTCCTCTTAGGGAAATTATACAATCTCTACCAAACTGGGCCAAAGAGATCTAAAGATATTGAGGATGCAAAATTGCGAAGGATTTTTGATATCTCAAACAGTCAGCCGTGATAATGTCTTAAGCGTACGCCGAAAGATGATTAATAACTTTCTGTGTGGCATTATATTGAGTGACATTATATTCAGTGACACCTTCTGTGACATCACACACACACGCACACACACAACCCCCTCTCTCACGACGCACACACACACACGCACACACACACACACACACACACACACACACACACACACACACACACACACACTAATGCACTCAACAAATATTTAGGGCTCAAACTGACATTAGCCCTGTTTTAACACACAAACACATCTCACACACTATCACACACATCACTAATGTGAATACACACAAACTCAAACCATACACACAAACAAGCACAAACACAAGCACATTTACTCGTCACACACAGACTGACACATCTACACGTCACACACCTCTCTCCCTCACTCTCACACACACTAACCCTTGCACACTAAAGCACACACACACACACACACACACACACACACACACACACACACACACACACACACACACACACACACACACACACGCGCGCGCACACACGCACACACACGCAGGCATGCTGCATGCACACACACACAAACACACTCATACATCACACACATGCACACATACATCCATCCATGTTACAAATGTTTACACTCACGCACACACACACACCTCTCACGATGCACACACACACACACACCACACACTCACATACGCACACCCCTCTCTCACGATGCACACACACACACACACACACACACACACACACACACACACACACACACACACACACACACACACACACACACAAATGCACTCAACAAATATTTAGGGTGAGGTGCAACCGAGTGGCGACGGCTTTCGAGGTCTTAACACACTCAAATGACACAGGTCGTGCGGTGCGCCCAGGGTGGGAATGGCACAGGGTGCTTGGGCCCGTCATCATTGCTTGCAACACATTATTATTAATATTATTATTAATATTATTATTATTATTATTGCTGTCATAGTTACTGTAGTCCTGCCGGAGTCCCTGCTTGCACTCTGCACTAAATATACATTCTGCTTACACATTATGTGACTGTAACCTTAGCAAACTCCTTTCCTCTCCTCTCTCTGTTGCGCTACACATGCTGCTCCTGAGCTGCCAGTGATCCAGACCCCTTCTGCCCTCTGAACCTGTCTGATTCATCCTTAGTTGGAGATCTCATTGCATTGAGGCCCCGTGCGGATCTGCCTTGTGTGCGTGTGGAGTTTGGGGAAGGTTCCTCTTTACCATGGAGACAGTCCAGGTCTGGACTGTTCTGTGAGGTCTTGAGCCTCGAATATAACAAACTGGACTCCATATTAACTTAAACACATCATCTGTTATATTGAGCTTCCAGCCTCCTAACACACAGTATGACTACAGATTATACTGTACAGAGACCTGCTATCAGATATCACCTAAATGAGGATGGGTTCCCTGTTGAGTTTCCATGATTTCATTTTGATTCTGTAAAGCTGCTTTGTGACAATGAGACCATTGCTAAAAGCGCTATACAAATAACATTTTATTTCATTATTATTATTATAATCATTAATGTATTCACTTTATTACTGACTTTTTTAAGATATATACACTCACCTAAAGGATTATTAGGAACACCTGTTCAATTTCTCATTAATGCAATTATCTAATTGCCAATCACATGGCAGTTGCTTCAATGCATTTAGCGGTGTGGTCCTGGTCAAGACAATCTCCTGAACTCCGAACTGAATGTCAGAATGGGAAAGAAAGGTGATTTAAGAAATTTTGAGCGCGGCATGGTTGTTGGTGCCAGACGGGCCGGTCTGAGTATTTCACAATCTGCTCAGTTACTGGGATTTTCACGCACAACTATTTCTAGGGTTTACAAAGAATGGTGTGAAAAGGGAAAAACATCCAGTATGCGGCAGTCCTGTGGGCGAAAATGCCTTGTTGATGCTAGAGGTCAGAGGAGAATGGGCCGACTGATTCAAGCTGATAGAAGAGCAACTTTGACTGAAATAACCACTCGTTACAACCGAGGTATGCAGCAAAGCATTTGTGAAGCCACAACACGCACAACCTTGAGGCGGATGGGCTACAACAGCAGAAGACCCCGCCGGGTACCACTCAGCTCCACTACAAATAGGAAAAAGAGTCTACAATTTGCACGAGCTCACCAAAATTAGACAGTTGAAGACTGGAAAAATGTTCCCTGGTCTGATGAGTCTCGATTTCTGTTGAGACATTCAAATGGTAGAGTCAGAATTTGGCGTAAACAGGCTGGTGGCGGTGGTGGTGTAATGGTGTGGGGGATCTTTTCTTGGCACACTTTAGGCCCCTTAGTGCCAATTGGACATCATTTAAATGCCACGGCCTACCTGAGCATTGTTCCTGACCATGTCCATCCCTTTATGACCACCATGTACCCATCGTCTGATGGCTACTTCCAGTAGGATAATGCACCATGTCACAAAGCTCGAATCATTTCAAATTGGTTTCTTGAACATGACAATGAGTTCATTCAAAGAATGCTTTCAGCGCCTTGTTAAATCAATGCCAGGTAGAATTAAGAAAGGGGTCAAACACCGTATTATTATGGTGTTCCTAATAATCCTTTAGGTGAGTGTACGTATATATTCTTGTATTTGAGCATTGTACTAGCAACTATTGGTCACATTTATTTATTTTATTGGTCACACTCTTTGTCTACAGTGTGCAACCACAACTACAATCCTGTCTGTGTTGTTAATGTCTTCATTGCAGCTGGATTTGTGGACTTTCCTTTGGGATCAATAAAATCTCTATCTATCTATCTATCTATTCTTAAGGATAAATTCTGAAAACAGGTGTGCATTTATATTTTTCAAGCACAAACCACAAGACGGATATGTTCTTTCTTGGCAATTTCAGACCCTCGTAACTCATCCGCACGTGCTTGCAGTGGGTCACTCAATATTTTTGCTCGCAGGTCTAATGGGGTGTGCATATTTATAAGCGGGCCCTTGCATAATGCAAGAGCACGAGAGGATGAGGTGTTGGTGCCTCTGTTGAGCCTCGCAGGCTTATTAGAAGACGAGTGGGAACACACAGGTTACAGGGTAGTTAATCATGGCTGTAATGTGCTCCTGTATCTCAGCCAGGTTAATGGAATCTGTGTGCGCTCTCACAGCACTAGAGAAAGATGTTTCATGATTCACTGTCTACAAATGATAAACGTTAAGGCTCATTGAACAATAAGGCGGTCGTCTTACAGAGGAAACCTGTGGATTAGCCTTTTACTTACACATGGCCAGTCATGTGTGTGAATACATTATACTTTTGGATTTTTTTTATTTAATAAACTCATTTTACAGTAGCTACTGTGCAAATGTAAGATCTATGTAAGATATTTGCACACACACCTCCTGGGGTTGGTGTTATAGGAAAATAATCATCATCTATACCAATTTATCCTGTAATCAGGGTCATGTAGAGGGAGCAAGAGGCGGGGTACACCCTGAATGGGTGCCAAACCATCGCAGGGCACACACACACAAAGGCACACTACAATCAATTAGGGAACACCAATTAACCTGATCTGCATGTCTTTGGACCGTGGCAGGAAACCCACCAAGCATGGGGAGAACATGCAAACTCCATGCACATGGTGGGACGCGAACCTGGAACCCAGAGGTGCAAGGCGACAGTGCTAACCACTAAGCCACCATGCCGCTAATAATCAATGACCCAATAATATACATCCCAATGTAAATTAACGACGCAACCAACAGCACAACCCAAAATGCTTTATCATTATTATACTACCGGACTACACCATCAAACACTTTTTTAACAATGTACTGTATTAATGACTACCATAGGTAAGTTTTTCTTTAACTCTATTTATATGTACATGAACAGAGGAAAAGATACTGTACATCTATATTATCCTCACATTTAAGAAGTTATAAAAATTTTTTTTTTAAGTTAACTGGGAAATTTTAGACATTTTTTAATTAGCTTAACATAAATAAATAATATAACAAATTCTGGCCTATTGAGGCATGGACTAGACAAGGCCTTTGCTCATGGCATCACACTGCCTTTATTTTCCCATTGTAAGCATTTTGACTGGTCTGACTGGTCTGCCTCTGACTGGTTTGCAGCTATGCAACCCCACACACAGCAAACTGCAATGCAATGTGTTCAGACACTGTTCCATCATATCCAGCAATTTTTTTTTTTAGCAATTTATGCTACATCAGACAGACTAGCTTTTCATCCGCATCTCTGAGCCTTGGGTGCCCATGACCCCGGTTGTCCAGGATAACTTTGGAACACTTTTGTTAGGTTCTACACACTGCATACAGGGAAGAAAAAAGTGCTGTTTTGTAGTTGCTCTAAGTCACCTAGCTCTACCTGTTCCTACCATTAATAGATTTATAGTTCTAGTTCAGGCTTCATGGGACTGTCTGCCAAGTGAGACTCATTATGACCCGAGCTTGACCAGTTGCATATTTAGGTTTGCTTATTTAATTAATATTCTGTATCCTTATGCTTGGTCTGTTGCAATAACATGTAATAACACACACACACACACACACACACACACACACACACACACACACACACACACACACACACACACACACAAAATATCAGATATTTAAATTCCTTTTGACTGACAGTGCACCCAATTGACTTGATTTAATGGATACCTAAGTACAAAGGGAAAAAAAGACTCCCTAGACAGAATCCCAAGAATTACACACCGAGTTAACATATGGCGTGCTTTCTTTAATAATTAAAACAATCAATATGACTATATATTATATTATTTATGAGAGAGGAGAGAGAGTGATTTAAGCATCAAATATTTCACAGACAAAAAAAAGGGAAAGATCTTTGATCACCTGTAGGTGGTGCTGTCTCTGTGTTCTGAGTAAATATCTTTATCTCTCCCATACAAACATCTGTTGATTGACCATAAGGTAAAGTCAGAATTCATAAGGATTTGGGTTTCTCTTTTAAAAAAGGACAACATGCCATTCATGCACTAACCTCATGAGGACCAAAAGCATCATGAAGTCCTCATCCTCATAATTAAGTGAATTATTATGAGAAATGTCATTCATGCTCATTCTATCTCTGATGAAGGTTGATTTCTGTCCTCATAGTGCCGTATTCCTGTTGATCTTTTTAATTTGGACCAATTTTATGATTAGCATAAGATATGATATGTTAGCGGTCAGTTCTCTCGATCTTGAAAGGCGTTCCCTCCACATGGCTGCCATTCTTTGTCATGGCCTTCGACCTTATTTCTCGCAAACCATTTATTGGCTTTCACAATATGAAGACAAATAACACACATGATACCAGAAAATCAATATGAATATGGCACCTTTCAGGAGATGGAAGAATAAGCAGAGGAGAGTGCACCGAGCATGATCATTCGCAGCGCATGCTGTTTCACCACTTATCTAAAGATTAAACGTGTTTTACTCCAGCTGTAGAAGTGATTTGAGGTGATTCTGTGCTCTTTAGCTACAGTGTACAGATTAATATGGCTGTCAGACGCACATCAATTCACGAAAACACACATGATGGTATCATAATAATGAACACCGATGAATACCATTGAACCCCCTGGCTTATATTGTGTACTGTAGGTCCCTCTTGTTCCACAAAAACCGCTCTGATGCATCAAAGCATGGACGGCGCCCATACCTCTGAAGGTGTGATGTGATATCTGGCACCAAGAATCCACCATCGAATCTTTTCATTGCTGTAAATTTCGGATTGTTCAGACTTGTTTGTTTAGCACATCCCACAGATACTCAATTGAATTGAGACCCGGGGGAATTCAGAGGCCAAATATACACCTTGAACCCTTTGTCATGTTCCTCAACCCACTCCTAACTAGTTTTTGCAATGTGGCAGGGAAGATCACCGTGCTGAAAGAGGCCACTGTCCATAGGGAATACTGTGGCCATAAAATAGGTGTACATGGTCTGTAACGATGTTTAGGTCACTGGTACATTTCTAAGTATCAGCCACATGAATGCCGGAACCCAAGTTTTCCCGGCAGAACATTTCCCAGGCTATCATGCTACCTCCAACACTTGGGCCTTGTCAGAACCACTCAGGTCTTTACACTTGCCCATTTTTCCTGCTTCCATTTAATTAACGTTCGCTGCGTTCTGTCCAACAGGGAACAAAATCAGTACTCAGTGATCCCTGCCTCCTGTGAGGGGAAATTCCCTCAACAAAATGCCTCCATTCAGAAGACCCTGCATTGTTACCAATGAAGACATCACTTCCTCTGTGTGTGTTACCCTGGTAACGCAAACATCTTGGAAACTGCTTGCCGCTACTGTGAAGATTTGTACTGACAGTACTGAGATAAAATATTGAATATATATTGAGCAAATATATATTAAATATATTGAGCAAATAAATATAAATATATTAGCAAATATATACTCTCTAACTTGTAAATAAATGTGACTAATTCATTTTAAATCTGATCCTAAAGAGATTATATATATATATATTTCAATGTAGTGATGAAAAAATGAAAAATTGTTCATATGTTTCCTGCACTGTTCGCGGCTCCGTCTGAAGAGAACAGTTTTTCTCCCCACTTAGAAATGTGACTTAACATACTTTGTGCAGTCCACATGGCAGGAAGTCGACAAGCCAATCGGATCACAGCTGATGAGAACTGATCGTTCACATGCTGCCTAATTCATGCCACCATTTGATAGGTGACAGTGTAATAATCAGTGTTATTCATTTCACCTGTCAGTGGTTGAAATGTTATGGCTGATCACTGTCTAATTAATAAAACCTTAAGTTATTAGGTTTAGTTTTTGTATGAAAAATTGAAATTTACTTATTTAATTTATTTATTTGTTTAGGAATAATTCTTCCTTTTTAGAAATCAAGTGTGAAAACAAATCCATCATGTAAAAAAAAAATAGTTTGAATATTTGAATCCTTATATATTAAGTAGAATAACATTAACATTAACATTAACATTTTCTGAATAACGTTTGTATATACCATATGCGGAGAAAATATGTGAAAGCAGCCCAACAGAATATTCGTAAAAATATCTGTATGTTAGAAATAACAAAATCACTTCTAATTAAAAAGCACACTTACATATTACACGTATATTTAATAAGTCAGTCCCTAATTCAAGTTCTGGACTGTGAACTACAGTATGTCTCGTACAGCATTCTCCATCAGGACAGCTTTACAGGAGAACCAGTTTTTATCATTGTGCTTCCAAACCGATCCATTATATTATATTCATTTGATATTAACTTACACACCTTTGCCATTGTATTGAAATTTTTATCTCATAGCACACAGATACAGTATATCAGGGACTGATTCATGGTCATGATGTCACCTAAATGAGGAGGGACTTCCTGTTCCTCTCAAGCTTTCTCCCCATTGTCCCCTCAATAAGTTTCTCAATGCCACCATCACCCTCGGTTTGCTCATCATTAGTTAATAATAATTAGAGTTTCTACTTTTTTTCTGTGCATGCTCCAATTTATTTCAATTTTTTTATCCTGTAATAATAAAAATGCATTAAATCATTTGTACCTCATTGTGAAAATGTTTGAGTCCCTTAAATCTTATATAGAAATCGTATAAGATCAGTCGCTGTCACTAGAGACGGCTTATTGCATTTGACCTGACATCAAAACATATGCTAGTATTTGATCTAGCAAAACTGGAATACGTCTTCCTGAGTTTAAAGTAATGAAGTCATAAATGCGTCTAACCCTTTAATATTTGTTTTGCTTCAGCATCTCCTAGTAACTGCTAATGTTGTGCTCAGTTTAGCGACGTGTTATAAGCCGAGTAATGCATGAAGCTGTTAATCTGCGATTTTTATTGACACCATAAACACCAGGAAATATTGTGTGAAGATGTGAAATCACTTCTCAGGGTTCACACCGATTCTTGCACGGACATTTATACACTTTATGTGGCTTTGAAGGACATTGTAATAGATTCCATGTCTTTTCCCGAACAAGTCTTTTTCCTCCGTGTCATACTTAACTCTTGAAACGGACCTAATAGATTGTCTTTTTGTCCTCAATATGTCAGCTTCACTGAGGTTCATTTTCCAGTGAGATTAGATTTCATTTGCATTTTCAGGCATCACAAATTATTTAATTATTCAGTCAGTTAAGATAAGCTAATGCGATGTGGGCATTTTTGCCGGTATGGTGGATTAGAGGATTCTCTAAAGCATCACCCTTCCACAACACAACACACACACTTATTTCCAAATGATATGTTATACGTTCAATTTCTTTCATGGCATCAGACACACACACACACACACACACACACACACACACACACACACACACACACACAAACAAAAGGGATCTCCACATTTTCAGGATTTAAAAAACCTCAATTTAAATACTTCAAGCCATATGTGCAGATTCAATCAGTAAAAAGTAAAAAAAAAAATCATAGTTGTTTTTTTCAATCATCATTCCTTTATTTATTCATTCATGCTCCATTATGGTCAGACCATATAGCGTATCTAGCATTCAGGTAACATTCTACAGAGTGGCCCATTTATATGGCTACACCTTAATAAAATGGGAATGGTTGGTGATATTAATGTCCTGTTTGTGGCACATTAGTATATGTGAGGGGGCAAACTTTTCAAGATGGGTGGTGACCATGGTGGCCATTTAGAAGTCGGCCATCTTGGATCCAACTTTTGTTTTTTCAATAGGAAGAGGGTCATGTGATACATCAAACATATTGGGTATTTCACAAGAAAAACAATGGTGTGCTTGGTTTTAACGTAACTTTATTCTTCCATGAGTTATTTACAAGTTTCTGACCACTTATAAAATGTGTTCAATGTGCTGCCCATTGCCCATAGCAACACCGCAGGAGAAATGCCAGCACAGGCTTCCAGTATCCGTAGTTTCAGGTGCTGCACATCTCGTATCTTCAATGGAAACCTCAAGGCCACCCTGTACATCTACATCTAGGCATTTGGCAGACGCCCTTATCCAGAGCGGCTTACATTTTTATCTCATTATACATCTGAGCGGTTGAGGGTTAAGGGCCTTACTCAAGGGCCCAACAATGGCAACTTGGTGGTTGTGTGGTTTGAACCTGTGTTCTTCTGAACATCACACACACACATGATGGAATATCAGATTGTTCACTGGTACAGTACAAATGATGCTACATTAAACAACACAGAACTACACAAGACTATGCATATAAAGAAATTTTAGCAAAAGAACCTTAAACTCCATAAAGAGTTTAAGAGCATGCAAACAGTACAGCATAACATATCACAATGGGCACGGGTATACACAATATAGAACAGATCAATACAAAGTTCTAAAGGGAGAAAAAATGCAAATTGTGTGTGTGTGTGTGTGTGTGTGTGTGTGTGTGTGTGTGTGTGTGTGTCAGTCGACTGAGCCTGAAGGCAAGTATTCAAAACATCATATAGACAGTAAACCATGCTCAAGATTGAACTCTGGGTCCATTAGACAGCAACACTAGACACCATACCACAGTGGCACGTGTATTGTGAAACAAAATAATATGCATATTATTACATTCATGTGTTAATGTTAGTGCCCCGCTTTTAATTCTATTTGTTTTTGCATAAAAACATAAAAATTATGCGACCGGACCGGATTACAGTATTAGGCAGATACAACCTCAGACGAACATGTAACCTTTTTTTCTTTTTACCATGCCGCCAAAAATGAAGCCAAATAAAAATAAATAAATGAATTAATGTGGGCATTACTAAGTAACTCCCATGACTGAATAGATTTACAGTAGATCTACCTTTAGCAGTAATAACTTTAAATAATTGTTTCCGCTATGACTTTATCAGTTGTTTTCATCCATTATTCTTTACGACTTTGCTTCAGTTCATTGATTGTTTCGGGTATTTGCTTATGCTCAACTCTGTTAAGGCCACGCCACAGCATTTCAATTGGGTTTACGTCTGGACTTCAATTTTTCAGGTATTCTGATGTAGATTTACATCCTTTACATTATTCTGGTGTGCTTCTGATCATTGTCCCAATTTCAACCAAGTTGAAGCTGTTGAATGGCTTTAAGAATACTCCGCTACTGTGTACAGAGGAGTTCAAGGTCAACTCAATGACTGCAAGTTATCAAGGCCAAATTATCACCATTCCTCCGCCATGCTTGACAGTGAGTATGAGGAGTTTCTGCTTAAATGCTGTTTTTTTTTTTTTTTTTTTTACCAAACATGGTACTAGGCTTTAAGACCAAACATCTCCACTTTGGTCTCATCTGTCCATAGGACATTGTTCCACAAGAATTGTGCTTTTTTCAGATGCAGTTTTGTGAACCCCAGTCGCGCTTCCATGTTATTTTTAGACAGAAGAAACTTTCTCCTGGCAACCCTTCCAACCAAACTGTACTTTTTCATGGACTTTAACATTTAACATGCTCAGTGAGACCTGTAGGGTCCGAGATGCCTGTAGGGTCTTTTACTGTTTCTTTTTCGTATTCCTCTGAGCAATGCATGGTCTGACCTTGGGGTGAATGTGCTAGGACGTGCTAGCACTCCTGGGAAGATTAGTAACTGTCTTGCATGCTTTCCACTTGTGAATAAATCTTTCTCACAGTAGAATATTGAACTAGAAATTGTTTGGAAACGATTTTATAGCTCTTTCCAGATGGATGTGCAGCAACAGTTGCTTCTCCAAGACCATTGGTAATGCTTTTCCCTCTTGGCATTATGGCAACACACACCTCAATGCCCCAGACAAGCAAACTGCCAAATTGTCTGCTTTTATAGAGATCTGCACACCTGCTGATGATCAGTTAATCAAGGGCTGATGATCACCAGCGTCTGGCCGGCAACTTGTATACTTTTTTTCTTTTTGGCATTAAATAAATAATGGCATGATATTTTAAAAATGTTATATGCTGTTGCTCGTCTGAGGTTGTATTTGCATATTACTAAGATCTGCTATGATCAGATTATTTTTATAAGTTTTTACGCAAAAAAAACAAAAAAACAATAGAATTAAAAGAGGAGGCACTAACTTTAATACATAACTGTAATTCAGCCAGGGTGTACTGTATTCCCTGATATAGACCTGGTTAGAAGCTCCCACTTCAAACTGTAGTGAGTATGCCCTGACACTATTTCAGGTGATCCACTTTTGGTCCGTCTGAAATCATTTCCTTTGCGCAGAGCGAGATGACTCATTTAGTAACTCGCTCATTACCAGCAAACCAGATTCGTGTCCGTCCCTACAGGCAACAAAAAGCCTTTCACTTTCCTTCCAATTACGCCTCAGGATTGAGTTTGTTGCTATTGGAGAATCTAATCGTAGATGAAGAGCTGAAGATGAACAGCTGCTTGTGTGGAAATGGGATGTCGAGTCTGTGCTGAGGCTATATTCTAATACATTATAATTTCTATAGAATCAATTAGCACAGGGATTTATGTTGTTGATCGAAAACATGATCTAATACTAACTAATATTTAATCAGATAATTAAAAAATGTATGGTTCATTTAACAGAATAAAAGTTTTCTGTAAAAAAAAAAATGATTTGATTTAAATGTTGATTTATGGAGTCAGCAATTTGAAACAGTTTTGCACCAAAGGGACATCTTTAAGACAAAGGAAATGGTGCGAAGGTCAAGGAAACAATTGCTCATTGATGATGATGATGATGATGATGGATCTGATACTGTAATATTTGAACATGTACTGTATACAGTGCTTTGCAAGAGGCAAATATGAGTTGTCTGGCAAATAGTCAATAGATTTAGGTAGCAGTATCAGAGTACATTTTTTGGATTTTTATATGTAAAAATATTTTTTAATTATGTACCACTTTGTGTTGGTCCTTCACATAAAATCGCAATAAAGTACATTACAGTTTGTGCTTGCAACGTGACAAAATGTGAAAAAGTTCAAGGGGTGTAAATACTTTTGCAAGGCACTGTATTTACCAGACACGTTAGCGGTAAACCAAGTAGCCATGCTACAATAGCAAGGGGTTAATTGTTGCACTTCTGTATGTACACCTCTTAGTGCTGTAACCTGTTCGTCTTACAGTTAATTATTCAATAATATTATCATACGCTGACGTGCCAAAATGCACTGCATGTTAAAAGATATTGGATACTGATACTGTACAGTATATTGAAAGATGGCAATCATGTGTTGGTTTAAACAATTAACTCCAGACACAGTTTAATTTGATATATATTAATTTGATTTATTATGATACATCATTGCTGTTAGCTTAACATGATACATGATGAGCGTCAAACCGCTATTTGTGGCTTTCTTCATTTTATCCATTCGACATAAGATTTAAGACAGAAGGTTCTAAATCTTTTTAACACACAATGCCACAATATAACTCATTTTTGACATAATTGCCGCACCTCTGGGGAAAAGGCCTGTTCGTGGAACGGCCCTCCTTCCCTGTTTGTCCTCTGTCCTTTATTATGACATGAGCTGTTGGTTCTGTTCTTGCACATTTCTTCTATCATGCATTATGTGGGGAATTCAGACATGTTCGCGCAGCCGCTCGCTTCATGCTCTGATCCGCTCTCACACACCCATTCTTCTCAATAGTCAATAGATTTGTCAGCATTAATAATTTCAAGGGACTCATTTCTTTGACTCATCAGTAACGTCTGCATGGTGACTGCAGTGAATCTATCACACAATAGAAGAAGAAGGAAAAAAAAAAATCGCCCTGGCAATTCCTGTGACGTCTGTCAGATTTACAGCACTTTTTTTCATTTGCAGAAAGTCACATTTGTCCTGCTATCTGTCATAAATGACAACCTGGCACATATAAGGCATATGGATGAATTATGTATAACTCATTGTCTGGTGTAACAGTTCAAATTTACACCCTTAGACCATGATACATCCTTGCAAAACATAATTGTTGATGTTCATTTCTGGATAATTAACTATAATTAACTAACTAAATTATAATTAAATAATAATGAGAATAATTTGTTATTTTATGCATATTGTGGTCCCACATCTGCGTAGTGTGTGAGTGAGTGTGTGTGTGTGTGTGTGATTGTGTGTGCATTTGCCACAGGGTAAACCCTGGACGGCGTGCTGGTCCATTGCGCAATCATGCACAAACTCCCACATTACAGGCAATTTGGAAACCCAGTTTGTGCATAAAACTGGAGCACCAAGAGGAAATAGATCACGCACATGCAAACTCAACGGAGACAGACCTAAGGTGGGACTGTCTACCCTGTTGGTGTGGTGTCACACGAATAACTTTTATAAGGCATAGTTAAGGTAGTGACTGAACTGTTAAAAGTAAGTCTGTTTGAGAGTCAGTGCCTGCGTGATGATTTAAACATGTGGTTTGTGGACCGGGTTTTACAGACTATTCCCTTAACTGTTGACAAACTCAGAAGTACAAAAACTGAAAAGGAAAACTTTAGAAATCAAACATTGACTGCATTTGAGGTTAGGAGAAAACAGCGTAAATGTTCTTTTTATGACTGAAATGTTCCTTCAGAACCAGAACACCATCAACCAAGTACAAGCCATAAACAGACAAAATATTGTGGCGGAAACATTAAGTACAGTGGATTTTGTTTCTCTCCTCTGTCCATGATCTGAGTACTGAATGCATTGAACAATAAGAGCCTGTCTAATTTCAATCCATAAGCCAGGCCTGTCAAAAGCTGAATTGACGTTTGGCATGTTCTAGCCCGCAACAGGGAATTTGCTTTTCTGTCTGAGTCTATATTTAAGCACGTCCTGCACTTTGCCCCCATCAAATCCTTCTTCGGAGAGCAAACTGACCATTACGTCTGGAGGCAGCATTGAGTTTACAGCCTACAGACGTAAAAGAGCATTGCTAGCAGAATGATGTTTGCTCAATTGAAGAAGCTCTATTTTAGTGATCGCATGCAAAACAGAAGGCAGTATAAGTTTGCCGCATTGTGCAAGTTAGCTGAATTTCTTGGTCACATTCATGCCTGATGTTAAATATATCCTTGTCTAATCTTAGCTGAGTTGAACATGCATAGGCACTATACAGTACAGTATATGAATATGGACAAAAGTATGTTGGCACCTAATCAATCATACCCAAGTGCTTGCTGAATATTCCATTTCATTGTTCCTGCTATAACAGTGTCCACCCTTCTGGGAAGACTTTTCACTTCATTTTGGTAGAAGGCTGAAGGGATTTGCATTAGTGAGGTCAACTACAGACGTGGAGGCCAGAAACAAAGTCGGGTTTCTAGTTTATTCCAAAAGTTGGGCTCGAGTTCTCGGCTATGAGCAGACAACTCAGTTCTTCCATTTGGCGGATTTAATTTCTGTCATGCTGGAACAACTTAGTTGAGTTGAGTCAATGCTACAGCACACAAAGACATTCTATGCAATTTGGTGCTTTAAATCCATTTACATAGGCATTTGGCAGACACCTTTATTCAGAGCAACATACATTTTCATCTCATTGTACAGTACATCAAAGCAGTTGAGAGTTAAGGGCCTTGCTCAAGGGCCCAACAGTGGTAACTTGGTGGGTGTGGGGTTTGAACCTGGGACCTTCTGAACAGTAGTCCAATGCTTTAACTACTGAGCCACCCCTGACCCCCCGTATACAGATTTGGCAACAACTTGGGTGAGAACTACATATTGGAGTAATGGTATATAGTGTACAGTAGATTCTGTTTTATTACATGACCTCCTTTTACCTGACAGAAAGGTAGGCCTCAATTGTTAAACAAGAAAACTGTTAAAAGACAAAAGCATCCAGGCAGTTAGTTAATATTGGAGATTTATAAATTATTCCAGATTTACAAGTTGATTTGCTCTCTGTTTTTTCTCGTTTTTCTTTCTTTCTTTCTTTCTTTCTTTCTTTCTTTTTTTTTTACCAGCGGAAAAATATACAGAAATATTCTTTTTATATATTTTGAGTTTCTTGTGTCAGTGTACTCCAAAGCTACAATGCATGTGTCCCATGAATCCAAAAATGTACTTATTATAGCTCAAAATTTACAACTCTATGACATCATCTTGACCCTTGTCAGATGTCAATATAGCCCAATATTACACTTCCTCATTATTTGCCTAAAAAAAAGCTGTAGCTCAGCAGCTGAGCTCACAGTTACATAGGAACTGCATACAAATACATCTTTTCTTGTCTGAGTTACATCACAGTACTGAAATAGCACTGGGTAAAGTAGTAAATGACTGACTACTGACTCCTGATCATGTTTGTGTCTGCTAGCTCGATTTTCTCAAAATCAAAAGCTTTTGAAACCAGAGATCGCAATATTCTTCAGACTATATATTTTGTTATTGGATTTAAGGAAACAGCAATTTCCCAGCTCGGGGTTTATCTCACTGACTGTTATCAGTTTGTAAATGTTGATGGTGACTTTAACGCAAATCAGCAACACTTCGATTCTTCCCACATGTGCTGCTGTTAACTCACCAAGTTCACAGAAGTCCTATTTTTACTAATAACTTACATAAGATTACACACATATATAAAAGGAGAACTATTTATTATTAGATAGATAGATAGATAGATAGATAGATAGATAGATAGATAGATAGATAGAATAAATATTTATAGGTTCACCAACACTGGACAGTTAAAAGAATTCCCACGAAAAGCTACAGATTCTTTCTCTCAGCTGACAGGAATGGATCCATGAGACGTCTGCAAAATTTCAAGTAGGCTACACACTTTCCAGCTTCTGATCATGCTTTGAAAAATTCCCCAAAGCATAAAGATTGTGTGGGGCTTCTCATTTCAGGCAGGCTGGGAGGTAATAAAAAATTTGGATCATTATGTTTATGACGTTATAGTGTTTTGTTTCATCTTTGTTGTGTAAAAGGTCTATGTGACACAACTGTGCCAAAAACTTTAAAGGACGCAGCAGAATGAACATAAACGAAAACCTCCAGTTCATTTGCATTAACAAGTGATGTGCCACTAGGACTAATATTGAGAAGAGGAGTATTTAAGCTTATTTATTGAGCTTTACAAGCCTTATTCTATTATAACACTTATTAAAAAAAAGCACCAAATTACCTGTGAAGTAGGGTACCTTCATTATCTTTACAACTTAGGTGACCTTATATATTATATATTGTTCTTATTAAATTAGCACAGTGAGACGTAGGGGGTGGGTAAATAATGGTGCTGCAGAATGTGACCTACCAAGTGGTCCAGTAAACTCTAGCTAGGTTTATATTCATAGAATGTTTGTGACAGAACACTGAGTTTCAGATTTTAGAACGTGCTACAAAATACACCGTATGCGAATCTATTCATTACCAATCAATTTTCAGGAAAGTTCCCTGGTGACCATCGCAGATTCTGATGTAACCTTGCCAAGTAACAGAAGACCTCTTTTAATTTTAGTTTCACTCCGTCCCCTTTTTTGAACTCACGCTAATGATTTTTAAGGGTTTTTAAAGGGTCATGTTTTTGTTTCTAAACAAGATAGCAAGCTGAACATTGGTCTCTTTTTCCCATTCTTCCACATTCTGGCACCTACTGTATGATACACCACTAACAAGTTATTAGCTTCTAAATATCAGATTTTGATTTGGCCGCAGACCTTTTATTTATTTATTTTTAGCTTTTGACCTTGGGCTGTAGGCCTAGAGTCAATATTATTTTGTACTGTTATTTGTTATTTGTATTGTTATTTGGAGACAATACTATAAGGGCATGCAAATTACCCAAATGCTGTACCCCTGCTTTGAAAGATGGATGACTGCAATGATAATTAACATTGCAGCTTAAATATACATATCTCAGTTATAATTGATGCACATTTAATCAACTTAATTCCTTGAATACAGTATAAACGTCCCCTGGGAAGAAATGGTGGTTTCTATTTTTTTATTTGACCATGTAAACTACCTAATACCCTATGGGGCGCATACAATAATAAATCAGTCACGAAAAGAACTATTAAGACCATCCCGTGGCGATGTATACTTCTTGAAAGTTGTATTGAACCAAAAACATTGGTACTGTAAATCAAAGAACATCACATCAAGGAAAATTTACACTGACATCAACATTTCTCAGATTTCATTCAGTCACTTCATGTCGACTTTTGCCGAAGTCAGCAGTTTGGAAAGTTTTGTTCAATTTTGCCTGCATCAAAGGGTGAAAAATCGTAATATTGAGCACTCTGTCCCTACTTGTCTAGTGCAAAAATGAAAGAGATTGGAGTTTCACTTGGCCACTTAAAAGGTCCACTTATTTCTGACTGCTTCATGAAGTCAGCTCTCACATAATGTTGTTCTTCTGAGTACTCCAGAATGCATCCTATATGGCAGTCTTTATCATCCAGACAGGCAATATACACAAATTACATACTGTGCTAGTTACTTCCTGGAAAATAATGTTTTCTTCAGAATGACTCATACAGGATCATTTTTGGTTAATTAGGAGAATTGATTGGAGTGAAGATTTATGAACTGTACCTTGGCCAAATTAATACATGGTACTCAGAAATAATAGCGTAAGTGTGAGTCAAATAAACAGTGTTTTGACAGGTACTGTAACAGGCAACGTGGCTTGCAGTGTTTATTTTGTGGCCGACATCTACTTGACATGTGATGTTTTGAAGATTATGGGTGACTGCAGTAAGTACTTACACCCTGGTTCCCAAAGAAATGCTCAACAAAAACAGCTGATGGCTTGCAGGCCTGGCTTGTACTGCAATGCAATTACATTTCCTTCATAGACAATGGCAGTGCCAGCTAAAAGAAAAAAAAAAAACACTTTTGCTTCTCAGGGGACATTTATATTGAAGGTTATTTTGCCAATATATGTATATTTAAGCTGTGTACATACATTTCATTATGATAGCCTTCTATCTACATGGTTATCCATGCCCTCAAAGATGATTTGCGACCATTTTAAGATGGCTATAAATTTAAGATTTAACGTTAAATTTGGCCAAATTTGCATTTACCTACAGTGACTTCCCCATATAACAAAAATAGAGTAGAACACTGACTACTAGCTTACCCAGGCCCCTAAAGCCCAAGGTCAAAATCTGAAAGAAAGGTCTCGTCAATTGTTCCAAATGTATCCTAGATCAGTGCTGGATTTTGGAAGTAGTGATCCAGGCTAGCAATTTTCAGCTTCTTATTGTATTTAGAAATGAAGATATGGCCATTTAAACGTCCTCATAATATGTGGAAGCAATGAGTCCAAAAATGGATCATAGCACATGAACTTTAAAGGGTCATGACTCCTGGATACATAGGAACTTTTAATAAAGATGTAGGGTTTTTTAACGCTTTTAATCAAAAAGTGGCCATCTTGGAGGCCTGGTTGATATGGTATGAAAAACAAATAGAGGAAGCAAAACAAAAACTCAAAAAGCGATCTGAAATTGAAAGCTCCAACTGCACTTTAGAATGAATAGTGAACTTTACCTTGGTCAACTAAAAATTCTAATTTTGCTCTTCTTTGTTTAAACCCCTCTGATATTACAAGCCAACCTTTTACCTCCTGACGGATTGTACATTTGGGAACTGTGTGGTTTTTGAAGAAGACCTTAGTGCCTTAAAGAGCAGAGCCAATTAGAGGAGCAGAAGTCGATCTAGTCAATGGGGCTGCAGCTCTAATCAGACCACAGCACTTTCTGACAAATAGAAATGGCAAAAAAGTCCCACTTTGTAATCATTATATATTTATTTCTTCAGGCTTCCCCCCCCCCCCCTCTGACATGCACCTGCTGATTCAAGCTAAATGCAATAGCTAAAAAGAAGGAGCAGGCTGTCTTTCTCTTGATAAACGGCAAAGCAAGAAGCACTCAGGTGTCCTGGCCTCCACATTTTACTCATTTAGCAGTAAAGAACATCATGCCAAGGTGTTCAATGCCACTGTGATTTTAGTAATGGTTGATCTATTTAAAAGATGATGGTTCTATATTGATGGTGTGCTGAAGCTGAGGGAAAGAGTGGGGCATTATAGCTGGACTGCAGATGATTTAGGCATGGAGAGGTGTGGAATGGCATAAAAAATTCATAGTATGATAAATCTACAGCAAAAAAAGATGGGTCTTGAGTGCATCAAGGTTATTTTATATCTTCACAATTTCAAGGAAATTACATAAAACATAAAAAAACATTAAACATAAAATCACAAATAACCCCAAAACAGCAGACCAGTCCAAATATTAGATCTTTTATTGAAAAGGATACGATATATAAAGGATAAAATCTATGTATACTGTATATACTGTACAGTATGTATTAATGAAAAGTATTCTCCTTATTGAAGTTCAGTAATCTTTATGTTGTTAGTTTGAAGCAACTAGTGATGCAGTCTGGACAACTTGTCTGGAATTATGATGTTACTAGTAAGCAAGTTTAAATAGGCAATTTATTGAATTGTGTTTTAATGTATTTATATAGTATTTTTCACATAATGGAAATGCCAGGAGTAGCTTAGTGGTTAAGGCATTGGACTATGATTCCGACGGTCTCAGGTTCAAATGTTGGGCCCCCTCCCTGTTGGGCCCTTGAGCAAGGCCCTTAACCAGATATATAATGAGATAAAAAAAAAAAAAAAACACCACGCAATGTTTTTAATGATAAGAGCCCTTATGCTCGGCGTTAGAGTGGGTAAATGAAATAGGAGTAAGTGAGAGAGCTTGTGATACACACGGGAAGACCTTCCCATTTGGAGATGGAGCGTGGGTTTTATTAATTGAGAAACTTAAAAGGTGAAATAAATGAAAAGTGAAAACACAAAATAAACAGAGCTCCGCCGTCTACGCGAGAACGGACGGGGCACTGGTAAACAAAACTTGTCCTCTTGGGGCGTTCGCCCTTACCGAGGACTTATGGGAGAGAGAGAGAGAGAGAGAGAGTTTGTGCTTTGTGCACCAATAAACTGTACCGAGCATGCACGCTGTACTGCTGCGTGCCGCTCTCTCTATCTCTCTCTCTCACTCGCTCTCGCCAGCATCTTAAACAGACAGAGGCTGGGGCTTTGCCTCTGTCTCTAAACAGCTGTCTGTCTGTCTGTTTATTTTGTTTTCTTTCTTTCCTTTTCTTTTCTTTTTTTTCTTTCTTTCTTTCTTTCCTTTGGCCCTGATACCTTCACCGATGCTACCTAAATGATCGCACGAAGTGCGCCGGTATCAGGACCCTTAAATAAGCACGCCATCAGATGTGGCTCATTCAGGCTGACTGCCTGACGGCGGCGTTGCCTAGCAACCGTGTGTATAAATGGCCGTGCTTTTGCCTGTTCAGAACTCCGTGTGGTAACAGCTTGCGGATCTGCCCGTTCTGAACAGTTTAAGCATGGCTCTGCCCCTCGTGCGACCCGCGTCGTTACACAGAGTCATTCTCAAGTCTATAGTATGCAAGACATTTTGTCCCCTTATAAAACATGATACATTTACATTTGCCTAATTTGTTAATTCTTTTTAAAAGGTGGGTAATTCGAAAAAAAAAAAAAAAAAGCTAAAATAGGCTGAATCTTTACATCATACATTTGGCAGACACTCTTATCCAACTGAAATTTCTGTCATTGGAAAGATCCTTACACTGGGTTACTAGTTACTTTATTTGTGAACTGAATTTAAGCCTCAAAATATAAACACAAATCAGAAATGAAGAAAGTTGCAAGTTCCTGTCCATGGCATTATTGCAAATCACAATTTTTATAAGGTGTCTTGGAATTACTGTTTATGGTTATTTTGGATTTACAGACATGTTTAACACTAAAACACATCCATGCTTAGAGTTGCCTTTTTGTCTCCAGACAAAATCCTAGTAGCAGGAGTCCATCATGTGGGATTGAGCTCTTGACCCGGGCTGACAGTTCTTTCCTTTCTCTCTCTTTTTTTTTTTTTGAGCATCTCGTTGAACGTTATATTGGTTTGTAAAATTGACTAGGTATTACAGGAAGTTTTTGGATCTCTCATCTCCTGCATCTGGATAGCTTTCCTGCTTTCTCACGCCAGTGTAGCAGATGAGCTCGGCTGAACAGCAAACCACCTGAACACTGTTAAAAAACATATTGTAAATCACAGTAATGGCCTTCTAAATGTAATGTACTGTATCTATTACAAGAATATTGTCTCGTTTCATTCAGCAAAACACATTACTCACAAATCCAGTCATAGCTGCAAATCCCTCGCCAGTGTTATAGCTGTTGGACATTACAATGCTTGATAAATAACTTCATCATTTTGTGAACTGAACCAGTAAGCTTGCTGAAAATCATTCATTATGACATGTAATGAGTTGGAATGAAATATACTTGTTATTTACATATGAAGTCATTTCTAAAGCAAGTTATAGGCTAACTGTGTTAGTAATGAGCAAAAACGTCAAGTAAATGCATATATAGATGCCAGAACTATAAAACAAAAGTAACAGCCGACTTGAAGTGTTGTGTTTTAGACGACCACGAGCCACCAGATTCGCTCCAGTGCACATTCTGTTTACAAATCTATATAACTGTATTCCACTCCAGAATATATTCTTACAGCATTACTTTACATTAATTAATTTATTCATGCCTAATAAGGAATAATGCAAAACATTAAAAAAATAAATAAGTAACTATGAGCAGTCCAGGTAAACATAGCTGTCAGCTAACTAAGCACGACTTTTTAAATGCTTTCTGCTGTAGGTACTGGATAATAAGACATCATTCAAAAATGTAAAATAAGATCTTACAAACTGCATCTAAATTAGTGTTTCATGTTCAATATGTTGAGAAAATCAGCTATTCAAACATTTGTGTTTATGCTCATATTTATGCTAATCACCTCCTGCTAAAAGCAACTCAATGAATATTTGGTGTTTATTATTCTATGACAGCTTCCTGGCAACAGTCTGTGTAATGAGTCTCATTGTCTGGAACATTTGATTTGTGCATTTACCACAAAATCAGGATTAAGTGACTAAATAAATTAATAAGTCAGGGTCAGTTTTGTAGATACAAAATAAGACTAGGATTTAACAGAAGGCATAACGAGTAACTTGGTTTACGAGTGTTCCGCAAGACAAGCAAAGATTTTAAATAAATTTTGACTTGAAAAACTAGCATGTCTTAGTTTACGAGTGCCAACTTTTTTGACACCGACACACACACACACACACTCTCTCGCCTTTACACACTCCCCGGCTTCACACAGACACACACACACACTCTGCTCTACACAGAAACTGCTCTGTCCCGATTCTTTTCAAAGGTAAGGTATTTATTTTTTTCCCGTTAAAAAAGTGTTTCCGTTATGTGTGTGTTTGTTGTGAAACTTAAAAAGCGAGGTGTGGGAAGGAGGAGGAGTTTTACTGTGTAAGACGAGGCGAGGGAAGGGGCTAATTCCACACACACACACACACACACACACACACACACACACACACACACACACACACACACACACACACGCAAATACACGGCGCCTGCGTGCACAAACGGAAACACGTATCTGTTGGGATTTATTTTAACTTTTTTTAAAGGTAATAAAAGTGCAGGTTAATTTGTTTGATTTTTACTTTATATATTGTATTAATTATTTTTCTGTATTAATTTTTTTGGGCTGTGGAATGAATTATTTGAGTTTTCATTATTTATTATGGGAAGATTTGATTTGGTTTATGAGTGGTTTGGAACAAATTATGCTCGTAATCCAAGGTTCCACTGTACTGTACAAGACAGGTATATCCGAACACTTGAGGAACTCTTAGTTAAAAAAACTAACAAACAAAAAAAACAGCCTTAAATGAAAAAAAAACTTTAAATGAAAGCAATAAAATTCCAGAACCCAATAAATAAATAATTTCCTAAAAAGTATAATTATTGTATTCTGTTGTATTGTAGTATTGGAATGATGTAAATACTGTATATATTAAAAAAGGAGATGCAGCTGTACTTTATGTGATTAGTACATGGTTGAACTTAATACGATGGTGTGTCAGTCAGATTGAAAAAGAAGTGAAGATCTCACTCTCACACACCACTTTATTCTGTACAGAGGGTCACGGGGAGCCTGGCGCCTATCCCAGGAGTCAGGATACAAGGCTGGGTACACCCTGGATTGGGTGCCAATCCATCACAGGCCACACTCTCTCACTAGTTTACACACTACAGGCAATTTGTGAACACCAATTATCCTAATCTGCATGTCTTCGGACTGCGGGAGGAAACCAGATTACCCGGAGGGAACCCACCAAGCACTGGGAAAACATGTAAACTTCATGCACACAGACCCGAGGCAGGAATCAAACCCATATCCTGGAAGTGCAAAGCGACAGAGCTATTCTGTAACTCGGGAGACAAAATTTTGATTCTCATTTCAGTCAATTTGAGGCTTTCTATGTTACTTGCTATGTTTCTAATATGTTTCTCCTAAAATTCAATAGAAGATATAGATGATACAGGACAATTAGCAACAACAGTCATCTCTAAGACATAAAGGAGATAGCATCACCAATCACTCAGCGTTATCAATGGCTCCTTTTTTCCTTTTGTTTGGAGAAGAAAATAAGCAATACTAGAGCTGCTATGGAGCAATATGTGAATATAAAAAGGTAAGGGTCCATCCACATGGAGATACTTCCCTCCCTGGAGATATATCAGTCATGTCATTGGCAGTTCCTTCGTCTTTGAGTTCTATACCCTATTGTAGCTCAGCGTTTAAGGTAGAAGGTCCAACAGTGGCACCTTGTCAGTGCTCGGCCTCAAACGGGGGATCTTCAGATTAGCAGACTAACACCCTGACCATTACGCTACACCTGCCATGCTTTTAATTACTTCCTGCTGCAGTGTTTGACTCATACAGCTGGCCAAGACCTTAGAATTCTTATTAGCCATAAGCCTTGTAAAAAAATAATAGTTCACAAAAAAATTAAGCAGTTTAAAAATGGGAAGTGAGCGAAAATCAGATGAAAAAGGTTTTATTTTGAATTAATGCATGAAATAATATATTAATTTAACTTTTATTGCACTACAATAAGCAATAAATCACTTTGGTTTTTATTTAATTTTACATTGAAGAATGTATAAACCACATAACAAATCAATCAAAGTTTCATTAAGTGGTACTGTATATGATTCTAAAATAATGAAAACTGTCAAATATATTGTGAAATACTTAAAGTTTTGTAGTTTGAGTGCAAGGGTGTAAGCCTATAATCAGTCAATTTCAGCCTACAAATATAATACAATATAATCATTACAAAAATGTGTTGTTAATAATAAAGTCAGAAATTGCTGAAATTGTCTTGAGAATTTAGTGAGCACCCTCAGAGCACTGGTTATTTGTTCTTTCTGGGCTCAGGATGAGAAGCATGAGAGTGGGTGCAGATACTGTAGAATCCATATAGAGAGCTCTCTAAGCTCTAAAATAATTCTCCACCTTCCTTTAATCTCAAAGAGAAACCATAAACGTAAAAGGTGGCTAATTTGAGACATTTAAGCATCTTTTTTTTTCTAGAGAAAAAAAAAGATTGACAGGAGAAATACTCCACAGTCTCATTTTGATTTTTGCACACACCTCACAGGAGACATAGGCCTAAATGAAACTTTTTAACAGCTCTTTTTTCATTTTCTTTTCCACTGGGCTAGTAAAATTCTGATTTAATGAAGCTAGAGGATGTTAAAATGTTTTTCTATTGCAGAATAAAGCTCTTGAAATGGTCCTGGATGGGTTAACAGTTTTACACAGCAATAAGGATAACTAAGCTGATGCAGTGATTTACAAAAGCTACATTTAGGTGGCCACAACAATAACTGGACTTACAGAACTCGTAATTCACTCATGCCTTTGCCTTCACTATGATAAAATTATGATGTCCGGTAAGGTTTGTCGACACATGCTTACTCGGGTTTTCCTGCCTGATTGAGTGTGATTCACTAGGGTGGTGTCTTGCCCATCCTCCCCCACCTTCCCACATGCACACCTCCTTTGATGCATATTAACAGCAAGTTCTGCCATCTGCACCAATTTCCCCAGTGAAGGTCTAAGCATATGGCAGACAGAGCTGGCACAAAAGGCTCAAGAGCATATTATCACATCAAACTAGCTCCCTCGTCACTCCAGGGAGTTAACCCTGTCACCTACAGCTTCATAAACGGACTCCATTACCATGATCAAACCCTGCTGCAGCACCTTCCACGCGTACCCTCAACTCTCAGAGGATGAAGGGTTTCATGAAAAATTGACATCAGGCCATCTGTAAATTTTTCATCTTATCACACTTTTTGGCCTCTTGAGCATGAAATTCAATTTCTTCACTTTTTGCAACTTTCTCTGTAACGCAGAATAATAAAGCCTGGAGATTATTAGCATGTATGTCTTCATTAAAGAAACAATTTGGCCCCAAAAATCAAATTTACACAGATTTCCACTTTCCCCAAAATACAATCAATCAGCTGAAATTATTTTCTGTCTGAAGTCTTCTTTTGTTTTTCACTGAAGACTAATATCAGCTAACAAGTAATTTAAGTCTATGTCAGCAAAATATCTTTAAAATGTATCTGCTTTATACTACATTCAATTCTTCAGTAATTCAGTCACACTGAAATGCTGAGGTGGTTTAGTGTGACTGCAGATTGCTGTGGCATCATGGTACAATCACATTTCTTAGCTCAGTTTGGTGTTCGTTTAATAATCCTACTTGAATTGAATTGACATACAGCACAGGGCAGGAACCCAAGCAGGCTTAACATTACACAGAAAATCAACCAAAAGCCAAGATTCATAGTTTAAGCAATTTGCTATCACTAATAAACCAGTAGAACTGTTCTTACAAATAAGGGCTGTTATGCAGATGATAATACAAGTTGGAAATTTTTACTCATATAGTTTCTCTCTGCTATTGTACAACACCATGCTTTGTAAAATCTTACTGTACTTGTAAAGTCTTGAATTAGAAAAAAAAATTAATGAATTTAGGATGACAACGAGTTCTTGATGCATTCAATTAATTTGGGGAAAATAAAGTATTATGTGAAATTTCAGTTTTGACACTATTTCCTGGTTTCCTCGTATAGATTAAATGACATATTTAATGAATATACTTTCTTCTTTCTTCAAACAAACACTTTCATGAGCCATTTTAGACCACTTTACATTGCAAAGGTTTTTGTTATTAAAATGATGCTTAGGTTCAACAAAGTCTAGCAGTAAACAGAACATCATGTAGTCAGGTTTAAAAACCTTAAAACCCAAGCATCATAGAACTGTGCCGGCAAAAAGAAAATGCTTATATGGAAGCTTTGCCTGTGTGTGCTCATGGGAAGGCTTCAGACTTCATTTGGGTTCACGGATAAGTCAAGTGGAATGAAGGTTACAATATCATTACTTTTATAATGTGTAAATTTTACCACTACTGAAATACAGGAATAAAATTGCGAATGTGTAGAACCTATAAATTTAAATATGAGCATATCATTTATTTATATATTTAGATAGTAGAAACAATTGAAAACAACCATAAAAATAGATGATCGTGTACAGTATATCTGTGCTATTTCTTTGCCCACGTGACCCATTTTTACATTTCTTTTGCTCAGTCATATTTATATATGTGGCGGTAGAGTGTAGTGAACATTAAGAAAGTCCGATTACGCCACCCTGGGAACTCACCCCAGGACAAAAAGATTAAGATATCTAAACCACTCAATTTAGAAGTAAAGCACACACATTTGATTACTTCACAGTAGGCAGGAGACGTGGATAAAGTATAAAAAAATAGAATTTTATTAATATAATTATTTAAAAACACTAAAAAGAACAAATAAAACAAAAAGAAACCCCAGTTCAAACAAGAGAACAAAATACAGAAGAAAGAAAGAGAAAAATGGAAAACCTGATTGAAATGTAGTATTGTTGGATACAACAGAATAAAAAGAAAAATACCGACAGAGCTGAGGTTCATGATGGCCAGAAACAAGGTAAAGTGGTCATTCACTAGAGTACACTTCCACACACCACCATGCACAATGATCACGCTCTCAAACACTCCAAGTGTAACACTGCACACAATTGGGAAGAACCACCACCACAGCGAGGAAGACGAATCTAGCACGGAACTTCAGCTCCCACAATAAACAGAAAAAGAAATAACAACAAAAAAAAGAATTCCAACAATATTACAGATATCACTTAATGAGACATCTTCTGACAACAATGAGTATCAAGAGCAAACAAAAGTACATCAGGAAAAGTCATAAGACATCAAATGTAACCAGTAGTCTCTATTACAAATCAGCTATCCTGAAATACCTCCATTCAAATTAAATATAAAAATAGAAGCAATCATGATACCATCCAAACAAAAGAAACCATAATAAAGAAAACAAAACTAAAATACGCCTAGGAAACCTGGCTTACTGAATGAAAAAGAAAAGGAAAATAAATATTTAAAATCAACCATACATTTGAAACAGCACGACACCAGACAAATAAACAGTCCCCTTTCCATAAACTTCACAGCAGCACCTTCGTGAGATGAATGGCACGTCTTCACTATTGGAAATAAGTAGCACTATTTCCATACTGTTAGCGACTGCATCGTCAAAGCTGTAAAAACCAACCGCACTAGTGGCACCACTCGCAAAATGTACCTAGATCTGTGGTGGGAGCAATAGTATATACTGCCCCATCTTCCCGAGGGGCCTTGATAACCTGGTACACCACTGAGCTCCACAGGTCCTGGATTGTACATCTACCCCTCACCCCATGGTTGCGGAGGTATACTAGCTGACCCTCCTTCAGTGGTGCTTCCCTTACCAGCGAATCATGACGGGCCTTCCGCTGATCGGCTGCCGCACCCAACCGATCGTGGGCACACTCAAAGGCAATGTGCAACCGATCATGCTGCTCCAAAATCCACCTATGTACACTGCCAGATGATGGCTTTGGGACTCTGCCAAGTGCAAAATCAAAAGGCAGTCTTGGCTCCTGTCCAAACATTAAAAAATACGGTGACTTCCCAGTTGCCTGATGACGAGTTGTATTGTACGCAAAGAGTACCTGAGGAAGACAAAGCGGCCAATCGCTCTTCTTGGAGAGTGGCAAAGTGCGCAACAGATCATGCAATATTCTGTTGAACCGTTCACACTGGCCATTTCCCACTGGATGGTATGGGGTAGTGCGTGATTTCGCAACCCCATAAAGAGAGCAAAGCTGCTGGATAAGAACGGACTCAAAATTTCGGCCTTGGTCGGAATGAATCCGACCCGGCACCCCAAATTTACAGAACCACTCCACCACCAGAACCTGAGCAACAGTCTCAGCCCATTGGTCTCTAGTGGGTACCGCTAAAGTGTATTTTGTAAAGATATCGGTCATAACCAACACATTCTCAATGCCAGATCTTGACGGTTCTAGGACAGTGAAATCTAAAGCCAAAATCTCGTTAGGCCAAGCAGTCAACAGATGCCCCATAAAACTACCAGGAGTGAAGGGAATACTTTTGGCACACTGGCAACACTCACACTCCTGGCACCACCGTGCAATGTCCACAGATATGCCCGGTCAGTAACAGCGCTGGCGTACCAGTTGCGACTTGCGTTCTACTCCCTGATGCCCATGCCCTCGATGAAGCTGGGTTAAGACATCATGTCTCATGGCAGCCGGCAGTAACACCTAAAGGATTTCCTCCCCACCATCTGAGCGAAACACACGCCGATAGAGTACCCCATCTACTTCTTTCAAGCGGTCCCATTGCCGAAGCAGTATAACTGCTAGTCTGGAAAGTTTCTTACGCTCTTCAGGAGTCAGGGGACTTTTGCGCTTCCAAAACACCAAGAATTCACCGATTACTGGATCTACAACCTGCTGAGCACCCATGTCATTAGGTGGAGTACATGGAAAGGAGGTAACCTGGTACACTAAGGTCACCAGACCACCTTGAGCAGCTTGCCAGAATGCTACGGGGACGGCCATACCTGGACACAACTCGCTCACTTCGCCCATAACAGGAAAGTTTTGACGTAACAGGGCATCCGCATTACGATCGCCTCTTCCTGACCTGTATCTGCTCTCAAAATCAAATGATGCCAATTGGGCAGCCCAACGCTGCTCCATGGCACCCAACTTTGCAGACGTCAGGTAGCTGAGAGGATTGTTGTCAGTAAAGACAACACATTCATGGCCCAACAAATACTCCCTGAATTTCTTGGTCATGGCCCACTTGAGCCCCAACAATTCGAATTTCATGGAGCTGTAATTGGATGGATTACGCTCAGTGGGCCTAAGACTACCATAAGCAATTGGCCGTACTTTACCTTGCTGTTCCTGTGACAGGACGGCCCCTAGCCCTCCATGACTAGCATCAACCTCTAAAATAAATGGTAGTAAAAAGTCAACATAAGCGAGTGCCGGAGCTGTAGTTAATTTACTTTTCAACTCCTCAAAGCTACACTGACATTCCAAAGACCAAGCTTCAGCGAAATCTCGAACCTTCTGCCTTGGACATTTTGGGTTTGCTAGCTGAGCTACCAACCTATGGAGAGGGGCAGCTAACTTGGCAAACCCCTCCACAAAGCGCCGGTAGTAGCTGGTAAATCCTAAAAATGAGCGCAACTCTGCAAACTGGTGGGACGAGGCCACTGTGCAACTACCTCCACCTTTCCTGGGTCAGTTGAAACCCCCTCTGCAGAAATAACATGGCCCAAATAATGCACTTCCCTTTTAAAGTAGGCACACTTAGACAATTTGGCTTTCAACCCTTCACTCTGTAGACGGCTTAAAACAACCTCCATCCGACCGAGATGTTGGTCCACTGAAGAGGAAAAGACAATATCATCAAGATATAAAAGAAAGGACTGGTACTGCTGATCACAAAACAACCATTCCATCAATCATTGGAAGGTGCTTGGAGCATTGTACAACCCAAATGGCATCCAGTTCCACTCAACGAGGCCAAAAGGGGTGCAAAATGCAGTTTTGGGCTTGTCCCCCTCAGTTACAGGTAGTTGGTTGTACCCACTGGCCAGGTCCATAGTGGAAAACCACTGGGCCCTAGTAAGCGAGTCTAAAGTCTCCTCAATACGGGGTAAGGGAAACGCATCTTTTCTAGTCTTCAAATTTAGACGACGGTAGTCCACACACATGCGCAGAATACTGTCCTTCTTTTTGACTAGACCTATGGGCAAGGCATAAGGACTACAACTTTCCCTAATTACCTGAGTGTCCAACAGTTGATTGATGTGTGCCTTTACCACCTCATACTCAGATGGGCGAATACGTCTAACCCACTGCTGGACAGGGATTTCATCCAACAAGGGGATATCATGGGATATCAAATTAGTACATCCTAAATCCCCATTGTTTATAGTGAACACAGGCATATACTTCTCCAGTAATGCCCTAACCTTACCCTGCTCTTCTACTGACAGCACCGTTAGATCCACCATAGAGGCCAACAGGAGAGCAGAAAAATACCAATATCTCCACAGGCTTTGGCTCACATAATTTGCAGATTGTAATCACTCTGTCTCCTCTGAAGCATTTAACAGTGAAAATAGCTGATAAATTCCATTGTTTCAGATGTTGCTTCTTCCATTATAGGGAAGGTCTCTATTCCCTCATAATTCACAGGATCAGTGTTAGATCAGGTTTTGCTGCTGGCAAAGCAAGTGGGTTTTATGCAAGCTCTGGGCTAATATATTCCTGTGGAGTGCAGCCGTCTTTGCTTCAGCCAGAGAGTCTATTTTTGGATCAACTAATTGAGTAGACAACAGGTTTCTTTTCAAGAAGTGTCTCTCTTTTTTCACAGTAAAGGCCTCTGACGGATTTGGGAACTGGTCATGCAGAGACATCTGGGGACTCTAAATGTATTTTCTGGCCTTAAACCACATTGTACTTGCCCTGAAAGGCACAAGGTACAGCTTCCAGTTTTATTATGCATACATATGTTTATTGGCCTGCATACTACAGTTAAATCCGGTCCACTGATTTAATTGGTCACATGGTGTTCCAAGAGTGCTTATATTTCCTATAACTGCATTGCAGAGTTTAACTGTGTGTAACACCTCTCTAATCTGTGCTCACCATGTAATATAGCACATCATAGAGTAGTTTGAAACGGTTTCAGGAATGTCACCTTTGACTTAAATTATGAAAGCTCATCAGATGAAGATGAAAAGGAAGAAGGGAAGCAACTATAAGGGGATTGTAAAAATCGTTGTAAGCTAGCATACTCGCTGATGTGCCATTAAGTTAGTGCTTCTTCTGCAGGATCTGTTTCTGCTAACGGAGCCAAGATAAGCAAAACATTTGTCCATGTGTCCAAAATGTGACTTACAAGATAAGATTAAATTCTTGTTTCTAGAACTGTTGTATATATTGTAAGCAATCATACGTTCTTGTGTGATATTGCCTAATTGTATTGCTAAATAAGTCCTAATGCAGTATTTCTTGGTGCACCCTCTCAAACAAAAAGAGAACCTGAAGCCAGAATGTGGAGCCAGTCGGTTACCTGCATTAGGAACCTGGGGGTTGTGCCAGGGGAATAAAAAAATTCCTGGTGCTTAGCTGTTCTGAGCCGTCATGGACATTACATACTGTAAATGTCATTCACAGTAAGAGGTGTTGAGTCAGATGCATACTGTACATCTTAAACCCTCTCACATACTGTACATTACAAGTCACTGCACATGAGCCTTAGTTGTCTGGCTTCACACAGAGCTAGTAGTGAACTAGCCACTTATTTGCAGTTAATTTCCTAAAAATTATACTTATAAAATTACAATTACAATGCACACACAGTGAACTTGTATCAGAATTAAAAAATATACAGTCTACATACAGTAACATAGCTTTTTTTTTATCCATAACATCTTTTAGATAATTAGTGAATGCTAACCAGCTAGCTATTTACATTAGCTTCAAAGCTGCATGACGCACAGAAGAGAGCAAGGAAACTCATTTTTCTTTTGCAACAAATGTTTATATATATAAATATATATAAATAGCTAAGTAGCTACAGTAGCTTAGACTGTTGACTCCTTACCGCTTGAAGAGACTTCACAAAGAGCACTTCAGCAATGTGTGAACAAACTGCTGATAAAGCATCAAAAGAAATAAACAGTAACTTGCTAGTTAAAGGACAAGCCGGTATTAAAGCTAAGAGGTTTTTACTTCTGCATATACTGTAGTATTCAGTAAGTGGGACAGCCACTGTGATGCACACTAAAGTTTTTATTCTTGTTTTATTCTTCTGTGAAACTAGGGAGATTGGCAGCAGCAGAGGTGCCAACATTGCCAACAAGAAAATCAAAGCTAACAAGAAAATCATAGCAGGCAGGCTAGAATTGTTCCACAAGATCTCTACAGTATGTCAGCGTATGAGAAAGCTCAGTTCCCATGACACAAATGATGAACTGCACTGTCTACGATGCACATTCGCTAATCAGAGACTTTACCTTTGCACTCTTATCTTCCGTTGGGTCCCAAAACCAACTTTAGCAAATTCACTTGTCAAATTATACATGGTAAATTTGTAGTGAAGTAAACAGGAGCTGGGAAAGAGGGAAATAAAATCAGTCATCTTCCATATCACCATAGCAAGGTGATGAAAAGCATAAATGATAAATGATCAGAAGAAAATGTGCATCTTTTACGGTATGTCTCGTCATACCACCCTTCCCCTTCAGTGAAGTGCCTTTTCCTGCTGGGTACATTTTCAGTGCGGTTCTTGCATCTGATTGTTGCAGTTCCCCCCCTACCTTGAAAATTGCCATATAAAGAGCTCAAAAAGTGCTACAACTAAAGCATAGACGTTGGCACCTCTGCAACAGCTAATTATATCCTCCGAGTTGTGGTTACTTAGGCTGCATCCCAAACGACATACTACTAAATACTGTGTCAGTACACAAATGGTGTCATTACCATTTAGTCATAATATTTAGTGTGCATTATGTGGTTTGGGACTGGTGTTAAATCCTAATTGAACATATTAACTTGTCACTTGCAGCTGTCTATTTAATCCACACGGTGCAGCACAGGGGTGAAGCATCCAAACCCATGTTATGACATGACATGCTTTTACATCCAGAATCCCAAACTTACCTCCAGAAGGTTTTAGGACAGGACACTGTTACTCCTGATATTCATAAGACTATAAAAACCTTAATATAATTCCTCCATAGCTAACTAGCTTACCTGGTCAGGTTTGTTCTATTTGTTTCATTCAGAACACAAAGTATGTGAACGACAGTACAGCACATCCTTCACACAAAGCGATTCTCAGAAGCAGCAGTCTAACTGTAGAGCAATTGGTTCACAGCAGGTCTGTTTACTGTAGGAACATGCTCAACATTTCCTCTCCTGGCAATGATGAAAAGAAAGAGACAAATCCAATTGTACACATTCACCCCAGCGAGTCTTAGTCCTTACCTTACCCAAGTCTAACTGAACCTACCTAGTAATTTTTCTTACCTGGAAAACACAGATTCAGTTGTTAAATGATCTTTTAGGACTTTACATTTCCTCATTAGTGTATACCAGCTTTCCCAAGTAAATGATAAGAGCTGCTCCCAATTCACCCCTCAAAGCATTATACCTCCAGTACCGGGCTGTTTAACTGACGTCTGTGTTTGTCCCCCGAGTCACACTGAATGACTGCAGAGCTGTTACACTGGAACTTTTGCCAAAACAACTTCACATAAGCATCAGAAAATTAGTTTTTAATCTCAGTCCAAGGCCTCTGGGTCACTTTTGAACATGTCTTTGAAAAAGGAACCGTAGGATTTCTGATTTTCTTTTTAAAATGTCTGAACTGGTACCTCAGATTAATGCAGGTGTATTTATTCAGTTGTTGCTAAAGCAAAAGTGCCATATTTGGATATGCAGGAATGCATGCTGGACTTCAGTATATTAGACGTTATTTATTAACAGAGTTACTGTACCTAACCACATAAGAATATTTTAAGGTTAATATAAAGTTTATTAGCTAATCCACTGGACAAGTCAAAGCTCTAATGTGTTTCCAAGGCATGTGTTATGCTTACCTAGAAACCGAATGAACTAGACTAATGTGGCTTAATAGCTTAAAAAAAAAAAAAAAAACTTTTTAACCCATAACTTTTAACTCTTTCTTGGTAATGTCTGTGGTAATGAAGCATCATGGGTGTGCTTTTGAGTAACATTTCTCCTACAGTATCACAAGCAGTGTTGTACTCTCATTGATGTTATTTGAGCTAGGGTAAATAAGGTGCAAACTTTTCTACTGTAGTATCTGCACTTTACTGTCAAGGTGTCCACATTCTGCTTCTAGCTGATGTTCCTGCTCCAGTCTGTGTGCATTGAGTTTGCATGTTCATGTGCTTGGTGAGTTTCCTTCAGGTACACCGCTTTCCTCCCACGGTGCAAAGATATTCTGTGTATTTTGATCTCCAATTTGCCTGAAGTCTGTGACTGGGTGTGTGAATGCGTATGTGTGCTTGTGCCCTGTGACAGCTTGGTAGCCCATCTAGGGTGTACACTGCCTTGTGTCCTAACTTCCTTGAGATACAGTAGGCTGCAGGCATGTCATGATCGATGGATAGTCAAAGAATCAGGGTATGTTTGCACCACTGAGAAAATTTTTAACAAAGTGTTTGTTATATTACAAATCAATGAAGGCAGTTTTCTTTTTCAAGCTGTTGGAAAAGTGATTAAAAATGCTGGTGGTCATTAATTAAATCAAGATCATATTGAATTTGCTTTTCTGCCAGGAAACTGGATGAAAAATGGAATGAAAAACACAGAGTGCTTGTACTGGATGCCTGGGCTGGTGATTTGTCGATTCCAGTATACAGTATCTCTCTGGTGGGTTATCTGGTTATTGTGAATAGCTGACATTTTACAGGATGATGACATTTTAAGTGAATGAGGTTTTACATAAGTTAAGCTTAGGATATTTTTATTAAGACAAAAGCAAGATTATTAACGAAATCCCTGTTTTTTTCCTGAATCAATGCAATTTAATATCTGAGAGAATACATCTGTGACCCACATCCAGCTTTTGTCTCTTGTTTGATGCAATATGCAGTAATGATATTGCTTTAATCTCATGGGACGTCGCATTATTAGCAACAGTAATTGGTTTGCAGTTATGTTGTTGCTCTCTTCATGACTTTTTCCAATTTGGTCCATTGAATTAGTAGGCCACATAAATAATGAGATCATTTAGCTTTTTTTAGTAATTTCCTCCTTTATTTATATTAATATTTCCCAGTTGTAAATGACAAAGGCAGTGTAATAATTGCATGTGATTGGAGTCACCCTTCGCATTGTTAGTAGCTGGAAAAACACAAGCGCACATGGAGTTGCTACTAAACCGGAGAGCTCTTGAAAACACATTTGCATGATTTCTTAGACCCCGAATTATTTAAATGAATTGTTGGTGCTTTTCACCATCATAAGAGAATATCAAATACTCAACATTTTTGGTGTAGTTATCTGCTCATGACCACAAACAGCTGAATTAACATTTAAAATACAAAACTGGGAAGCTGATTTGAATATAAATGTGAGTGCACATGCAGGAGGCAAAAACAGAGGGCATGTCAGTGAATCATTTATGTTTAATTTCATTTGAAAATGCAAACTTCTTTTTTTTAAATAGAAAACTTGAGAGTTACACTGTTATAAAAACAAGAGCTTCTCGAAAGAAATAGTGTTGTATCATATAGTATGTTTGTACTATTTTGTGGTAGCTGTTTGTAGCATTATTATCAGTACAATCTCGTGTGTGGTAACCAATACACGCCATCCATTTTGGTTGCATCAAATTATGGGTTAACACATGGTTCCTCAGCCAATAAGAATAACACTGTATGCATCAAACAATGGAAAACATTATTTTGTCTATTTATTTGAACATTTCCATTCAAATTGGGAGACGAATAAAAAAACAAATGCCTCAATTTGCTAGGGAGCATAAAGATTGGTCTTTGGGGCAATAAAAAAGGTCTTATTGCAGACTGTTTTTTTTCCAGAGCGATGGGTGCATCGGGTAAGAAGGTGTAAAGCATGAAATGAGGCATGCATCTTGCATAGTGCTCACTGTACAAGCCTCAGGAGGCAGTTACGATCTGAGGTTTCTTCTGTTGGTCAGGTCTAAGCTCAGCAACATTATGTGGCAATAGTAATAAGGTCAGCTGATGACCTGAATGTACTGAATGACCAGGCTATCACCTCAATGGATCTGATTTTCCCTGATGACACTATAAAGTTCTGACCTTACCCTAACTGAAGATCTTTAGGATGTACTGGAGACAACATTATGGAAGGGTTTGACTCTCCTCTCACTGATGATAATGAAACTCTGGGCAAAAATAAATCTTATGACATTGCATAAACATTATTGAGACACTGCCACATAGAATGTGTGATGTAATCAAAGCTAAAGTGATCCAAGAAAATATTAGAGTGTGTGCCTTTTTCTCTGGTCAGTTAGTGTCCCAATAAATTAAACATACTGTGGAGTTAGAAAACTAGAGATAAATAAAATAGAGGTTAGGTTTTTTTTCACTTGACATATAAGATGGATGGAAACTTTTCCAATAATCTATGGTGCAGTAAGCAGATGATTAAGTGACTGAATCGCAATTTGTTTAATATTTTTTTCCAATAAAATGGTTTTATTAAAGATATAATATCCTTTAATTTTAACAAGAGATAAAACATCCCCTACAGCAAACAACTATATGTGCATGTTTCAGAATTTTTTTTTTAAATGTTAATAAACATCCACAGCAATTCTTCATTAATCTATTTACCACCTCATACTTTCTATGCATTCTACAGTATGTCTATTGTAACACGACCGGCCGTGCGACAGGCAAAGCTGCAAGTGACCACCCCAGGGATTTATAGTCGGGCAGATCGGCGGACGGGCGCAGTTGCTAGGCAACCCCACCGGTGTGACAATCACAGAGAACAAGCTACACCTGGCCTGTAGGATATTTAAACTCCCAGAAACCAGTGCAAAATTAGATAACACTAGGTATGAGAGCATTGCTCTGGTATAAGGGAAAGAAAAGTGAAAAGAGAAAGTAAAGTGAAAAGATAGAAAAAGAGAAAAGATTAATGAAAGGGAAAGTGAAAAGAGAAAAACAAAAAAGAGAAAAATGAAAAGATAGAAAAAAATAGAAAGAAAAGTGAAAAGATAAAGAAAAGTGAAAATAAAAAAGAGAAACAGTTGTGAAAACAATAATAATAATAATTAATAAATAAATGGATATTAAAACTATTGTTCATTCTACAAGAGAAGGAGGAAAACCTGAGCACAAGTTTGGGAAAAGTTGGGGAAAAGAATCAGAAGCGAGGCAGCATGCGCAGACATAAGCACAACTTTCTTCATAGTAAAACATACCCCTTTCTGAATGGAAAAGTTTCACCACTGGACCTATGATCTACAGGCGATCTGCAAGTGACTCTTGCTTGCCCCTCGATTATCCCCTGTGGTGCAAAAACATGTGGACATTTGCCGATCACATGCGTGCTTGGAGATCGGCGAGAGGTGACGGCAACAAGCATGACGGTGGATGATTGCTGAGGAATACACACCATTGTTGCGGGTATAGTCCCTAACCTGCCTGTCCCCCTGTTATTAGGACAACATTGGCCTGGCCTATGGGAGAGAACCCCGATGAGAAAGTACAAAAAGAGGAAGGAAATCCTGACTGAGGGTCGACAAAGGAGGAAGGGGACCCTGTCCACCGGCCATGCGTGGAAGACCCACACACAATAGGAGAGCGCAGAAGGTGAGCCCCTCCTAGATAAAAAAAAAAGCACCTCTCTCTTTGTCACAGCGGGTGGCACGCGAGGACAACTTTGCGCACATGCAAAAAGAAGACATGCGACTAAAACACTGATGGGGGCAGGCGCGCAAGGTAGAGGCCAAATTCGAGGAGGACAGTTGGCCCAAAACCCCACTGTCCACCCCTCATCCCTCTACCGATCATAGGTATCCTGTCAAAAGTATTGGCATGGACCCCTAAGTCTGCTAGAGGACATGAGTACATTCTTGTTATTCTAGATTACGCGATCCGGTACCCGGAAGCAATCCCGCTGCATAAAGGCACGTCAAAGAACATAGTGCGCAAGTTAGTACTCCTCTTCAGGTGGATGAGAATACTAAAGGAGCTTCTTACCGATCAAGGTACTCCCTTTGTCTCAAACTTAATAAAAGACTTTAAAAAGAACTGTGTTAACTGTTACAGGTGAGGCGCCTCTACACCTCAGTCTATCACCCACAGAACTTTGAAAATTTAATCACATTAATCTGCTAAAGAAATGGCTTGAACCAATGTCCCGTTTCTCAGACATGGCTGATATATCTCCTGCAGAAGATGCACAGGATCTCGTGCGTCGGGGAGAGGACCTCACCCCAACCCAGGTACAAGCGTTAAAAGAGCTGGTTGACCAAAATCAGGATGTCTTCTCCCTGGAATCGGGACGCACACACCTGGTGCAGCACAATATTAAAATGCCCCAACCGGGTTACAGAAGCCCGCAGCAGCTCAATCGAGGCTAAGGTAGATAAACTGCGTCAAACTGGCATCAAAGAGTCAATAAGCTCCTGGTTCAGCCCGATCATGACGGTACAGAAGCCCGACGGTAGCCTACGGCTTTGCAATGACTTCCGCAGCCTTAACTAGGTGTCAGAGTTCGATGCATGGCCACTTCCACGCGTGGATGAACTTATCGAGCGCCTGGGAAAAGCCTTCTGTGCACGTTAGATTTGTTGAAAGGATACTGGCAAGTGGGCCTCACCCCTCAGAGAGAAAACGGCCTTCAGCACCGACAGAGCAGTAACGGGTTTTGCCCGTCGGTCTACACTGAGCCCTGGCCATTTTCCAACGGCTAATGGACACTGTGCTGTGGAAGCACTGCATACCTAGATGACATCATCATCCATTGGGATGGGATGACCACGACTTCCATCTCCGACTGGTGCTGATGGAGCTCAGAGAAGACGGACTAACCGGCAACCCAAAAAAATGTCACCTCGGGCTGACGGAAGCACAGTATCTGGATACAGCATCAGGATGGGGCTGCTGAAACCACAGGAATAAAAGGTACAGGCAATCCACACATACCCACAGCCAAGATATAAAAAAAAAAAAACAGGTGAGGGCATTCCTGGTGTTCTCCTCCAGTTCAGGTTCACTCTCTAACATTTTGCGAAAGGGACAACCTGAGAAGATAAAATGGACTGAGGAAACGCCTTCAAACAGCTGAAAGCGCCCCTGACCAGCTCCCCAAACCTGGATTTTGAGAAGCATTTCACTGTCCACACAGACGCCTCTGAAATGGGGCTCAATGGAGAGAAGCACCTGGTCTTGTATGTGAGTAGAAAACTCAGCTCAGCAGGACAAAATATGCAGCGGTAGAGCACGACGCTCTGGCCATAAAATAGGCAGTGAATGAACTGTGAATAAACTTAACAGGGAGGCACTTTTTGCTTGTGACAAATCATACACCCCTACAGTGGATGGCGAGGGCGAAGGACACCAACCCCCGCATCACACGGTGGTTCCTGTCACTACAGGACCCTTCATTCACGATACAACACAGCCTTTCATGGAGCCATGTGTTGTTCATATTGAAGCAATAGGTGCACGGCCGGCTTCCCAATATCATTCACCGCCCTGAAGAACTCCGGTGGCTATAAAAGGAGAGCGGAACTCCAGTTCAGGGAGTGAAAGGTATGTGACTAGATACACATTTACTAAGGCTGTTTTTTGCCCTGCAGACTCAGAGGGCTCACTGAGCCCAGAGGGAAAACCCACCGGAGGAATACTCGCCGCTGCCTGGCCATCCCTCCCACAAGTTTGCTTTCCGCCACCAACACCACGCCTTTTTACTGCCCGGCGTTGAAAGATGGCCACACTTATCTCCTATATACGGATCTGTCCGATTCACTTCTCCTCTTCGCCGCCCCTACACTGCTCCCCCCCTCAGTTCCCTGACCACTTTAAATAAATCCACCTGTGTGAACAAAGCATTTGCTGTCTCTGTGTCAGCACCCCGCTGCTGTTAAGGCTTTAAAATATATATGTATATATATATATATATTATGGCTGCAACTAACGATTATTTTGATAATAGGTTAGTTGGCCGGTTATTTTTTCGATTAATCGGATAAAAACCGCTTCTTAAATTTGATGATTTGCTTATAACTATATAAAACCATAAATCAGGGTATTAGTTATGTATAAAACTAAACTTTAAAAAATGCAAAAGCCACATATAGAATTTAATGATCTTTAATTTTGACATTTTAAACCTTAAATTAAAAGTTTGTTTTTGAACAGTAAAACTTCTCTAAATATCCAAAATATAAATAAATAAATGAAAAAGCAAAACAATTAATGTACTCTTATTATATTGGATGGCATCTGTTATAGTGGCTGCTTGTTGTGGAGTGCATGGGGGATTTATTTTTTGAATTAACTCACTTGTGCTGACTTGTCTCTTTCTAAAAAAATTTAAGATAAATAACAGCATTTGAGTATGCCAAATACAGGTTTTTTATATATTTTTTTTTACAATAATTGCAGATATTGCCAGCTGATAGAGAAGGAACAGCCAATCAGAAGTTGTGTGTGGAAGTCTGTGATTGGCTGGTTTTGTGGCAGTTTTGTAACCCTGGACAAAGTTGAGCGAGCGTACAGGTAGAGTCGAACGCGCACAGAAAATAAATGTTGCTTGTGTCGAGCACGCCCAGAATTGAAAAGTCGCGCGTGCGAGGAGAACATGTTGAGCGAGCAGGGGAGACATTGCAGGGCAGAATCGAGCTGTTGAGCGCGCAGACACTGCACGCGCATAGAGTCCTTTGTCTGCTCTCAAAATGTCAAACCGCGTGAATTGTGGCAGGAATATAACGCCATAGGCGCACACTTTTTCCTGCAGACACTTCTGTAACCTCCATTGCGCGAGCAGCTGTGTATCTGTGTGTATTTGCTGCATACCTCGGTTGTAACGAGTGGTTATTTCAGTCAAAGTTGCTCTTCTATCAGCTTGAATCAGTCGGCCCATTCTCCTCTGACCTCTAGCATCAACAAGGCATTTTCGCCCACAGGACTGCCACATACTGGATGTTTTTCCCTTTTCACACCATTCTTTGTAAACCCGAAAAATGGTTGTGCGTGAAAATCCCAGTAACTGAGCAGATGAAATACTCAGACCGGCCCGTCTGGCACCAACAACCATGCCACGCTCAAAATTGCTTAAATCACCTTTGTTTCCCATTCTGACATTCAGTTTGGAGTTCAGGAGAGTGTCTTGACCAGGAACACACCGCTAAATGCATTGAAGCAACTGCCATGTGATTGGTTGATTAGATAATTGCATTAATGAGAAATTGAACAGGTGTTCCTAATAATCCTTTAGGTGAGTGTATATATATCAGTATACCAGTGATATGCTGATATATATATATATATATATAGTAGAGAGAGTTGTTTAAAATAAATACACACACAGTGGGTATAAAAGAACCATCTCCTTTTATATATATATATATATATATATATATATATATATATATATATATACTGCTTTGCAGCCTGAAATAAAGACACACACTTTTTGTTTTATTTAGCTGTATTTACTTAGTGCAACTTTTAACCTCCAAGTGAAAAATATAATACCAACATGTCAGAAAAAAATAGAAAAAAAAAAATACAGTAATAAAAACAGAATCACTGATTTGGAAATGGATCACCCCACTTCTTAAATGCCTTGTAAACTCAATCAGGTGAAGCTAATCATCTTTTCAATGGCACACGTAGCCATTTGACCAACTATTTTCAGCTGGGGTCACTTTGATTAGCTCAGCATGAAAAGATGGAGCATTTCAGTCCCTGGTATTGCCACTGAAGCTAACAATCAAGCATGGGTGGCAAGGCACTTTCAAAAGATCTCCAGGGTAAAGTTTGAAAAGGCAGAAGTGCACAGTGAAGTCTTTTACTAAGAAGTGGAAGGTATATGGTACAACACAGACTGTCCCTGGATCAAAACATCACTACAAACTGTTTGAAAGTGGCAGGAGGAAACTGGTCAGAGAGGCTACCAAGATGCCTACAGCAATTCAGGAACAATATCAAACAATATCTCCACAAATACGTCTTGTATAGGTGGGTTGCAAAAAAAAAAAAAACTCCGAGCTACAGAGCTTTTCAAAAATGCACCTTGCATATTCTGTGGCCACATGGAAAAAGGTGTTATGGCCAGATGAGACCAAAGAAAATTGCATAATACTAAAATTGCAAGGTAATATCATGTTATGGGGGTGTTTCTCTGCAGCTCTACAGCTGGATTAAAAAAAAAAAGAATTAATGTCTTCATTTCAAGCTGCGTTTCTCTCATATCAGTAACAGGGTTTAAAAAAACAGGTTCGTGGCTTCATTCAGTAAATAAAACATGTTGAAAATAGGTAAATGTAAAAAAAACAAAAAAACAACACGTTTTTAAATTCAAGAGTTACGAAAGTTAAATAACATAAAATCACCATACAAATAATATGCTATAATATTACATAGTATATATAGTACAGTACAGTAGTAATGAAACAGGCAGAATTTAATATTTAACTATACAGTATTAAAATGTACATTAAGATATAGTCACTGAGTGATAATTGAATAATACGAATTTCCAATTATACTGATGCACCATTTTTTTTTTCTACAATCAAACATAAAATAAGCCTAACTATAAGAGACAAAGCCAATGCTCATGGTGAAGTCTATGGTACATAGAAATCTCCATGGAAATCTCCATATTTAAATCAGGGCCTTTTATCACACCATGCTAAAGGCCATTTTGGACATGTTGCTGATTCTTGTTCTCCTCTGTGCTCACTGGCTGGTGAAATGTTAACATTAACATTAACAGATTCATTCCTTCTCCTTCAGTAAACACTTTATCATGCTCAGGCTTGAAGTCTGAAGCCTACCAAGTAACTCAGGGGAATTTGCACCTGTATAATGCACGGCAACATGCAGACACACACACCTTCGCATAGACAGTCCACCTCCAGTACATGCATATTTTTGGACCAGCGAACCTTGAGGAAACCTGGGTGAAAATACGGGCAACCTATAGACAATAACCTGGGTTACAGTTAAAATTTTATGAATTAGCTGCTAACTCTGTAAGCTCTGCTTCAACAGATTTCTGTTTGGGAAAGAAACAAACACCTACGCAGACAGTGATGTGTCGGAATGTTCTCTGGGTTATTCACAGAACAATGAAGTTATAGTACATAAGTTCTGGGCTAAAGCCCTGAGTAAACACAAAGTAAATATGCAGTCCTATCACCAAGCCCCATGCAGGCTATATGAGGGGAGCATGCTGCAGGGTAACCCCAGGCATATACCTACATGTTTTTCAGTCAACACTGTGCATTCCCACTTCTACATCCATCCTGATATGCTGATAAGTAGTCATGTGCTGCATGCAAGTTATTGTTTCTTCCTATAGTTGGTTTGTGTTATGTTTAGGGATGAGTGATGATTGATTAGGCCAAGAATATTAAGCCAATCAGAGGCAGAGGAGGGCTGGAAAGGCCTTTCCGTTGTCAAACTGGGAAAAATATATGCTGTCACCATCTGATTGTCAGATCATTTTGACGCACAGCAAATTATGCCGTCTAGTGGGAAATAAAAAAATTCATATTACGATAGAGCAAACTAATCCAAACAAAAATTTGCTTTTGAACAAACAACCTCATGATGCTACGTCAGTGCTGCAAGCTAGCAGCAGCTCAGGTACCCACAGCCCCATGCACACACCCTCATTCTTAATGTTTCTAATACAGTGCGCTTTTTCCCTTGCTGGATGGCTCACAAAAATTTGAACGGATAAATTCACAGTAAACCCACTTCTCCAGGCACCACTCCACCACTGGGTACATCCGCTACCACTTCACAGAGTACAAGCTATTTGCATCTTCTATAGACATCCGGCAATGAGGAAGAGCTCAAGGAAACAAAGAGTGAGAGCATGTTAATGTCAATATAGTTAAAGGAAAATATCAGAAAACACAAACAACCTGAGCTAAGGACGAAGCAGTTCCTCCGGATCTGTAAGCTAGGCAATGCACCACCGTGCAAGGAAAGGTGTATAAATAGGATAGTATTTCCTGATAAAACATAAACAGTAGATTTGTATTCTATAGTTTGTAGTCATTCTAAACAGTTATTATTTCTATAGGAACAACTATTGCATGATTGACCTTAATGTTACGTGGCCTCCAGTATAAACTGATTTTTTTTTTTTTTTTTTAAGTAAAAAACAAAACAACAACATCAAACAGATCTGTTGTCTCTGGGTTCAGTGACTTGTAAAAGTCTGTGCTTTGGGAAGTTTCCCTGTCATCAGAAGAAAAGTAACACACTCACATCATTTTTTTGTGTCTCATTAACTTCAAAAGAGAGAAAGAAGATGCTGGTGAGATAACCATCACTCATCATTGATATAATATAAGTGATAGCAGGAACTTAAAAAAAAAAATTCATTTGAACTTTTTTGGTTTTGTAGGACTTTTATATTGCTGCTTGTTTCCAGACTCCATTTCCCAGTATCCATTGCACCGCACCTGTCACAGTCACATGGTGTCAATTATCTCCACCTGCACCTTATTTTGTTTGATTAGTTAATCTATTTATAATCCATCAGTATTGTTGTCATTATCCTTTGATTTTCTTTTCTTTTAAAGTGTTAATCTGATTGTAACATTAGCCTATAGTTCCAAGCCCTGCTATAATCATAGTTTTCTTGTTACTGTTTGAATTTTGTGGGCTTTTTAAGAAAGAAAAAGAAAATCTTAAAGGATGTTGCAAAACCTTACTTGTAACTACAAACAGTTTGAAACCATTATGTTTATGATTAAATTGAATTGTCAATTATTGTAAAATCGCTCTATCAGTGTTAAAAATCACTCCTGACACCCAGCCTGTATTATTTCATACTAGAGTTATTACTGTATGTGTCATTGATGGGTAAGGAGTTTGTATAGTTAAAAGGTTAAAGCTATAAATAATGTAATCAGTGATATTATTATTACAGTTTGAAGGCCACGTACAGTACATGAACCACCTGCCTTTTAAAATGTTTATAGATCGAGTATCTTACACCTTGTGTAAGATACAACGTTAAGTTGTACTTCTTTCGTTATCAGCCAAATACACTCCCTGTTCGGTACTCGGTGAGTGAATCACAGATAAGAAATTTACAAAAGTAGATCAGATAAAATATTATGTTTTGTATTAACATTAAAATTCACTTATTCCACTTTAGCTCTGATATTTCAGCCTTAAAACATTAACTATTTCCAACGTTTCATTAAATCCTGTGTGATTGTCAAAGTGTTTCCCCACCAAATATTGGCCGTTTCTTATTTATGTTATTACTAAGTACTTTTTATTGAAGTTTATTTTAATGTTTCAAAAGCATCATTGCATATGGCTTTTTTTTTGGATGTTCCCAAGACTTTTGCACAGTACTGTACATAAAACAGCTGTTACTGTTAGGTTTTACTGAACATGCTGGAGAATATGAGTTATTTTGGTAACTTCGTCACACTCGCTCCTTTATATTTTCATGCAAAACCCAGGAGTCTACATTATTGATTTTTTTTTTTTTTCCATCTGAAAACTGATCTGTCATGTACAGATTACAGGCCTGCAAATATTCTTCTGTAATGTTATTTATTCATTAATTGTAGTGTATCTTTGTAGGGAATGGTCTTGTACATAATAATGCAGAAATAATAAACTTGTATAACAAAAATTCTACTACAGATAATATGGCACCTAAGACTTTAGCACAATATATATATATATATATATATATATATTTTTTTTTTTTTTTTTTTTTAATAACCTGGTACATAACTGCTCATAACCTGATTTTGATTTCATTTTAAGGTGCAGGTTTGACTTCTAACAGATACCACAGGACTGGCAACGTTTCATTAAGCTCTGTTTAGCCAGTTTTGTGTGAATCTGTGACAAAAGCAGGCTGGGAAGTCGTACAGAATTTTTTCTGAGACTGGTTTCGGGTGCTCTAATGTATAAAATATGAATATATAATTGAAAGAGCGAGTTCTGACAAATGTGCAGACAAAGCCAGTCTTTTATTTATATACATTATAGCACAGTTTTCATCTGTTATTCCTTATATTCCTGCCAAAGGAGAAATGCTGCTGAGACGCATCTGTAGTGATCTCATTAACACAATGAAAAATCTTAAAACACAAGTTGGATGTCATTCTAAAAAGTTTACTAATTAATGAGTTCTATCATTTAGAGATGATGAGACGGACAACTTTGTCCTGTGTACACTGAGCGTCCTCAGTAAGAGCAGCTACAGGCCTTCACTCTACAGTCATGATTTTGCTCACGTTCAACGAGAGACGTTGAACACATTAAGAAGTCCAGTTTATCTCCTGTGGTCAACATCTCGCTCCAGCCCCCACACCCTGCTATCGTTACTATCACTGTGTCTAATCAAAATTGTAATTGCCTTCTACTAACGCTCCTTTGAGCAGGCAGAGATACGCCGACAGCTTAATCACGCCGCCTGTTGTTCGATGGAGTCGATGAGCCGCAGCCTGAAAGTGCCACTTTGTTCAAGTAGCTCAGTTTAAAAAAACAACAAAACAAAACGACAACATAAATGCAATCCTGCAAATATTAAAGTATATGGTGTAACGATCCCATTTCTAAGTTCAGTCAATAATTAAACAAAAAAACTGTCGAATTCCACATATTTCTGTTCTTTGAATAATAATCAAGCATACACATGTATTTAGATTGTGATTTAAAGAAAGCTTCCTAACAAAGACTACACTCTTCAGAGATGCAAAGCTAATAAAGTCGATTTTGCATGATGCACAAGGTCATGCAAACAGATTTCATGGCAATTGTTTTTCTTTCTCATCATTAGCCTCATTTGTATTGCTTTCGAGTGTACAGCTAAACAAAGTCAGCTTGCAGTCGCAAAAGGATCTTACAGTGTTAAAAATAAGCCTTCATGTTGCTGCTAATTTCGAATCACAATCAAGCATTTGCAAGCTCATTACTCTTAAAATTACAGACTGCATCATTTTATAATCAATGCAAATTGTTTGGACTTGTTTGTATAATAGATTCTGTACAGCTGAGAAAGAAAATGATGAAATGATGCACTTAAAATCTACATGCTCCAGATGTTCTCTTCCGGAGGGGGGAAAAAAAACTGCCATACAGGCCATCAAAGCCAAGAGGCAGAAAAAAAATCTCTTTCAACATTTTTTAAGAGAGAATGACGGTAAAGTGGATAATAATGTTACATGTGATAGCTTTATGTAACTCCCACTTTTCCTTTTAAAATTCAATCTTGGGTGCATAATGTATAGTAGCAGTTGGCCTGAAAATGGCAGATTAACCCAGGCTTTCAGGTTGAAAATACAAGAGTGCATGTAAGATGTGAAGAGCAGCACAAGGTTGTCAGTTCATCTCAGGCTGTCATGCACACGCAAACACACACAGGCACATATTCTCTAAACTGCCTTCTGGTATTGTGACTTCACATGTCAGCTAACCAACAAATGGCAAAGACATATGAGATGTTTGCCTTTTTAAACATACTATAATTACTTATTCCTAAATGCTGTGGGTGCATTTTTAATGCTGGCCATGAATTAAGAGTAAATATTCTATAAATAGCAGTACTACACAAGCTTGCCAATATCATAGAGAAGCAGGATTGTGTTTTGTGACTTTCTGTTCAAATACTAGTCTACGCTATGGGATGACATAACTCAGTCATTACAACCTTACCCTGAAGCTGCTTACTCTGAAAGCCACACTGCCGTATCTATCTATTTGACCTTGCCCGTGAGTCAAAAAGCAAAAGAAAAGAAACACCAGCTGTCCAGATTTCTTTTATTTAGCGCTAGGAGGAGAAATATGACTCAATCGAAGAAGAGGGATTTGGCGAGCCAAGCCGTGCTGAGACGGCACAATGCACTGCGGCTATCCAGCCCGAGACAGTGACACAGTGTCGAGGTCTCGGCAGTCAAACCCAGACAGGTGTATGACAAATGGCATGAGCAATCAAGAAACATCTGCTATTCATCATTCCTCCCCACTCTAGATCTATCCCCGATGGTGCAGCGCCAGTCAGCTTTAAAGATAGAGGTCAGGTCTGCAGGGGTATAGGGCAGGGAGGTTAACACGAAATCGCAGCCAAAGTGATGGTCTGAGTCCCAATAACTGGATTTACATGAAGTGTATTTTAAGTGTTTTAATTTCAAATGGAAATGCTGCCTGGCTCTTAAACCAGTGCTTAATACATTTTGTTTTATTTTCTGATAACCACAGTTACAAATAATTCACCCCTATTATAGTTCTTGGTACAGTAGTATGAGTAAAATCTACCTGCAGATATGTGTGAATGCTGTAAAAATATCAAGTGTATGAGAGGACTGGATTGCAGTTTTTGGAATCGAATCTGGACCCTGGAGGTGCAAGGCGACAGTGGTAACCACTTCACCACCGTGCCGCCTCAATACAATACAATAATCAATCAATACAATTCAAACCTAACAATAACTATATAAGAAAAATACTCTATGTTGCTTGTAACATAACCATTAAAATAAAGCTTTCTTTGTATTCATTCATTCATTCATCTCCTATACCGCTTATCCTGTGTACAGGGTCCCGGCGGTCCTGGTGCCTATCCCAGAAGACTTTGGGCACAAGGCGCGGTACACCCTAACCAATCCATATAAGTGCATATATACAGTACTGTACATGCACACACAGAACGGCTAATTTGGGAAAGCCAATTTGTCACAGCACGCCAGGTCATGCCCATATCTCAGTCAAGATCATGATCACCTGCACACTCCTGCTCCACGATCCATCCCGTTCCTTGCTTTTCACCACCTCATTCACCGCTCCAAACACACCTGTTCTCAATTCATGATCATCACAGCTCTCTATTTAACACACCTTGAGACAACAGCTCTCTGCCAGAATATTGTGTGCTATCCATGCCCAGTATTCCAGCGTTTCTCTCTGCTTTGAACTCCCGGATCTCGACCACGCTCTGTTTTCACGACCTTGTCTTTGTCTCACGCTACGGATCTTTCGTCTATACGGATTTACTGTTGCTGACCCTTGGATCTCCACCACTCAGCTTCTCCAGTTTACAGAGTTGGACAAAGAGTTATGCTCTCCACACTTAACCTAACACTCAGGACTACATCCCAGAAACTCTCGCATAAGTTCATTGCCCCATTCACAATCTCTCGTGTCATTAATCCATGCTCCATCAGACTGGCCCTGCCATTATCCATGTGCCGAATTAACCCCACGTTCCACGTCTCCCATGTCCACCGTTTGGTCACGTGTCCTTTGTCACCAATCCCACACCCTCCTCCTCCACCTCGACTTATAGACGGGGGTGAAGCCTTTACCATCCGCAGACTCCTTAAGTCCCGGCGCCCGGATCTCGACCACGCTCTGTTTTCACGACCTTGTCTTTGTCTCACGCTACGGATCTTTCGTCTATACGGATTTACTGTTGCTGACCCTTGGATTTGTTTATCGACCACGAGCACTGATCACGGACTTTCTCGGTTTCACGTTTCTAACTTCTGCCTGTTCATTGACCACGAGCTACTGTTTCGGATCTAGCAGCCTGCGTGATTCGTCTGCCTCGCTTCGCGGGATTGTCATCACCTGCAAACAGCGTATGCACTTTCTATACACGCCGGCTCGGCACTTCCGCATTCCTGACACGGAGCCCATTCAGAAAAACAATGAGCGCGCTCTCGGCACTTCCGCATTCCAGCCACTGAGCTCATTGACTCTAAGCACTGCACTCCCTCTCTACATACACTGGCTCTACTCTGCATTCGCGCTGCAGAGCTCGTGCGGAGAAACAGTAAAGGCTCACTCTGCGCTTGGATCCTTCACCCCCACGCACCAATGTGACAGTATAATCTGGCCACTAATGGATCCAGCAGAGGCTGTACAATTAAGAGGGGCACTAGAGAAACAGGGGGTGCTCTTGGACACTCACCAGCTGAATATCCAGCAGATAACTTGCTCCCTCCATAACGTTACAGAGGCTTTAGCTGCTCTCATCTTGCAAATAAAGCAAACACAAGCACATCCAGCTTCCATTCTCCAGCCTCCTCTTCCTGGGCACTCTATCAATCATGAGCCATGCCTCCCTGCGCCGCCCACTTACGACGGAAACCCGTCCACCTGCCGCTCATTTTATCTCAGTGCTCCCTTGTGCTTGAGCTGCAGGCATCATCTTTTCCCACTGAACGCTCCAAGGTTGCCTACATCATCACTCTCCTTTGTGGTAAAACAAGAGAATGGGGGACAGCCTTATGGGATGCCCAGGTGCCCTGCTGCTACACGTACAAGACTTTCACGGATGAAATGAGAGAGGTTTTTGATCGTTCATTCACGGGGCGTCAGGCGGCAGCTCAGTTACTTGAACTACGTCAGGGATCTCAATCTGTCTCTGATTATGCTATTGATAAGCAAGGATGTTGAGAAGCAAGGATGATGGTGCTTGCTTCTACTGTGGTCAGGTTGGCCACGTCGTACGAATCTGTCCATTAAATGGCCGGGACACACCGGTAGTTCTGGGGGTACAGGGGAGTTCTACACAACGCCCATCTCCTAACCTTCGCTCTCGCTTCCCAGTGACCCTGATTTATGACAATCGGCCTCACGCCACACACGCCCTAGTAGACTCTGGAGCAGACCAGAACTTAATCTCCTCAGCTATGGTTTCTCAACTTAAGATTCCACACACACCACTTAACCAACCATTTAGCGTACAGGCCCTTGATGGCAGCAAGCTTTCCTCAATCACCCACCGCACTGCTCCAGTCACATTGCAGTTTTCTGGTAATCATGTTGAGACCACCACGTTCCTCATCATTAAGAGTGCTCATGCACCGATAGTTCTGGGTCTTCCATGGTTAAAACTACATAACCCTCACATCGACTGGGCAAGGAGAAGCATCCTGGATTGGAGCCCTACTTGCCACTCCTCATGCCTCCGTTCCGCTGCCACCAAAAGCGTCTTGCCCACCTCTCTGGAGGCGATCCCTGACCTTTCTAAGGTCCCTGCCAAGTACCACGACCTTCGCCAGGTGTTCAGTAAGTCACGTGCCATCTCATTACCTCCTCACCGTCCATAAAGGTTGATTCTACTCTCTCTCACGTCCCGAGAGAGAAGCCATGGAACAATACATCTCTGAGTTACTTTCAGCTGGAATCATCCGCCCTTCCTCCTCCCCTGCAGGGGTGGGCTTTTTCTTTGTGAAAAAAAGGACAAATCCCTCAGACCCTGCATCGATTATAGAGGCCTTAATGAGATTACAGTCAAGAACCGCTACTCGCTTCCCCTCATGTCAACCGCGTTTGAATTACTCCAGGATGCCCGCCTGTTTTCCAAGTTAGACCTAAGAAACACTTAACACCTGGTCAGGATAAGAGAGGGTGATGAGTGGGAGACTGCATTCAACACCCCTATGGGTCATTATGAGTACCTGGTTGTTCCATTTGGTCTGACCAATGCACCGGCAGTTTTTCAGGCACTCATTAATGATGTCCTTAGAGACTTCCTCAACGTTTTTGTGTTCGCTTACCTTGACGACGTTCTAATCTTCTCTCACTCCTTAGAGGAACATAAGCTCCACGTGCGTCAGGTCCTTCAACGTCTGTGGAAAATAACTTCTATGTCAAGGCTGAGAAGTGTGAGTTTCACTGAGAGTCCACCTCCTTCCTGGGGTATGCCATTTCAGGAGTGGGAGCCGTGCTTTCTCAGAGAACACCAAAGGACAACAAACTTCATCCATGCACGTTCTTTTCTCATCGACTCACGCCCCCTGATCGGAACTATGACATTGGGGATCGTGAGTTGCTAGCAGTTAAGGTTGCCCTCGAAGAATGGAGACATTGGTTGGAAGGAGCTGAACACTCGTTTCTTGTTTGGACTGATCACAAGAACCTAGAATACCTCAAGTCAGCCAAAAGACTCAATTCACGTCAGGCACGCTGGTCACTGTTCTTTTCACGGTTTAACTTCATGCTGTCATATCGCCCAGCAACCAAGAATACTAAGCCTGACGCCCTTTCCCGACAGTTTCCTGCCCCCCAGGACAAATCCACAAGGGGAACCATTCTTCCGCCCCAGTGCCTTATAGCTGTAACCCGGTTAGATGTGGAAAACCTGGTCCTGCAATCTCTTGAACAGGAGCCAGGCCCCAGTAATGTCCCATCTGGGCTACTTTTCGTCCCACTCTCTGTTCGCTCCCAAGTCTTAGAATGGGGCCACAGCTCCAGGCTAGCCTGTCACCCAGGGCTGACTCGCACCTTCTCAATGCTCAATCAACACTTCTGGTGGCCGACCATCAAGGAGGATGTCAAAAGCTTTGTGGCGTCTTATGATATCTGCACCAGGAATAAGACAACAAATCGTCCACCTGAGGGACTCCTAAGACCCCTTCCCATTCCCCATCGCCCTTGGTCTCACATTTCACTGGACTTCATAACCGGATTGCCACCTTCCAACAATAATACCTGCATTTTAACAGTTGTTGACCGGTTTTCCAAGTCAGCCCATTTCATTTCTCTACCAAAGCTTCTGTCTGCCAAGGAAACGGCTGAACTCCTTATCTCCTTATCTTTTCAGAATCCACGGCCTCCCATCGGATATAGTCTCGGACAGGGGACCGCAGTTCTCTGCACAATTTTGGAAAGCCTTCTGTGGCCTTATTGGTGCCACCCCCAGCCTCTCATCAGGATTTCACCCTCAGAGCAATGGTCAAACCGAGCGCATGAATCAAGAATTGGAGAAATCTCTGAGATGCATGACCTCACAGGATGCAGCTTCTTGGAGTCGTTTCCTCCCTTGGATTGAGTATGCGCATAACTCGCTCCCCACCTCCTCCACAGGCATGTCACCTTTTCAGTGTTGCCTCGGCTATCAACCACCACTGTTTCCAACCCAGGAGGAAGAAACTGCTGTCCCTTCAGCTCAAGCCTTCATCCGTCGTTGTAAAAGGACATGGCAACGAGCTCATGCTCAATTACAACGTTCCGTGGCCATTTTTCAGTGCAAGACCAATCTCCACCACTCAGCTTCTCCAGTTTACAGAGTTGGACAAAGAGTTATGCTCTCCACACTTAACCTAACACTCAGGACTACATCCCAGAAACTCTCGCCTAAGTTCATTGCCCCATTCACAATCTCTCGTGTCATTAATCCATGCTCCATCAGACTGGCCCTGCCATTATCCATGTGCCGAATTAACCCCACGTTCCACGTCTCCCATGTCCACCGTTTGGTCACGTGTCCTTTGTCACCAATCCCACACCCTCCTCCTCCACCTCGACTTATAGACGGGGGTGAAGCCTTTACCATCCGCAGACTCCTTAAGTCCCGGCGCCCGGATCTCGACCACGCTCTGTTTTCACGACCTTGTCTTTGTCTCACGCTACGGATCTTTCGTCTATACGGATTTACTGTTGCTGACCCTTGGATTTGTTTATCGACCACGAGCACTGATCACGGACTTTCTCGGTTTCACGTTTCTAACTTCTGCCTGTTCATTGACCACGAGCTACTGTTTCGGATCTAGCAGTCTGCGCGATTCGTCTGCCTCACTTCGCGGGATTGTCATCACCTGCAAACAGCGTATGCACTTTCTATACGTGCCGGCTCGACACTTCCGCATTCCTGCCATGGAGCCCATTCAGAAAAACAGTGAGCGCGCTCTCAGCACTTCCGCATTCCAGCCACTGAGCTCATTGACTCTAAGCACTGCACTCGCTCTCTACATACACCGCTGCAGAGCTTGTGTGGAGAAACAGTAGAGGCTCACTCTGCGCTTGGATCCTTCACCTCCACGCACGCCCGTGACACAATTAGCCTAATGTCTTTGGTCTGTGAGAGGAAACCAGAATACCCAGAGGAAACGAGACCACTTCACTAATCACTTTTTGCAACTGTGCAGCTGAGATATCAATTACTTAATTAATTAGTTTGTTTCTTTGCATATTGAATGATGGACCAAGTTCATACATAGGGTATGAAGCCTCCAGTGACCTGCTTTTACACAAGTGATAACGAGAATTAACTTGTCTTGAAGGCATTCCACTACATTATTTACTGAACATTATAACTACTAGTTCCAACCAAGTAAACTGATTGGACAAGACCGATTCAATGAGTTGTGATATAGAGCATAACAGCACTGGAACATTATACTATGTAAATGCCAAAATTCACATTTTCAAACATTGTATAATACCCACAAAGTTGAATCCCAAATCCCTTTATAAACCCTGATCAAGGGCACTACTTAGTGTGTGGGACAATGGACTGTACACCATACGAGGTGCACTTTATTTCATTTAAACCTGTCCTAAAAGTAAATCTCCACAGACAGAAAGAAGCAAAACAGTCATGTAAGTCAGACCTCTTTGTTTGCTTAGCCATTAAGTAAATGTTACACTCTGTTTATTCTTACTTGATATCAGTAATTCAGGAGCTGACATTCAGTAGCATTGTTCAAGATGTCCTTAACAAAATCTGAGGACTGCTGCTGATCACGCAATTACAATTACACCCCCATGTCTTCTGAGAGATCCACTGCTACCCATGGATGCATCGTAATTAATTGTATCATAATGCAGGATTATTACTCCAGACAATAAAGGCTCTGTTTATACAAAGCACTACCGTATAAATCCTCACTAGATGGGGTGAAAAGAAAGCAATGTGTATCTACAGAAAACTATAATGCAGATGTTATTGTTTCCTCTCACCTTAGGTGTATTAGGCACTATAAATTGCCGCTAGGTGTGTGTGTGTGTGTTGACTGTGAGACATTGGTCTGTATTCATTTACACCTTATTTTTATGTTAGACTCTAGATCCTCCATAACCCTTACCGGTAGTATGAAAAGATGGATGGATGGAAGAATTCAAGCACATGGATCAAAATCACTTAAGCTCACTTAAGCCTGAGTAGACAATACATACATGGCAAAGTTTAGCTCACTCCTGTGCTGAGCTATGAAGCTCAGCAGGTTGGATAACTGAAAATACAAAGCAAGGAAGTTCTTATTTAAATGAAAGACATAAGGCTTTACAGCACTTCTTTGGGAAAACAGCATATTTGTTGTCCCTGCTAACATTAGTTCATTACAAAACATGAACTTGCTCATGACTGTCCAGGGAAAGGATGAAAAAAAAAAAAAAAAGGTTTGCAGAAGAAGCAATGCCAGGATGTCGGTCCTATAGCAGCATTTCTATTGACCAACCACTGCTACACACAGTCATGACATCATGACCTCTGTCCCAATAATATTGAGTAGGTCCACCTTTTGCCATAAAAAGGTTCTAACACCTTTCTATCAGAACCAGCATCAACATTTTCCTCAATCCGAGTTACAATAGTTCTTCTCTTGTATTGGACTACATGAGCCAGCCTTCACAGTCAGCTTTGGCCGTCCATGACCCTGTTGCCAGTTCACCGGTTTTACTTTTTATGATGGAAGTCCTGATCACCGCAGATGGGGAACTTCGCACATGAGTTGCAGTTTTGGAGTCGCCATGACCAGGTCATCTAACACTTTGGCTCTTGTCACAGTAGATGCTGTTAGCACCTAGAAACAGGTGGGATACATTAGGCGGCAAGTGAGCTTTTTTCCCTGAAGTTGATGTGTTGGAAGCAGAAAGAAATGGGCAAGCATAAGGATTTGAGTGACTTTGACAAGGGCCAAACTGCAATACTCTTCTCCACCCTATCTACCTTCTATCTTTAATCACTGAAATATTGTAGAGTCTTAGTCCTGCTAAGTAATTTATACTATTCATCCTTGTTTTCATGCACAGTAAGCAAAGCATTGCACTGCTATATCTAGCTCAGCAAATGAGGTATCTTCAAATAAAACAAACTATCAGTATTGTCGAACTGATAAAACAAATAAAGTAATACAGCTTATTACAGGATTTGTTCAAAACTATCATTTGGTTCTTCAAATTAGCTTATCTTTCTGAAAAGCAAAAAAAAAAAAAAAAACCCGTAAATTTGGCTCTGGAGTGGAAGAAGTAAAAGGTCCAAGAGATCATGCTCTGCAGGCATGTGTTTAGCAGTCTAAAGAGGTCTTAATGTCTTTTTAAGCCTGGCAGGCAGGTTTCTTTTTCTGCTGAAACAGACTGAGCGTTTCTAAAGATAAGAACGAGCCATGAAACAGTTGACTGTGAACAAAGAACAAGTCAAACAGAGAGGTTTTACACGCCTCAGGCGCTGGAGACTAAGCCAGCCCTAACTGCTGATGCGCATACACAAAATGAGCAATAAACAGTCCCACATCTCATATGAGCAGGACTACAGGTGGTAGTACACCAGCCAGGCGGTGTAGAAAGCACGGGTCAAGTTCATCTGTCTGAAACATGAGATGAAATCCATATTTGAAAGGACATAATCGCTGTATGAGTGCAACCACCATATATCACCCAGCGTCATAGCGTTTCATTAGATCAGACAACCTGGTAAGTACATAATTTTCAAGCTACATTATCCTCCAGCAGAACAGCAGAGCGTTTCAGCATTTTTAACTAGAAGTGGCAAATGAGCAGTGATGAGAACTAAGCTGCAGGCTAAGTCTAGAAAGCCTACTTTACATTGCTTTCTCATTATCAAACCGCATTTGCTAAGTGTAACTTCACCAGACATCATAGTGAGGATCCGCGATTCACCCTGAAAAGTCATTTTTCCGTAACGTAAAAAGCTCAGCCGAATTGGGTTCGACTTCTTTCTATGAAGATGCAGTAAAAGAGCTCTATCATGGCATAAGTAGCCCAGCAGCAGAACGGCATTAATCACTCCAAAAACAGTCAGCGTAACATTTCATGGAATAACGCGGATTGTATATCAAGCAGAAAGGAGGTATGCAATCTACACCAGATGGTCTCATTATAAAAACATTAAGGACACAGTATGGCTTTTCTGTCTCCAAATATCTGGTACCCATGCAAATCAGGTTATGTGCATGCTTTCTATAATTCACTCGACGGATTAGCCACCATCACCTTAAACAAGGTCCATCACAGCAAAAAGTTGATGAGATGGATGTCAAGTTAATAAGTCAGGTTGTTATTATATAAAAGGGAGAACAAAAGAAGTAGCAGTAGTGGCTCAGAGGAGTAAGGCACTGAGTTACTGATCGCAAGATCGGTGGTTCGATCCCCAGCTCTGTTGGGCCCTTGAGCAAGGACCTTAACCCTCCAGGGGCGCTGTATCATGGCTGACCCTGTGCTCTTCCCCGTGTTATGCTGGCAAATGCGAAGAAGGAATTTCACTGTGCCGTAATGTATACAGTATGTGACAATTAAAAACTGAACACAACTTTGTTAATAAGAGCAAAACTCAATCACAGCTTTGAGAATATGCTGTGTTTTCTTAATGTTATGGAGGCATTACAAAAGTAAAAATCTTTAGCGTACTCATGAGTTTGACTGTCTCTGAGGAGCAGGTGAAAAGAACAAACCTCGCAGTTGATCAACTCTAATCTCAACCCTCTGGGTTATGTCTATCTGCAAAAGCCCAGTATCTAATATACTAATATTTATAGGGAACAAAACTATCACCTCTGAGCACATCTACTGTGTGTATTTCTATGACCTGACTGGTGTATTTCATGCAAATTTTTATTCCAAACAAAGCTGCAAGAGGTTAGGTTAGCAGGCTAGTTAAAACTCAGAACAAACAACAATACACAATAAGCGATAGTAGACAGATCTGGAAAATTCACTTATCCCAAGAGACTTGTGGCACAAGGTGGGGTAAAAACTGGACAGGGTGCCAATCCATCGCAGGGCGCGCGCGCGCACACACACACACACACACACACACACACACACACACACACACACTCGCTCACTTTGTCACACACTACAGGCAGTTTGGGAACCATGCTAGGCATGTCTTTGGACTGTGGGAGGAAACCGGAGTACCCAGAGGAAACTCACCAAACACGGGGAGAACAGGCAAACTCACAGGCACACAGGCAGGAATCGAACCCGACCCCTGGAGGTGCAAGGTGTCAGTGCTAAGTCACCGTCCTGCTGCCGATATAGCATGCGCATGGTCATGCTTTACCACAACACACTTGGATAGCAGTCCTCTGTGTTTAATCTGAAGTTTAGGCTTCAGCTCTTCAACAAGCACTGTTGATTGAGAATCCCAAAAAACTGTAAGCGGGGATTGTCCAGCTGATGGTTGACTTTAACTTTTCCTCGGTCTGCGATTGAGGATGTTGCTGTAAGGCTTGTAGTGATGAATCCATTTCTCGTCACCAGTAATGATTTTCTTTAAGAAACTTTCACCTTCTTTAGCTGTATCAGTCCAAATTCTCCTGTGAGTTGTTTCGACACCCTTAGACCAGAAACAAATGAATCACTGCACTCTGCTCTTCTTTTGTGCGAATCACAAGTGGGGTATCCATTTTTGCACGCACCACAGTTACAAATGAACTGATGTAACACATTCACACCTGCACAGCAGTGACTGGGGTGACAGTAGCCTTGAACAAAAGGCGCTGATAGCACAGTGCGTCCAACAGAAGTTTTAAAATAACTGGAATAGGATTACTGTTTTATTTATTTTGTAGCTGAGTGTAGCACAATTACCACAGAACTAACTTTTTCCTGCCCTGAAGTTAGAACTGGACTACATGACTACTACTAATCACTCACTCACTCACTCACCCATTGTCTATACCGCTTTATCCTGTATTCAGGGTCGCAGGGGGCCTTGAGCCTATCCCAGCTGGCTTAGGGCATGAGGCAGGGTACACCCTGAACAGGGTGCCAATCCATCGCAGGGCACACACACATGCACTCACTCACACATTTATTCACAGGTCTTCGGACTGTTGGAGGAAACACAAACACCCGGAGGAAACCCATCAAGCACGGGGAGAACATGCAAACTCCATACACACAGAGACAGGAATCGAACCAGGCCAGGAATCGAACCCAGATGGAGGTGCAAAGCGTGCATACTACTACTACTACTACTACTACTACTACTACTACTACTAATAATAATAATATACTGTAGATGCATGTTAAAATTTCTGTTACTTTAAAGAATTATGTAGAATTCTATTATGAGATAAATATAAACATAGTAGCTTAACAAGATCAAGTGATGTGAGTGTATGTAGATTAGATATTTTTTGCCTTCCAGACAGGATTTTTATAAGAGGCTGTTACATGTATGCAGTTTATCCAGCAGTGCATTCATAAAAAAAAACAATCATACCTCCATGCTATTAAGATTTTATGCAAGTTTCACTGCTCTTATTGAATTATTTGTAATAATAATATGTCAGTTTTGATTTATCCTGCACGTTTTGCTCCTGTTTATAATTCAGAATTCAGTTCTAGACCCTTTTCCATTAAAAAAAAAAAAAACAACAACAAAAAATTCTAAATTGTGTTTTGGAGGTCCTATGCAAAAGTTCTCATCCAGCAGCAAGCCGAGAGGTAGTTCATAATTAGACGCATAAGGTGTTCGGGTCAAAGAATGCTCGTATTTATGCATCCTGTACTGTTAATGAAGGGATATGTGTGTCATCAAAAGCATTACAAATTCCACAGGACAAGCTCATATAGAGACAGCCGAGCCTTCGGATGAGAATATTACCAGAAGTCGGTGGTTGTGGATTGGAATACTAAACGCTTGATTGTCCTCATTCCCTCTATAGTCTCTGATGAGTGCTTTCATTAAAATTTATCCAGATACAGTCATCACACTAATGCCGTGACTTGCCTGTGTAAAACGGTATGTGGTCGCGCTTTTAGTGTAATTCACAAATCATTACTCCGGAGAATAAAGGTGACTGCAGCCTGGCTTGTTTCATGAATGATGCACACAAAATGAGAAAACTGGCAAGCATGGATACTGATATTTTGTATGATTTATTTAAGGAAGAAATATTATACTTACTTTGTGTCCAGCATGATACATTTTTTTTTCTCCCTCTCTTGTTATTATTCATTGCTTATAGCTTGATTAGTTTATGATGTTCTTTGTGATTTGTGATTTTCTCAACAGAAAATCAGATGTGGTCTAAACAATTGTCTCTGTGGACCTTGACATAGATGCTTTGTTGGTTCAATTCGTTATAAACTGCCTTCTCGTTCTTGTGCAGAGTGCCACTGTAGATTTAACCGGGATGCTTTATTTGCATTGTAATAACACACATAATAGGCCAGTCTTTAAAGCTGTAGGCGGTTTCTGGTTATTCTATTTGTAGGCGTAGTTCATTCTAATAGTTTATATAATTCTTGGTTATAGCTATAGCCTCATGCTGTTCGTCCCTGGAAACACATAAGCCCATTGAGTCTCTGTGCTAAATGCTATAATCTTGTTTTGTTTTTTTCCAGTCATACACACTAGAAAACATATAAACACTTCTTTAACGTCATTCTCACATATTCAGAGCTGAACAATCCAAGTATGTTGAAATCAGATTCAGACCTCTGATGGAATTATAGTTACTTGGACTACTTGCAGAGTTGTGCAGTACAAATACAAATAATTAATATTAATAATCTGAACGTGGCTGTCAGAAGCTCACATCTGAATAAAAAGAACTTTCAACCATGTAAACTCGCACAAAACTGACACATCTCTTGAACTTAAATCACCAACTCTAAATGCACTTTCGTGTGCATAAAAATAAATTAATTAATTTAAAAAAATTGTTTTTTTTTAAATGGCTGTTATTTGGTAAAAGAAAATTGGAAAGCATTCAGATTTTGTCATAAATTGTACTTGATGTCTTCTTAAGAGAGGCTGCTCTGACATTTTTGATGAGTGTCTGATAAATGCTGTGAATATGAATGGAGCATTTATAAATATTGTGTAAAATATTCCTAAAACTATGAGGCACCAAATGTTTTTTTTTTTTAATTAATTAATTAATTAATTAATTAATTAATTAATTAATTTTTATGATGCATTTAGATAATAATTTATGGTACCTTGCAAATCCTGAGCCACCTTTCATTTCTTCATAGTCTAATAAACTATAGATGTGGATTAAATTAAATGAATGTGAACAAATGTTTTACTGTGACAGGGTGAAAAGTGCCTAAAGGGTACAAATTAAAAATTGGTTGTTTATGCAGCAGTCTCATTGCCCCTCTCGTCTGTTCCAACAACTCAGCATTCACCATCACCAGTATACTAATCACCGGCCTGGTCATCTGTCATCTGCACCTGTTTCTCACTGGTTCATGAATTAAGTCAGGTGTATTTTAATGCTTGAATGATTCACAGGTTCTGCTATAATGTTCTTCCATACATTACTGTGCAACAGTCATGAGCCACGCCTTAGTTCTTTATATGGACCAAAGTCTTGTACATATGAATCATCTAACTTATTAAGACTTGAACCAGGTGCAGATGATGGATGATCAGGCCGGAGATTAGCATACTGGTGATGCTGAGTGGCTGGAACAGACGAGAGGGGAGATGAGGTTGCTGCTGAATTTTAAATGGTATCTTTAGGCACTTTGCAGTCTGTCACAGTAAAACATTTGTTCCCATTTCTTTCCTTTAATCTACATAATTAAAGTAAGTTCATTTTAATTACATTTAATATGAAGTAATGAAGGGTGCCTCGGTACAGCACACTGCTGTATGTAATGACAGGGGAAAGGAAGGCACAGATCTTGAGTGGATAATATCAGTACAAGAGAAGAGCATGTATATCAGTGTCAAAGTTGTTGTTTTTTTCTATGGAAAGGCTGAGAAAAATAAGAAAAATGCTCTGTTTTTCCAATGGCCGATTTTTTTTTTATTACTATTTTTTACTTATTTTTTTTAAAGCTAGTTTCTGGTCTTTTGTGTGGCTTTTGAATAGTAGGTCTGAATATTTTGCTGAATCCTAAAAAACCTGGTTAATGATATACTGTAAGCTTTTCTGTGTGTCCCTCTGACACTATCACAATGAAAAGAGGAATACACCTGCTGTACAGAACACGGTTGAATAAAGGTTCCCGAAAACCACTCCAAATGGTCTGTACAATTGGAATCTGGCTGACTGTACTGTATGTTGTTAACTCTCTACTGATCATCATAGAGTTACTTTAAAAAAATTCAGAATGAGGGAGCTTATAGCATGTGTGTGAATGTTTCCTAAGCTTGATTTAGTTTTAGGCTGTGTTGTTATTAATGTCATCTTGCTCCGGCAAAATCTATGGTAATGAGCCAGTGTGAATTCAACTTGAAAGTAATGAATTAGTGTCTCTGCCTTTAAGCCAAGCACTATGTCCTGTTTTCAGGGCTGCTCTGTTCCAGCCCAAGCTGGGTTGAAAACGCTCAGCTGCAGCCCGAGAGCAAGGAAATGAGTTGAGCCTGGAAGTGCAGCCCAGTGTGTGTCAGAGAACAGAGGGTACTAAGGCTCCACTGAGCGCTGCCTAAAACACCTGTCAGTGATGACAAATCACCTATAATGTCTGGCTGCGTTTCCAAGGGAGGTACAGACAGAACATTGCCTTCATTTCTAGATGTCAGAAGTGCAGCCGAGGCTTTATTGTGATGGATCTCGTCAAAGAGATGGCAGTCTGAATAGCACAAAGGTTGAAAAACTGACATTTGGAACAAAGAATCACATTTCTCTAAAACTTTAGGATTCATGTTTTAAAAGACCGCACTTTCATAATTCGTATGAAATATTTGCAGCCTTAGCCAGTGCCTATTGTAACATATGAACATTGTGTGTGAATATAATCGAAGTTGTAAAAAGTTATTGCAGATGCCCCTTTCTGTTTGGACAGCATCTGTATCTGGTGTCATACTTAGCTGACTAATGATAGACGTCAAATCCAATATTTCAGCAATATTTACAAATGAAAATCACTTTACCCGAATGTGCCTGAATATTAATGTACCCCCTGAATATTTGCTGCTTAAAGCTCGATTCACAGCACAGCTATTCTGCTGTATAGCTAAGGCTAAAAAGCATTGTTCCTTTACAAACAGTCCTGAAGGTTAAGCAGTGTGCAAAGTGTCAGAGTTAATCAGTTCCACTGAGCGCGCCCGGCAAAGGTGACACATAATTATCATTCTTTAAGATGACACAAATAGCCCATAGCACAATACTAATTAGATAAAGGGAACGTCTGCTCTTGTGAGCACCAAGCCGGGGTGATCATTAAGAGATGGGAAAAGAACTATTTTCATTACTGCAAATAAAATCCCCTGAATAGCAGCACACACTGTAATTCTATTATACTCATATTCCGAACACTGTTTTTTGTCATCTGTATTATGTTTCAGGTTATTATCTAAGAATTATGGCTTTATGGTGTTGTTAATGTTTCTCGTGGTCTTTAATAATCTTTGTAATTAAAAAGGTTTTTTTGCGCAACCAAACTCAAAACTTTTTTTTTTCTTGTTCTAGTTTCCTGTCATTAAATCAGTAGAAAAATTTAAGCAGTTTGAGTTTGCTATATTGTTCTGTATTAAAGTGCATACTTAAAATTGTCACAAATACAATTGTAGCCTGATTTATCTATTTTGACAGAACTGTGGGAAGTGGATTTGTAGTGTTTCGCAAAATGACACCAAATTCACACTCGTAAACAAAAGAATTTTGTGTTCTGTTCAAGTAGACACATGTAGAACGAGAAGACACATGCACGCGCACACACATACAAAAGAAAGGAAAAATCCACAAGTGTGAACCAGAACATCTTTAATGCACCTCGACATTTTAATGTGCAGTGAGTTGAGATGAAATGCATTTGCTGAAACCTGGAATGTGCTATAAGATCTATAGCAGAGATGAAATCACAGGCAAAGCAAAACAAAAGACAATCCATAATCAGCATCTAGGAAAACAGACCACAGGGTCTAATGCAGGGAAAAGCAGATCTTGGATATATAGCAGTCAAGATCCAGACCTAACAACGAAAAGCATGATACACAGAGAATCTATAAGGCAACGTAATCTACAACTTGTACAAAATAGGTAAACACAATCAGGCAACACACTAAGGACCGGACAGCGGCAGAGGATGGAACGAACTCACACGGTACAGTATTTGCCAGCAATACGGACGCTTTGGGCCGATTGGGAAGAGAATGACACTAACTATATTTACATGGTCAATATTTCTTCAGTCTGACTGAAATCATTATGGTTTAAGATTACAACTAAACTATTTATATGGATGCTCTTCTGACAAGATGTGCGTTTACATGCTTAAAGCTTTTAATTAGTATGTAATTTTTTGACATGCTCAAAATGCATTCATGGAGCATTCATTCAGGTGGAAATGCAACAGAAGACGAAGAAGAAGCTTGCATTCTAATTAGGTCAAATGGATTCAGACTGTTCTGATTGAGATGGTTACATAATGCATTTTATTCTGATATTTGGACATATATATATCACCAAGGCCAGTCAACTCACCACCAGTTTGTAGTTGCGCATGCCTGCAAACGCATTTCATTCTTACATGAGCCACTGTAATTCCCATCAATCAATCACTGATCAACATTATTTCCAATCACCAAAAACTGATCAGTATGATTTCCAGTGGCCAATCACTAACCTCCATTATTCCCATGGGCCAATGACTGTCTCATCAGCAAGAAGGACGAATCAGCAAGCAAAGAGCGGTTAAGCGGTTAATGGATTGGAACAGAGCCAACAGTCTGTCACTGAATGTGGAGAAAACTAATGAGATGGTTGTTGACTTCAGGAGAACACAGAACAACCACTCTCTGCTGAACATCAATGTATGTGGAGCACCAAATGCCTCGGCGTTCATTTGGTGAATAACCTCAGCTGGTCCATGAACAGTTTAAATCCAAGAAAGCCCAGAGTACCTGTACATTCTGTGATGCCTGAGCCCCCTCTCCTACTCCCCATCCCCACCCCACACTGCAGAGGGGCTACAGAGAGCATCCTAAGCAGCTGTTTCCCTGCATGGTTCGGAAATTGCACTGTCTTGGATAGCAAGACCCTGTAACAGATAGTGAGGGAAAACCAAGAATATCGTTGGCGTCTCTCTCCTCTCCATCATTGAAAATTACACCACACGCTGCATACCCTAAGCCACAAGCATTGTTGACGACCACACACACACACTTCACACAACTGTTCACCCTCCACCTGTTTGGCAAAGGTACCAAATCATTCAGGTTGATCGAGACAGGCTGTGTAACAGTTTTTTTCCCCCTAAACCATCAGATTTCTCAATGGACATAGAATTTTTTTCAGGATATACAGTATTCTTGCACTTTAATCACTCTAGATCTACAGTACCATACTGCACTACCCTGTACTGTCTCTTGCAGATAGAGTTGTGTATTGTACCTGCTGTATATAGATGAAATGGCAATAAATGGTACTTGACATGACTCACACGGGGCATGACTCCACAAGACCTCTTGGACGTGGACCTGGCACCAGGACAATGGAAGCAGATCCTTTGGGTGCTGCAAGTTGTGCGGTGGGTCCTCTGTGTCCTCTGATTGGACTTTGGAGGTCAGGACGACAGCCTTGGGCTCTTTCCCTGCTGAGGCCTATTTGTGTCAGGTTGTGGTGCACTTGGTTTTCTTTGTTTTGCTCTGCTTTTGCTTTTCTATCGTGGGCGGCAAGAACTTATTTTGGTTAGTTGTGCTGCCTTGGCATTCCTGTGGGATCGGAATAGGCAGGCTAGCCTTTGGTCACCACAGGCATAAATGAGCCTTGGGTTCCCATTATCCTGTCAGCAATTTACTGGGATATAATCGATTACCCATTGTTAATGTGTAAATGTTAAGTTGTGTTTATATACAGTATATATTGCCTCCAGATCTGTGGCTCATACTGTACTATTCCACATCTTGTGTGCAGTGTCCAAACCCTTAGCATGTGTAGTCCACTCCTGCCCGTGGTCGCCGGTAGAGCTTTTTCTTATCTCCAATGCCTAAGGCAGTCCGAAAACTCCATCAACAATGCTGCCAGTCAAAAGGACAGCTAAAAAAATTGTCAGCAGAGTGCCACAGGGCCAACTTCAAAGTGTGTAAAAGATTCATTTATCTTTCACTGTCCCTCAGCGCTGGGTAGGGACACTTTTCGAAAAATTACCAGCACTGCATAATCCTTCTTCACTGTGGAACAGTTTACATAAAGCCATAGTTTCAGTAAATATGAGATGTTTCTTAGTAAATGTGAAATGTTACTGCAGAGTTTCAATTTGTGAGATGTTTGATGAAAAATCTGTCATTCATTCATTCATTCATTCAAAGTACAGCGGCCTGGAGGCTAACCCACAATACAAAACACTATAGAAATATAATTAATCTATAATGTGTTCAACCAGACCAGCTTTATGTATCACAGTCCTCAGTCAGTTTCTTTGTGCGTGTCATCTTGTAGACTGCTTACTAGACAAGCCATGTCTCTGCTGTAACACAACACAACCGAGTCATATACTGTAAATGTACTGCATGTTTCTTGTCTTCAATATTTCTGTCTCTCATTAACAAAACATTTAACAAAATGGTAAAAAAAAAAATAAGAAAAGAAAAGAAACTCTAACTGTTTTGTTTTTATTAGCTATATTTACATTTATAGGATTTGGCTGACACTCCTTATCCAGAGTGTGTTACAGAAGTGCTTGGAAGTTACAATCAATAAATACATTATCATTCTGGTTTACTAGGTCAGGGAATAAGGGTACTATTAAGTACAATTAAGTCTTAAAAAATGTTTGGGGTAAGTTTAGGAGGTTATATGAAAACCCCACAAGACATCTTTTTTTTTTAAGTGTTAATTTAAGCACTTATTGAAGAGGTACTGTACTGTAGGTATTTAGTCATGGTTTGAAGACAACCAGTGACTCTGACATCTAGGGGAAGTTTGTTCCAACAGCTACTGTAGGAGCCAGAGCAGTGAAGAATCTTAATGCATGCCTTTCTTGTACTGTACCATGAAAGATAATTGGTCCAACTGAGCAGTGCTCAAGAACTGGAAGGATTGTGGGACAAGTGCTTTAAGGTACTGTAGATAGGTGGTGGTTAATTTATGGCTTTGTAAGCAAGAATCAGTTTTTTTAATATAATATATATATATATATATATATATATATATATATATATATATATATATAGTTGTACCTATGGAAAGCCAGTGGAGGGACCATAGCAATAGGTTGGTGAGGGGAAAACCTGGGATGGTTGAAAAACAAGTCATTCAGTTGAATATTTGATCAGTTGAATGATGTGCAGAAACAGACCTGTCAGGAGTGAATTGTTTCCAAGTTACAGGGGACTGAACAAGCACCTGACTGACCTCTGTGAACACAAATATTACAGTTGTAGTGTTTAGAGATAATTACTAATGACATGTTTAAAACTAGCATGATGGATAAGACTGTGAAATCCTCTTGTGTGTTGTTGACTGTATTGGTTGTATTGTATAATGGTTAAATTAACATTAACCACATTGCTGTTGAGGTTTTGACTCGTCAGGAGGCTTTTCAGCAGCAGCTCTGACAACACTACCAGCTGTAAGGCAAATCACAAACTTATTAAAGTGATTGCTGTAATGTACAGTATTGCTTCTATAGCATCAGCCCATATACTGTACTGTACACATCTAGTATTTTTAACCTACTGTAAAATAGACAATAAGCCAAATTTATGATGATTATTTAGCTAATTTTAAGAATTTTTTCTAGAAATAAATGATCTGCTAATATAGTCAGCTTAAAATGGCAAGCTATATAATGTATATAAAAATAGGCTTGCTTTTTGGGTGCATGGCCTTGTGTGGCATCTTGATAATATAAGCCTAAAAATATCGAATAAAAATATGATGTTGTTTAACAGTTTTTATTTATTTATTTATTTATTTTTTTATGTAACTGGTGACATTTGTGAAACTTTCTGTAGTCAAGCTTCTCAGTGTCAGCACCACAGACTGTATAAGACCCGGAAACCTATGGATGCATGATGTCATCCATATACAGTAGTACATTTCCTAAAGAGTGGTTTCCTAAAGAGGATCAACTCTGGTTGTCACCATCTTGGCAGGAGCTGACTCCGCCTAAACTGGTTAATTCATAAAAGGGTGAAAAGAATGGAGCCCGGTTTGGCTGGAACATGCCTACTTACCACAGGTATCACATTCTAGCTGGCTTAGCTTTAGCTTAGCTGAAATGGTAAAGTGGCTAAATTTAACTTTACTTTTCATTCTATTGAATGCTGTCATCCATATTCCACACCACATCCCTTGTCAACTCCTTTTCTTTACCATAACAATTCTTGTGGTAAGTTAAACTACAATGATTCCAGTTAGCGTTTCATATCAGACAGCCGTCGTGCAGATGCCATGCAGATGTCAAACCACTGGCCACACCCCAATTATGTATAATTTTATGACAATGTAATTTTGACAATGACGTTACATCAATTTCACCTCTGTACTGTATATTTGTCATGAATTGGAAATCTACCTATAGAGACCTTTTTTTTTTTCTTCGCAGGCTGCAAGCATGTTTACTTCTGTTGTACTGTTGGACATTTCAACATGGGGCTCTATAGGGATTGACTCACTTTTGGAGTTGTCGTTTGAGAAACTGCACGTTTTGGCTCATCTGCATTGGTCTGATTTTGCTGAACTGGAGTTTCACCACAGAAAAGACTTCAGGACAGAGCATGACTTTGTAGTGTACTTTATGTGTAGCTTGACAAAAAAAAAAAATCAATTGCAAATTGCTGTTATATAAAAGGAAAACATAATATTCAGAAAGTGATACAAAAAAATAATCAGCGACAACACATGATACTGCACAACCCACCATGTTAAATTCCTTACATATTTATTGAACAAGTGTGTGTCAGCTTGAATGATGTTTTTGAACATGAAATATTTCACCAGGCCAAGATCGTCTGGCATCTTGTGAAAGCTTTCTCGCAGCTCTTAAGACCTTTGGTCTTAAACTGCTGCTCACACTATCTAATAAACCCAATGAGCTCCAATTTGTTTTCGACTAAACACAGCCAGGATTGAAAGTGCCCTAGTTGTCTTCTGAAGAAGTTTCATCTGCGAGTTCTCATTGCTCACCCCCGCGGCAATGTCTGCAGGTGTGACACCTCATTAATGAGACACTCAGAGACTTATTTTGAGGATTCAGTGTGGTGTGAAAACACAATCTGTTTTGGGTATGCTGATGTCTGGCTATCAACAGAGAGAGCAGGTTAGTATGTTATTGCTCATTTCAAATCAAAAAGCACACACTTTTCTCACAATGCATGGACATTTATACAATAAATGTATACATTTTGCCCATAACTGTAGGATAATTACATATGATTGTCTGTGTTGATGTTGTGAGAAAGATCCTTAACCTTAACTACTCAGCCGTGAGTATAAAGTGTCTGTTGTATAAATTGTAACTAAGTTGTTTTTTAATGAGAAAAAAAGAAAAAAAAATCAGCTGCAAAAATTCAATTTGTAATAAAAAAAGTAAACTGTATCAAGTACAGTATGTACTGTTATATTCAACAGCTCGTACGCCTGCCTATGTGTTCTTGGGTAAAACCTAATAAAAATGATCTAACTGGGTCTTAGGCTTAGCCAAATATGACTTCAGACAAATAACACCATATACTTTAATGTTTTTACCATGCCATTATTTACAAAAAAAAAAAAAAAACCCCATTCTGGTAATACTAAGTACCCTCTTACTGCCTCCACAGGATTTAAGAGGTTTTAAGTTACAGCCAGGGACTGCTTACCATCAGCCCTTGATTGACTGATCATCATCAGGTGTGCAGACCTCCTATAAAAGCAAATCTTTTGGCAGTTTGCTGGTCTGAAGCATTCATGTGTGTGTTAACACAATGCCAAGAGGGAACGAAATAAGCAGTGGTCTTAGAGGAGCAATTGTTGCTGCACATCAATCTGGACAGCGGTATAAAACCATTTCCAAACAATTTGGAGTTCATCATTCTACTGTGAGAAAGATTTATTCACAAGTGAAAAGCTTTCAAGACAGTTACCAATCTTCCCAGGGGTGGACGTCCTAGCACATTCACCCCAAGGTCAGACCACACATAGAAATAGAAAGAAAAAAAAAAACACCAGAGGTACATCTTAGTCCCTAGAAGCCTCACTAAGCCTGTTAAATGTTCAAGTCCATGAAGCACAATTAGAAGAATACTGAATATGTCAACTAAAGAATACTGGTAAGAAGGGTTGCCAAGAGAAAGCCTCTTAAGTTTTAAAAGTACATGGACCCATGACTGAGTAAATGAAATGGGTTTTGTAGCCACAGGACCTGGGCACCTTGCAGTCAATAAATTGTCTATGAACTACTCTGTATATCTGAGTATTCTAGAGGCAAATGTGAGGCTATCTGTCTGACAGCTAAAACTTTGTTCAAATTGAGTCATGCAACAGGACAATGATCCGAAGCACAAAAGGAAATTTACATCAGAATGACTGAAAAAAAAAAGAAAGAATCAAGGTTTTGGAATGGACCATACATCAACCCAATTGAATGCTGTTGTAGGACTGTAGGTGCTGTACATTTGTGAATTCCCCAAAACCTCAATGTATGTGAATATGTTGTACTGAAGAATGAGCCAAAATGATGTGATCCACAATGATGTGAGAGAATGATGGTCATACAGGATATGTTTACTTCAAGTTATTGCTGCTAAAGGTGAATGCATTTACATAAATTAAATAATAAAAAAATTATAAAGTTGTACAAATCATTGGATCATAGGGGTTCTTAGTATTGCCCACACATTTGGGCTTCATTTTTGTAAATTAAATAATGCCATGGTGAAAGTTCCACTGTATATTTTGTTCATCAGAGGTTGTATTTGCCTAATATTAAGATTTTGTACAATTATGGTTTTACTATAAAAATAAAAGAGGGTGGTCCGATGGATCAAAGGCTATGTTTATTTTAAATGATCTTTTTTTTTCCAGATTCTTCTCATTTTATTCAGTTAAGAAATAAAAATGTAGATAGTTGTGGGTTAAAAGCTTTTTCAAATGTGAGTACAGGAGCAATACGTCCTGCGCTGACATAAAAGTTCAAGCTCTAAAGACATTTTTTTATCACTACAACCACTTTGGCATGACTTATTGAAGACTCTCAACCAGAGGCACCATTAATGGTTTACAGCATAAGCTATTTTAAAAACTTTTATGTTCACACACTCCCTGATACAATCTAGGTGGCATTAGCATCTGAATTTGGAAGAGGAAAATATGCTCTCTGCATATCAGCATAGATTTAGTTGGGAACCTGTGCCAGATTTACAAAATTATATACTGTATCATAAATGAATTTGCTAAACACAGGGTTCTTTCCTTTTACCCATACACAAATATATATATTCATATGCAGCATGTGTTATTGTGTTATTGTGTTCCACAGTAAGTTTGGTGTAGTTGTAACACATCTGGATGTCACATGAATTCCACCTCATCATAAGTTCATCATTTGGTGCTATGGTTCTAGATAGAATCTGGGCATTGTTTTCACTGTACCTACTCATTTTGCTGCCACTGTTACAGTATCCAAATCCAATCCAAGCTTAATGCACTTGTTACAAGGGTGTTTTCTAGCAATGTAGTAGAAACAAGTGTGAAACAGTTAGCAGGAAGAACATAAGAAGCCACAGCTGCTTCGGGTAAGTGCTGGCGCTCAGGAGAGCTACACACACACACACACACACACACACACACACACACACACACACACACACACACACACACACACACACACACACACACACACACACACACTCATTACAAAGCTACACTCGATACATGTTATAAACTTGTACTCATTAAAATAGTTTGAATGATTTGTGTCCATTCAAATATAAAAAAGGGTCTCAAACATTCTTTTCCATAATTCATTTGTTATGAAAAATGCAATACATTTTAATTGTGTTCAAGGAAATTCACTTATCCCTGCTACCTGAATTCAACTCCATAGAAATACTTGGAATATTGCATGTCTTTGAATTTATACATGAATACTCTGTGAAAAGCTGTACTTGCATTTGAACATGAAGTTTCTTAAATAAAAAATCCTTTAATTTTCTGTGTTGATATCAGCCGATGACAGCTGTATACCCCGCTTGGTCAGATTAAAGACTGAAGAAATTAAACAATTAATGAAGTAAAATAAAATAACTCATTAGAAGGTCCTCAAAGTCATGGATAGTAAACACATTTTTTATATTTGGTAATTAACTCACTTCTGGTGAAAAATAAAAAATAAAATTTAGACAGTTGCATGTCACCACATTTAAAGTGCCTGCTTTCTTACACACACTGTAGAGAATTAAGCATTTTTATGAGTTCCAAGGGCTAATGGAACTGCAAATGTTGAATCAGCCAGTCTTACTTGGTTCACGGTGACCATTGAACTTACTCACAAGGTCATACAGGACTTCCATTTCAATGGACCACTGAATGAAGCCAGTGCAGATCATTATGTCAAATAGCTTGTCACATACATCTCTCCTCTCTGTTGGAGTTCTTTATTAAAAGCCAAACTGATTCCTGTTCCAAAGTTTCGCACTTTAGAAAGCCTGGCAAGTTAATAAAACACCTATATTTAATTACAAATAATTTTATTAATGTTTTTTCTTTTTTTTTTTTTTGCTTAAATGATGGATGATAAACCAAAATAATGATTTTTTTAGTCGTAAAAAAAAAATTGCATGAAGAATTTATAGACTTTCAATTTATATATTTATAGAGTTGTATTATGTAATTCGGCGGGACGGTGACTTAGTGATTAGCACTGTTGTCTTGCACCTACAGGTCCTGGGGACGATTTCCGCGCCGGGTCTGTGTGCATGGAGTTTGCACGTTCTTCCCGTGCTTGGTGGGTTTTCTCTGGGTTCTCCAGTTTCTTCCCACAGTCCAACGACATGCAGATTAGGCTAATTGGTGTTTCCAAATTGACTGTAGTGTGTGAATGAGCATGTGAATGCTGACCGGTGGTCCTACCACCATCATACAAATGGGAATAAATACAGTGGTCACCACTGGCCTCCACAGTCCCTAGTTGGACTACTGAAGTTCCTAGATGGACTATGTAATGCAAGGAGCGTTCAAGTCCAACTGGGACTTTCTAATCTAAAGAATAACAGAACACAGCTATGAGAGTAAAACCTACGTTTATTACTCTCTATAATCCCGTGCTACTCTGATTCACTAATCCCAGTGTTTTACTAGTGCTTAGATACCATTAAGGTAGAATGATCTGATTGCCTGCTTCACATCTGAAATGCTGGCCTTCCAGGATTTCCTTAAATGACCCAAACACATATTTCCATGTGTTCGGGTTATTAAAGGAATTCCTGGCAGGCTTGGAGCCACCTTGGGATGTGATCGCTTTCTTTAAAATGTTTTCCTGGAGCTAAGAGTCTCATCACCATAGTATGGGTGTGAAACTTAGTCCCAGTTTGACTTGAACACCCCTCATTTGTATTATTATCTCAGCTACATCTTATATCTTATATCTTATATCTTAGCTACAGGGTATAAGATTATGATGATTTTTTTTATTATTATTTTTTTTTACTTGGTTCATTCATGTTGTATTTTAAAAACTGTTCACATTCACAGCCCTGTGCTACAAAGGGAGGAGCAGAAGCAGCTGGTGTAGCCTCAGGAGACCCCACGTTCCTCATATGAGGACATCACATTTACTTCCAACTACATTGTGCCTAAATCCTTGTAAGGTACCCATATGGTGGCCACTGTGTATTATTCCTATGGCCATCTACTTCTTATATGAAGACATTAAGTTCAGTAGTTATTGGATGCTAATAGACAGAGACTGCGAGGAGAAATGTCAATGCTTATAATGATCTGAGGAGGATAAACGATCAAGCAGGGCTATACACTCCCTGATAAACAAGCATGGTCTCATCCTTGATGTGAGATTTTGTTTTTAATTGGTGGATTATTCAGGATGTTTGTGGAAACAAGGGCCATTGATGGTCATAAGGAGTAAGTCTGGGGGTGATTTCATTTCAGCCCAGACTGGATATTTATGCAGCATCAGTGACAGGCATTTCATCAAGTGAAACACCCCCTCCATTTTATTCAGGCCTGGGACAGACATGTAGCTCCTTGAAATATTGAAAAAGATAAAAGAATGGAACAAAAAAAAAAACAGTACCGAAGTGTCTAGAGGGCATTACTGCACGGAGTTAGCATGGCCCATGTTAGCTTTGGTGCCAATTTGGTTAAAAAAGCAGCATTTTCCAGCATCATAACTGTAAATTGAATTGTGCAAAACAAAAATCCCAGTCTAATTAATCATGTGCTCATCTTGGTGTGAAATTAGAGGGAAAAGTAATCATTTACACATCTTCCACAGGTCAATTAGTGCAGGTGCCTGCAACGCAATAACGGCTCCTGGCAACAATATGAAGTGGATGAAGTGATCGATTGGGTGGCAGCAGATGAGTGATATTCGTTTTTGAGGTTGGGAAACCCAGACGCTTTCCTCGAGTTCTAATTAGGAAAGTCAGTCAAGTGTAGTCCGCTAAATACTGATGGCAAGCCGATGAAGCCCGGTGTATTTCCGTTGTCAGAACCTCCTCTCATTAAAGTCATTACGCTGTGAGATGTGCTCTTGGTTAGTGCAGATGAGGACACTGAGCGTGTAGGTCAATGAGCGAACGAGTCGAGCGTGCACGTTTACTAACCTGTAGGAGTTTTACCGGGAGTACAGTAACGCTTTCATACATCACCAGCAGGATAGGCTGTGAGACAGGAAGTGTGTGTGTGTGTGTGTGGTTTTTTTTTTGTGTGTTTTTTATATTTTTTTTATCTTAAAGTATCTGACTTTCCAGACTTCTCAAAAACACCTCAGGCTACTTAGTGAGTCATGACGCAGTAGAATCGCATTACTATTCATGCCTCAGTGAAAAATAGGAATGCAACGTTTTATTAGAAGAAATGCATTTGTGGCGGTATCATTTATTCAGGCTCCTGTCAGTGGAAGAACAAGGAAAAGCGATTTTGCGGTCAAGTCAAAGTTCTGACTGGCTAGTGGTGTGCTCTATCCATCAGTCCAATAATTTAAAAAAATGACTCGGCCCACGCTGAGGGCTACCCACACATGCGGGGAGGGGCAGGGGACGTCGCAGTCGAGGCCGATTGCGTAATAAAAGCACTCCATGTTGACGCCGGTGTGAAGGTGGCAGGCTACATCGAAATAGCCACGGCATCTTTTTTGCCTTGCCATGTGACCTGGTGCAGCTTAGACCAAAAGTCAGCGTGCTTCAAAATATTCAGAGGACGAGGACTGTGTTGTGGTGTAGGGGTTGTGCTATTTCTTGGAGTTTAAGGTTAGTTCACAGGTTTGTGTTAAATGTGTACTGTACGAGTGTGATGGCCTAAGAAAAATACTTTTCAAAAGTCTATTATATGTACAGAGTTAGCCAACAGATCAACAGTTGTTTATCTACAGTATGCCCTTCGAATAGAAGCATTGATCCGTCAAATTGAATCACGGCTTCAGTGTGTAGTATTACATCGCACCATTGTTAATGTGATCATATGTGTATATATATATATATATACTGTATATGCTCCCTATATTATTAGGAACCCTCGAACACCAGCACATTACATTACACATAAATTACAGATGTAGATCTTTACTTATTTTTCACAGGAACAATAGACTGTTGTAAAAAGGGATCTTATTAACTCTGACCATAGCATGGTTGTTGCTAGGATTTTCATCCCAAGAATTATAATGCAACATAATAATAATAATATATTATTATTATTATTATAATATTATTATTATTATTAGGTATGCAAGATTCTACAAGTGACGCTTTGCTTCTCAAACACCACTAATAATAATAATTATTATTATTATTGGCATAGTGGTGTGCGCTGTAGCTTTGCACCTCCAGGTCCGAGGGTTCGGTTCCCTCCACGGGTCTGTATGTGTGGAGTTTATGTTGTTCTGGTGGGTTCTTGGTGGATTTCCTCCTGGATTCCTCTTAGGTTTGATGGCATTCCCAAACTGCCCATAGTGTGTGTGTGTGTGTGTGTGTGTGTGTGTGTGTGTGTGTGTGCGCGCGCTGCGAGGGACTGGCGCTGTCCACGGTGTATCCCGTCTAGTACCCAGAGTATCCTGGGATAGTGTCCAGGCTTCCATGAGACCCTGTATATAGGATAAGTGGTATAAACAGTAAGATGAATGAATGTTTGAACAATAATAATAATCAGTGATTAGCAGCAGTTCAGGTCACAGAAATGCATTATTGATGCTCGAGGACCGGGGAGATTGGCCATTCTGGTCCGTCTGACAGGAAGGCGGCTACAGTGACTGAAATATAATCTCTTTATAACCCTGGCCTGTAGAAAAGCATCTCAGATCAGACATTGAACCTTGAGGTGGATAGGCTACAACAGAAAAGGAACACATTGGATTCGACTCTTGTCAGCTAAGATCAGGAATCTGTAGTGGCAGTGGGCACAGACTCACACCTGGTATCTCTGTGATTGTATGTGCTGCGCTGCTGCCACAAGGCTGATCAGAAAATTACACAATGAAAAGGTGTTTCAGATTGAGGGGATGGTGAGTGTAGCGTTCTACACAGAGTGGACTCTGTATCCACTGCCACCCCGAGCATGATGAATCAATGACGGTTAAATGTTATCACGTTATTGTGCATTTTATATATATAAGTATATCTTGTGCAAGGCAACACTGAATTGAAAAAAAAAAAAAACCTTCTTGCTGCACATGTATACAGTACGTATTCCAGTTAGTACACAGTGACATCGACATATACAATCAGCACACTATATAAACAGACAGGGCAGGTAACCACCAGGCTTGAGTACTAAACAATTCAAAATTTCTGCTCATCTGTCTGTTTTCTGAACCTCTGCAGGAAGATGTGACCTTCACAGAGAAGCTTGTGATTGGCAGTCAACATAAAGGCAAGCCCGCCTAATTAGATTAGGAAACACGGCTCCGTGGGGGCTGCAGATGTGAAGAGCACGCTGATCAGGCAGGCGCCTTTGTTCGTGTCTGCAGGTATCTGCAGTTTCCCACTGCTAACACACACACACACACACACACAGATGCATGAACACATCGTTGGTACTGTACTCCCACTATCAACAAACAACTGGTGATATAGAAGATCACCAAGCAAATAATCATTAATAGAAAAGTCAAAAGAATGAACACCCAGCATTAAAATGCATTAAAACGTAATAGACAATGAGAATTTTTAATCAAACAGTGTTACTTTTTTTTTAATGGCTAATTGATGCTGAAATGGACAAAGTGCCGATAAGGATGGCGAATGTGATGTTGAAATGACTGCGATGTTAAGCTCCACTTTGATCAAAAGGCCAATTAAGCGATCACAGAGCCAGAGTCAGCCTGCGTTGTTTGTATAATGCAGCTTTAAAGGGCGCCATGAATCTTCTTGACAACGAATGATGCCATAGTCAAGCCTGGATCAGGTAGGGGACGTTGTACATATTCCTCTGGAGTGGTGCATACAAAGGACTGGGTGGCTTTTTGTGAAAATGGATTGTGCAATTAACAAAATTTCACCTACATACCATGTTTGATAAATGTAATCCAATAATCAATGGAATGTTTATTACCAAATGGTTCCACAGCTGCTCGCTTATCTCACCCTTCATTGGTCAGGAACTGACAAGCACATTGCTCTTATTCCCAACAGGAGCAAAATTACCACCCCGAGGAGCACGCAGGACAGACTGGGGAGAGGTCAAAGGTCAATGAGATGCCCTTGCAATCTCCATATGCCCACTTAACCGTCACATCGCCAGCACACACAAAGCCCAGAAGAGCTGTCTGGCTTACACACCGCCAGCACACACACATGGTACTTGCAATGAGATGTCTCACACACACACACACACACACACACACACACACACACACACACACACACACACACACACACACACACACACACACACGCGCACACAGCAAGCAGACCCTGAGTGCTACAGCCCACCTGTGCAGTTCTTGTCTCCAGTGCATAGTGAATTCTAATAAGCTTCCGGAAACAGCGACTCCGCAAGCCAAGGTTAATCTAAGTACCATCACCTAGAGCTGCAAATGGATGTTGTGCTGCAGTGACAGCAACAAGCACAGCAATCCACATGCAGCTCATCCCACGCGCTCTCCCGGCTCAGTGTGTGTTAGCTGCATACTGTGTTGTTGGCCATGTGATCAGATATTTATTTTTGGTTGTATTCAGCCGATGCTATGCAATTATTATAGCAATTTTCCTATTAACTGCAGTTTTTTATTAATTAAAGGATGACGCATTATACTTCCTTTCCTTTGGGTCCCTGGATCCCCGAAAAACAGGCAGGATGTCTGTGCAGTCCTGGTCATTACAAAGAGTAAATTCTACAATGATCCAAGTTATTACACTTACAAATTGTCACTTGGTTTTAAATTTTTTTTTTAATTATTTTTTTTTACAAATATACAGTATATACATAGCAAAGTGTTTAGTGCTCTGTGCTAAAGATCTCTATGTCTCGTAGCATACCTTTACTCTTAAACATTAACATACTGTAGTGCTAACACTGGAAATTCCTTCTAAAGTCTGTGAAATAAATATAAATTCAACTTTTAATTGTGGAAAAATACTAATAAAAAATAATAAATCTCCCAAGTCTCCTGGGATAAGCTCCAGGGCTCCCCTGCAGCCATGTATAGATAAAGCGGTGTGTGTGTGTGTGTGTGTGTGTGTGTGTGTGTGTGTGTGTGTGTGTGTGTGTGTGTGTGCAATATACTGTATATAGGTCCTACATAATCATATGATTTTTCACACTTCATTTCCTCAGTTCATGCTCGAGTTCTTCCCTTACTCTCACCTGTATATAGCGTGTTTTAGCAGTGGCTTGTTCTGTTGTTGTAGGCTTTCTAGTTATTTATATTTCATAAAACTGCCTCTGGCACTCTTATGCTCTTGTGTATGAAAGCCTTACTCCTATTACAGCTGCAACACTCAGGCATGTTTCAGATCCATCTCTAATTCCTAGTCTCCCAGTCACCTACTTCCACATCCCTAATCTCTTGACCTGCTTGGGTTTTACATATGGATACGTAATCAAATAATCAATAAAGGCTTACAACAAAAGGCATCCAGCTTCTGTCTGATTTCAACCTTTGTGGGTTAGGAAATGAAAATGGTTTCACTCCCATTTCCAATAGAACATCTGAGAGGGCTAATTGCACACAATGGCTCTCCAGTGGTCGAGAGAGATCAAAGGCCAACAAGATGACCCCTGAAAGGCCCACGTATTTCCTTAGCCGACACACACTGAGTATTTGTTTGAGCTCAGTCAGATTGGAGTATGGATTTATGTTTCATAACCTAATGTCTACACTGTCTGTTGATTCTGAGAGGTATGCACAATACCAAGTAGAGCCTGTTCCCCCAAATCCTGGTATATTATAAGTAAATATATACTGTAAATATCTCAAACTAAAGGGGTTATTACAGCAAGTGATACTTATATTACATAAATTCAGTTATATTTGTAGTTGAAGTATTTGTAAAATAAATAAATAAATAATTTAATTACCACTTTGCTATGGAGGTTAAGAATACCATTAGTAATTAAGGGTTTTAGCATTATTACATTATTCCAGTTCCAATGTTTCTGGAATTTCCTTCATGATCAATAATCTATCTATCTATCTATCTATCTATCTATCGATCGATCGATCGATCGATCGATCGATCGATCGATCGATCGACCGACCGACCGACTCATGTAGGGCACATATGCTGATGTCTTAGTACTAATCCCAAAATATTGATTTAATGATGCACCGTTTTCAAGTTTTTATGCAGGGTTGATCATTTACTCAATCATTTAATTATGAAGGATAATTTTAATATGAAATGTTTACATTTTATATTAAATATTTCATATTAAATATATTGCTGTGCTTTAAAAAGTGGAGAAAAAGGTGAGAATCCCAGGCCCGATTCTTCACGCCTCTTTCATTTCAAATGCTTCAAAGGAAACAAGATTTTAATAATTTGCAAACTGTGTTAGGAAAACCCAATCAACACGTCATGGCTCAAAATCCAAGCTAAAAAACTGTATAGGTAAGCCTTTAGCTAGCTGAGCTAAATAGAAAGCTAGTCAGATCTTTTACAGTATGAAAGCTCTGTAGTAAACTTAAGATATCAACTTGTAAGACATGTGCGCGTGCGCGCACGCACGCACACACACACACACACACACACACACACACACACACACACACACACACACACACACAAATAACACAAAACTTCAATAATAATTTTAGATTTAAAGAATTTTCATATGCTCTTATTGTTTTCAATTAAATATTTAATTAAAATTGATGTTTTAATTAAAACATGTCCCTGAAACTGATGTCCACCTTGTAATTTTTTAATCACTATCATTTTGTCTCTCTTCAACTAAGGTTGAAGCAAATGCTATTAGTATATTAAGTATTTACACTTTCCTAATTTTCATCATAAAGTGTTTGTAGCTTGATGTTGTCAATCTGAATATGCCCACCCTGTCATAGTGAAATATCAATGAATGTAAAAACCTTTCAGAAGTTCAAAGTAAACATAACAAACGGTACATAGCCACCTTCAACAGCGAATGACTTTGCTACAGTAACTGAAGGTCCACTGAGTCTTCATTAAAAGCTAACTAAATGCTAGTAAAACATGTCCACCCTGTTATTAATCCTTCCATCACAGGGTGGACATGTGCATAGTTTTATTATTTTTTTTGCCACATGTAGGATTGATTTTATAATAGTCAACAGAGTTTTTCCATTATCTTAATTGTTGAGAAGGGGACAATACATCTTTCTGAAAACGAACATTTTATAATCACAATGCGGTGAAAATATATTTATGACAAGGTGGACGTATTTTTTTGATTTGCTCCTAGATTGTCCATATGCCCATAATTTATACATAGTGCTTGAGTTTGACCAAGAAGCACTTCTAACAGCCTGTAGTCTACTTAATAAAGTTAATATGAAGTGATATTGACCGAATTATTATACTTTATATTCTGTTAAATACAATAACTGCTGCTACAGTCTTTAGGTTACGTACAGAATAATGTGGAAGGGATATCTACATACTATGTAACCTTTACAAATGAACATGAGCTAGCTGGCTAACCAAGCGCCTAGCAAGAAACAAAAATAGCAATTTAGTTAAAAGTTTCTAGAATATTGTTAATATTGGTCGTCACCTTCATCATTGCTCACTTGAGTTGTTAACGTAATTGTTGGAATATGCATTGTTCAAAAATATATTTATAGATTTATTTCAGTGTAGAGATGTAACTACAGTACACATGAAAAAGAATGTCTGCTGTAGCTATTAACCAGATAACGGGTACTCTCACTTTAACCCAAGTTCATTATCACAGCAGCAGCAGTACTTTCAGCATCAATGTATTTTGTACTCTTTACACCAGTCTTGCGACGAAAGCCATATCACAATTCAATCTGGATTTTTTTTTTTACAATATTAAAAAGGCAACATTAAAAACAACAAATAAGATCTAAACCAGCTGAAAAAATTAATAGTGCATGACTTACTCACATGATGACATAAAAAAAAATATGATCTAGTTCATGACTTTGCTATAATGCTAGTCTGCTCTGAATTCATATTGTTTGCTTAGGTCTACTTTACATAAAAATAATAAATAAAAAGAAAAATCAAACAAAATACCAAAATTATTATTGACTGACTAATATTCCACAATTTTAAATGTATATACAAGTGGTTATAGGGCAATGGTGGCTCAGATGACTGAGGGTCTGAGATCAAAGGCTAAGGGGATCGAGCCCACCAATGGATTGCCGCTGTTGGACCCTTAAGCAAGGACCTTAACCCAGTGCATATTTAAGTATTGCAAGGGGAAGTGGGACCAACCAACCTAAAGGATGATCCACAACTATGGTGTAGACTGGACAGCGAAAGGTCAGACTGAAATCAGGATGCCTGGAAAGCTGACCATTCAAACCATGGCCTACCCTCACGAGAATGGGCTAACAATAAAGAAATGGTTATAAAACACATTGTCATTAATGAATAAATGAAAGAAAAAACAATCATCAGCAAATTGCTGTGTTATAAGTGGAAGAACTCATTTCGGAACAACAACATTAGCAACCTTTTCATAATTTAACACACACTGTCATACCTTCTTCATTACTTAGAATTCTATTCATAGCTGGTTTATACAACATTTTCTATATATTTATATACAATTCATATTGAACGTTATGTTTCCATAATTATTGGTTGGTAAATTATTCTTATGCAACTCATTTTAGGCAATGCTACATCACGTTATTTCTTTCTTTCCTGTGTACCTGTTCATTCTATGTGTGCCAATGTCTAATCCAATCTTAACTACTAATTGAAGATACAAACAATTAATTGTGACTATAACAAATAATAACATATCATTCATTATTTGTATTAACAGGGAATATCTGCATACATAGGGAACTGTATTTTACCAGCTACCTAATTTATTATTATTATTATAATTATTATTATAATTATTATTATTATAAAGATAAACAAATATACTGTAAGCAAGTAATCTAGCTGAATAGTGACCGATCTGAAGTGTTACCGTTTAATATATAACTTTTAATAATGACTGTATTTAGGATAATTCTGGTGGTTATGTTTTGAAAACAAGCACATATTTCTCTGTCCAATTAGATTCAGACATTGTTCTCACCAGTGACTTTTTAAAGAAGCTGTTTAATCATTTAACTAATCAGACAAGAGAGGCATTGGAAATCTGTGAGAATTTCGGTGAAAACCTTCCCTTTCTCACAGAGCTGCTGCCTTCAGCTAAATAATTCTGCTACAGTATGATTCTTCAGGACTATTTTTATTTCTTTTTTTGCAAGCTCAGTTTGATCCGCTGAAATACTTTGCTGGGTCCGCCATTTGACAAGCCCTGATATAATTACCGCCATATGTTTATTAGATTTGTTTTATTTTATTTTTTTTAAATCAAAGTGTCATTTCTTATTCGATGTATCCACACAACAGTTTCCATATGTTTACCCTCCCTGAGCCAAGTCTCTTTTAATCCCTTTTGTACTCTTCCTTCTGTAATCCTACTATCCGGTGTTCAGTTGATCGTCCGTTCCTCCGAGGATTCCTTCCTAATGTTCTTATGGAGTTTTTCCTCACCATTGTCAGCTTCAGGCTCAGACTCACTAGGGATTTACAGCGGATTTCTGTAAAGCGACACGGGTTAAAAAAATGCTCCAGAAATATGTAAATGCAAATTCCTTAGAAATTAATATCCTTGGGAAAACTCCAAGGTGAAAACAAACACAGAGCGAGAAATAAAAGTCTTTCCAACTGACCGTATTTGAATATTTATTTAATACATCTTCTAAACATACATTTTTTTTTTTCATTTGTCTTTAGCAAACCTTTCTGGTACTGCAAAGAGGCAAGAGAATCGGAAGTTGTCAAAACGGTGACGCTGTGAAAGATTTGGTGTAAAATAACTACAAACACTCCCATTGCAAAAGAACACAGAATTGTTTCGCTACAGACAACAAACACCGCAAGATCGTTAACTTCTGATGCAGTGGCACTGATATCACGTACTATGAAGATTCGCAAAAACATTGTTTTTCGATGGGTGTCATTATAAAATGATGACACAACGCTTGCACTGTAGTTTATGTTTTTGGCAAGTTCGAAAGTAAAGCAGTTTACCATTGAATATGATTCTGCAGAGAGCTGACATTTCCTCCATAAACATTCACTTGCCTTTGACCGTCTTCCAGCAGATTCTTCAAACTGTAAATGATTTGACTGTAGCGTGTGAGATTAAAGTGATACAATAGTGGTCACACTGAACAATATTTATGCCCTCTCATGGCTGTGTTTAGAAAAATCGATGCTACCAACCAAAGAACGGAACGAAAAAAAAAAAAAAACATAAAGGGAAAAAAAAATAATTTAAGCTGACCAGTATAGAAATTTACAGTATGTACAATCACATACAATTAAAATATACCTATATTTTAGTATTCTAAAGATTTGTGTTTTTTTTTTGTTTTTTTTTTACTCAAGCACTCATCACTGACAAATCAAAAGTATAAAAACAAACGAAAGGGGGAAAAAGCAAAAAAAAAAAAAGAGGCTAACCAGGGTAAAGGAAATGTAATAAGGCTTTGTCAACTATGTGCCAGAGAAAACAATCTTGAAATGAAGATCTATCAACGGTGCTAACCATGACAGGCACCCATACCTTCGAGAATGAAACTAAATAAATAAAAAATATATTCATATATGTATATATACGTTTATAAAATGAAACACTGGAAAGCTTTGTTCATTAGATACTCGGTTGCCATATCAAAGGCAACATATCTTTTACACAACTTTGCTGTCTTTTATTGATCAGTTTTTAGGAAAAATGTTTAGCTTTGTAGAATTCTGTACACTATATACTGTACGAGTAAAGAAAATGTAAAAGTTTTCTTTAAATATTTTGTACTTTTTATTCGAGTGTATTGAAAAAAAAAAAAAATGGTGTTGCAGGCACTTAAGTCCATCCCCAACGTGTAGGTGATTTTACAGTGGCGCAGTAAGGTTAGGGGCCGTTTGGTTTCTCCTGGATTGTGTTGGCCTCAGGCCTGACGAAGCACACCAGTGTTAGCCAAGGATGTCCAAGTAGACCGGTGCGGCTTTCCCCAAGGCATACAGGACTTTCTGAATGTCTTTGATGTTCAGTCGCTGCTGCGGTTCTCTCTGCCAGCAGCCAAGCATGAGGTCGTAAACTTCCTTGGGACAAAGACGAGGCCTGTCCAGTACGCGCCCTTGTGTGATGCACTCGATCACCTGTAGGAGGAAAGGGAATTTCAGACTGCATGTAGTACTTTCTAAACCAAATAAAATTTGCAACGGTTACATAAAATTCTTTCCATTCCAAATAAGGAATAATAGACTGACCACTGACAACAGATACCCTCACATGCCTAAAAACTAACGATCGCCTGTAAATAAGACAAATTCAAATGGCTCTGTTTTGTTGCTCCATGTTACTACTTTTGATTAGTACCATAAACTATGGACAGATCAGACGTCTGCTTTGAAATAAACTTCTTCACATATTCATGTGTAACCACTGTTTTTTTTTTTATTCCAAAAAAAGCACCCTTGTTCGATTTGTAGACTAGAGAGAATAAATCAAACAAGTCTTTATACCAACTGTAATGTTTTTACGAAACAGTAGGCATTAAAATTCCCATTGGAGAATCTAAGTTTCATTACGCATATGGTATTTTCATTGCATCATCGAACAGAAGAGCTAATCGCATCATAGTATCATAGAAAATATTTCTGAGATTACACCCTTACTAGGGAAAGACAGTGAGCAAAATATAAGGTCTGGGACTATTTCAAATCTGTCTATTCACAGCATTCTGTGCCCTTTTCTATTTTTATATACTGTATTCATATTTTTATATGGAACTGATACATATCTTCTCCTGTATAAAAGTCCATGTTACTCGATAAAACTCCCGAATTCAAAACTGTTCAGGGTTAATGTGAAGTGCTGCAAATTCTGGTGGGCTTGTGGCAGCCTTTGGCTCTGTTTGCTCTCTTCATCCACAGAGATCACACTCAGGTTCTAAATATGCCTGCGTGCGAGAAATTCTCCATCACCTCGTTATTGGACAGCTGAAACCACGGCTGCTTGCCGTAGGTGAAGATCTCCCACATGATGACGCCGAAGCTCCACACGTCACTCTCTGTGCTGAACTTCCGGTACATGATGCTTTCGGGTGGCATCCAGCGAATGGGCAGCATGGTGTGACCGCCCACCTGGAGGAGAACAGATCACACACACACACACACACACACACACACACACACACACACACACACACCACGGTTAGTCAGCCAGCACGCGTCACACTCGTTAACAACATGCTCCGGACTGATTGTTATACTCCGATATTGGCAAACATTTGAAAGTGAAGTTGGGCGGGGAAGAAAAAGAACGAGCTGCAAAATAATTGTGTTTTTTTTTTTTTTTTTTTGGCAATATAAACTCATAAAGTCATCCACAAATGGCAGTCTTATTGCACGATGTTGATACATTGCACATCTGAATGAATGTAACTTAACACCCACTGGATTCCAGCCATAGGGGGTGAAACAGCAGGTTCTGTACTGCATTAATCACTTTGCTTTCATTAGGGAGGGGTATTCTCCAATCTCAAACGGCTATCACTGGACCCCGATATGATGTTTCCGTTGTAATTTCCAACCCTCCTGCTGTCTGCTGTCACTTCAGGCTATCGGGCTTAATGTTGTGCAGACAAATGTAAATTTGCTTTGTAAATATCTCCCTCAGACAGATTTAATTAGGTGCTTTCGTCATCATTCTCGAGCCACGTCGTTCGAAAGTGTTGGAACATCTACATGCCATCACGCAGCGCTTGCTATAGCACTTCTCCCCACCTTAGACGCTTTCTCAGCATGGTGTCTGTGGGTTCCGCTTCTTGCCGGATTAAGCAAACTAATTAAGTTAGGGTGGTGATTTTCAATGACCTTTCGGTGGCACACACACTGGTCTCACTACATGTGCAAATGAATCTGAATCCCTCTTTAAGGAAGGCGAATTAAAACTGGATAAACAGGCGTGCAAATGATAGTGCTATCACCTTGGGCTTTGTGGCTGAGGCCAAAGCAATTAGCCCAGCAGGGTAGGAAATTAATAACCACCACCAACACCAACACCACTCCTCACACACGTACAGTACACCCAAACAAATAAATGATGACATGGGTTTTAAAAACAAATCATGATCATCTCACTTGCAATTATTCGCACATTTGATTTCAGGGACGTTCTGGAGTGCTTTCGCTTTCACTGGTGTGTAAACAGGATTACAGGCTAGTCATGGTAGCATGGTGGAAGGTACGATTGGATTAGCGGTGTGGAAAGTGGTGCAGCATGGAAGAGGATGGATTACAGTTCCTCAAGGGCTACTCATCAGGCATGTGCACTTTTAAGTGAAGATGAAGCAGATTGGACTGAGCCGATAGGCTTTTTCTTAACTCAGGAACAAAAACAAGTTTATACATTGGACGAGGCTTGTTCTAATAACACTACAGGACAGGTAGAACATTGGGTCCAGATTGCAAGATATTTATCGATTTTTCTTTTCCAGTATGACTGACATGGCTGAGCTGTGAATTAAGCCTGTTTATCAACAGCCACCACAGGCACTCCGAAGCCTGAGCACAATAATCCAGCCAGCATTTGCAAAACTGAACTTGTACCGTCATTTTCTGGGGTCGCTGATTTTGCAAATACGGGACGTGATGCAGACTCGTATGATTAATGTGCCTGTGTGTGAGTTCGTGACAATAGCTCTCTCTTTTTATGTTCAGTTTTAGTGCCTCCTGCTTTCTATTTTCTAGTTCCTGAGTTCTCACTCCCGGGTTGCATTGAAATCAATTTAATTCCGCCACCACCATTATTAGTATAAACCAGTGAAAAGTTTGCAAATGCATCGTGTAGTGAGGAGTGGGGAATACTGAATACCAGAGTTGCACAAATCAGCATTTACAAGTTTCGATGCAACTTTGGAAAAACTCACGCACTCATCGTCTTATACCAGTACATGCCATACGCAGGGGGCGCGTGGAGCCTATCCCAGGAGACAAAGGGTACGAGGCAGGATACACCCTGGACTCACATACTCATTCACACACCACAGGCAATTTGGGAAGGCAAATTTGAGCACCCGGAGGAAACCCACCAAGCACTGGGAGAACATGCCAACTCCATGCACACAAACTCAAGGTTGCAATTGAACCCAGAACCTGGTGGTGCAAGGCGACAGTACTAAGCACTAAGCCACCGTACCACCATTGGGAAACTTAATAGTGAATTAAAAGCATTATGGAATAGTCTAAATCCTGCATGCACATTAGGCATTCATGAGTTCAATTTAGTATCTCATGACATCATTAAGTTGTTTGCAGTTGTTGGACTGGACACTTGCCAGGTGTTTATTCCAATGTTTGCAATCCTCTCATGCTTTTATGGTTGTTGTATTAAAAAAAAATTCCAGTATGTTTCAAATCATCTCTTTCTTTTATGGTACATCATATTGCATCTGATAGCAAAGACAAAAAAGCAATTTTCTTCTTCAGTCTGCATTTCAAACAAAAAAATAATTAACTTCTTTAAAGGGAAGTGTTTGCATTTGCATTGATCGGTGGTGGTCAAGCTTCTATTGGAAAATTCTGTCTCTGATGATTCTATGAAAGAAACATCTAAGTAATCTGCATGGGGCTGCAGGAAACATGTCTAAATATGCAGAATTTTCATCTTGATGGACAGTAACATTTGGACTATGCCTCTGAATACAGACCTACAGGACACTTTGATCATGCAAAATGAACCTGATTTGTGAAGTAAAGACATTGTGTAAACTACATTACTTTTGGAGCTTGTTTGTGTTTTTTTTCCCCCCCTGAATGTTTCACTCCATTTATCCAAAAATCTCAGATATCGGATACTTGACACACCATTAAGCTCCAGCGAATCAATACACCACCTTCAATACCGGTACAAAAGCATTTGGATTGGCTGTTGGTGAAAATGCTGCTTTCTTTTTCCCTCCCTCCTCCTTTCACTAGTTTCTGTTGGCCAGGTGCTCGAGCCCTGCAGGAGTGCCAATGTCAATATGACTAGTGGTGTGTGGATTGTGTGCTTGGCAGAACCCCTGTTTATAATGACTCGATGCAGTGAATATGTCCAGTGTGGTTATGATTTTCTAATCTTTCAGCTGTGTCAATATCGCAGCATGTGTGTGCTGGAGAGATGCTATCGGCCGGTGCAATATGAGCTTTCAACTTCCTGCTTGGCCTACATACAGGCCTGCTTCACTAAGGACAGAGGATTGAACAAATGTAACGTGTGTGCAAGTGATACTGTATACAGAGGTTTAAAGCCAAATTAATTAGTTATATTAACTTTAATTAAAACACACGTTTTGAGCTATGGTTCGAGCAGGTGGATTACTGCTACTTGAGAATTCAACACGAGATAATTAGATGTAATAATACAAATTAATTATATTATTTGGTCTATAATATAACAAATTACAATTTAATTACAGGCCAAACATTTGTTCCCCGTGTGACTCCTGCTTGATTTTATAGTCTCGTGTAAATCATCACCAGCCCTGTTGACATGCAAATCAACATGAATGAATTCTAACAGCGGGCTTCATTTGGGAAAATTGTCAAATAGTCTCCACTTTCATTTATGTTTTATTATTAAATTTCTACGCATACGAAGAGCAGAATTTCGTGTCAATGTTACCGTGACGATATTACAATCCTTTCAGCACCTAATGCACGCTCAGGATGTTAACCAGATATCAGTTCATCTTGTTTGAGTTTAAACAAGACCTTGAAAACCATCTTAGAATTATAATGTTCTAGCTTCGCATCCCTTCTTAAAACATTGGAACTTTATTTCACTAAGATTGCAGAGTGGTAAATGAGTTAGTCTCAGCAAAATGCCCTGCAAATGTCATTACTGAACAGACGGTGATAGGGGAAAAAGGCATTAATTGAAAGGTTACTTTAATGCCTTCCAAATTGTACATTAATTTTAAATGAATTAAAAGGGGTGAGGCGGCACGGTGGCTTAGGGTTCTGCACTGTCGCCTTGCACTTCCGGGTCCGGGTTCGATTCCCAGCTCAGGGTCTGTGTGCATGTTCTCCCTGTGCTTGGTGGGTTTCCTCCCCGCAATCTGGTTTCCTCCCGCAGTCCAAAGACATGTAGATTAGCTAATTAGTGTGTGAGAGAGTTTATAAGTGTGTTCAATTGTAAACAAACGTTTACTGAGCTATCACAGTTGGATTATTAACACTACCTGGCACTGCATATAAATTTTACTTAAGACGGGAATTAAATTTCAAAGTTTTATATCACTTGTTTATGCAGGAGTAGACGTTGCTTATATTCACACTGGTTATGCAGCCTCTGAAGTTGACCTTCCTGTTCAGTTCTATGCAAATCGCTTGCATGTAGTTCACACCTCAGAGTTTGCCTTTTCTTTATGTGAGGAGCATTTTGGGACAGGATGTTACAATAGCATCTAGAGGACTAGCTTCATCAGAAGCACTGGTTATAATAAACTAAATGGAGAACAAAGTCAGGGATAGAAATGACAGAGCATTGATGAAAATCGCTGCACATCACAACTCACCCTAAAAGGTGAAATTTAGATGGAGGTTATTTTACCATGCTATAAAAAATTTTATAACTAATAATGCACTGTTTTCATTTTGATCAATTATGACCAGAGACCGAACATCAGTCTCGGATTCTGTGCATCAGAAAAACTTTTAATCAGCTTGAATTTCCGCAGATACTATTGTCTTCCATAGCTGGGAGACTCTGGAGTCACATGTTTTGCAGGTAGAATGTAATAGCGCCTCCCTCGGTCGCCTTTTTACTTTCAGTTCAATTCTATACATACAAAATAGAAAGTCTTGTAATCAGAATTGGCAGGGCAGATTTTTAAGAAAAGCGAAAATTGTAGTTGGTACTTCTCTAGTTAAAATACTGTTTTTGTTTATTTGATTAATAAAGTATCTATTGTAAAAAAGACAACAACAAAAATCACACTCATTGTTTTAAGGATACCATGCCAAATATTCATCTAGTAAAGCTGATTTAAATTTATTTATATCTCTATTTATAAAACTACAGTAGCTGTATGCAATAAATATACATCATTGAGATAAACAGTACAGTATCTCTAAGCTGCTGTTTTGAAAGACAGAACAATCAATCAACTAATCAATCAATTTTAGTCACAAAAAAATTCACACTATGGGTACATCAGGGAATTTTAAATGTGAAATCTGACAAGCCTCTGTTTTTTAGCTAACTCCACTTTGCGTTCGGAACACTTGTATGTATGTATATATATATATATATATATATATATATATATATATATATATATATATATATATATATAAGAGCAGTGCTTTGGTGTAAGAGGTCAGAATACTGATGTGCATATCTTCTCAGAGCAGCCCTTTAAAAACAGCTTTGAAACCGATACACACCCGGTAGTAGTCCATGTTGTAGATGTCCCTGGACATGCCGAAATCTCCGATCTTCACCAGGAGCCCATTTCCCACCAGGCAGTTGCGTGTGGCCAGGTCACGGTGCACAAAGTGCTGTGAGGACAGATACACCATGCCGGCTGCAATCTGTGTGGCAATGTGCAGCATCTGAGAGAGACCGAGTTCGCCGTTGCTCTGCATCGGATGGCCATCCACCAAGATGGTGGCGTCCGGACCATGAGCCCTGAGGAACCAAGGAACAAAACAGGAAGAGAAAGATTCTCGTTATACTTGTACATCATATCCTCGTTGGTGTTTTTACAGCTTTTCTATAAAAAGCGGCAGAGGCAAGACATAAACCTGTAAGGAGCTTGTCCTGGATTGCCGTGAAAGGTCAGACTATGCAAAAAAGTTGCCCTACAGTTGTGATTTGAATTGAATCTGTGAACGTGCAATAACTTTGAAGTAGCTCAATGTGAAGCAAAATCTCACCTTTCGTTTCCCCTTTTTCCTGCTAAACAGGACCCATGTGATGTTTGGGGGTGCAGGACTTTGTTTATTTTGCCAGACCGTTTTTCATTCTTGCCGAATAGCTCTGATGATTGCAGGCTGATTTGCATAAGGTGTCTGCTTAAATGTGCTCCAGTGTAATTTCTGTCTTTCTGATAGCCCTAGTGGAGGAAACGCCCCCTCGCCAAAGTGCTGGAGATCTAACAATCAAGCAGTCTTCGAGTCTGAGAAGCTATTTTGCATGTAAAACACACTCCTGCTTGTCTTGTGAGCTGGAAAGTGAATTCTCTTCAGGCCAGCTTTATTCCACACACGCAGTGTCTGGGTAAGGCCTAATTGGAGTCAGTGACCAGCATCGTGCTATTCTTTTATGCCCATGAAAGCTCTGTGTGTCTGTTGCATTTTGGAAAAAAAAAAAAAAAGCTCATTGTTTGGCATCTCAGAAAGCGAATCCATAAAAAGCCTTTGTGTGTCAGAGATGAAACAAATCCCACTCAGTTCACAATTGAATTACGTTATCTCGCTTAACAATATTCATTTAACTCCAAAGAGCATTTTCTCTAAACGTGATTAGCTGAGAATCCTACCATGGATATTGTCACTTCATAGGCACAAAGGCATCTGCCTTTATGTTATATTGTATGTACAGTGAATATTTATGATGAGATAATTTAGACGGAGAGCCGTGTGAGGTGCGAAATACTTCACTGTTGAACTGCCAGGAAAAAGCAAAGTAATAAGACCTTTTATTTAAAAAAGATTTCTCCAACCATACTACACAGGATGCGAGACATGGGTAGCAATTACTCTATGTGTACGCCATGTGCAATCTTCCTTACACTTGTGTCGTAACCTAGCAAGCTGACTTGTCGCGGTAAATTACTCAGGACAGATGCAATCATCAAAATGCACTTCTGGCACAAGTGGCAGCATCCCGCTGGCGTGATAAACAGCACTTTGCTTCAGCAATATTGAGCGTCTCATTGATGGGAAGTTTCATTGCTGCTTTAGAACTGCCTGTTCCCGATGCTCACTTTCTAAAGGAAGGCATCTCACCTTAGAAACTTATTAAGGTCTCCATGCTTCATATACTCGAACACCATGATGAGCGGGTCGCCGTCCACACACACGCCATAAAACTTCACGATGTGTTCGTGCTGCAGGTTGGTGAGTAACTCGGCTTCTCTCTGGAAGTCTTTTCTGGCGGCCAGAGTCGGGTCTTTCAAGGTCTGTGAAAGAGGAAAAAAAAAAAATGTATTATATTAAGGGGGGGGGGGGGGGTGATGGAAGAAAAGTCCACTCAGATGCCTATCCTGAGGAAACATAGCAGAAGAGGCTGTAAATCCTGAAATGACAGCAGAGATTGTTCTCGGTATAATAAATCATATTTTTCACACTGATGTGAGGGCATATGAAAAAATTAAGCAGGATAAATAATGATGTTTAGTTGCGTGTACATCTATGATGGTAATTATTTAATACAATAACTAGACTGATGAATTAGTAAACTAAAATATACCCCTTAGGCCTAATTGTCTTGATAAGACTAGTCTAATGACTTTTTTTTGGCAATAAAATGATAATTATGTAAACTTAATTTTGGGCCATTTCTGGGTGCAGAAGGATTGTGAAATGCAATGCTGACTTTGTTTAGACATATGGCGCAGTTAGGCTCTTTTTTGTTTAGTTTAGTTTTTTTGGTCAAATTTCTGTCTAATGAGCAAAAAAAAAAAAAACTTTACTTAAGATTTCATTAAATATTTTACCCATCCCAAATATAGACATATACATACAGCATACAGAATAACTGAAATTGCAACAAACCCTATACAACAAACACATTTATTTGTTTAATTACATATTATTAGCTACCAGCTACTTTTTTAAGAAACACCATTAAATAATCTGAATCACACATTTTTTTCCTGGTTATATTTGAAAACCAGACCCTGAACAGAGAGATACCGAGGCGACAGCTAACAAACACTGAGGAGAATTAAGAAGAAGGCAAAGATCTTGTTTAATGAGATAAAATGTCTTTCTGTATTTGGTCACATGTATCTGGACACTCCGTGTGCTGCATTATACTTTGTATACTTCGTACTCATACAGTTTTAGAAAGAGAATGGCAAAGCCAAAATTTCAACGGTGGTGACAGTACTTTATTAATAAAAACTTGTTGCAAAGAATCTGCTGATTTTAATGTGCTTTGTGAATCCCAGTAAGCAGTTGGGCAGTAGGTGGATATCCGTGTGCAAGCAATGGAAAAAGACGTCAATATAAGTTTGTTTTTTCGCATCCTCAGCAGATTCCATCCATTCATCCATCCATCCATCCACCTAGGAACCTCTGTAGTCCAGCAATGGACAAAGGAGGCCAATGGTGACCATTGTATTTATTCCCATTTTCACAACCGTGGTAGACCCTCCAGTCAACATTCACACACTACAAGCAATCTGGGCACGCCACTGAACCTAATCTGCATGTCTTTGGATTGTGGGAGGAAACCAGTGTACCCGGAGAAAACCACGGTGAGAACATGCAAACATGGACTGTGAGGCGGGAATCCAATCCGAATCCTGTAGGTGCAAGGCGACAGTGCCAACTACTACTGAGTCACCGTTCCACCCCCTCATCAGATTATCTGCCCTTAACAAATCACTGCACTGCCAATGGAGTCGAGTGCTGTCTAGATCTAGATCTTGATTCGATGTCCATTTGGCCTGATATATTTCATCTCACTTACTGTAGCTGACACATCCGTAACACGTCACCAGCAGTGACTGAGAAGGCACATGTGAAATACAGTCATGGGTGTAATGAACGTGAAGGAAATTGATGTATTGTTTTTGTTTAAGCACAATTTCCATTCTGTTTACTGTGTTTGATATTTGGATGACATGGAGTGGAACCCAGCAGAACTCATGACTATAGTTTGCCCCACATTGTTAATTTAACGCCTTGGAGATACAATGCACTGCTCAAGTCAAACAATTTCAGTGTTGAGATACTGATACTGATAGATTTATTTATCCCGTACCAGCTGATATCACAAGTCATCGCTGTAGGTATAGTATTAGTCCTCAATCACAGTTGAACTCTACAATTTAACATGACCCTACATGTAATGAGTCTAGCCCCCACCTGTTAAAGTAGGTGTAATATTCAGAACCTCAGTACTCAAAAACGCATGCATGATGTTATCACAAATCTGTGAAATAGCATTAGATATGGATATGCTGTTTTAATGATGCACCACTGTGCCAAGCACGAGTGCTCTGATTGTCTCTGACAATCCTTAATAATCACCAAACCCTCCAGTTTTCCCTCTACAGTATTTTTTTATGTGGCACCGCTCAAATCTATGAAACCCGAATGCACTAAATACTCTCTATACTGACCTTGCAACATGTTGCAGTGACTGCGCAGGTTGATGCGATTTTCCGATGAAGAAAGGATCCTCATATGCTGCCACAAGTGTTCAGCATATCCTCTGCAGGCATTTACAGAGATCCCCTAGTGTTGCCTGCAGCTTCCTCCCACACTTCATTACTGTGGGTATTGAATATTTCTTTCTGAGATATAATTCAATCAATTATACCATCCCTAAAAGAAAGAGCTGGAGCTCAAACATCACATGGACTGATCTAACCGCTCAATGAGGAACTATATTAATAAAAATAAATAAATAAATAAATAAATGCCACGTTGATGTTCAGATGGAGAGCAGCGCTAACACTACAGATGGCTCACCATCCCCCCTGTCAGTGAATCTGTTAGTTTATGTCCTTAACCGTGTTCCTGCCCTGCATAACAGACACCCAATCAACAGCGCCACTGCGGTGTGTGCTATCTGCCTGCAAATCGGTCTCACCCTCACTTCACAGTGTGGTACCTCTGAGGCAGAGGAGCGATCATCTGTGAGTTTATCTTCACGCTGTAATGGCTTTAATTCGCTCAATTGAATCAAAAGAAAGAGTTCAGTTGCTGAGAGCGCATGTTCAACTGTAAATATCATTACAAGCCCCAAACAGTAGCCGGAAACGGCTAATATTATTGCTGGCATGGCAAAATAGAACCATCAGGAAACCAGGACATCTGATGAGCTCACTTAAGTAATGGAGAGGATCGGCCCTGAAGGCTTGATTTTGACATATAACTAAATTCACTGTATGCTCTACAAGACAAAGCAGTGATGCTTGAAGAGATACTGTAGACTTGGATGAAGATGTATGTCACCTAAAACATGCAAAAATCAATAAGACCAACAGACCTCTGTGCCTTCTATATAAAAAAAAAGGCTAACGACCCACCATCCATCAAAATGCCTGGACTATAAATTGGGGTAAAGTCAGAGTGAAATGGTCCAGTATTGGCAGATATTCAGCAGTTCCGAGGACAAAAATGTATTTGAATAGCTGGTCTTAGAAGCTTTAACTGCTTCCAAACTGAGAACAAAATTGTGACCTCATCTTGAAAACAATACAGCAAAAAGAAGTGTACATGTAAAGCGTGCAGAAGGTCTGATACTGTGTGTTTGCAGGCACTGCCTTCAAAATTGGTTTATCTAGACATTTGGAACAACACGTATAGATAATCATGACCTTTATAACTATATAGAAAGTCCTAATGTTATATAAGCTAGCAACCTATGTAGCAAGACAGCAACACATAAGTGTTATACAGTACTAGCCGATTTTACCACATACCGCTAGGACATCAACTATGGACATCTTTCGCCCATTTTTCCCTTTTCTTTTCTCATTTTTGCTCATAAATTAACTGATTTCGCTCGTCGCATTGCTGTATAAAGATATACACTTTTCCCTGCTCCCCACCCCGCAGTCTGGCTTCCAGTGAGACACTTAGCTACCTGTCTCTCCATCTCGTACTTCTGAGTGAGGGACCTTCCTAGGCTAGTCCTCTGCATTGCTCATAAACTAAAATCAGAGGATAATTGACCCATATGGTAACATGAAAACTATTACCCCCATCCCCCCACCCCCCCATGCGTTATGTGCCGCGCCGGCAAGTCACTTCATTAAAATTCTTGGAATTTAAAAATAGATTTCCCTTATTCAGTGTACTAATGTGGTTAAACACTCTTGGAGGAGAGCACTATTTCTTATACCTGAGCCAAAAGATTCCTGTTATTTGTGTTTAATTGTTGAGTGTGACTTACTGTAACCTATTTTTTTTTCTTTTGTTGTATGAATGTTTTATAAACTGTATGTTTTTATATTTTCTTTCATTATGAGAGTTTTACATAATGTTTGCAAATGCTTATGTGCCATGTGTAATTATTAACAATAACTTTTCCATAATGTTTGCTTCTTTTTAACTGGGAATATTGATCTTAAACCAATTTTACAGCAGATGACTTTTTAACAATGCGGAAACGTTATTCATCATGTCTTACCATAGCAGTCCACTTATAATATTACAAAATATCAACAGAGCAAAAGAGCTTCACTCCCAGGCCAATTCACTGTACAGTATACACTAGCTTGTTTTTAGGAGGTCAACCAGGGTACAGAAGAGAAACTCAAACAGATATGAAGTTTTTCAGTACGTTAACTAAAAATTTACAATGGCTCACTATAACCTGAACCCAACAGAACAGGGCTGACCGAATAAGATGCTACATACCTTGACGGCTACCAGCATCTTCTCCTTGGTAGGGCTGAGGTTGTAGCACTCTGCAAGGAAGACCTTTCCGAAAGCACCTTCTCCCAGCTCCCGCTTCAGAACAATGTCCCTCCGCTTCACATGCTGGACGTCTAAGAGAGAGAGAGAGAGAGAGAGAGAGAGAGAAAAAAAATGTGATTTTATAAAAGATGTATGGTCTCATGCCAGTAAACAAACATACAACATTGAACAGCAAGATACAGTACTGTAGACAGATAGAGAGACAAACTTGGATTAAACCAGGAACAAACACTGCAGAACGTTTTTTCAGTGTATGTGCGATTCATGAGCTATTCATTGTTTACACATTAGTAGTTGCCAATTCAAGCATGAGTATCAATGCATTTACATGATAGTGAGTATATGATGTATATTCGTGGGTGTGTTATTTTCATAGTGTGTGAAAGGTCACTTCCTGTGCAGATGGAGTTCTGGAGGTTTCATTCACAATGGGATGGGTTTTCTGCATTCCTCTAAGCTTCATTAGAAAAAAAAAAAAAGACCTAAATGCAAATGAGAGTCAATTGTAAAAAGCCTCTTTAAACCAGCTGTGGAAATTCACTTGGGGCCATTTAGGCATCGGCACTCAGTCATTTTCATTATAGTGCTGGATATTAGCCTTCCTAAAACACGCACAACTGTCCTCATGCATATGACTGACGCCTCTGGATATAAACACATCCTCCAATATGACCTTCATTTATGAAAGTAAAATGTTATGTGTCATATTTCAGTTATTTTTCGTATTGTTCGTATTTTCAGTTGCACCATAATTAATGCGACTTTTCTCACACACAGTATATATACAACATTTCCAGTAAATGCTCATTTCAAATAACTGCAAATATTTATTTTATGAGTGTGCAAAGCACAAAATGTGCCGTCGTTAAGAGTCTTCGCACCAGAGCTGTCCTGACTGTTCACACACCATTTCCAAATTTAGACCAACCTTGGACTAAAATCCATCGACAGATGGACAGTTTCCTTATAATATGTACTGTAAAATTCTTTGCCAAAAATCTTGCTCTGCATTCTAAGTCGATCACAAGTGCCCTGTCTGTCTATTATTCATCAACATTCATTACAATGTTGAAGTTTCCTGAAACTCTTTGAACTTAACCTTTCAATCCAATCTTTACGGCCTTAACTGTTGTGTGTTTGACCGATATCATGGTGAACCAGCTTATCTACTTTTGTTCACTGCTTTATACTCTGTCAGAGCCAATAATATATATATATATATATATATATATATATATTTTTTTTTTTTTTTTTTTTTGCAGTTTTCGTGTTCATGAATAATACACATTTTTTCATTTTTTTCAGTAGCAGGGCAACCTGCTACTGCTACCGAATATCCTCAATATAAACAAAGCACTAGTCGGAGACATACAGTGGAACCTCAGATTGTGAGTAACGTGGTTTACGAGTGTTCCGCAAACCGAGCAAAGATTTTTAATGAATCTTTAATCGGAAACCGAGCAAGTATTAGTTTACGAGCGCCGAGTATCATGTATCACGCATGCGACTCTTATTTTGACACCGAGCATCACTCTCTCACCTTTTCACCTGCCCCCATCATTCTTACGGGAAATGATGATTTGGTTTATGAGTGTTTTGGAACACGAGCCCACTTCTGGAACAAATTATGCTCGTAATCCAAGGTTCCACTGTATTTATTATCTGAATTAATATTGCGTATAAATTTAATCAAATATGGAATTTGCGAAGAAGAAGCAGTCTACATGGACAACCTGGTGTTAGGTAATTGGCAGATGTCCACAAAAACACATCACACAAGGAACATGATGCAGTTTTGATCAAAGGATAGCTGTGATGACAGTTGTATTGTGCGCGGCTAATACTGTATATATTGTAGTAAGTTTCCTAGTAATCTTTTTATTGAATTTTATTCTCATTCCTATAGACCACAGTCGACGATGACCTGTGTCTGACATTTATAAACCATCCATCCATCCATCTGTACCTCTTAGCCTACTGTAGGTAGAATTACAGGGAGCCTTTCTATTTTAGGGCACAAGACAGGGCACACCCAGGACTGGGTGCCAACCCACTGCATGGCACAAGGGCGTACACACACACAAACACAATTATATACTATTAGCAATTTAGAAATGCCAGTCAATCTACTACTGTGCCTGTCTTTGGACTGTGGGAGAAAAGCACCCAGCAGGCACAGGGAGAGCAGATTTAAATCCCCAACCCCCGGAGGCTCGAGGTGACAATGCTAACCACTGAACCACAGTGCCACCTTTAACCATAAATACAATTTTACTTCAGTTTCACACTTGACTTGTCTTTGCTCCTGTAAAGATCATGTTAGGCAAGGAGCTAGTTTAGCAAACACGTCTGCCTAAAGCTGTCTAAAACCTTGCTACAGTAGCTAAGTGTGAATTCCTTACACAGTAAATGTCAAGCATTGAGGAATTTAGAGGCCTGCATGCCATAGCAAAAAAAAGAGATTTAGTATAATCACAGTTAAATAATCATGAGAAAAGTGAAGAGGGCTTCCACACCCATTGCAATTGACAACAGATTAACCTTTTGAATGTCTAAATGAACTAATAAAATAAACCAAACAGCACGGATGTTAGCATGAACAGAGATCATTCGAGTTAAGAGATGAGGTTTGTTTTAGTTTGTCTTTTACAGCAGGTGATGAGACAAATTGATGTAGATGATCGTCTACATAATCTACATCTGATAATCAAAGTGAGGACTTGTTTCCTAGTGTAAACGTACCAGATTTTAAAATAAACAAGTCTAGATCCATAGACAGTTTTCTTTATATTAAATTTGATATATATATACATATATATACATATAATAACATATATATATATATATATATATATATTTTTTTTATACAGATACTGTAGCTTTGCACCCACGACAGGATAGTTCACATGGAGAAGGCACGTGTAAATTATACAGCATTTGCTTGTTTGCCTATAGAATCAGACTTTGTGGTCACCCTGAATATTTAGAAGAAAAGGAAAAAATTGAGTCACATGACGGATATTTCCAAGCTGCCACCCATACAGTATATGATTACCAAGTTGAAGCCCGTAGATGATTTTTGTTAGTTGTTATTCGTCTTTGTCTGTCTGTGCGTCTGTAACGCACGCCCGTAATGCTCGTCATTAAAAATTCAGTGTAAGTTCAAACCCATGAATTGCTAAAAAGTCTGTGCTGTGACCTTCTCAGCTCTGTGCATACACTCTATTCGGCCTCACATGTAAAGTGCTTTAGATAATTCTGTTTGCCAAATGCATGAAAATGTAAATGAGGCATTTCACATGGGCTAAGCATGTACAAATGCTTTGTCCAATTGTGCGACAGTTAGAAAGGTTATTATAGTTGCTACTTTAATTATAAAGTTCATATGCTTTTTGTTAACATTTTAATTACCCTAAATGACAGTCAAATTCTGTCACAAAAATGACCAAAACTGGCACAAATTTCTTAGCTTGTGAATATTTTATGAACGTTAATATTCATCAATGTTTTTGGTCCAGCAACATGCTGGGAAATTAACAAAGAAGAACTGTGAATTCTTCTGGCTTGTTAAATCAACAGTTACAAAGGCTTTTGGAAAACGCTTGTGAAAGTAACACATTTTCTTCACACCTCCACCTCCAAGTGGCTCATTAAAGTCTAAACTTTATCAATATTGGAAAACCAGTCTAGTGCAGAATTCAATGTTAAATGAACAGTTTGAAAATGCTCACAAAATAGAGTACGCAGTACAGATGTAGAAGCTGGAATAACCTCTATAGAATATAACATACTGTATGCATGGTGGCCTTGGACTTTAGATTTTAAAATGTTATCACTACTTCTGGTTAAGAAACATGCAATAGAAATTTATACTATACTTTAGTGAGGTCTTTTGCTGCTGCAGTCCATCACCCTTAAGGTTTATTGCATGCAAAATGAGATGCATTTCCTGCTCACTACAGTAATAAGTGATTATTCGAGTTACAGCCTTTCAGGCAGCTCAAACCTGGTTGGCACACCTTCATGTAAAATCCAAGGAGATCAGCAGTTTCTGAAATACTTGAACTAGTCTCATACCAAAAACCATAACCAAAGTCACCGAGATCACATTTTCCCTAATTCTGATCTTTGATCTGAATTAAATGTTAAACATTTAATTAATTTAAGTCCTTCATCTGTATCTTTGTGATCTTACGCATTGCACTGCTGTGATTTGTTGGCTAAAGTAAAATTATGCAGATACAGATCAATAGGTTTAAAGTAAAATTATACAGTAAATATCAAAATGGGGGGTGTAGGGGAGAGATGTGATCTCGGTGTAACCATGGCAGATGAGCTCGTTTGAATATTTCAGAAACTGCTTCTCCTTCGATTCGATATCTCAAAACACGTGAATTCCCTTTGTGTACAGTAAAAACATCATGCATTACTAATGAGAAAAAGACAAAAATGTGATTTTATCATGGCATTTAAATCACTACACCAAAGCACCACACCAGTTCATCATCAGCCAGACACCCAACATGACTCGTCTCTCATGCCACCTTGTCAGAATTCTGACTTCCACCCACAAATCTTTGACAACAGAGGGCAAATGCACTCGAGCTGTGAATGGCATCTCATAGTCTCTGTTATTGCGTTCATCATTCATGCGCAGGGAATATAGGAATCTAAGAGGGGAGACGCGAGGACGGGTCACACCGCCACTTCTGCCTCAAATACCTAATTTATATTCACTCATGTGATCATTAAGTGGTCGACTGGCTTTGTCCCATCCCCTGAAAGAGCCATTCCTACCACACCTGACAGCACAGAGTGGGATGGGTTGCCTTAACCATATTTTCTGTTTTCTCTCTCTGGTCCTGTTTCCATCACACACTACATCCTTTCTTGCAAAGATTTATACCCAATATAATATCAACATCAAAAAGATTATTACACCAAATTACAGTGGTACCTTGGCATACGCACCCCCACCTTTAGAATTTTCATCTTAAGAACTGAAATTTTGCGTGCAATTTGCCTCGTCATATGCAGAGCGTTTTCAGCATGCAAGCGACCAAACTGAGCCAAACTGAACACCAGCTTGCACAAGCGCACAAGTTGCACGCATGTCAGGCAGCCGTACAAAACTTGTTTGAGTCAGTGTAAAAGCCAAGCGAAGTAAATTTACACATATATACAGTATATATTTGCAAAACTTGCTTCAGGAAATCTGTTGGATTTTGGATTAAAATGTTTTTTACGTTGAATGCCAAGATCGCATTCATAAAGTACATTTGAATTGCACACTCGTAAGCGTGTATTAAAAAATTTACAGCGCCACTGAATTTTGAGATAAAGTAATGATTTTTTTCAAGGTCAATTATTTAATGATATAAGGGCGTTTTCCATTTAAATTTCAAATTAGCATATCTTTTCTTTCTGTGGGCCGATTGCGATGAAACGAAGCCTGTTTCGATTGTTTTATATGCAAAAATATAATTAAAATGTTAAAATAAAATTTGTGAGTGGGTGCACTTCGCAATACAAACATTCATCTTAACTCGAAATCGCCTCCGGAACGGATTCAATTTATATGCCGAGGTACCACTGTATATGTTACAACACAATGGTTTATGTACAGTATGTACTTTATCTCCATCAAAAGAACAATTCGTCTCCACAAGATATTAGCACTTTCTTATTTTGTTCGCTGTAATGAGGTTAAGTGCACTCTAGATTAGAGGAGTTGTGCAATTATAACTCCTAACAATATGCTGTCTGTGGAGAGATCCCCGTTTATCTGGATTCACTTCATCCATGGGATGTCTTTGTCCTCTTGTTTTTACTAATAGGTCCGCATGAAATCTTACCTTGAAGCTCTTTGTGCAAACATCTATCTTGGGAATAACAGACGGTCATTATGAAAACAAAAATTATCACTGGGTTCTTAATGATCTCTATTGAATGGAGGGATGTGGTGTTTTTTTAGTTAGTTTGATTTTAAAAAAAAGCCATATTTCTCTAGACAAAAGGCAACAAAGAGATAAAGATTTGACTCTAAATAAAATGAAATGTCATTTCCAAAGGTTCATTTCTTTTTATCTTGGGCTTCAAATAATGGCAGACAGCCTATCTGCCTAATGTGAATCCTTTTTTTAATTTAAAACTGTCCACTTTAAAAAGTGATTTCTGTGATCTTTAGCCTTTTAATCTTATATCAAAATGATCTAAGGGCTATTTTTAAACATGCTTGAGCTTTATTGTGTGACATGTTAAGTGATGTAATTGGATGACTGAGTCAACAGCTAGGGCAGAAAAAAAGACCAAGACAAATACAAGTACTGTTTTGACAATGTAGATGGAGGACAAGCTTGTGGACCTCTGGCAAATGCAAAAGTGCCTTCATAATTCATCAATCATGTACAGTGTGTTCAGAAAGTCTCTCCGCAGCGCCCACATGGAGCAGTAGTGTGTTGACGCGCTCTTGTTTGGTTGTAGGTGTCCGAGGAGCTCTTTGCTTAACTTCGAGCGTGTATTTTTGTGTGAAAATGGTAACCATTGAGGAACGTGTTTTTCTAGTGGAGCGCACGCTTTTAAAGCTGGCGATAAATAGACGGATTTAGTTCGTGGAAAGTTTCAAGCAGCTTTTCCCGAGACCAGAACAGCGCATCGCGATACTGTGTGAGATTTAATAAATAAATACATGAGTGGGAATAATAACGAGTTTCGTTAAACGATGGGAATATTTTCCCATAAACTGCTCTACACGATCACTGCGGAGGGACTTTTTGATAGCATGTTACAAATGATTCCAACTGGAATGGCAGAGAAAAGATTCCTGTCTGTTGGCCTCATCAGGGTGCATAATGATGTCCAGATGTGTTTGTGTCACATAATACCATACTGGAAATTTAGGATATTGACATTTTTCACTGCAAAAAAAAAAAAAAGCTTACGGACACTTCCAAAAAACATGACATTACGACATGAGAGCTTCTGCCATAAAGTAGTTTCAGGTCTGTTAATACTTTTTCTATTGTCTTCCAAAAGAATTATAGTTTGTTTACATGGTATGTACGGTACTTTTGTATGGTCTTTTTTTCTAATGAGTCCTTGGATAATGATCGATTGCTGGCAAGATTAATCAATAATTAACAATTATTAAATATGCAGTCTGTAAAAGAAGGTCCTGTATGACACACTGTTGAGAAGAGAGGAGACTCCTGAGGATGTTAGCTAGCAAGTTAGCTGGGATGAAAGGCAGTTCCTCTGAGAGAGGCAGAGCCCTTGGGGTCTGGCCTCAGGCAAAACACGGGAAATGAAGCTGCACATAGATGCAGAGAACTCAGAGCCTGGACTCTGGCAGCGTCCCTCTCTCTCTCTCTTATATTCCTTTTCCACAGGCATGAAATTGAAATGTAAAAAATTAATAGCAACGCTTCGGTGTTATTCTAGTACTATGTTCTGAGGTATATTTCCCAGAAGTGTTATGTCTGTTTTCCTCCACTACCTGTTTGTGTTTTGACCTTGAGTATGCATACAGTGGACATGTCTCTTTTATCCATGTCTGTCCGAAGGTATACCGACGGCGATTTAAGCCCAAATAAACCGGTTGCATTTCTTGAAGCCGATAAACAAATTTACACTTCAGTAGATATGTTGCGTCTTTTTTTTTATAAACCATTCAACAAAAAAGAACAAATGTTTATTGTTTTGTCTTATTTGTCTGGACAGAAGAGATCAAAAGGGTCATATCTGTAATCAGACTCTGAGGGGAGAAAGCGGTGTCTAAGGAAACCAGACATCCTGAATAAAAATACATTCGGCTTTGTACTGCGAAGCCTCAGCATGGAGTCAAATAAATGACACCTGACTGACAAGCTGCAAATATTATTCTGCTCAAAGAAGCCTTGAGCTACAGCATATAAGTGCGTTTATGACACGTCCTGATGATTTTTTTGACTAGTGCATTCATGATGGCTGGGAACTCGATACTTTCAGAACTTCCTACTTCTGTTTCTGAGTTTCTGAACTGGTCAAAACACATTATTTTTTTATGTTATACATATAATACGAAAAAATTTGTTGTACCAATAAAGCTCCTTCTGAAGTTTATGCAACATGGAAGTGACCAATCTTGCTTCCCTAAAAATTTCATGCTGCTACTGTAACTTCAGCCGTTTTGGAGAGATGATTTTATACTGTATGTGCCCCAAGATTTCCACTTGTAGCATTCAAACAATAATAATGAAAAATACAAATTATTCATATTACTTTCAGTATTCAAATAGGTGTAAGATTCTAGAAGCTTATGACCTGTAAACGGTTAAACTGTTGCTTAAGTTAAGATGTTTAAGAAGCAAATAATCTAAAGCATCCGTAACCATGTCAGATTCGTGTTGCAAAATCTTATACACTTTTCAGGTCTTTCATGTGAAATCTAAATTGGCCAAGTTGCATCTGAATTGCCAATAAAATCTAATGCAATTAAAAAGACTTGAATCCAAAAAAGTTACGGACACTACATAAAACTGCATTAAATTGTATTTGGCAAATGTGTTTCTTTTTATCTGATTCAAATATAAATGTGTATGCATGTTTACAAAAAAAAAGAAAAAAGGAAAAAAAAGAAGCATGGATCGGGAGATAAGACACATTACGTATTATGAAAAATGGTATTATATGATCATATCTGTAAAATTCATTTTTTCATCACGGTGAGACACTTTTTACCACCAGTACCATGTTTGGCTGATAGTAAGATAGAATTTATTTGGCTTCTTGAATATAGAAATGAATTTAGTGCTTCTTTTAAGGAATTAAACAAATTGTGGTGTGCTGGTACAGAGAAATAATGTCAATAAAAGCACATCTTCATTAATTTCCATTCCTTTTAGATGACAAGTTTTTATTTTATTTTATTTTACCTTATATCTTAAAAGTATTAAAGGCTAAAGCATCATACGTTTTATCTATTTAAAGATACATCTGATGCCATGAAACACCATAAAGCAAGCTGTTATCTTGTCAGCTATTATGCTATAGCAGCTATAAATAGCCTCACTTTTTCTACTGAAGTTAATAAGGAAACAAAAGCGCAGTTTTTGTTGTAGCAGAGAAACCACAAAGCCTTCCATATTGGCAAAGTTATAGCTATACACAAGAATGGCACTTCATACTTTTTATCCCTTTGTAGTACCATCTCATGTTGTGGAAGGACTGTGAAGAAGTTAGTTGCTGTTCCCTCGCCAGCCTCTTTAAAAAGGTATCTTGTTACAGAGAAACCGCAAATCCCTTCTGAACCCGTTCCTGTATCAGAAAACCGAAAGTTACAGCTTTACCTCTGACTGCTACAAAATTTCAGAAAGACACTTTCCAATGATGAAAATGAACAATAAATCTATTCAAAGGAAAGTGTACTATATTAAGAAACGCACATGTCAGAAATGCATACGTTGACTCCATTTATATGGAGCATCCATCATTCATGTCCCTGTGGTAGTTGTTACTATAGAAACAATAAAGTTGCTCATTGTCTATACGGCTTATCCTGTACAAGGGCACAGCAACCCTGGAGACGGGGTACACCATGGACATGGTGCCAATTCATTGCAATGCAAACCCTTGGGAATGTTTTAACCTAAGCTGATGTTATATAAAGAAAAAAGAGCACTTTTTTAAAAAGAAGAAAAGAAACCTAACTTTCTAATAATGACGAATATCCAAATATCGTTTTTTATTAGAGGGACCTGGAGAATTTGTAATATTTTATGTGCTTAGAACGAACAGCTTTCATATTTGAGTTCAAATATACAGCTGGGGGATTTCTACTTAACCAGGTAGACGCTAACTAGCTAGATTAGTTAACCAGTATCTTATGTACAGTACTAAATGACTACAGTATGTATTTCATTCCTCTTCTGCTTGGAGTTGTATTTTTTTGCACTGTTTATTTCAAATATAAGTACCAAAATCCTAGAATTCTGAGTAACTGTTGTGTAGTTTCATTGAATATTGGTTCCTTCAGCAATGTCTTCGTTCTTACAAGATAATTTGGCAGGAACACTGTAGGGAGAAAAAATAGCTTTAGTCTATAAGATTTATCAGTAGGCACTCATCACTGATAGAGCTCCAAGTAGAGAGAGGGGGAAAAAAACATAGTCTCACAAAATCTGGATGAAAATATTGCTTTACAGATAATGCACTCTATCACCATATGAAACACTGTGTGTTTTGAGCCAAATCAAAAAACAGATTGATCCAAATGTGTTTCTAATTTTAAACAGCAGTCTAACAGACTTTCTCAAACCTAGCGGCAGAAGACTAAAAATGTGTGCATATCTCTAAAGAAAATGTCATTGAAATATCACACCCTTGTTTTTTATGGCGGTGTACATGCACTGGCCATGAGTCATAAAGAATTCATACATACACATCTATAATGAATAGTGTGTTAATTTATTCATGTGAGCTTAATTTGAATTTCACTTCCTACTCTCCGAAATCTTCACATGGCCATCAGAGTGCTCACAGCGAACAGGCCGATGCACTGTGCTGGGAATATCAATGTGTCTGCTTGTGTGTGTGTGTGTGTGTGTGTGTGTGTGTGTGTGTGTGTGTGTGTGTGTGTGTGTGTGTTTGTGTGTATATGTATATTGTTTGCAAGAATAAAAGAATTCATCACTCTCAATTGAACTGACTTCCTTTTACTGTTGCTATTTGTGACAAACATAAAAAAAAAAAAGATCTATGTGGCAAAAGGACAGCATGTTCTGATTTATTCGAAAGGATTTAAATGAAGAATCTCCATTAGGATCGAGCCCACATCTGTATGCGTAGGCCACCGAGACTCAGAAAAGCCAAAAAATAAATCTTAGCAACACCAATGATCAAAAGAGCAGTAAAGAACCTCCATTTGGCCAACAATAGGGCGGTATTTGTGCCAGTACAATTTGCATTGACAGCAGGACTGTGCAATTCATGAGTCATCTATTTTTAAATAGGAGAGACTTCAGTTTATCAAAGCTGCGCTTCCTTCATGTCCTACATTTCGTAGTTTAGTAATGACACCATATATTGGTGTAATGACTAGGGTGAACGCCTACAAAAATCTACTTCAGGATGTGTTTCTTGACCTTTAAAAAGCCAAAGGCAAACACTGGCTGTGTGCAGATTTTAGTGGAAATGAATAATGAGGATAAAAGTAGGTTGCAACAGAAGCCTACTATCTAAAAGCACATGTGTATGTGAAAAATGCTGTAAAGCGAAGAAGTAAATTAATGGGAGACTTAGGGTACGAGGCAGGGTGCACCAATGTTGCCAATCCATCACAGGGAACATACACGCACACATACACACACTCTCATTCACGGGGGATTTGGGAACATTAATTAGCCTAATCTGCATTTCTTTGGACTGTGGGAGGAAACCGGAGCACCCGGAGGAAACCCACCAAGCACAGGGAGAACAAGCAAACTCCATGCACACAGACCCTGAGGCGTGAATCGAACCCGGAACCAGGAGGGGCCACCATGCTGCCCCTAAATATATATAAAAAATTCTAAAAATATTTTTACTGTAGCTACACGCCTTCCCTTTAAAACATGGCCACCTGACCTTCTTGCATCACCAGGTTTCCCCTCATGAAAGTCTTGCGAACATAAAAACGCAGAACAAAAAACATTATATGCAAACATTATAAAGAATACGACGGCATATAAAAAATGATTGGCAGCCTTATACTGTAAAAACCCATTATGTGGCTGTATCTCCTGGGAGGCTTTTGGGAACTGGGAGGTAATCAGAAAACCTGGTGGAAACCCACAGAATCACAAGGAGAACATGCACAGAAACTCCACACAGAGCACAGAGTCAAACCTGACAACTTGGAGCTGTCCCTCTGCACCACTACCCTGCTTTCAAATAAGCATCCAAGACAAAATTTACTCAGTAATGCACTTTTCTTCTTTATGACATTGAGTACGCAAGCACCAAGGAAGCATCGACAAAATCATAAATCCCTACTTGAAAAACTCTGAGATCAATATCTGGAACTCATATTTCAGCAACATAGACACAAAGTCATGAATGGGTTCCTCCTTGTGATTAGTGTGCATACACATGTGGGCGCAAAATAAAAGGTGAAGGAATGTAAGTGACTTGTGCCAACTGGCATAAATGCCCTTGAGGGAATAAACTCCTCCTCTCTTTTACGAAAAAAAAAAGGTAAATTTAGTAAATTTAAGTCCAAACTGTATCTCTATCAAAGACACTTAAAAAAAAAAACCCACAGGTGCTAATTTATTGCTGTCACACCCTTAAACCTCCATTAGCACATGAAATACTGTATAATGGCAAACATCATAATGAAGGATTACTTTCTTGAAAATTCTGTTTACCATGTTTGCTATTCAGTTGAGAATTAAAAATATACTGTATAGGAAGCATGAATTGTGTTGTCGTGACATCTTTTAATAAAAGATAAATGAAGTGTGTCTGTTCCTGTGTGTGTGAACTGGAAATGAACTACATAAAGACTAAATAAGGTTCCACTTTTGGACCCAAGCGGAAGAGAAAGTGGTGTGAGGATGACTCACGGGTGGTTGGTTTATTACAGTTGTGTCCGTGCCGGAAGTACTGCGGGTTCTCCAGCACGGGAATGCGGCTCATTCCGATCACCACTGCGTCAGGACCGGCGTCCAGTGTGCAGGGCGTGATGATTCCATGGTTGACGTGATGAAGTGGACTGGCGGAGTCTTCCTCCCCACTGATCACTGCAACAGGACCTGTGGACAGACAGCAGCACATTTAAAACTCATTTAAAAAGAATGAATGAAAATGAGTTTTAAAAAGAAAAATAAAGACCACGTCATACATATTTTCCCATTATAATTCCACGCAATGTGGAGAAATGGCCATACAAGAAATTAGCATCAGTTATAAGATAGAAAGTACAATTTCCCTCACCAGCTTTTCTCTCTCTCTCTCTCTCTCGTGAGGATTAATAAGATGAGAAACAGCTTGTTTTATTATGAAAAACATCAAAGCCTTCCCCTTTACACTTTCCTGTTTCATGGAAGATGGCACAAGGGGCTAAAACTTGAGACACTTTTCAAAATCCATTTCAAATCCCATATGCATTAAAAACATATATATGTATGTATGTATATTAACATCAAATCAGGCAGTCAGATAAGAATAAAATACTATATACAGTCGTGGCCAAAAGTTTTGAGAATTACATAAATATTGGAAATTGGAAAAGTTGCTGCTTAAGTTTTTATAATAGCAATTTGCATATACTCCAGAATGTTATGAAGAGTGATCAGATGAATTGCGTAGTCCTTCTTTGCCATGAAAATGAACTTACTCCCGAAAAAAAAAAACTTTCCACTGCATTTCATTGCTGTCATTAAAAGACCTACTGAGATCATTTCAGTAATCGGCTTGTTAACTCAGGTGAGAATGTTGACGAGCACAAGGCTGGAGATCATTATGTCAGGCTGATTGGGTTAGAATGGCAGACTTGACATGTTAAAAGGAGGGTGATGCTTGAAATCATTGTCCTTTCATTGTTAACCATGGTGACCTGCAAAGAAACGCGTGCAGCCATCATTGCGTTGCATAAAAATGTCTTCACAGGCAAGGATATTGTGGCTACTAAGATTGCACCTAAATCAACATTTTATAGGATCATCAAGAACTTCAAGGAAAGAGGTTCAATTCTTGTTAAGAAGGCTTCAGGGCGTCCAAGAAAGTCCAGCAAGTGCCAGGATCGTCTCCTAAAGAGGATTCAGCTGCGGGATCGGAGTGCCACCAGTGCAGAGCTTGCCCCGGAATGGCAGCAGGCAGGTGTGAGCACATCTGCACACACAGTGAGATGAAGACTTTTGGAAGATGGCCTGGTGTCAAGAAGGGCAGCAAAGAAGCCACTTCTCTCCAAAAAACACATCAGGGACCGATTGATCTTCTGCAAAAAGTATGGCGAATGGACTGCTGAGGACTGGGGCAAAGTCATATTCTCAGATGAAGCCTCTTTCCGATGTTTGGGGCATCTGGAAAAAGGCTTGTCCGGAGAAGAAAAGGTGAGCGCTACCATCAGTCCTGTGTCATGCCAACAGTAAAGCATCCTGAGACCATTCATGTGTGGGGCTGCTTCTCATCCAAGGGAGTGGACTCACTCACAATTTTGCCCAAAAACAACCATGAATAAAGAATGGTACCAAAACACCCTCCAACAGCAACTTCTTCCAACAATCCAACACCAGTTTGGTGAAGAACAATGCATTTTATAGCATGATGGAGCACCGTGCCATAAGGCAAAAGTGATAACCAAGTGGTTTGGGGACCAAAATGTTGAAATTTTGGGTCCATGACCTGGAAACTCCCGAGATCTTAATCCCATTGAGAACTTGTGGTCAATCCCCAAGAGGTGGGTGGACAAACAAAAACCCACTCATTCTGACAAACTCCAAGAAGTGATTATGAAAGAATGGGTTGCTATCAGTCAGGATTTGGCCCAGAAGTTGATTGAGAGCAGCATGGTCGAACTGCAGAGGTCCTGAAAAAGAAGGGCCAACACTGCAAATACTGACTCTTTGCATAAATGTCATGTAATTGTCAATAAAAGCCTTTGAAACGTATGAAGTGCTTGTGATTATATTTCAGTACATCACAGAAACAACTGAAACAAAGATCTAAAAGCAGTTTAGCAGCAAACTTTGTGAAAACTAATATTTGTGTCATTCTCAAAACTTTTGGCCACGACTGTATGTGTGTGTGTGTGTGTGTGTGTGTGTGTGTGTGTAATATGTGGCTTTACAAAAATATGAAGCTTTGTCCAAGTATCCCCTAATTTTTTTTTATTCTCCTCCAGTCCACAATAATAGATAGAACAATAGACGATAAGCTGCTTTAATCCTAAGTGAAATTTGGATCCGGTTCTTGTGGGCTGCTAGTTTCCATTTCAAAACACACTCCAGCGACTGTGTTATTCGACAGACTGATCTTTTCTATGGAACATCCTGAGATTGAGAATGACTTTAAATAGAAAGTCCTCCCATCCTTCCCCGCATTCATTCTGTCGCCTTCACTGCACCAAAAGCCTTTTGGAACCATTTTAAATATTTCCATGCAATCTGTGGCCAAGAGACAGACTGATTCATGCAACCCCACGGCTTCTTGTCTATGTTTACTGCTTAGCACAACTGTAAATTGCAGCTTCTTCACAGGGGACAATATAACTATGATGAGACAAACCAATTACAGAAACACAACTGGAGAGAAAGAAATCGCCCTCTGACTTTTTGCTGCCTGCTTTTCTTTATGAAAAATACTCAAAATTAATAGAGATGAAAAGAAAAAAAAAAGATACCGGCTATTAATAAGCGTTATAATGCAACGTTCATTTGCTTTTACAGTGTACATACTTTTAAATTTGTCAGGAAGCGTCAGGAACCTCTGAGGAAATTGCACGCCTATCATTTCCTGCTTCCTTTACATTCTCCGTGACACTGCATGACTGCAGCCTGATGAGTAGAGGATAATCCAACTTCTCAAATGGGCTCTACAGCACTCTGACCTTGTCCCAGTGAAATGGCAGTTCTACAGCACTTGCCCTCACACTGGACACTGCCCTCGAGAAAACCACTTAACCCGGGCAACTCCTCCAGAAGTGAAGTGACGTGGCACTCAATGTTCTTCTCTGCTCTCATCACAGTGGCTTTTAAAAGAACCCAGTTCACAGTGGATTCACCCTTAATTAAATGAGGGAAGCAAATAATACGTATTGGTATTCATAGCAAATCAAGTCAATATTAGTAGAAATTCCTACCTATCTAGTAATTGCCATGTCTCACTGGCCTTGACCTTCATGGAATAGTTTGGGTTGTTCAAATCTTTTTTTGAGTTGTTCTTCAAATTGAGGTGCACTTACAGTACTGTAAGTAAATTATAATATGTGGATGCTCAATATGCACCAATATACACCAGCATAGACGTTTGTCACCTGGAATGTGTACACGATGTAAGTTATCAAGGCCAAATTCCACAACCCTCGCTCCAAAGTTCAGATAAGACACATGAAGCTTAATAAACTCATAAATCAAGTTGGTATTCTTCAAAGCTACATACTAATACCAATTTAACTATTTTTCTTTCCCCAGAAATAATCATATGATAAAAGAAAATAAAAAAACTTCACAGTCAATGTGCAGAGCAATAAAATTTATAATGACCAAGACCTATTGCCTATTGGGGGAGGGGGGGGGGGACCACCCCTTTAATTAAACAAGAGGGACAAATGAAGCATCTTGGTGTTATTAATCATATTGTACTTTAAAACAATACTCATGAACACTAACTTAGTTCACCAACCAAATACAAAGGAATAAATTATAGTCTTAGTATCCGTCGTTGACAGTTGCAGACTTTTTTAGAAATAGTTAAAAGGTTAAAGCTAAAAATAAGATGATCATCTTTAATGTAACCAGTGATATTATTATTTTGGCTTGAAGCTTCTTTCTGTATGGCAGGACTCTCTGCCTAACTTATTAATACAAAGAATTAACATTTTGTAAGGTTGTATCTTACATCTTGTTTATGCTAGGTTGTACTTCTTTTCATCCTACACTCCCTGTTTAAAGTGGATTATTATATCCGCCAGATAACACTCTGAGTTTGTGTATTTTGCGTACACACCCTCACCTCGGACTACTGCGGATATGTTTGTTATAACGACCAGTGTTTTATCTTATACTGTAGCTGCGGGTGCTCAGGGGATCAACAGAGGCAGCATGGTGGTGCCGGGGCTTGAACCAACCACAGACATTCTGAGCAGTAATCCAAAGCTTTAACTATTTTAACCACTACTGTCCCAAACTACTGCCACAGTTACTAATAATGATGCCAATGCATCACAAGGTGCATCATGTACCTTATGACAAAGTAGTTTAAACCAGGTGCCCTTTAAAATGTGCCTTCTGTACAGTCAGAGCATTGGTGGCTCAGTGGTAGGTTTCTCACCTGCCATGCAGAAGGCCTAGGCTCAATTCCCATCAATGCCCAAACCACTGGATGCAGTGCCAGTCCAAGCCCAGATAAAATGATAGGGTTGCGTCAGAATGGGCATAAGGCATAAAACCTGTGCGGATTGAATGGTCTGCTGTGGCGACACCTCAATGGGAGCAGCTGAAAGTCCAACAGTCAAGTAAATTGCTACTTAATATATATTGCTAGTCAAATTGAATATGGTGACAATGGAAATGGGAATCATGTAACACAAAAAGTTAGAAATAATTATTTTAAAAAATCCTGTCTCCACGATAAATAGTAACACAATTTCTGTGTGATATTAGCGTTGATATTTTTTTGTACCGGAGTAGTCCGTGGAGAGGTTCGGCATTTCAAAGCACAGCAGATCAAAACCAACATGGAAAGTTATTATGCTTTTTTAACATTTTTATAAGAGACCTACAATTATAACTGGGGCTTAATTGCAACAATATAAGATGCACAGTCCTTGTTGGACTTAGCAATTGTTCTGGTGCTTAGAAAAAATATCATACATGGGGGAAAAAAAATGTTGGTTTAGTCCAGTATTGTAAAGTGTTTCCCTGCAGAGAATGTTTCTTGGTTTCGCAGTTGTAAATGCAGGTCAGGATCATTTCTAACCCAAACCATATATCTTGGTTATACGGTATTTTACAGTATATTCTTCAGTTTACTGCTACACTAACCATTCCTCTGTTTCCGGTTAGATGGCTTGGGAGAACATCAATATTTATGATCCTTCATGAAGGAGGAAATTTATGTTTTCTCCATCAGTGCAATTGTTCATTTTGTTTATGAGGGTGTAAAATGCATCTGAAGCATAAGGGAGGGCAAGGATCACCTATCTGTTCACATAAAATCTAAATCTGGCAGGCATGCGTTTCAGATGTTAATGGTTTGCCTCAGAAGCCTTGCGCAATAGCCTTAGGGGTGCTATGTAAATGAGATGAAGAATAAAACCAAAGGTGAAAATACAGTATATATATATATATATATAAAACCTTTCACTGGAGGGAAAGTTAAAAGAAATCAGAATTTTTTTTTTAAACTTTGCAATCTAATTTAAAATGAAACATAAAATGAGTTAACAACTGAAATGAACTGATATTACCAAGAGCTCTATCTATGCATATATTACACTTTTTTAATGTGGCTTAATTAATAACCGGCTGCGTGTCATACGGTGGTAATGAGAAAGTGGTGAAAAGTGTAAGAGTGAAGACCAGCACAAATAAAAGGCGCCAGTTTTAACGAAAAAGGGTTAAATTTACTGCATTCAAAACTGCATCTGAGCAGGTTTCACCTATTCAGCCTAAAAGATTCTGCAATCCATAGAGCCAAACTGTGCTGTGCATTTTTCTTTTCCCGAATAAAGAGTTCTAAAAATCCTTATCACTTCGAAGAAAAAAAACTTTATGTTAATATCTTGTCATAGAATAAGAAAATCGGAATACTTCAGTTTTGATGAAAAAAAAGTCCGATAGAATTTTATACTTGCGAGTTACAGGACATTTATACGATAGCTGTCCTGTAAGAATATCAAGCTGTTAGAAAGCAAGAACTTTTTCCTTTGGCAGAAGCGTGACTCAAGCCCTTCGTCTCTGCGGGCATTAAAGTGATGGGTGCTATATTCAGGTGTCATCAGTCACTCGGGCGGCCAGCAGAACAGAAAGGTGCTAGAAACCTGATAATATGGCATCGCTCTAGGCAGCTGGGTGGTGTATGCCGATTGAGCTCAGGGCATTAAACATTTACCTTTTATTACCAGCTCAGAGGGAAGGAGAGAGGAAAAATGAGATAGTTGTGCTGGCCACTGTAAAGCCACAATCGATCACACCTCGGAAATGCCCTGAAACTCAGCTGCTCCAGCAGAGCGGAGCAAACTCCTTTCACCGAGTCTCACTCAAAGGCCACAATACCGAGTCCACAACAACAATACACACACAGGTTTAGGAGATTGCGTGCTTAAACTGTAGACGAATATGCTGCCGATGGAGCCATTTCTACAACTAGAAGGGAGGAAATCATGCATCAGGATTTTACATTGCACATTCCAGAGGCAGAGCCAGGCTCATTCAATCAGAAAGCTCATTTTCACCGATATTATCATTGGAATGTGTATTTGATCTGTAGGCAGGAAAGATCGTCATTTCAAATCAAGAATCATATCCTGTGAAATAATAAGAGAACCTTCTGACTTATTTTTTTAAAGCAGTGATGAGAGCAGGATGTATTTGAATAACCTAAATTGACTCTCTCTCTATTTCCTAGCTGTTTGTTATTACTTTCTACTTTCAGTAAATCAAATATTTATTCATCACATATAAGGGACTCACATGTTTATCCAATATACTAATGTAATTTTAGCAGGCATGATCTCCGAATTGGTATAATCCAATTGATTGGTGACAATTACACAGTGGGACTGCGCCATTTTTCAGAATGCAGGTCCATGATTTCATCGTGAGACAATGCAAGTGTTTGCGTTTTCATATTATTGGTAGTTTGTTCTTGCATCAGCTCTATTTATGAATTTGAAGAATGCGAAATGTAACAAAACTGTGTCCTCAGCAGTTTGGAACACTTAGTGCCAGGGGCTGTGACTTTGTTTCTCTGAAAATCCGGCAATTTTAAAACCTAGGAAAACCTATTTTGCAGGATTTATCTTTGTTTATTTAGTAGGCTGAGAGCTCAAGGCAGGTTCATTCTGCATGTAGCACTTCTTGCATGAAATAAGTCTGATTGCCATGCCATTGCCAATCAAAATGCTTTTGCACACCACTGCCATCTTTAAACTTGTCATGATCTTGGACGCAGCGCACATGTAAAAAGAGAAGGTGTTGTAATGCTCCATCTGAACCAGCAGGATGTTATGATATGCGCATCTCATGCTGTTATTTCCTCTGACTATAAATATCACGTATGCTATAGTATTCTGTTGCTATGCAGGCCAAGCCAGGAATGAGTTTTTTATGTTTTCTAACTATTTTAGCTTTTCATTCTAGATGGTATATATAGATATAGGCAAAGACTTCTTTCATAAATGGTAATGAAACTAACAATGTAGCAAAATAACAAATGATATACATTTACAGTCCATATGCCAAAGGACTATATAAATAATTCATATAAGAAAGATATTCAAATAAGAAAGTGAGTTTTAAAGCTATTTTATATATGATAAGTTATAGAATTATCCCATAAATTATTTAATATTATACCATTACAATTCTTGCCTACATATTAGCCCATTCAAATGCATAAAACGTAAGTAAAAACAGTATAAACATGTGAATTTGGGCTCATAAAGTGGAGTTAAAAGGTTTGCATCTTTACTCTAAAACGTGGTAAATTTGTAATTAAAAAAAAAAGTAAGGTTTTTTTTTTTTCTGAGAGTGTACCTTTAGTACAGAATTATACATGGTATTACATTCTACATAATATAATAATATAATAAATATAATATAATAATATAATATAATATAATAATTATTTTAAAAATCTTTCCAGATGTCAAATGGATTTTTAAAACATGTTCTTAGTATAGCCAAAGCCAAATTCTTTGGTTTTCCTCCAGACATCAGACATTAAATCGAATATATAATAATAAAAAAGATATATATAGGGATCAGATTACTGTGAACCAGGACCAACCACCATGATCCACCTCTTTTTTTATAAGTTGATTTGCAGTAGCTCAGGCCAGTCTGGCTAAACTATGGGATCAGCTTTATAGAATCAGAGGCAAGAAAGCACATAAATTATATGACTTTCTTCAATAGCTTTACTAAATTCTGGAGTCCTTTTGATCATTTTACTGAGTGTATAATTATAGTGTATAATATAACTGTTGGGAATCTGGGAACAGTCCTGTGTAATTTCCAGGACTTCACCTCCAAAAAAGCTTAGACTTGTGGCCATTTTATTCTTAAAACTTCAGACTGTGTACAGTAGTATTCCATTGGTAAATAAATCACATTGACCTTGTTTGGCAGCATTAAGTTAATCGAGATCCTCTCCAATATTTGAATCATGGGCAATCATGTGAATCACGTGTCTGTTAAAATAAAATGCATCAGATAGGAAGGCCTAAAGACAAGGGTGCAAATTTCATTGGAGAGATAGGAGAATTTAATTTTTATCATTTAATTGTACTAGCCTTAAACTGCACCATTAAATGTTATTTAAAAAAATTTAAGGAAAAGCAAGACTTAATAAGACTATTCATGTATGTACCTATTAACTTTCACGTTCACACTTCCATTTATTGGAACCTTCATTATTGTTGGTTAAGACTGATCACAACACATTTCTGTGAGAAATGTAATTGTTCTATAATATAAGCTTCATTTAACATTTAAGCCTGTATTACACAGAATAAATGTGGCATCCATACTGTACTTCTCAAATTTTATGATGCTTTTGCTACTAAATCTGAGTGCAGGATCCCACTATGTAGCCGGTAAGATGGCTTTTGAATGGTGTGCTATCATTTGTGTATTGATTATTTTAGTTCTATTGCTGTTTTACAGTATATGTACATTCTACATACTGTACAAGCTACATTTCAACAGCCATAGACCTGCACACTGATTTCGGCGATCCTGGTTGGTCCTACAGTATATTCAGAAGAATGTAATTGGTTTATTTCAATCCAGTTCTATTTGATTATCATTTCTAACAACACACAAGGACTTTTTTACAGAAACAGATCTTTTGGTCTTTTTGAAACTTAGCTATTAAGCTATTTGATCTTACCAATGTATGCTGTCTAGCGTCATTGCTTCCTGTTGAATGTTTTGTGATGGTTTGGAAAGGGTTGCGGGTTCTGGCTGAAGCTCACTTTCCTATAAGTGGAGTGCTGTAATTAGCTCACCTTTGTGGTGTCACAACATCGCAAACAATCTTTTATAAAGAAAGTGGGGTTCTTCATTACCTGAGTGCTCATAACAAATGAAACAGCAAATAAATAAACCAAGTGTGTACTATTTGGCAAACCTGTATCTCTAGCTGGAATTGGTAAATTGTTGCATGGTTCAGAAGAAATTCTCCATTGTGGAAGCAAATAATCCTTGAATTGAGCCTGTGTTTGGACCCCTGTAATTGATCCAAGTTTGAAAATGTCTTTAGACAAAGGTTATTTCACCTATAAGACATACTCTCAGCTTAAAACAGCCCAGCGCCCATTTATATCAAAGCACTTATCACGCCCAGCACTGCACTACATTCCCTCCGATCCTCCAGCACTGCTCGACTGGTCCCACTATCTCTCAGGGATCAAGGAAGACATGCATCTAGACTCTTTTCTGTCCTGACTCCTAGGTCCTGGAATTAACTTCCTCTAGGTGTCTGTACAGCCGAGTTACCGGCAATCTGGATAAAAATAAATAAATAAATAAAAATCCCAACAATGTTTGATTAAAGGTAGTTCAAGTTAGTTACCTAGTAACCCATTGTAAGGATCTATCCGATGATTGATTGGAATTTCGAAGCTTTTTTTTTTGTAAGTCACTCTGGATAAAAGCATCTGCCAAATGTCCAATGTCATTTGATGTTCTCCCTCATCCTGCTGTCATGTTCTACAACTTGAATATATTAGGTCATAAGAATAGCAGATGAATGAAATCGAATCACTGCCTTGGTGTGATGAAATAAGATTGTAAGTCCACCGGACTCAAAATAAAGTCACTTTATAAAACACACACAACACACACAGCCAAATAAAATCTCCCAGTAACCACATGGCCAAATTCTGCTTGGAAAGGTCTAAAAATACAGCTGTCGCAGATCCAATCGGCGAGGTGAGCCAGTGTCATGCTGAATCTGGGTTAGGATAATGGGCTCAATCAGTCGTCAAGCCGAAAGCAAATGTAATTATTGTTTGAGTCTACTCGAGTAGCCACGCAGGTGGCTGCAGGAACCATTGTCTCAGCATTTTCTTGCCTCAGAGGATGGAGCTGTAGTAAAAGATATGCAGCTAGAACATTGTGTGTCCTTTAACTGGGTTGCACTTTAGACGTCTCAGGCGTGCACACACATACTCTCTCTATCTCACACACACACACACACACACACACCCTTAAGCCTTCATATTTGCAAACTGTACAGAGGTGATAAGCAATTAGAACAAGGGACTTTGAAAGACTCGTTAAAGTTTGCTACAATCTGAATGATTCTGATATTTTAATTGTCATTTCCTCAACAGCAAACATCAAAGGTTTACATTTGATTCAACAAACAAAGTCAGATCTGGCTGTATTTCTTAAACTAAATAAATGCTGTTGAGTCTATAAATTTTTTTATTTATTATTTTTAATCAAAAAAGCTTCATTAATTCCTTGATAGTATAATACTTTCTACATGCATGTACAGTATATTTGATGCAAAATGTCATGTCTAAATGATGCATTTAATTCCTTGCATCTTGTTACGAGGGGATAATGAGGGGAGCTACTCTATCATTATACAGGATGTCCCAAAAGTTTCCATACACAAGGGAAATTACCATAATTAAGCAATTACATGGACATGTGACACGGACAACACAAGCTCATCATTAGTGGGAAAGACAAAAGAGAGAAATGGCAATCATGGAGAGTGTATATATATATATATATATATATATATATATATATATATATATATATATATATATATACATATATATATATATATATATATATATATATATATATATATATACATATATATATATATATATATATATATATATATATATATATATATATTTTTTTTTTTTTTTTTAAATACATTTTTAAATGCACAAATTACATTGTGATAAAATGTGTTAATTTGCACAATGTACAGAGACGTTTGGGTCACCCTGAGTTACCTACGATTTCAAGGCAACATATTATTCAACATTCTGTACAAGAGAGTCATGGAAAGCGCTTTTCAAACAAAAAATCTGTCATCTTTCAAACACAACTTTGTAATAGACTGGAACCATCCAGGGGGAACATTTCAGATTGATCATAGCCTTAGAGATTTTACTGATACCTCACACAAGAAATCTTGGCAAATCATCAATCAGCTTCATGAATCCAGATGGCTCTGTAGAAAGATGGCTGAAGGCAACACTACAGAAGGATGTGACAGTCTAAGTCCATTTCTAAGTACTGATTGTTTTACCACACAAAGGACTATTTTTGCCAAATGATACTCCTCGGGCAAGATCCTACCTATGCTTCACTAATTTAGAACTGTACAAACACTATTACTGGCTGAAAACAAAAAAGTATACAGGATCCTACTAGACTCCGGAAAAAAATAAGTTCCTCCCAGCTCCCTTGGGGTATTTTGATCACTTACTGTAGGAACTATGTAGAACTACAACAGTTCGGAGGATAGGTTGGCGCCTTTTGGACTCTGTGCGGGTGGGCTGTGGTGCATTTGGTGTTCGGTTGCCTTTACGGTTACGGTTGCCTGTTGACTTTTTTGGAAATTTGAGATGCATTGGCTTTTCTGTGGGATGGGACCAGATGAGCTGGCCTTTGGTCCCCGGAGTCATTGTTGAGATAATTAATGGTAATTTGTTAATGTTATGCAATGTTAAAGTTACAGCTGATCGGTGTATGACATCACAATATTTTTATATTTATAGTAAAATATTTGTATTTATAATCATTTTGATTGCTCACATGCTTTGTGCCAGACTGGCATTCCCAGGATAGCTCTGTTTATCCAGTGCCCATACTTTCTTTTAAAAATGCATTTTATATGCATTGATGAACTATTAGCAATAGCAGTATTATAAACTCTGGACTAACGTTAGTAGAAATCAATTTTGCCTTTGGCAAGCTGTTTACATTAAGTCCTAATGTTCACTTTCCATGCTGTTTTTAAAATGCCCCAACCTACACAGTGTCACTCACTCATTCAATCCTACATTCCCTCATATCCAGTATGGTCTGTGAGTGAATTACATTTTCTGTATTTTCTGCTACAAATCCACTAGCTCCCACCTACCTAAGCATAAGTTGAATTGGTTGAGCTGGTAGACCATCCTGTTAGCTATTTTCCATTTTGAATTGTCTAATGATTTTCCTGGTGTGTTCTTTTCTTAAATCAAATGTGTTGCTGTCATGTAATAGAGAAAAAACAAACCGGAATTGTTCACCAGGGTACATGATTTAAATTCTTATACTGAGAGAGGTCTCATACTGTACTATACCTTACCTGTGGGTAATGTCCAATACTACTGCACTCCACCCATCTTACTGTATACTCTAATGACTCAAAAAGCAATCTCAAATACTCAACTCATCTGACAATCATGAGTTTTATTGTGTATGACATTTTATTTTTGTATCTCCTTCATTATATTTGTCCTTACATTGTACAGTCTGCTCTTACTGTACATTTTAGCTCTTGGCATCGAAATGGAGTTTCCTTTCTTAACTCATACAGCTGTCTTGTGCTATTTCTGAAAAGCAAGCATAGTCATGTAACTTCTGCATCAATACTGGGTGTTCTCATAGCTCTATATTTGGCTTTTGCTTACTTTATATGTAAACTGCTTTGTAAGTACAAGTGTGCCTGTTTAATAAACCTGTATGAAAATATGTAAAATATACTAAATAATAATGTAGGAAACAATAATCACATGAATGCTGACAAAACTTTAAGTCCTTAAATGCAAACTGGCTTATCTGAAAGTCCTGCATGCACGCACGTACACATATACACATACACATAGACACACACAAAAAAGAAAAAGAAAGAAAAAAAAAAGAAATCCTCACACCTTAGTCTATTTGTGATGATATAAATATTCAATGTGGAGGCTGTGGAACATTGCCCCAGGCTTATCTGCATTTGAGAGAAAGCAAACAGCTCTCGTTTGCTGTTTCAATAAAGCCCTGGCCAGCATCCTTTTCTGCATCTTATTTTGCATGAACACCTTCTAGCTTTCCCTTACAATCTTTTTTGCATTTTTTTGTGTGTGTGTGTGTGTGTGCTCTATTTTGCGATGCACAAATGAGACAAATAACTTCATTGCCTGAACTGCAGAGTTACTTAGCAATGTGGCTTCATTCCAAACTACTCATATTTCAAAATGAAAGATTTCATATCCACCGTCTCATTACAAGCAAGAAAGGTATGAAGATGCTTGAAAATACAAAAAGCTTGTTCAATATCATGTTTTATTTCAGAGGGTTTTTTTTCCCCCTCCCTAATAAAAGTGAGGGTATTTAGGTGAGGAAAAAAATAAAATACTTTTTCATTTGTTGCCTACCACTGATTAATGAGACTCTGGAAACTCTGTAACTGTAAAATAGTTGTTCACTAGCAACCGTCAGATTCAGGAATTTCTTTTCATATTTCCCAAGTATGAGGTCAGAGGATGTCTCCACAGGAGATGTCTTTTTCTTCTCTCCAACACCAAGCAGAATCGACATGTTTTGGCTTGAGAATTGATCAGCTGTCTCACAAGTGGCTGCCTCAATTCTGAATGTCATAAATAGAGTTGATGTATAAATCTAGAATGGCTTTCTTTCTCCAATTATATGAATATCCTCAAATATTAGATTTGATTGAGTATTCAATAGAAATGGATTTAATTAGGATTGTGTGCCATGAATATACAGAAGATTACCCAAAACTCTAAAGGGAATAGAAAAATCTATATGGTACTGTAAGAAATATTATTTACAAATAATAATAATAAAAAGTTGCAGTTGCACAAGGATAAAAATACATATGTGGAAGACATGCAAAGGTTTTAAGCAGCATACAAATCCATTCTTAGAAATGAAAAAAAAAAAGAGAAAAGAACGATATGACACCCACATACACCATTTTTCTTTTCCTGCAACTTTATCAGTGGCATGGTTGTTGGTGCCAGATGAAATAGTCTGAAATATTTCAGTGAATCTCCAGGTATTTCAATCTCAAGGAGGAAATGAGTGGCAATTGAAATTAAATAAGCGATTTTCCCCCATCAATAATACGCTATTTAAATGTCACTTGTATGTTCGTCCCTGGAAAGCTGACCCTTCAAACATGGCCTACCCTCAATGATAGGGATGGCCTATTACATTTTCCCAAGAATCTATATTTTATGCAGTTTCTCTCATTTATTTTACACAGAAAGATACAGCATGTTGATGAGAACGACCAGATTGAAAGGCTAAGGTCCCTAAAAGAAACACTCGTTACAACTGTGGTGAGCAGAAATGCATTACAGACCTTCTCCTGCCGCTGAGACATTTCAGGGTCTCTACATTTACGGACAATGCGTTCATCATTTAGGGATAGGAAGATAAATGTAAAAGATCCGGAAGCCACCTTGTCCTTTTATATGGTCTTACTCTGGATGCGTTTAAAATTTAAAATAGGATATATATGAAAAAATTGGCTTAGAGCTCTGAATAGCCACAAGCTCACAGCTCATTTCCCCCAAACCTCCATCAAATACTCGGCTATTTCCTTCTCCTCTAAATAGGATACGAATTCCTTAAAAGATTCACGGGGAAGGAGAAGACGATAAGCAACCAACCATTTTTTATTAACCATCTTGATTATGGAAAGCGATCGCCTCGGCCGTTCGCATCTCATTTTTAGCTTTCTGTGTAATGTGCATTATAATTCAAACCCCCTCCATCCCCGAACATCAAATGAGGCACAAATGAAAGCACTTAGACATATAAAATTGCCAGAATTGTTCATGTATTCCCAGAGGAGGAGAGGGGCCAATCAAAAAGAGGTCGACTAACAATCAGTGCAATCCTTTTGTTTGATCCCTGAGGAAGAAAAGACAGGAGCTGTGAGCCCTCTTGCACACACGCTCGTCATGTCATGTGATGACATCTTTTCTGTGACATAAAAAGAAAAAAAGAAAAAGAAGAAAGAAAAAAAAAGAAGAAGAAGAAGACGAAGAAGACTTCCACCCACTTCTGGGATTCAAACAATTAGAGCTATTTTCAGGAAGTGTTTTCGGTACAGTAGTGCTCAACAAACACTTCAGCGTTTGTGTTAAATAAGAGCACTGCTTTGCATCTGCCCCTGTGCCAATGTGTCATGTTCTTTCTGAGGAACGCAGTTCGAGCTCAGAGCGTGGTAGGTTTATAATTTGTGTTTGCACACATGCGGTATGGCCCACTTTTGCGGCAAACTAAACGTCAATACGATGTTAACAAAAATGTCCATAACTGAAATACGAGGAAAGTAAAAAAATTAAAAAGACTGCTATTTGTTACCTTCTGCATATAATAGGCGATAAAGAAAGCCCGGAGAATTAATCTCAAGCATTCTTCTGCGGCCGTGTAAGCCATTTGACGTGTCCTATTTTCATGGCCCAGTTGGGGACTGTTTTCATTCAATCTGAATTCCTTGACTGGCATCTCAATTGACCTCTGCTGTGTCACTTTCCCCTTCATATTAGCTTCTCAAATTAACTGGCATCAATTCTAGGTTGTTCGAGGTAGTTAACTACTTTTACTACAGGTGCTAATCATACCGTAGCTCTAAAAGGGAGCAGAAAAGAAGAAGTATACATGTAGGGCTGAATTATACCTAATTAGAACTGAGACTTAAAATGAAAGGAGGAATTAATGAGCTATTTAATTACACTGCCCCTTTTAAAAAGCATCTCCCTGGTGCTCTGCAATTTAACAATACTGTCTTTTTAATGCAAAGAATCACTAAAGGCCTTCTTTGTGAGAAAAAAAGGGGTGTGGGGGGGGTAAGTGTGGTCAATATTGGAACCATCAGTAATGACAATACTGGCTGATTGGTTAAAGATTGGTTACATATACTAGATCATGAATGCATACGCATGTGAAAATGCTTCTGGTACAATGGCATTATATTTTCCTCTATACTTTTTGCATAAATTGTTCATTTTTGTAAAAATATTTAGTAAATATTTGTAAATATTTTGGCATGAACTTTGCATTAAATAACTTTTTATTTTTATTTTTTCATTATTTGTCATGACTTTCAAGAAATTATACTAGTCAAATGTTTTGCATGGCATCAAATATTGCATTAAAAAACAAACAGTCTTTCTTATTTTCTTCTGCATAAAATACAGTAAATAATAATTACTGGATAAAACAGCATATTTAGACCCAGCACATGAAGTTCAACAATTTATAAAGGCAGCTGATGGGAAGCCTGGTCTCTACTGTATATACAGGTAGTGCACAGGTCTTTGCAAAAACTATACCGCTCATCCTGTGCACAAGGTCGTGGTGGGCCTGGAGTCTATCCCAGGACACTTAGGGCACGAGGTTGGGTACACCCTGGATGAGGTGCCAGGCACACACTTACACAATCAATCACATACACACTATTGGCAATTTGTGAACGCCAGTTAGCCTAGTTTGCATATCTTTGGACGTTGGACTGTGATGGGAAACCAGAGTTCATGGAGGAAACATCATGCGCACACCAAGCAAACTCAGGAATCAAACCCGGACCCTGGAGGTGCAAGGTGACAAGGCTAACCACTAAGCCCTGAAGAAAATGTCTTTAAAAACCAAGCATTCAAATAAAAGTACTTTCTAATTACGACAAATAATGTACTTTTGCGACATGGAAGGCATTATGGGAAACCTGTAAATCTGCAAAAATATATAATTATTATAAACAAAGAAAAAAACACGACAGGGCCTGTAATTATAGGACAAAACCCCAGCGACAGGGTGGTGTGGTGCTGCATGCTATGAAACAACTATCACCAACAAGTTGAATATTTTACATATATACTTTTTTCAGTTACAATTAATGGATCTGCAAAGTTACTGTTGTGAAGTACATTAGAATGTATAGTAGTTACAGTAACTACAAAGAGTTATTTGTTCAGTTTCTCTGTGGAAAAACAAAACAAAAACAAATGCAAATTTGGATGCATAAACTGCAAGATGTGGAGCTGTATGATTTTGAAGATGAGAGAACGGAGATGCTTTGCTTTGTGTTTAAAAAAATTAAATACTTTAGTGGACGGCATGTTCAGGCTCTGGGTGCATGAAATACTTGGTGGGTTTCTTCTGGGTACTCCGGTTTCCTCCTACTACTGAAATTATTACCATTATGGATTTAGGTATAAATAAATATTTTATACTATACAACAAAAAATGTAAACAAAAGAACTCCATGCTACAAATAAATAAATAAATAAATAAATAAATAAAAAATACAATGCCATGAATGACTAGTAAATAGAAGCTTGCCAAGATGCTAACAGGGCATGCTGAGATGTGATTCAAAAAAGAAAATGATGTAAAACGGACGTGTGAATGCACATCTCTGTTTTCCGTTGCCTGGGCTGGCGCTACGATAAACGAGGCTTGTAGTGGCCCCATTAAATCAAGTGGCCAGTCACTGCATGCCAGCCAGGAGTATGTGGGAGAGTCCTGATGTAGCATGGAAATAAAAAGAATTTCTCACTCCCTCTAGCACTCTTGCCAGCCACAGCCACATCTCCTGTGACAGCCGTGACAACACACCATGATGATCACAGAAATTGCCTATTATAGATGACAGTTCCACTACAGCCCCTCGTTTTTTAATGCAGTGTACAGGTGGCGTCAGCATGCTTTAGGAACCTCTGAGCTGGAGACATAAGCACCCACATGTGAGCTGATTATTAATTGTTTCTTTTCAGCATTGTTTACAGTTTTCGATTTGGGTGAGGGGGGGGAGAAAAGAAATGTTGATATCTCTTGAGATCTTCCCGGCCCTTTAGATAGTTACCCGAGCAACAAACGCAGGAATAAAATCAAATGTGCCCGCATTGAAAATCTTACCCAGAGGGTGCGCGCAAATTAGCCATTACGCGAGCGTTCTATAACATTTGCCGCGATCTTAGCGAGGGGTAGAAGTTTTTTTTTTTTTTTGCATCATGTGCAAAGGGTGCGAAAAAATTAATTTCCTGACAAACTTGTTTTCGGCATCTGTCACAGAGGAGTAAATCTCCGAAGGGTGGTGTTGAGCTGTCTGCGTATCATCACGCCCATCATTATCAAAGCATGTGCGCATTACGCCGCTCTAAATCATGTTTAATGGTGTTGTGGCAGTGGAGATCGGGCCGTTTTGCGGTCATTAAATTGATTTACTGCGCTTCCTTTGAGCAGCCTGTAATGACCGCTCATCTCCACCACACAACCTCACCTCAATCTCCATTTCATGCACGTTTAGGATGAAGAGGACGGCCTTGACACCCTCTCAGAGGCTGTTTTCCAGCATCCACTACTCTCGTGTAATAAGGTCAGCTGCAACACATCCTTAGGAAACTCGGCACTGGAGAATGAGGTATTGCTACGATACTGTGCATGTTAGTGGAAAAGAGAACATTTACTTTATATTGGCTTCACGAGGCTATAATGACTGTCTGCAGAGAATATAGCAATCTCATTTAGTGGGCAGGTCAAAGGCATTTATTAATGCTCACATTTCATTGAGCCCCACTGTAACCACAGAACTACAGGTGAGCCTGGGAGAACAATTAAATGCTCCATTGGTTGATTTGACTTGTGATCTGTAGCACAGAGACAAAGACACATCTGAGGCTGAAGGAGAAACGAAGTCTACATTCATCTGAATATTTAACAGGCTGGCTTGTTCAAAGCAGATTGAGGTTATCCATAGAAGCCCGAGGATTTTGGCATCAATTTAAAAAATCTATAGATTTCTTTTAAATGAGGGGCAATCCAGGGACAGTAAGAAGGTATTATTTACATCTGTAAAGTATGTCTGTAAAATATATATATAAAAATATAACAATATAAAGTGTTTGTACTAGCACTGCTCCCTTGCACCTCTACAGTACAGGTTCGATTCCCACCTTGGTGTGTGGTGTTTGTACTGTATGTTCTCCCCGTAGGTTTCCTCTGGATACTCTGGTTTGCTCCCACCGTGCAAAGACATGCAGATTAGGCTAATTGGCGTTCCCAAATTGCACATGAAATTGTACAACGAATTGGAACCCTGTCCAGAATGTACCCTGCCTCGTGCCCTCAGGCCCCTGGAGTGTGTGAGTGTGTGTGTGTGTGTGTGTGTGTGTGTGTGTGTGTGTGTGTGTGTGTGTGTGTGTGTGTGTGTGCGCGACCCTGTATACGAAATAAAGTGGTATAGACAATGAGTGTAAAGTGTTTCAAAGCAGCTTCCCACTATTCAAGCATACTGTACTATACTGACGGGCAAAGCGTTTTAAAAACAGTTAAAAGGTTAAAGCTAAAAATAAGCTGATCAGCTTTAATGTAATCAATCATTTTATTAGTTCAGGTTGAAGCCCACGTACATGCCTGCCTGTATTCGTCTGAAAAATTGCTGGCTGCTGTGAGGTAATCTGGCACAAAACTGCTCATAATGTCTCTTCTACTCAACGTTTTGATTTTATTCATGGCACAGATTTAACTTCAGGTAAATACCAAAGGACTAGCAAAGTTTCTTTAAATTCTGTAGAGCCAGTTTGGCATGATGCTGTGACAAAATCGGCTGAACAGACAGACAGACGGACGGACAGACAGACAGACAGACGGACGGACATATAGACATACTTTTTCCTGAGACTGGTTTCGGGTTCTCCAATGTATGAAACATAAAGATATCGCTGGAATATCGAGTTCTCAGTAATGCACAGACAAAACCTTTCTTCCATTAGTATTTTGCTGACTTGTTTGAGCTGACAGTAAGAGTATGGTAAGTTTAATAACCACTCTTTACAACCATGGTGAGGTAAAACGTATCGCAGAATGCACAAACTGATGCCAGAACCTGAGATGGATGGGCTGCAACAGTAGAAAACCACTCCTGAATCTAAGACTATAAGTCACAAAAGGTCACCAGAACTGGTAGTTGAAGACTAAAGAAATACGTAGGAGGCGTAATGATAATATAATGCCATATGGGATAGGCGTAATGCCCGAATTGGCACTATTTGAGTGCAGGAAGAGTATTTTTTCTTGCACTCATGACAAGCTATTTCAGTCAAGTCTGAATACCTGACCAATGCCCTTCCAAACTGCTTTTATTGCCATTTTAGAGCACTTTTCTTATCGCACTAGAAATTCCAACAATGTGTTGTGACTGCAGAAAAGCAGAAAGGATCAAAATCAAGAAAGAAGAGGCTCTATCTAATATCCACCTGCAGCAAAGTGAGGCACTTATCTTTTCAAAATTGCAAAATGGAGAGGTACAACACCAGAGAGAAAGCTGTATTTATCCAGTGACGCTAATGTGTTAAATGCAGAACCGTTTCCTCCACCACTATGCAGCCAGTATATTTCTGCCTCTTTTTTCCCCCTGCCCATCTGTTGATGAAACTACATGTAACGTTAACCTCAAACGCAAGCATCTCTGTGAGTAGCTCGATATGTTCTGTGTGTACTATACCAGCAGCTGACGCTAAGCCGCTCTCTGGCAGGGAACACTCTGGTTAACTGGTGAGTGGAAAATAACCTGCGGCTTATTTGCAGGCCTATAGTGGAGAGTTGGCTAACCTTTTGTGACCGCAGAGATAGGATGATGAAAGGCTGTTGAGGACAGTGAAAACATGCTGACTGTATTTGACTAAAGCATGGGACTTATCATTAAAGTTCAGCTACAGTACAGTACAGTACAGCTTTGCCCTTAACCCAAATGTAGTCGTGTTGGGAGTCTAAGGTTTGCTTCTTTAGTTTTACAGAACCACTGTTTAACTTAGCAAACAAGTCTCAAGTCAATACAGATGTTTATTCAAATGGGACGATTGGGCTATATTATTTTTTTTTTGTTTTTTAAATGTCATGTACCATCGGTAATGACAAGTAAAATGACAGCAGCGGGTTAAACTAAACCACTGTTCATCAGGGCACACATGGATGGAGAGGTACTCTTCTTAAATAAAAATAAATAAGGATAATGTAATGATCTAACAGTTGGTCACATTAAATAAAGAAAACACATAAAATGAACTGGTAACATCAATACGATGCAATAAATACTAGAAATGTAAACTCTAACTCAGTAGATACAATGCTATAATTGAAAAATGCTATAATTGATCTGTTGTATTTCAGGTTTTGGTTGGAACAAGAAAGCTGCATTTGAAGGAGCCTTCAAAATGTGACAGCCTTAGTCACAAGGGTATGATGTAATCAGTCTTAAAAAGCAGTGGCCTCTTAATGCTATGCTTTTAACCACGTATCCTATCGAACATAGAATGTTTTTAAGGAAGTGTCTATCGCAGTGTATATGCGATACTAAATAATGTACTGAAATGAATGCAAATATATTGAACAGAATTTTATAATTGCTCATAATTTATTTAGAATATCTTTAAATGACAAAGATTAAATAACCAGACATACTATTATGTTAATCTGTTTCGGATAGGTTCTCTGAACTAAGTGTTACTGCAACTCAAAACATTTCAGATGGGCACGGTTATGTTTCAGTCATGCTCTACACCATTTGAGCCATTTATGATTGGGTTCTAGCGCTTCAAAGGATCGTCCAGCTATCCAATATAAGGAAATGCCGTGGGCCCAGGCAGGAAAAGTAAAGAGAACAGAGGTTTTGTATGCAACCCCACCCATCCACACTCGTATTTACTCCTAGAGATGCACAACTTCTTGGTGGGACTTAAAACTCTGTATTAAGAGCTTGGAGTTGAAGAAGTTGCTGAATAATCTTTGCTTCCATGAAAATACGCTGAATTTGAATTTGCCTTAGACAGCCATAGGAGTAGAGCTTCTCCTGGTTTCTATCAGCACAGTTTCGTGGGCTTCAAAGGAAATTTTCCTACAGGAATATATATGTAGCCTTTATCAAAGAAATGCCTTAAAGAATTCTAGGATATTTTTTGCCGTATTACCCACTAATCTGCTACCTCAGTGGGTAATGCTGTGGATTTTTGAGCTCCCAGAACTGCCAAGGTCATTGGGCAAGTCCCTTAATCCGCCACTCAGTTGTAGCCTTTATCAACTGTAAGTAGCTTCTTAAAAGTCCCAGCCAAATCAGAAAATAGTAAGAAAGTGTCCATACTTGTTAGCTACATTAGACTTGTAGCTCCAGCCCAAAACTAAAAGGAGAAATGTCTGACAGTAGACATGTCCTGGCTGATCTTGGACACTTGTGCTTTATTTGCATGTGTTTCATTTCTGAATTGTTACTTTTAATATTTGGCCGCTGCATGTTTGAGCTAGCATGGGCAGTTCAGCATCCCATTCACTTTACTGTCCCATTCCTGTAATGACACACTGCTCACCCTCAGAAATAAGTAAAAAAAAATTTTTAAAAAGCATAGTTGTGAGAACATAATGGTCTCATCAGGTCAGGAGAGACATCACTGGTGTCTCTTTCACTTTCTAAAATTAGCATAGAAGAGCAACATTTATCCAGTGCTGAAAATCCATCTCGCAGCTTCTAATGTGCTAGCCATGAGTCACTACTAGATAATTTCTGCTTCCACAGTTATTGTACAAAAAGCTCTGCTCCCTGTGACTGCAATATTACTCCAGGCTTGAGATATTATCAAGTCTCAGTTCTGCTAGCTATAAAGGAAACTCTCATGTCTTTTTATGACCACAACTTCAAAATCATGCAATGATCAAGCAATAAGATTGAATTAAAGGGAAAAACCAGGGCCAAAGGATTGGAATCTAATTCAATCAAAATGCCGGCCCACACCAGGCCTATGAGAAAGACGAAGCTGGAAGCACCTTATAGAAAAAATAATAGTATCCGACCCTGGTAATGGCGCAATGAAATATATGGATATCACTCCAGGAAAGCGGCCCATATGGGAGGAAATCAGTGGAATGTACTGAAGGGATTGTGCATTAAGCTAATTAGCCTGTGTCCTGTTTGAATAAATTTTTTCTTATTACCCTATGTTCTTCCTGGACGAACATAATGTTCATTCGGTCTCCAGGATCATATTTTATTAGGCAAAATGAACAAAACCAGATTGTAAAATGACATTTTTTCTATATGATAATAATACATATAAATGCAAAATGTGAAAAACAATGAGTCCTGGTAATGATCAGGCCAGCCGAGAAAATAAATGAAAATCATTATACAGTACTAAACACTATGAAACATTATAAGTGTGTGTTTTCAGAGGTTAAGGGTGTATTTGAATTAAGTCAATTACCTGCCATAATCATGCTCGTTCAATACTTTGTTTTAAACAAGTATTGCAAGTTTAATATATATTCCTCACGTTCATTAAATTTGACTTATACAAAAAACAAATACAAATAAAATGTATCTTTTTTTAATCAAAAGCAACTAGCAGCATTTTACTGAGGCTTGTATAGTGGGCACTATGCATGATGGGTGCATCTCTTCATCAGCTACCCTTCTTACCCTGTCGTGCCCATCGCACTGGAATAGGGGCATTTTGTGATGTGTGCATGTGGAAACGTTCTTACTGTAACTATTAATCATAGCTGTAATTCCTACTGTCATCTTTTTCTACAATGCAACTTCACCAAGTCTTTAAGCAATCCCTGATCATTCAGGCTTCTTTCCTGACCATATTTTCTACCAGAAAGTTGATGGTTCAGCACTTCCTGTTTTTAATTTATATAAGAATTTTACAGTAGCAATCTATTTTTTTTTTTTTTTTACATTTATTTCTTTGCTCTATTCAAACCCTTCTGAAATGGTTACTTTTTTGCCAGGTGGTGTGCAAATTGATGTAGTTAAGATGCTGGTTAAAACATTATAGCAATTCTGAGTGAGATATGAACCAGCGACAGCGTGATGTGATACAGCTCAATGCATAGTAGAGTTAGTGTTACCAACACAAAGTTGATTATTTTCCCAAAAAGAACATATATATATATTTATTTATTATTAGCTTTACATTATGTGAAGTGGCTGCCATGCAAGTCTCTTTAAATGAGCTTGAGCTGAATTATAACCGGCACTGCTGTCAGAGCTGCTGTTATAGAAAATAAATTGACACCTTCCGTCCAGGATGTGAGAATTTAACAGCGCTATGCTGTTTTGAACAAGAACAAGAATATTTTGTATATTTCATCTCCAATACTCTATTAGTGTAATAGATCCTGAAAAAAATAATGTTATATATTATACTTTCAGAAAGGTAATATGAAAATGTGTGTAAGAAATAGATGCTTCAATGAAAAGAGGACGTATTTCCTGTACTTAGCCTTGTAAGGAAAATCTCTGTGATTATATTGTTATTGACAAGCATGGACATCTTTTTTTTTCTCTGTAGTCTTATGACTCATATACAAGCTGCTCTTATAATCAAGCCCACAGGCGCTCAGCACAAGAGAATGAAAGCAGCAGCACAATCATTAAAATGGCAGACGTTAAACAGCATCCATGTTTGAATGGCAGGTAAATCAATCGTATGTAAAGCTACATGCAACCCTGCAGTGATTTCATTGCGATCTGGGGGTCTCATCAGGGGGAAGAAAAAAAGAAAAAAAAACACTGCCACACACCCTGTGTACACACACTGTGATTATCTTTGGCACCTAGAAATAGGCTGTGATCAAACTCCAGTTGCCAAAAACAGGGCCCCAGAGCGCCTGAGACAGGCATAAATCGGCTTCATACAGCCTCGGGTAATGACTGCCTAAGACCTCCAGCTGATGTGAGGAGGAAAAACAGGACAAGTGGGTCTATTATTGTAGTGTGGGGATGCTGAAAAAGGCTCTATATTAACGTCACAGTCTGAACGCCGCCTCCTTCATAGCTCTTCAACCTTGTCGATCAGGATGAAGTGCAGTATAATGAGGCGTTCCACTTAAAACACAAAAAGGAGCTCATAGTCTGTAGAGTGAACAGGAATGCGTCACAACTTGTGACACAATGGTATCTGATGGGTGCAGCAAAATTTTTTAAGGGGAAATAGCAGTCAAGCATTCTGTGCAGTCGTTGTTGAAGGGAGAGAAAAAGACAACGGGTAGCTTTGGCTTCGCCCCGATAAGCCAAGAAACTTTGATTATTATGAAAATTATGAAGATTATTTTCATATTGTCCTGTTTGTTTATTTATTTTTGAAGATTTTGAGCAATTAATATCATCGATGGTGAGCAGATACTGTATATGCGCGACACTGAATGTCTCAGTCAAAGATTGTTGGAGATGCTGTCAGGCATCACAGCTCATCCTGAGCTTTGGTTACTCGAGTTGGAAAAGACATAAGGCAGTGTGGGCGTGGTGGAGTGTCACCTGTAGATTGAGGGAGGCGGGCGAAACCAAAAGGTAAATGTGACTGAAAAGCAACTTTCACATTCACGCCAAGTACAAGAGTATAAATTTATTCGCATCTGTCACCTGAAAGAGTTATCCTGTCCCAGACATGTTGATAGGTACACAGGAAATGCTCTCTGTCTTCAGACTTGTTCCAAGGAGGTGCTTAACGTGATTTAGATTTAGATTATCTTTATACAATTCACACTTTTGAAGCTGTTATTTGTTTATTCTATTTTGGTCTCAACCTTAGCCCCAACCATCCTCTACCCACTGTGCACTTATCTAGATATAAGCTTCAGCATCTGGAGAAGTTGTAATCTGATTGGCTGCCTCCCCATACTTCTGCTTATGTGCACACATGTTTGTGATGGGAAAAGTAACTTTTGAACACTGCAGCCCTTTGAGTTTTTCAGAACAAGATGCAGTTTAAGCACTGGTGATTGAACAAGACGTGTTCGCCAATGGGCTTCATGAAGGGTCCTTGATTGGTTGATTGCAGTATATGCCAAAAGGCCTCCTGTCTGGAAATATAGGTGGTTTTTAGTCATGTTTAATGATGCCTAAATCTACTAACTGCATATAATCTGGTTCTCTTTAAAGCAAAAACTCTTTTAAGCCCTGTAAAAAAAAATCTGGTAAACTGAATGCACATTATGTACCAACTAGTCTATTAATTTATGTCATCAGCAATCTACAGTACATGTACCAATTTACATCATATCTTCTATCATTATATCTTACGTAAATGAAAAACACTGTCATTTTTGTAGCTGTTTTGATAAACACAGAGTGTGAGCCAATAAAAGGAGACTACACAAGATCTAATGAGGAGAATTCTAAGCATAACACCAGATCCAAGGAAAGAAACAAAGATGACAGTAGAAAAAAAAAAATCTCATTGAAAACTGAAATAGAGAGCTATGGCAGTGTACTATATTTTTTGTAAAAAGCGGTTTTAGACCATAATCAGCTAGCAAGCAAAATTGTTTCCCAGTCTCACTTGAAGGCAATTACTGTATGTGAACACTATTGACAGGTTGGTTTCGTTATTTTTTTATTTATTTTTTTACAACATAAAAAGCTCAGACTAAACCGTAGTCAGATAAAATTAAAACTTCACTTATAAATAGAAGCGAGGCAGGTTTTCAATCCTGATCGAATATGCGAATCATTATTTTATACAAACTTACATATAAAATGTCAATAGGTCAAATTGCATCTGTTATGATTTTTGTACAATGTTATTATTACTGATGGGGCGATCATTAATTATAGTTGACGATCAGTCATTACATTTCACGCAATTAATTCAGTAAAAAGGTAAATGCTAGTTAGCCCACAATGAAAATGTACATCTTCTCTGACAGTGGTGTCATGTTTGTAACATTAATATATTCACTAATGGATGGTTATTCATGTTGTGTATTATGATGTACATATGCGTAATGTACTCTGGCTGTATTAATAGTGAATGCTGGTAGGGTTGATTTTCAGGAAACACAATTTCCTGGAAAAAAAAAAGGGTTAATTACGGAATGGTTTCTGACTCCCATGTCTAATATACAGGTACAGTATGAAATATTACTTTATATTAACGTAAAAAAAAAATCCCAATAACATATGATGATATCTGACTCTGATTAGCCAATGCATGTGGTTTAGCTGTTAAAAAATTCCATCCAGGTCAGTGGTTTATTGTATTCAACGTTTCTTCAACTGAAGAGCTAATGAGCTGATAGAGGATCCACATTTGTGAATTCTGGTGCTCATTTACTGTATGAAAGACATGTTGATGCAAACCTAATATCTACATTTCAGGTGTATCGTGCATGAGCTGGGTTATCTGAGTTATTTATTTATTTATTTATTTTTCCCCGATTTTCTCCCTAATTTAGTCGTGTCCAATTCCTCCCCGTCACTAGGGGGCTCCCACATTAAGGCTACTACTACCACTCAGCCGGGAGGGCCGAAGACTATCACGTGTTTCCTCCGAACCACGTGACGCCAGCCGACCGCATCTTTTCGAACTGCTCGCTCGCGCACCGTTGGGGGCGGCGTAACACACTCGGAGGACAGCGCTATCCGCTCCCTCCGCTGCGCGAGCTCACAGACGCCCCTGACTGGCTGTAGAGCCGTGATTAATGTCGGAGCACTATGTACCTCTCATCCCTCCCCTCTGAGAGAGCTCGGCCAATCAGCTCTCTCTAGACCTCCGGCTGCGAGAGGTTACAGCACCACCCGGGATTCGAACTAGCGATCTCCAGATGATAGGGCGAGCGCTTTAACCACTGCGCCACTCGGAGGCCCATCTGAGTTATTTTCTTCTTTTTTTACCTTCTCTAGCTTATATAATATTGAGAAATAATGGTTTGATTATTTAACAGCAAACTAATTAAAAACACACAAAATGACATATAATCAATTGAGAAATGTTTGATCATACAGATTGACCGAAGTTATCCCTGATAAATGAGGAAACTGTTGGTGGAATTTGTGTATGATCACGTACAATATAATTCGACTTGACCATATGCTAGTTCAATAAATCACAACATCTGTCATACATTTTCCTTGTCTGGTTCATTTGAGTATTTCCCATCCTCCAACACAACTAATTCACCTCATAAGCCAAATAAAAGTCGTTACTGAGGTATAAAATATTAAGAAGTGCAGAACCGTGGATAAGGAGCAGGAGCAGGGTTGGCAACCTGTGATCCGAGACTTAATTTAAGATGAAATATTGTTATAACAAACTTTTTTAACAGCAGTACATAAAGCGCCGCAAATCTGCACATAAATCTGTGCTCTGAATAAACCGGAGCAATTTCTCATCAAGTCTCATAGTAAGTTGTGACAATACAGTACCATAAGGTCTAAAGTGGTTAAAAGTGTACATGGAGAAGTAGCTGCCTTCACCGCACCAGGCCACCTGACTCAACGTGTCACATCTCAGATCATAAAAATAAGCCTGAATGGTAAACTTAACTATTATCTTCTCAACTTAAATAAAAACTGGGTGAAAGAATCTCGGGTAAGTCAGATTTCTGGGCTTTCAAACACTTTCTTTTGAGCCAGTCACAATACATGCTGTGGCAGCACGGTGGCTTAGTGGATAGCATTGTTGCTTTGCCCCTCCAGGGTCCGGTTTCAATTCCCGCTTTGGGAAGTAGGCATGTTCTCCTGGCTTTGCCCTGCACAGTTTCCTCACACAGCTCAAATGCATGCAGACTAAATTAATTGGCATTCCTGAATTTTTCAGTAGTGTATGTGTGGGTGTCCTGCAGTGGATTGGCACCCCTACGTGTACCCAAGTACCCTAAGTCTATTGGGATAGGCTCCAGACCCCCCTGTGATCCTGTCTACATGCTAATGTGTATAGACGATGAGTGAATAATTAAGAAATATACTCCATTCATTTCGAGTCATAACAAGGAGCTGATCTGGTTTAGTGCGAATTAAACCAACCAAGTTCCTCTTACCTTTCATTCCATACTTGTTGCGTCTGCCGTACTTGTTGATCAGCACAAACATCACAATGAGAAACACGCAGCCAAAAGCAGCCAATCCAACAGCTATAGACATCTACAGGAACAGAGGGAGCAGCGAAGCGGGTAATTAAGAACAGCATGGCATTAACGCGGAGCAGAATATAGAAAATGCTCGGGGTGTGAACAGGAAAGAATCATTTCCAGCATTGAGCTGTAAATAAATGTAACACTTAAATGTAACATGCGTCTCACCCCGAATGAGTCCTCGTCTGGCCTGTTTACATCGCTCCCAGGCGTGGGTTCGTCTAGGAAACAACAAGAGACTTTTAAATTGTGTCAGGAAACAATATGGAAGTCATACCTGGCTTGGAATCACTGTTAAAACCATTAAATAACAAGGAATATGTCACGGTATTAAGGTGAATCAGTTTACGCCATGTGAACTCACAGGTGCTGTTGAAAATAATATGAGCACCTGATTTATTAAAGGGAAGGAAGTAATCACAAGCTGGAACCAGGTTCATTTTGGCTCGAGAAAAGAGCATTTTGTAGTCTGGTGAGTTCGGCACTCGAGATCAAAGGGTAATTCCAAGCTAATTAATTGCCCAATAATGGAATAGGCGCCATGGGTTAAAGTGATATCAATGCAGCTTTAACAGGAAGCACAGGTCTTCCTCCTCTGGGCTTAAACTATTTGTTCAGTTTTCCTCTCCGTTATATATTTTGTGGTACACCAGTACACAAGCAGCTTTTAGTAATCAGGGATTAAACAGATTTCAGACAGATAAGCATCCCGTGTATAGGTGGCTGCATTGCAGGACAGGGGCTGTCACTATTTTACTATAACTTTTTTTTCTTTTTTGTTTCCTTCTAACATTTGTGGCAGAGAAATAGGAAACATGTTTTAACAGTTCTAAGACATTTATTCAGATAAGTTGACAGCAGGAAGAACTTCATTTGAAAAATAATTGGTTTTAAAAGATAAAGACTATAGTAACACACCAGGGAGCACTCAATAGCTGGTTAATGACTCTCACGGATCATTCTGATCGTTAAATAGATTTTAAAGAGCATCACGAGAGAGTCAAACAAAGTTCACTTCCTGAATTGCTGACACACGTGATTCTGAAAATGTTCAATCCCAAAGAAACACTTACCATATTCAATCATTTCTTTTACAGCAGAGAAATAGAAAGAGACAAAAAGGACATGTTAAATGAGATACAGATAGAAACCTATATACGTATATGTATAGAGTGCTATAAGATGCAGATTACATAGTATCTTAGTAACAACTAACCACTGCCATTGTCAAAAGTAGCATGTCTATATAGTATGTGACAATGATTAGTAAAAAAAAAAAAAAAAGAAAGAAAAACCTACCATCTGGCGGTATGTCCAGGAAATGCCCAGGGACCATTTTGGTGACCGAGCCAAGCGAGTTGGTTGCCACTAGAGTGTAGTTCCCATTATCGTGGTGTGTCGGGTTTTCAAAAGTCAGGCAGCCTTCCAGGTAGTCCTGGTAAAGCTCCATCTCAGTGTGGATGTACGAAGCCTGGACCTCATGTCCTTTGTAAAACCATTGAAGTGTGGGATGGGGGAAACCTCGCACGGTGAACTCGATGCAAGTGTGGTGTCTGCGTTCAGGCTCGTTCAACTTTATAATCACTGGGGGAACTAATGGAGAAAGAGGAGGTGAACTAATAAGTAAACAAGATATTCCTTTAGACTGAATTGTATTCAATTTAAATGTATGTAGGTTCAAAATTTCCAGATAACTAATACACTGTATGACTGAATGGTGATACACCTTTGAAGTGCTAAACATCCTTTTCGAAAATGTATTGAACATAGGAAAGGAAATGGTTATAACATCATCAAATACAGTAGAAGAACCAATCACATTAAAGCATACAAGTTCATTTATTTTTGTTGTTATACTAGAAACAAAAAGAGTATGCATGTAGATTTGAAGCGTTTGCATATTCATATTATTTGGATTTCTCAAGCCGATTTTTTTTCTCCTGCTCGTGCTGACCTACATCTGGCTGACTTTATTACTTTATTTCTTGTTTGTATTTCCCAACAACATCTAATCATGCAACACTGCAATTTACGACTTTATGTTCTTGTACATGTTCTTCCTTTACTATAATTATTAACTGATGCTAGGAAAAAAATAATTTAAAAAAGGCTAATTTTCTGAGCATCCTGAAATATGAGTTGCGTAATGCACCAACAAACTCCTACATTGATCTGCTTTAATATTTCTCCACCTTAAAATGAATGATGCATGCACAAATTACATTTAACGCTTCAATTCCTCTATAAGAACAGATGTGTATTGTGTATTTGTATTGTTGGCTCTTAAAGATAGTGCACTCGAGAACGCGGATTCTGTAATGCAAGGGAAGAGATCCCAGAGGACACACAAATCATAGCCATTACTGAATAGTAAAAAAGCTATCAAACCTTGAAAGAGTACTAAAATCCACCTTGTATTAAACATTTCAACATTTTATCAGTCTAGCAAAGAAAAGCTTTTTCAGCTGAATATGCGCCACTGAACAATGCTAAATTAGGGTCTCCCATGGAAAGTGGTTGTTAAATCTAAGAATGTAATCTCGCTGTCACAAAATATACATTAGTGCTCATTTTTTCAGATTAAGGCAGCGTGTGATCTGGCATTAAAATGAGAGTTCATCATAACTGCCAGTCGATTGCTCTCGCCTGCAACTGAATTGATTAGATTCTCTCTTTTTTTTTTTTTCCTTGAGGCTTAAAATGATGGGCTGATGATTGATACATGCCTCCCTTTGTGTTGGGAGCTGCCCAACACCAACCAACTGACGCTCAGCTTAGGGAATTGAAATCAGCATGCTGCAGCATCCGTCACTCACTTTACACACCCTCTCGACTATATGGGGTGTTATTTACAGAGTCCTGCTGAAGCTCCCAAACATACAGAGCGAGAGATCCATTTACTTCCTTCAAATCTACAATAGCTGCAGTATCCTTTTATGGATTTTTTATAGCATGGCTCATCTCAGCTAAAAAGAAAATCTCTGGTTGTTGAGTAGCCATAAGTGAAGGCAGACGTGCAGTATAATGTTGAAGATGAACTAAAGTATCCCTTTGAAATAGATTTAAAAAAATAAAAAAAAAATCAAGAGTACACCACAGATGTAGCTTTCCTGACCTACAGTATTATCTGAAAAACATAATGAATGTGCAGTAAGGCAAAACAACAGAAATCTAAAAATCTTGATACATAATGCACATTGTTCCATTTATGACGCGAGATTATGGAAAAGAGCGAAAAAATAAAATGAGCAACAATGTGGACTATTAGTGTACTCACAATTAATTCAGAACTAACACATCATGTATTTCACTACTTTACAGGTTTATGTATGTAAAACTGTACAAATAACACACAGGCAATTTGAGGCGTCGTCTCTACCCAGCATGTGCAAAATAGTACAGGTACAGAATCTATATAAATAGATTCATTTAGCACCTTCATAGTGATTTACTGCTGCCTGACAGTCACTTTATGAAGACAAAACAGAAGATTCGAAAAATCTTTTCTCTGTATCTCAAAATTATGAAATATTGACGATTCTAAATGAGATATTTGTCACGTTTGCACCTACAACGCCAGCGAGAATGTCCAACACCTTGTGAAATATTAACAGCTGTAACCTATAATAGAACTATAATTCCTTCAAGTGTGCTATTTAATTTTACAAATACAGTTATTATTTTATTGCCTTGCTTTTCTATTTTTGTGACCATTGACGTAGCAAGCTTGCACAACAAAAAGGAATAAAGGCACCATTTAAGAAAGAGTCAAATTATTGCATTGCATTACATAAAGGCAACATTTGCATTACTGGAAGTGGGTTAACTGTGCTGAACTGTTAACCTTGTAGAAGGAATTTGGTCAAAGAAACCATGAATAGTGAAAGAAAGAGCATTTCCAGAAGAAATTACGAGAAATCACGGGACACAGTATGGACTAAACACTTGTACCGTTAATGAGGCTAATCAGAAAAAAAAATGCTCCAGTTTGCTAAGGAGAATAAAGATTAGACTTTGGAGTAATGGACAAAGATTGTGTGGTCTGATGACTCCAGATTGACCCTATTCCAGAGCGGAGATCATGAAGCGATGCACCCATCATGCATAGTGCCCACTGTACAAGCCTGAGGAAGCAGTCTTACTGTATGATCTGACATTACTTCGGCTGGTCAGGTCCAGACTCAGCAGTGTTGACCTGAATGTACTGAATGACCAGGTTCTCACAACATTGGAGTTTTTCTTCCCTGATGGCATGGCGACATTTCAGGACTCAAATTGTGACAGAATTGTGGGAGCTTGAGGAATCATTTTCACACCTGAATTGGCCACCACATGCAACCTAGAAATGGTTGAATGAAATATTAGGCTGTGAAACTTTTTATTTCACTTGCATTTTAGTTTCTGGATCAATTTCAGACACCTCTGTTCAGCTCTAGACAGCTTCTCTGGTTGTCCCACAATGATGCAGGGAGTGCAAACATTTAAAGAAAGTTTGGAAAAACAAGATTCTTTACCCAGACCTCATGAACAGAACACATTCTTGTCAGCACTCTTATTGCATTCAAATTCTATTTTGAGCAGCTTCTCAACACCTTGTCACTTTAAATCCCATTGTACTTGACAGCACTTCTGCAGACATCTGGCATGTTTCAGTATCTTTGAAAGTAAAACTCGGTATGTCCTTCGAGTATCATTAGCACCCAGGGTGTATTCTTAAACTCGAATACGTTGTTCCTGGGATAGGTTCTACAGTAGATCCACTCAAGCTGTGGAACAGAATAAAGTGGTTGCTGAAGATGAATGAATGAATACTTGGGATCGCAGCATTTCATAGGCTACTTGTTCGCCCTATGAGAGGTAGGTTGCAAGTTTGAATCCCAGTAAAATGCAAAGAAAGCATATGTGACTTTTTGCCAGGAAAGATTCTTCTCTCTCCCCTGTCAATCAAAGATTATCATGGGATTATGGCAAGAGTGAGATTATCACTTGATAACGAGTGGGGCCTGTTAGCTCATGCATGCATGCAGTATTTAGCATTAGTGCTTTACTCCTAGTATGTTTAGATGTCTTATGGAGCAGAAAGAAGATGCAGTGGTTGGCCAGGTGGCACAGAGTGAAATGCTCCTGAAGTTTAATCTCCATTTGAGCCTCGTTTTTTTTCCAGCCTGCTTTGCTGACACATCCATACTACGCCATCAGTTATTGAAAAATGCAGTTCAATTCAAAGTAGGAATGACGCATAAGAAGAGAAGACAATACTGTGATTTCTGGCTTGAATAAAAAGGTTACAGCTTTTTTGTTCATCATGTTTAGCACAGCAGAACACAGTAGACCAAAAAAAAATAAAATTTCTGTCTTTTCTGTCCTTTTTAAAATTATAAATGTCTATTAGTTTCCCCCACATCATTCCTATTATACCATCGATGAGACCTTGAGAAACAATGCGTTGCTCACCCCTAATAGTTTCGGTGTCGCTCTATTGATAAATAGACATAACTGCTTAAGATAAGTCCCAATTATAGACATATCAATACGTTTGGGAGTTTTAACTGCTGCATGTCATGTAATCCTACACTTCAGTCACTCATATCTACCATTGTCATTCCACAACCATTCCTTAACAAGGAAAGCAATAGCACTCAGCATTGTGTTGTCACAGCTAAACATGCCGAGCGCGCCTCCTTGGGTCGGAGTGTCATTTCATTTTACCGTCAACGTCGTTCATCAGAGCGCCGATTAAACTAAATGGCTTCCTCTATGCAGCGGCTTAAATTCATGTGCTATTTATTAAACATAATGTCTCCTGAGCGGCACACTCTTCCTTTACTGCCTGAAATGGCTTCGGTGGTGAGAGATGCTGGCACTTATGGAAACTACTGCTAGACTGGACACTCAGTAGGGTCATATCCTGGGCTCAGCTCTCTAGCACAAAGCCATGCACACAGCATACAATGTGTTACTGAAAGCCCACCACCTATAACGGAGCATTTCCCAAAATGGAACGTCTATTTCTGTAATTAAATTCCAACTGGTGCCTTTATTTTCACCTTCCTTGCCTACTAAGTGTTTCTGATTACACTTACATAAAAGCTTCGGGGTGCTTTCTTGTTAATTGGCTTATCAGTTCATTTGCCATTGTGTCACCATTTTAAACTTTTTGCAATGGTGAGATTTTTTTCTATAGTGTGTGATAGCAGACTGAGAGCACAAGGTGGGGTACACCCTGGACAGGGTGCCAATCCATCACAGGGCCTACACACACGCATTCCCACAATACAGGCAATTTGGGAACACCAATTAGCCTAATCTGCATGTCTTTGGAATGTGGGAGAAAAACGGAGTAGCCGGAGGAAACCCACCAAGCACGGGGAGAACATGCAAACTCCATGCACACAGAGACGAGAATTGAACCTGGCCGGGAATCGAACCCAAACCCTGGAGGTGCAAGGCGACAATGCTAACCACTAATCTACCATGCAACAATTAAAAAATTTAACTCAAAGCACAGTCAATTTATTTTTAATGGTAGCACACAGCCTGGGTACCTGGTCCAATTCTTAGCCCAATAACATTTTATGGAGATGTACAGTACATCTTCTCACATTGTCTATGTGGTTTTCATCTGGCTTCTCAGGGTTTCTCACAAGCTAGTGTGTGAATTGGCTAATCTGAATTATCCCTAGTGTGAATGTTGCCCTATGATGGACTGGTGTTACAGTCAGTGTGTATTCAATGTATTTAGAATAGACTCTGGATTCACCACGATGTTGACTAAGATAACGTGCACATAGTTATTAAATATGAATGGACCCCTATTTTTTTGACTGCCGTAACATTGTGCACAAAAATCAACACTGTTCTTACTGTATCATAAATTTTACATAAAAATCAAAAGACTGATGAATTTTCATAACATCTAACTTATATTGGAAAGTGCAGACTATTCATCATTCCATTTCAATTAAAGCAACTCAATCAATGAACTTAGCCGACTATCAATTGTCGATTACTTACTAATGTTAAAAAAGGTCATTAATACAATAAAACAGCGATCAGACACTAAGTAGATAATGTAAGGATGATGTCATCAGTAGTGTTGAAAATTTCATCTAATCTTGATTTCTACAATATGGAGCGGTCTTGAAAACAATTTAGAATAATCTGGAAATCTTCTGTGGTTTTAATTTTTCAAATTTGGTTTTAATCCAGGTGCAGACAGCTGAAAAATGGGTATCAGTTGATGGTGAAGCTTTGAGGAATGCTAATTTCTTTGCATTAGCTCATTTCAAGCAATTTACAGGAGTGCTATTAAAAAGACGTAAGCAGAAAACATGTTTGGGGGGAAGAAAAGCAAACTCTAGCCAACACACTGTGGGCAAAGATATAAACGACCATTTTACAGGCAATTGCAACAAAATGAGTTGCACATACATTGCTAATTATCATTTATTAACCATTTTGTCCCAGTCGGGATCGCACTAGATCTGGTGCTTGTTCAGGGTGTAAGATAGGAACACACTCTAGATGGAACGCCAGTTCATGGCAGGGCACCACGTACATTATACATACAACCATCTGCCTGAATTATTATTAATATTATGAGTATCTACTAGGATATGCATGTACATCATTAGCAGAGCGAGATTTACCTTTTACTGCATCCCAATAATGATAAAGCAAATAGGGATCGTTATTTAAATTGTTGATACTCCCCTCAAGCAACTATTGACTTTTTACAGACACATGACTACTATGACATCAGTTACAACACTGGACGTACCAGGAAATACCATTAGGCTACGACAGTATGTATTTCCATTGCTAGTTATATTCGAGGTAAATTTCGGAGCCAAATAACAGAACGATGATACTTGATGATTACCAGCAACTACCTAGCAACTCATAGCTTCTGTTCTGCTGATTATGTTTACATGCAGTATGTTGTAGTGGACGTCGCACGTTTGATTTCTTATCATAACATGATTACCTCAGATGAGGAACAAATATGTGATTCCTTCTTGATTTGGTGGCATTTGTTAGCGATAACGTTAGCGAAGTCAGTGCTTCTGTCGAAAATGAGACAATACTAAGGAAATGTTGTGCAGGTAATTTAACAGCTAGCTGTTCTAGGTTTGAGTCCGGAATAGCATTAAATGGAAAGCTAGTGCACTAATTAGGGGACTTAGAACCCCTTGTTCCACATAACAAGCAGTGCGTGTTTTAAAGGGATTCCACTTTGTGCGCTGGAAGCTAATTAGCTTTAGCTTCGCAACTCTTATTACCTGTGAAACACAACATGGGCGGTTCAGGGGCAATTCCGAATGTCTTAGAAGCAATTGCTAAGGAGACAAAGTGTTGTGTAAGATGACATAACATTATTAGATGTGTTTTCTTTCTGAAAGTGCTTCTGTTAGCAGTTCTGAGTGTGGGTTTTGGCACAGGCATCTGGTACAGTAAGTAACGTCAACTTTTTGCCATCTAGAAGAGGGCATGACTATAGGTCTATAAAATTGTTTATTTCTACAACTAATGAAAGTCTAACACTCCTCTAGGTTTGCTGTTCTCATACACACTTTGTTGGTAGAAAAGTGGTAATAATATTTGCACCCAGTATAATTTCCCTGCACAAAGAGAACTGTATTTGTATTGAACCTACAATTCTGCTCCGTTCAATTTTACCACTAAACACTAAGACCAATTTTCCTACTAATTTTGCTATAATTTTCCTGTCCCCGTTGAATTTCTCAAAAATCATCTAAAAAAAAGTCAAGCGTATATTACAGCAGTTTTTTCTGGCATGGACTCAGTAAAGAACAGAACGTGACAGCAAGTGTGAATTGCACTGTTACCGTTTAAACTTTATCCTCGCACTTCTTTTCCTCCTTATCTTCTTCTCAGCCAGTTTTCAGTTATTTTCTAATCTGGTGTATTTACAGTAATCCCTGTTATCAGTCCGTAGTTAATTTTATCCCATACTTTCATCACAGTCATCACTGCACCAGTGCACCTACTGTACCGCTCCAAAGCTTGGATTGCAGTTACAGACTGTTTGCTAAATATTTTCCACCAGCTAAGCTCAGATGACTCAATGGTCTCCTAATGCACATAATTACACAGCTGCCTGTCACAACAACTGATTCCTGTGCATATCATATGCTTTCCCCAACGGCCAACATCTTTAGTGATGTGTATTAAAAAAAAATCAGTCTTGGGAATTAAACCACTTTGAATCCAAATTTGAGGAACAAAACAGCATTTACTGTAAAAACACCATAATAAATAAAAGCAGGCATTGAAAATACACTATAAAACCTGTCTAAGAAGAAGATTCGGAAAGTTAGCAAATTTAAGCATGTATCAAATAAATTTTTTTGGCACCTATACAAAAATGAGTTTTGAGTTAAACATGACGGCGCCAATAAAATGATTTCTCTAAAGGCATTTAACTCAATGATACCAAAAGAGTGAGGGGCACTTACATTGCACAGCCAGCTGAAGAGACATGTTGGTCATGCCAACCACATTTGCAGAGATGCAGGAGAGGACAAAGCCATTGTCGTCCCGGCTTACATTGACGAGAGTGAGGTTGATGGAGTGAATGTTTGGCCAATAGACATTTGACTAAAAATGCAAGATAGGGTATGGTTACTAATAGATGCATCTACTGTATGAGCTCTATGAGCATGTACCACGTGAGCAGCCTTCACCTGGTGTGTATTGATAGAGTGAAGTCCTTTCACGGTCCAGTCCACATCAGGCACTGGAGAACCTGAACCGTTACAGCTGACTGTGATGTTGTCTCCTTCCATCACCGTCAGGTTACTGTGAGTTACGCTGATATCGGGGAGGTCTGCATTAAAAAGAAGACGAGATTAATCTTACTGTTAGGATTCTTGCGAGAATAATCTATAGCTGCTCGGGAGGAAGAGCGAGATTAGAGATAAGACGTATTCTCCACCGGATACAGCTGCGTACAGTTGTGCTGGATTTCATTTAAGATTGTGGCACCAATTGGAATAGTAATAAAAAATATATATATTTTTTTTTTATCAGATTTTAGACTTTAAAGGTAAATCCTTTAAGGTACTTCAACAATTGCAGTATTTAGGCCTGTTTCAATCCTTGGTTTGAAAACCCTGGCACGGTTTCCCTGACTCTGTGGTTCATTTACAGTACGCAGGTGAGAACCCAGCAGTCACAGACAGGTTAAGAATCATGGTCTTTTTCTGCTTCCAAGAGATCTCCAGCAAAGGTCAGTCGTAATGACAAAGCAACTTCCAATGTATTTTGTACTGTACATACTGTAAGATTTGCCAAACTGGAAAATGAGATGTAAACCAAAGGGCAGATCTGTAGTACTGCAGAAATGTAATGTGTTCTGGATATTTGGGTCACTGGCAAAAAAAAAAAGGAATATAAAAGCTGAACACAATGCACAAAATGATGGAAACTAGCCATTTATGTAATTATCTCATTATTCCGTGTTCTCTGTGCGTGTGTTATTTTGCGATTTCTATGCACACTTGGCAAAGGATCAGTGACCGTGCTCAGCCTTGTACATCCGTTAAGCCATTTTTGCTTTGTTTAATTACGGTCAGTGTGGAAACAAACCAAACCAAATTTCAAGCAAAGTACAAACGTTTTAATTTAGATTTGGGGAAACAGATTGAAATGAAATGAGAAACTAGTGCGGGATTATAATTTAAAGCAGTTGGTGGAGACATGGAGAAAGATTTTTGATATCTGAACTCAACAGCCCAACAAATACTGTTCTCTGAAATGACCTCTTGCCCTTTATCTGCAGTTCACATTAAAGCAATGCAGTGATGTCATGTGCAAGCAACCTTCTGTGTTAGTGTTATATTGTACTGTATCGTATCTTATGCAGTGCAGTAGGGCAGCGGTACAGTAGCTCAGTGGTTAAGGCATACTGTAAGCCTACTGCTTGGAAGGTTCCAGGTTCAAACCAAGTTGGGCCCTTGATCAAGGCCCTTAATCCTTAACTGCTCACTTGTATAATGAGATAAAATTGATGTTGCTCTGGATAAGGGAGTCTGACAAATGCTGTTATTGTATTGTATCATACTTTAAAGGCCATCTTGGTTGGCACCTGTGCTTAAAGCTGCAAGAGGCTACACATTCCGTGGGACTCGTAGACTTTTAGCCATACCTCATATGTGAGATTAAACCAAACCTTTTTTCTTTTTTTTAAATCCGATCCTTCCCACACGATGTACAGAGTAACTCGTTTGTTTTTTTATGTAAAGTTTACATTTGCCTTGTTATCAAAGCAACAACTGTAACAGCTCGCTGACCACTGGAGGTGCTCAAAAGAAGTTTATACCACACAGAGCGATGTTCATTGCACGGAGGCGGATCTTGTTGGCACCGGTCTTGCAATAGAGCTGTTGGGTCTGTAAACGTGCCTCCCCTCTTTGCTGCCACAGCTGGATCCAGCGAATCTCACATCCGCAGTTGAACACGATTCCCTCCAGTCGCCTGCACACATTAGATAGTTAACATGGTTACATAATGGTGATAATGTGTGTGTTACGTGTTCGCGTACCTACAGTAAGTAAGGTATAAAACAAGCTTTGGGGAGTGCTGTTATAGGGAAAAAAATCCAAATCAATTCAAATGGTCGTACACAATGTAACTGTTACCTCTCCGTCAATAAATGTCTCTTCACAGAAAAGTTGACCATAACTATAATGAATGGGTTTCTTTGTTAAATAACATCACATTAATTTAAACCGAAGGTCCACAATACTTAATGTGATTGAGTCATTAAAAAAAAAGACTGCATTAATATAAAACCAAATTAATGCATTAATATAAAAAAAAATACTTTGTAGTTCAAAACTATTGTCAGAGCTGTGTTTTACATAAAAGTGAATTATGTTTATTAAAAAAAAAAAAAAAAAACTACTCAACAAACCTTTAGAGAATCTGAAGTAGTTTGATTTTTTTATGCCCCAGCACTAATAGAGGACAAAACCTTTTCATCTTTGGCTTAGAGATCAGCAAAACAAATGTGAAAAGCAGGATAGAGAATCATTTGGAGATAAAATGAAAAAGGGTCTAGACACTAATTCAGTTCTCTACTATGATTATGATGTTACATTGATAAGTCATCTGTAAACATAAATATTTTCTTTATTTTCCAGCGAATATACTAGGTCACTTGATGATGTGCAATTTTCTATTATCATAAACTGCGCTGTGTATAATAGTCTATTATATAACAAATAAGAGTAATTTCAAGTAAGTAAGTTAAACAAATGAACAAGCATTTTACTAGTCGATATACATCGGAAATTCCTGACCTAGCAATGATTATCACCACAATAACAGGATTCAACATTGAAAGTCACAGAATGAATCAGAATGAAGAGATTCAACACACTGCACTGTATATCATTATACAAGCGCTTTCATCTCAGCATGATGCCCTTCCAGTAAGCTGTATGCTTGGGACTGAAAGCAGTACTTCACTGTATGTTTTCATTATTATCACCAACATTTCGCATCCCTTTTCATGCAAACTGAATGAATCTGTAGTGTGATATTTGCTTGAATTAGCCCGTAGCGATAGTCTAAAGAACACAGGCTTTAAAGTAGATTTTCTTTTGTCTTGTTTTGCAACCATTAGATTAACTACTTACAAACTGCATAGCATTCGCAGGTTTTTGCCCTTCAGGATTGAATCGGTAATGAGAAAATGAGGCATAAATTGAAATAAAAACCTTCATAAAATATGAAAGAAGGATGACTGGACTAGTAAAAAAAAAAAAAAAGGTAAAATTACAGTACAACATTATTGAACATTATTGCTTTATTGAAGTACAGGAGGATAATCATTTGTGTTCTAGCAATTCTTGGTTAGGCATGAGTTACAAAACAAAGCCGCAGATAAAATTTTTCAAAAGGACGAGCCGATAAAGATTTTTCAGCATTTAAAGACCAGTGAAGTATCTAAGTGCAATAATGCTGTACGCACGCACAGTGCTGAATGAAAAACAAGGTCCTGTAAGGATAAACGCTTTTCAGCCCAAGGACCCAGGAACAGATAACCGCACTGAATGACATGTTGTACTGGGTAAGTCATATTTTTCCAGCGACCACCCTTGGCAATGTGCCTAAGTATAACAGGAGTAATACTGAGAAATGATTTCTCTGGCAGTGCTCCATGCTTCAAGCTGAAGGCGCAGACCAGGACAATGGCAATATGGTGATATATATTCAGCACATCGTGCATATTATGTACACTTACTGACCACAACTGTACATCTGCACAGTCATGCAATCGTCCCAGGAGCTTATCCTGTGCCTGCAGCACAATGCATATAATCATGCAGATAGGGTTCAGGTAACGTTCACGTGGAACATTAGAATGAATCTTAATAACGTTGAAGGTGGTCTGGTTACTGATGCCAAATGGGCTAGCTTGAGTATTTTCATAAATGGTAGTTTGTTTGTTTTTTTAGAGTTTGCAAAGAATAGTACAGAAGAGCATTGCATTCACAAAAGAAAAAAAAATAACAGGAATTATCTCATAATTATGACATCCTGATCTCATAATTATGAATAAGTAAGTCATAATTATGAGATAGTAAGTCATAATTACTATCTCATAATTATGAGATAAAAACAAACAAACAAAAAGAAATCCAGTCAACTACTGAAAATGCCTTTTTGATGAGGGTCAGGGCAGAATGGCTGACAGGAAGGCATCTGTATGCTGACTCAAATGATAATTCTTTATAACTGTGCTCTGTAGAAAGGCATCACGGATTGCATGTCACTTTAAACCTTGAAAAAGAATAGCAAAAAAAAAAACTTTTTTGTTCCACTTATCTCAGCCAAGAACCATAATCTAGGGTCCCTGTCACATTCTGACGAAGACCATAAAGTTCCCACTGTGTCTAAAAATATTGAAGAACGCAGCAGGAATGGAAAAATGTGCATTACTAATTCCTACCTACTGTATATCCCTGTCAGGTTCTCAATGAATGATAGGAATCATTTCCTATCACACACACTTTTACACATTGTCCAGGTCCAACGAGATCGAACCAGGCTATTACTATTTCCGATCAGATTGCACCACACATGCTTACTACGCCGCCATTGGTATATTGGTATCCAGCGGGTTGGTATAAATACCGTGACATAGTGTAATGTAGTGCTTTTCATCTCAAAATTATGCCGTGAGGACTTGGATTCAGTATTTGTAATAAATTCGCTGAACATGGTGATAACCTGCTGAATGTGCCTGAAGAGGTAGTTGAACTCCATTGCCATAGCAACAACACAGAGACGTCCCAATAACAACTCCAATCTTTCCCTTCCACGCCATGCTTGTACTGTAGTACGTCAATGAAGGCCCTAGAGGTGTTAGTTACTGTACACCGCTCACTGGTCAATGCCATCATTACTATGTTCTTATTAGGTTCTTCATGCATGTTGCTTCGACCGTGTCCTCACCAGGCTATTTTTGAACATGTCCAAATACTGTAGAGCATGGCAATGCCATGTTCTACTGTGATCCTGCCAAGTTGCACATGTTCTTACTGCATTCACCCAATTTTTGCAGACTGAAGTAGTGGGAACATGGCTCAGTGTGACAGAGAGTAAGGCTAGAGTGGGCGCAGGCTCAGCAAAACTGGACCGTTGAAGACGTGAAAAGAAATTTTGCTTGGTCTTTGTCCTTTTCATCTCCGATCCATTTTTACACATTTTTCGTCAATAAAATATCCAGATAAAACTGTCGCAAACACTAAACACATTTACTCCTCTTCTGTGTAACATTTGGACTTGGTTATTGAACCCGCCTAGAGTGAGCTCAAGTATTCTGTTGGCAGTTTTAGGCAACAGGGCGCATCATCAAATCCTGCAGATGTGAACGCACGTATAGTGCCTAAGAGCTTAGAGCAGTGACAGGGCCTCTTCTGTCAGCAAAGATAAAGTGGACTGTGCCGGATTCAGGCGGTGCTAAGAGCGCAGGTGGGCACTTTATCAGCGATTCTCATGCTGAGCTTCACTGAAATAATTACAAACAAACTGCAACACCCACCTGGTAAATAAGCCTAATTCACTGTTACTGATGGCAGCTTCAGGTTGGGGAAGAAAAAAAAAAAAGAAAAAAGAAAAAAAAACTTTTCACTGAGGGAGCAAAACCTAGTAGTCTGGCACATATTTTTACACAAATAACTTATTTTTAGACCTGATGAAATAATACAGCTCATTTTTTGAATGCCCATAAATCCATTCAAAGAACTAGACCATTTAAAACTAAACTAATCTACAACTAAATAAATGTAAACTGTAATTAGCTTTGAGGACGAGGATGTCTGGGCAGTTTCTGAGGTTTAGCTGTCAGATTTAATATTGAAACCAGAACATTCGGATAATAGAGAATATATTCAATTCAATTCAATTCAATTTTATTTCTATAGCGCTTTTAACAATGGTCATTGTCTCAAAGCAGCTTCACAGAAATGAAAAGAAAATGAAAAGAAGACTTATGGAAATGTATATATGTGTAAGAAAAATGTGACTAGATAATGAGATTGTCCCTGATGAGCAAGCTAAGGGTGACGGCGACAGTGGCAAGGAAAAACTCCCTGAGATGGCAATAGGAAGAAACCTTGAGAGGAACCAGACTCAACAGGGAACCCATCCTCATCTGGGTGATAACAGATAACAGAAATTGTATAACATCATCTGTGTTATGCAGATGAAAGTTCGATATAACAGAAGTTAATTTAAATCAACACAAAGTCCAGTTCAGCTCAGGGATGAGTCAGCAGGTGCAGAGGGCAGATGGGGGTCTGGATGACTGGGATATGAATATACTGTATAGGATTTATACTGTAGACTGTATGAAAAGCGTGGCATTCCAAGACCTAGTAGGCAGTGATGATTAGTTCCTAGCTAACATCAGAGGGCACATTATTTTCCTATATCATTATGTTTGGCTCTCATGGTACATTACACTTCCAGACTCTGAATTCTTGTTAAGTTCTTGTATGTTTAGAGCAAATCTGTCACACTATATGGATATGGCCAAATGTTTTTCTTTTTTTTGACAGCAGGCCATCGCACCCATATGTTAACTGGTGAACATCCTATCCTAGATTTTGTTCCTTGTTTTGATAACCTCCACTCCTCTAGGAACGCTTTCCTCTACAGTTTGGATGATGATTGTGGTGATTTAAAAAAAAAAATTAACACCATTTGGCAGACGTCCTCATCCACAGTAACTAACATTTGATCTCATTAAACATTTGAGAAGTTGAGGATTAAGGGCCTTGCTCAAGAGCCTAACAGTGACAGCTTGGTGGTGCTGGGTTTGAACCTGGGAGCGTCTGATCAGTAGTCCGCTGCCTAAACAATTGACCCTGACTGCCTGAGCTATATTCACGTAGCCACAAGAACATTAATGAAGTCAGTTACTGATGCCTGGGTTCAATTAGTGTAGTAAAGGTGCAGTTCATCCTAAAGGTGTAAATTGGTGTCAAGGCCAGGACTCGGTGCAGACCAATCAAGTTCTTCAAAATCAACCTTGGTAAGCCAAACTACTGTATACTGTATATCTTTATGCGCCTTGAGTAATTGTCATGCTGGAAAAAGGTTTAGAGACTTTTTTTTTGGGAGGTTTTTTGCTTCTGATAAAGGGAATTCCTAAAGAACTTTGAGAATATGGGTGCCAACCACATATGAGTGTGATGGTTAAGTGTTCACCTACTTTTGTGTATTTAGTGAGGATTTAAATTCATGTAAGAGCATATGCATTTGAGTTTTTATGAGGGCAAATGACAATTTGCTACTTGTACCATTGCTAGCCAATTCAGCCTGATTGTTGCGATAATGTTAGCCAGTGTGCGCTCTTTTAGCTGGGCATACAGAACATATGTAGCACTATTAATATTTGCTCTTACATCAGCGAGAAGAAGATATAGAGAAATTAAGGATATGCATCCACATAGATAACTTTACACTAATGTTTTTCACTCTATAAAAATTAAACAGTCTATCTTGAGTCAGAGTGGTTTATGTAGGAAGTTTATGGAAGCAGTCCCGGGTGAGAGCTGCCCGAGTTACCGCAGTAGCAGCCTCAAGTTAAGAAAAGCTTGTTTATTGTTTTACTTTATGCTAAGACACTATAACTCCCACACATAAACGTAATTGATCCTTGATCATAACCAACTTTGAAAGAAATTAGCTGTGATTTAATTATATATTTATCGAATATGAATGCATTATTATTATTATTATTATTATTATTATAGATTTTTAAACATAGTTATTCCAAATAAGCAAATATACCATATTGGATAATTAGAAACTAGGAATTAGTGTAGTACACATTTAACATTGCAGTATGCTAAGGAAGGGTCATGTTCCTGCAACATGGTCCTCTCTAAAATTTAGATTTTTCTTACGGCCCTGAATCACAAATACAAAGGCGATTGTTGAGACTGGCTGGCATGAGACTCCTTAAGCCACCAGGAACCGCACTGTCCCAGTAATTCAGGCATGGCACGGTGACAGCACCTCCCTCAATGATCAACGAACAAACTGCATGCTTTATTTAACCACAGAGTGCACAAATATTCATGACAAACAAGAAAATGAGGTCAGGCTCCCAGCAGACAAAACCAATACATTTCTCTGCCACGTCTTAATTAAGTAGCTCTAATGCTTCGCTTGCTTACGGCTGTGTGATGAAGCTCCGAGATCTGACACAAATACACATTTATATGGGTGAGCTATCGTGCTGATGGTGCTTGTACAACCAGCAAATTACCTGTGTTGTAATGATGCATAGTAAATTGTCCGTAATCAGCGAGCAGTCAAGCTAGAAATTTGAAGATGACCACTGTAATATGACTAAGGAAAAGCGTATGAAATTAAAAACGGCCTGGAGCCGTGTCCGTGTCTGCAGAACGGCTGCGTGATAAATCGCAGACAATCGAGACTGCGATTCGGCCCTAGCCGTTAGTTAATGGAGGACTTTCATTTGGACATATGGACACTTCCGTACAATCACGCGTCCCTAATTGGAAAAGGCGCCGTTTTTTCCAAAAGCCGAGCAATCACCGTGATTAATGGCAGACGCGCTGCTGAGGATCCTGACCTCTGATATCTGTTTCGAATGTTCCGCAAAAGTTATGACACATCGCAGGTTCACACATCCTGACCAAATCACAGGATCTTCCAAGGACTACAGTACATAGTGACTGTGAAGTCAAACGTGCTAATCGCTGCAAATTCCGCCAACTGTTTTACTAATCATAATTGTCTAAGGATATTAGAAAAGTGTAGGAGAAAAAGGTTTGACTCTGTACGATAGAAACCTGAGAAGCTGATTTATATAACATATTTAAAAAAAAAAAGGAATTAAAAAAATTCCACACAAATCAGTTCCTCACTTACAGTTCGACCAGCTGAAGGTTCTTGAACAGCTGCCAGGAGAGTGTAGTAAGTGGGTTCTTGGATAGATTTCTGTAAGGCAAGACAAAAATATTAATTAAAGCAAGCTCATGTAGAACTATTTCATTATTTATGACAATGGGGTGACGAGATAAGGCCCAGCATTACGTGGAATTACTGTTGTAAGTGTTTTATTCCTCAGAAATCTTCGCAATGTTTCCCAGTTTTGCTTCCTAATTCTATCAAACAGTACAGTATATCATACATCAGCTTCCAGACAGGTTATAAAGGCTTTCCTACAATACAGTATGTGCAGTGTGAAGCCAGCCAACCACATCGTTACTAACTGTTGCTTATGCTGTAGCATCACAGAGCAGAAGAATATGTATTTACGCTCTTCTGCATACATGAGCTCACACGATTGGCTAATTTCTCTATGATTGACAGTGGAGACAAAATGTGTCTTCCCACCCAGAGAGCATGTCAAATTCTGTTCCCTTGGTATCCAGTCATGGATGCGATAGAACACTTTTATCTGTTGTGTCGTTCTAGAGCTCCACCATGCATATTCTTTATATGTTGAGAGACATCAAACATTATTGCACCTTTAGAAAATACATTTATATTTGTGTGTGTGTGTGTGTGTGTGTATGTGTGTGTGTAGGTAAAATTATTATTATTACTTTTTTTTCCCACTCCAAATTTAATGTGCAACAGCCTTAGTCCAAGTGCTCCTAAAAGAGTTAACAAAAGCCAGGCAGGCTTTATGCAACAGGAAGTCAGGGAGAGGCTCCATCGCTGCCAAGAAGAGCTGAGAGAAAAGGAACACAGCTGCGAGGGACGAAGCCGCTCCGCCAACTCAATAAGGCGAACTCGAGCGCTTCGCAGTCGGAAAATTCAAGAGGCAATCAAAGGCTAGGGGTTATAAAAGCCAAAAAGCTGGCTGGGGACTCATAAATGGCTTCTAACCAACGACACTGGGGTCATGCTTTGTGTAAAGGGACATTAGCAAATGAATGTTCATGATACAGAGTGAAAGCTTCTCTTTGCAACGAAAAATTGAAGTTATTTACCTTGTTACCTATGCCTGGTGGCCCATGGGGTATTGTATAAAATGCTGTGAATATAATTCTCAGTGCCTGCTTTTTACAAATGCTTTTTACCTTTAGTCTTCATTCAACTGTCCAAATATTTATGGACTATACAAAAGAATCCAAAGTTCAGTAAATGGATATTCTGTGCTTAAACCTCAAATAGTACTGTAAACAATTATAGGAATAAGGAAAATATATATTGTATTATATAACAAATACAGTACAAGGCCCATGATGGCTTAGTCGTTAGCATTGTCGCCTCACACCTCCACGGTCAAGGTTCGATTCCCGCCTCAGGTCTCGGTGCATGGAGTTAGGCTAACTGGTGTTCCCAAATTGTCCGTAGTGTGGGAATGACAATCGGGCATCATTCTGGCAACCAGAAACAATGGATATATCTCCAGGGAGGGGGTATCCATCACCCAATAATACCCTCCCCCTTCCCCCCCACCCCCCCAAAAAAAATGCAGCATGGCGACATAGTGGTTAGCTCTGTGCCCGAGGGTTCGAGTCTCGTCTTGGGTTCGTGTGGGAAGTTTGCATGTTCTATCTGTGCTTGGTGGGTTTCATTTATGGTATTCAGGTTTCTTCCCACAGTCCAAAGACATGCACATTAGCCTAACTGGCGTTTTAAAATTGCAAGTAGTGTGGGATGGAGTGCGTGCTTGTGTGCCCTGCGATCCAAGGTGTACCCTTCCTAGTGCTCAGTGTTTAAATATTATTTTATTTCTTTTGATTTATATAGGGTAGTTATAGGGATTGTGAGCAGTACATCAAGAGAAGGAATGCATTTTCTTCCCATGGATACAACAACACACACTAAGAATGGTCATTCACTTCTGATAGAAACCCAGAGGCAGTCTTTTGGGTTACACATGTGTAAATGTTAGTTCATCATATCAGAATCGATTCTGTGTAGTACCAAGGAGGTTGAGGAAGGAAGAGGCGGTAAGGCCGCCTTTAGAGAGCCTATTTTGACTATATGACCGGCTCATTTTCAGGGTCGTTGGGAACTCTTATGAGTTTTATAACAAGCACGGCTCGCTGCTGAGACCCGTCACCATAGCAACAAGCTCAGCCGATGCAAGCTGATGCAGTGGGAGGAGTTTGCTTGGCTCTGCACTGGTCTCTGGTGTCATCACCCCCTACACACACACACACACACACACACATACACACACACACACATACACACACATACACATGCGCGCACACATTTCTCACTCCTCAGGAAGTCTAGGTTGTACCTTTTTTGTATTCTGACGCTTGTTATTGACTCAAGAATTTCTGAAGGGGGTTATCAAACCATGTTACATAAATCCCAACATGGCATTGATTTTTCTCTGTTCTAGAGCCTGCAGAAGGGAAATGTTCAAACTGTATTTAAGAACAGTGTATTAACAAGTGGTCAGTCGTTATAGCTGGATTATTCTGAGGTTAGGATGACATCTCTTATTTTAAAGTTATACATGTATTCATCCTAGCTTTAAATATATAAATATGTGGGAACGACACAATATAAAACCGAGCCGCTTCTAACGGCAGAGCTGTCAAGAAGTCAGTTTTCCTTTCTTTTCTGTCAACTCATCACACCCACATCGTGAACAGGTAGCCTTTTATTTTTGTAGGTTCACTGAATCAGCGCCTTTCAGAGATCAAGGCCAGTCCGTCAGAGCAAAGCTGGTGACTAAGCAGCGGGAATCATCCGCAGTGAATTCCTGAGCCTCGAGCCAGCAGCGCAGCCAAGTGAAGGAAATATCACAACTGTAATCAGACAATCGCCTGGTGACATAAATATTTTATTACAGGGCCGAGAGAAGAAACACGGTCGCAACAGATGTGAAGCCCATGGTATTTACAGAATTTCCTCTCCGAGTGTCCCGCTGAGAATTAACATTGTGAAAAAAAGCTTCAGCCTTGTCTCATTTTTGCCCAAACCACCTACATATTTAAAGAGATGCTCTTTAAAAAGGTCACTTCTCACCAAAGTGAAGAAAAATGTTAGGGGGAAAAAAGGAATAATTTGTTGACTGAAAGTTAATAAATTAGTGGGGGAAATTTATTTGTCATCTGATGCGAAGAACCGCTGCGAATTTAAGGAACCTGGTGAATATTGATATTGAAAAACTAACAGTGTGGCAGACAGAAAAGAGCATAATCAGGTCAGAGGTCTCGGAGTCTAAAATGCTACCCTCATGTTTTTCTCAGTCTTTGATTTGTAATTAAGGCATATTTAGGCAATGAGGGATCCAAAAGAATCGGCCTTATTACACAGCAGCCCACGTCACGAGTTGTAGTAAATTCATCGTTCTGCGCTGAGAACCAATTTACAGAAAAGAAATATTAGTAATAATTGTAGAGAGGCCATTTTAGTCAATTTTGTATAACAGATTCAGCGCATGGTAATTTGTAACAGCTACTGGAACACTCAAGACAACAGCTTTAATGTGGAGCTTGAGTAGGCACAAAAATATGCTTCATTTTTGTAATCATTGCCTCATTATGGACCAGTGGTGTTGAGCAGAACAGAGGGAGTCATTAATTCCCATGTGCTATAGGAGAACTATAGGAAGTCGGAGTACATTTCTTTCTGTACAGCAGCTGTTTGCTTTCCTGACTCGATATACCTGACTCACTTTGGTATTACTCTTTACTCACAGCTAAATGTGCCAGCCAGGGATATTTGTTGATTCAGTGCTAATTATGGGAATCAAGTGGCATAACAGAAGTGCATTATTGGATATTTCTGGGTAAGTGGTGCGTGGGTGGATGGATAAATGAACAAATGTATGTATGGACGGATGGATGGATGGATGGATGGATGGATGGAGAGAATATCCAATAAATGCTGAACAATTCAACAATTCTAATGCTTTATTTCGGCTTGAAATGTTCAGCTATTACGACAGCTGTTGTGAATAATCTCCCTTGGATTCCCTTTTAAGAAGACTGAATTGAACAAACAGCCTATACCCAGACTCACTCGTGCTTCAGTTGATAATCATGTCTGCATATCTTCGATTTGAACCTATAAGCTGCTGCTCTAATCATATCGCCTGCCATCTGTTCATCACAATCACAAGAACCTTATTTACAATAGGCTCATCCTGAACATCCTTTCAGTACAATTAATGCCATTGACCTTTTTCTCTCTTCCGCATCTCTATACTTTGATATATCATAATTATACGATCCAGCGTCAGCCTGCGGAAAAGTGCAAAAAGAATCCTGAAAAAGCCCAGTCAACTCACCATTTTCGAAAATTCACATAAGACCCATAGCATGGGCTCGGTGCTGAAACTCTAGTTAAAATGGTTGCCTCTCTGCTGACCCGTGTCTAAAAACATGTTAGGTGCTGGCCTTTAGTGTGATTCGACTTGAATTCCCAAAATATTTTCTCTGAGTGTAGTGAGCCAGTGTAGAGACCAACAAATATGCTGAAGGTGATCGCAAAGACAAGAAAGATGGGAGGCTGAGAACGTGTTCTGTGCAGAACCAGAGTGAGGGCTTAAATGTGACCCTGTCTGTAAAAACCCAGCTAAAGTTTAAAGTTTTTGTTTGCGATTCAATGTTTACTGCACAACATCATATCTCGAACTTTTTAGAATTGCCTTTCTGAACATTCAATGTTTTTCGTTATTTTAAAATAGTTTCAACTTTAAATATTTTAATAAGCGTTAACATTTGAATAAATGAAATATGTTTTTAAAAGCATGACATGGATCAAAATAACCCCTGGTGTGAGAGAGTTTGTTTCAACGCAATGTTCCTCTCATGTCATCTTATGGACTTTTTCCTTGCCACACTCACCTACCGACTAACAACCCTGAACAGTCTACAAACCCAATGATCCTTACATTGTCCAAGTCTAGCTTTAGTACAGTTGTACAGTCTGACAGCTGCCAGCAGGAATGACTTCCTCTTGTACTCCTTCCTATCATCTTGACTAAAAGGTACTCCACAAGCTGACAAGTATGCCCTGGAGGAGCTGGAGATATTATCTGTAATAGTTATCAATCTGGACACCATTTTCAACTCTACCACTTCCGAAAAACTTGCTTTATTGATGAGTTTATCTCGACTGTTAGCCTCTGTCATTTTTATTGCACTGCCCTGACAGACCAGCGCATAGGAAATAACAGTCCTGGCCCCCATAAGTCAAGAGACTGTAAGTTTAAATCATGACAATGCCACAGATGTCTTGTTTGGGGTCTAAGAAAGCAGAACAGCTCTGATGGTATACCATAGGTTTACAGTTGGAGGGGGTTCACAGAAAGTAAACATGAATGTTGACCAAGCTGTTGACTATGTGCCAATAGCGAAATCGAGTAATGTTTAAGTCATGTCAGTTAAGTCTTTATTTGTCACATACTGTATACATTACAGCACAGTGAAATTCGTTCTTCGCATATCCACCATGATACAGCGAGCCTGGAGCAGATAGGGTTAAAGGCCTTGCTCAAGGGCCCAACAGTGGCAACCTGGTGGTGCTGGGGATCAAACCACAGATCTTTCGATCAGTAACTCGGTGCCTTAACCCTCTGAGCCACTGCTTTAAGTAGTGCCCAAACTGACTTATGACTTTTACTTATGTAAATCATTGGATTAATTGCCAGACATTCACTTTATCCCAGAAAAGAAATTTGTAGAGCAGAAATCTTTTATATAATGGTGCTCCAACAAATTGACATTTCCTACTATATTATATACTAGCTTTAGTAGCCGTACCTGTGTCAAGAGTTTGAAGTTTTTAGTTAAAAGGTTGAAGCTGATCAGCTTTAATGTAATCATTAATTATTATTATTCAGTTTGAAGCCCACATACATGCCTGTCTTTCCGTACAACAGAACTCTCTGCCTAATTGATTAATACAAATAAATGAAAATTTGTACACTCCAATCAGAGAGAGAATCACAGATGAGAAATCAAAAAAGTAAATCAGAAAAAGATGATGTTTTGTCTTAAATCAACTCCAGTTTCACTTATACCACTTCAGCGCTGTTATTTTAACAGTGAGAATATTGACTCATTCCAGTAGTCAAGCTTTTCAATAATGTATGTTGGTGCACATGTTTTTTTACATTGAGCAAGTAGCTAATTATTAACTTATTTTAAAGGACAACTGTCCATAACGTCTCAGCTTTTACACAACATTTTGATTTCACTTATGGTGCCAGTTAAACTACAGGGCGATATGAACGTCTGGCCAAAATATCAATAAATTCTTTAGAATTTCCATCAGTCGACTTGAGACACACACACAGTTTGACGCATACACTGTTAAAACGTGCGGTTCATAATCTGGCGCAAAACATGATTACTCGCACTGTCATGTCTGTGTATTGCGGATTTTATCAGGTTGTGCTGTAGGTACATTCCGGGTGTTTCTGTGTCTTTTGCAGACTCTGTGTATACAGTACATGGTTAACCATCTCGTTGATTGGCTCTGTTGAGTCATGCGTATAACCTCGAACCAAAAGCCCTAAATGAGTAAAAAAAAAAAAAAAAAAAGGCTAGATGCTTTGATGCAATCTGGCTGGACAGACCTACAGACAGACATTTCTGAGCAAGTTTTTGTTTTTTCGGGTCTGAACAATGTACAGACAAAAACTTTCTTTTATTTATATAGATATCATGGGACAACTGGGGGAAAAGCGTCTTCTGTCTTAGATAAAATGCTAAGGTGAGGCCATAGCTCAATACAGTGATTTAGTGAGTCAGCATTCAGGCATTTTTTTTTACAGTAGTTAATAATGACAAATTATTGGAACACAACAAATGAACATTAGTACAAGGTTGTTAATTGACATTACAGCTTCCACACATGTACAGTAATGGAAGAAGCAATGAACCTGTTGCAGCATTATATTCTGGCCATTCCTCTAAGAAAATCCTCTGAACTTCCTAAGATTATGTCAGTCCCTTTTGAAGATCCTGCAATTTCCAAGTCCTCCCGATATTTTCAGTGTAACTCAGGTCAGGAGATAGACTCAGCTGCTGAAGGTCATTTTGCCTATACAGTATGTTTGAGGTCATGGTCATGCTCAAACGTCCATCCTGCCCCTAATCTCCTCAAATGCTTGTTTGATAAAGATTAAAATCTATAATATTCCCGACTGCACCTCTCCGTTCACGTTTCCTTCAATGATGTCTAATTTGCAGAGAAGATGCAGGAAGACCTTAATGAGGACATGGTAACAATGGCATGGACCAGTTAACAACATAATTAACACTTCTTAAGGACTTCATTGACGAACTGCAATCACCAGCGCTGACAGGAATGATTGGGTCATGTTCCGACTGAGTTGCCATTGGGATGTCATTGCGGTGTTGCTCCATCAATGGAGTTCGCACAATGACCTCTTCTACGAACATGTCACAGTAGGTCCATGTCACATTGAAGAGACCTGGTGAGTGCAAGATCATGTAATTGGAAGGAAATTAGTGACAGCATGATACTCATTCAGAACCTGACAGGCGCATGGCTATAGGACTATAGACATTTCTCCATTTTGACCCTGTTCTCGCTGTGTTCTTCATCTATACTGTAGATATATGTATATATAGGTGCATCTCAATAAATTAGAATATCATCAAAAAGTTTTATTTAAAGATTTATTTCCGTAATACAATTCAAAAAGTGAAATATATTATAAAAATTCATGACCATGAGAGACCATTTAAAGAATCAGAGTTAATTAGCTTGTGACACCATGAGGCTCCAAAATTGAACTTTTTCACAATATTCTAATTTTCTGAGACACTGAATTTTGAATTGAATTATGTCTTTTCGGTGATATTCTAATTCATTGAGATGCACCTATATAAGTGGATCAAATTTGTATGAATCCTTATTTTCCCTCACTTCATATTGATGTTTTAAACATATAAAAGTAAACCAGCAAATACAACAATGCTTAACCACATAAAAAAAGGCAGTTTACTACAAAATGTATTGGTAAAGACAACTCTGAATGTACCATGACTACCAAGATCGACTCATAGAATATTGCAGGAATGAAACAGTCACTTTAAAGTAAAATTCTGCGGCCAAGCTAATCATGTCAGACTGCATTTAGACTTGATAAGTGAGAACCCACATCTTCATTATAAGCCGCATAAACTAACAGTTATTATTCAAACAAATAGATGCTAGATATGAGGCAATCTATTGCTGCTTAATAGTTGTTTATTCGCCCATGCATACTAATTATGTCTTAGAAGTATTGGAGAAGAGTCCTTTTGATCCACGCTAAGGACAATGACAAGCCCTGCATTTGCATGCCAAATAAGGGGAAGAAAAAAAGAATCGAGACCCTGCTCGGTGCCACAGTAAGAGCTGTGGCGGCTACACTGTGTATTTCAATAATCTGATGCAATACCACTCCTTGCACCATCTGTGCTGTCCCATTTTAACTAACTTACTACTGTATTATTCAGTCTTTATGTCTGCCCATATTGAATATACAGAGTACTGTATGTAGACTGTGTGTTAAAGATGTAATATATGCAGTACTGTACAAACATTCTAAATCATGCAAAAATGAATTTCGAAATAATTAAATTCTACATTTTAGAACTTTAAACAAACAAAAAAAAATGCTGTAATAATGTAATAATCCCACAATCGTAATAAATTTCTTGAAGGAAAATGTATTGCGTTTGGGGATTATTACATTAAAAGCTGCAAATGTATATTACTTTTGTGGTTTATTACGTTTGAGGGTGTTACAGGACTTCATTATGCAAAATTCACTTTTTAATAATTTTTTTAGGCATGCAGGTTGTTTTTCATGTGTGTTCAAGTGAACAATATTTCCTGCTTTTTGTCCTTTTCCAGTTTTTAGATTGGCTGTGGCTTAAACAAGCCAGTTAGATTTGTCCCTATTGTGACCTTATATAAGAAGAGCCCCTTGTACAGTACTTAAGCTTGTCGCTACTCTCTGGCAGGGCAGGTCTCAGCACTGGCTCATTTACATAGACTTGTGAAATGGTGCATTTGAAGTAGAATTGGCAGAGTAATAACAGGGGTTTATGGTATAAAAATTGCATCTAAGGGGTATTTCAGCTGGAGCATTAACAGACACGCTTTGAATGAGCTCTGAGTCCTGCGTTAACTTAGTAAAATGTGAGACCTTTAAAGTTCCGAGTTAGCTTGGGGGAGTGTGTTATAGCTGAATAATTAAGTCTGGGATGGCGATTTCACATTTCGATGCATCACATGACCCTCTTGTTTATTTTGCCACAACGGTGTGTCCCATCATGTTTTATTCCTTACACAATAAGTAATATAATAAGGACACATTGAGGGAAAAATAATCGTCTTCCAGATGTACTTGCAAAGGTGCATTAAAACTCATTAGCGAATCTGTTTGCGGTTTGTGATTTAGAGTCGCTACTACAGTTCAAGAGCTTGGCGCGGGTTCAAGTTAGGATGTACTCAGGCACTTGAAATCATTTTCGTCATGAATGAGAAATTCATTTGAAAAGATCCCTTTGAACTTAACCTTTGAATGAACCATTTCGAATAGCGGTTCAGACTGTTTCACCCCATTCCAGCAATGTGAGAAGCAAATGCATCCTTTTGCCCATTCATACTTGATCAGGCAGAGAATTATGTATAAAGCCTCTTCAAACAATCCTTCGAAAGGATGTGACTGTGCTGTGAATCAGCCTGAGTGAAACTGCCCACACTGAACGACTGACTAAATGTCGTCTTTCTGTCATAACATAACAGCGCAAAAAAAATCCTCCCAGATAACCTTGAAAAAAAAAAAAGAAGAAGGTAAACACGAAGCTGCAGATTAATTGCCTATCTATGGTTCAAGGGCTGAAAAGATTTCTTCAGAATGTCTACAGCTAAGTTTCAAAAGGCCCTTTGGTGCAGGTGCGGTGCCTCCCATCCCACTGCCGCTCTTTTGCCGCTCAATGCACCTAGGCTGAGTCATGCAGCTGTCTATTATTCATAGCTGCAGATACCTGCTTTAAATTTAAAAACAACACTGAAAGTCCTAAAAGGATTGGCATCATGTCTGAAAGGAGATGGAAGCCAATATTTTGCTGTGGAGTCGAGGTTTATCTGCACTGATAAAGCTTAAAATATAGGATAAATGCTGCTTTCATATGTGGGCTCTTGTAGTTTCTTTCTTTGTAATTCTGGCAAAGTTACCATAAGTCTCTATTGCTAGTTTGAATCAAATAACACTGTATGTATCTTATAAAATGTCAACATCTCAACTTTATTAATAATATTTTAAATTAATATTATAAAAATGAGCACAGGGGATTAACGTCACCGCCAGGTGAACTAAACAACAGTGATCAACAACTATACACCAGCAAAGGCTTGACAGGATCATGGGCACCCAAGGCTTACCCATGCCCATGGAGACTAAAGGCTAAACCGAGTGGTCTTGATCCCACAGACAAACCAATGCAGAAAAATCGCAAACAGAAAAAAAAAAAAAAAGTCAATGTTGGCACTGAGAGAAAGGCACCACAACACACAATGCACACCAGCAGCCCACAGTACCTAAAACCTTTCATTGCCAAACACCACAGTACACCCTAAAGGCACTGTGGAGACAAACCCTGAGGAACCACAGCCACCCTGGCGGCACAAGGGGAACTGAAAACCTTGGTGGTTATAATGTTAATAGCTTTAATGTTATGGTTGATCTGTGTACAAGGGAATATTAAGTGCATTGATCTAAAGGAGGCAAGTAATAAACCATTTCATCTTCCACACCCTAATACTTGAAACTGGTATAAAGTTGGTTTTCAGGAGTTTGCTCGGCCCCTTAATTCCAGTGAAAGGAACTATTAATGCTCAAGACATTTTGGACAATTTCATGCTCGCAACTTTGTGGGAACAGTTTGGGGATGGCCCCTTCCTGTTCCAGCATGACAGCACGCCAGTGCTCAAAGCAAGGTCCATAAAGACACGGATGAGCGAGTTTGGTGTTTTGGTAGAAGACCTCATCTTGATAGAACACCTTAGGCATGAATTAGAGCGAAGACCACGATCCAGGCCTTCTCGTCCAACATCAGAGCTCATCAACATCTGAGCTCACAAATGCGCTTCTGGAAGAATGGTCAAAATTTTTCATAAACACACTCCCAAACTTTGTGGAAAGCCTTCCGAGAAGAGTTGAAGCTGTTCTAGCTGATTGTGTACTCAGCACAGTTTTGTGTAATATGTGTTTAAATCAGGAAAGGATATTGTTCTGCTTACCCAATATATATAACTGAATAGGTCGATACTTGATTGCATGATATCATGCAATTTCAGAAAAAAAAGATTTTGCACAACATGAAACATTACAAAAGCCGGTCCTAGATTTTCAATTTTTTCAAAACTGCTATAATTATATGATTTTCACATTGTGCAATTTCAAATGAAAGTCCTACAAGGATTTAATACTGAAAAGCATATTTTATGCTTTCATTTTAGGTTGACTTTATAAGAAGGATGATTATTTTCTATGAATGATTTCTAATTAAGCATTCTGTTCATTGTTAGACGATTGTTTTTTAACTGATTGGCCCTGCCCTTTATTATACCAAATTATTATGATGCACATAGGACGTCCATTGGAATAGTTTCATACTTTATAACAGCCTGCACAATCTATGATAAATGAAGTCACATATGCTTGACATAATTTAGCTCTTTCTGCTGAAAAATGGCAAGAAATGGGTTGCATTTTTTAAAGGGCACATCAACAAGCAACTTGCTATTCAAATGCTCCTTCCGCTGATTGCCTGGCTTTGATGGAACTGGCTTCCAATGATTGCAAAATGGCTGAAAGAGATGAATTTAGAACATCGGACATCACGCTTTGAGATATATCTCTAGCAAGAGATGTTTAAAAAAAAAATAGAAAGTGGCTGTGCTGGTGGTGGTAGATGGTAGTACTGGGGTAATGGACCACTGGAGGGAATAAAGAATGAAAACATTTTAGACATGAATGATTTCTAGCTTGTAGAATCTGGGTAAAATGAAGGATCATCTAAGGTTCTCTTCCTCCAGCTGGTCTCTCCCAGCAGGTCGTCTCTCCAATGGCTCCTCCATATGAAACTCACGGATCAATTCAACCTTTCTTCTGTTAATATTGCTGCACCAATAACAGAAGCCCTTAACTCTTGGTTGCAAATGATCCTAGAGGCAAGAATCCAAAGCTGAATTGTTATTACCCTTTGCTTTTTCAGTCTGCACCATCAAAGGTGTTGATTGCAAGACCAAAGCTCAGATACTGACACCAATGCACAACAAAGGTGTGAGAGGGCAATAATGAACGAAGAGCTGTTACCATGAGCTCAATCTGACAGTGGGCCAGCACCTCTCAGCAGCAGTTCAAAACTGTCATCTGCTGAGCTGCTATGCCCTGGCACCTGGGTCTGCCATCTTGAGCTGTTCTGATGAACTGGAAGAGGAGGGCAGATGGCAGCAGGAACTGGCAGAGTTCTTTCTTTGGAGAGAAAAGCAGCACTCCTGTGTGAAATTCAAAACAGTGGGCTATCGTGACCTTACAGAGCTGCTCTTGATGCTCTCACCCAACAGAAGACGCTAGCCAAGTATCCAAAGGAACTTGAACATGGGTCAAGAAGAGCTAATCATATTCTCCTCTGGAACCATGCTCTTACTGTATATGGCCCCTTAAGAACAGATTTACTTGGTTCTCTGAAGAAAGCAATGATGTCTCTCTCAGACATTTTTTCATGTGTTGATGTTGAATATCATACTCTATTACAGGACATGTAGGTATTTACGCTAGCTTGGATTAACAAAAAAGAACTCTCACAGGAAGAGGATACAGGAAGGTGACCATATTTGTGCAGCATGTGCTTGTGATATTGCACAGGACAAAGATTTGCCTCCTCCATGTCTCTGGCACAGACTCTGTGGGTTTGGCTGAAATGTCTCAAGAGCTCATCAGAGTCTCCACAAGCACAGCAGACCCAAACAGATGTCACTCTAACTCATAAAATATTATAGGTCTCTTCTTAGATGTATGAGACTCTGAATTCGATTTAATGATGAAAATGCACATATGAAGTATGGCATTAAACGTGATGTGATTTTATCTGAAAATTAGCAATAACAAAAATGCAATGTAATGTACTGTTACTCTCACTCATTCTCTATACTGCTTATCCTGTACACGGTCACATGAAGCTTGGAGCCTATCCCTGGGGACTCGGAGCATGAAGCAGGGTACACCCTGGTCAAGGTGCCAATCTATCGCAGGGCACACACACATACACTATGGGCAATTTGGGATTGACGATTAGCCTACTACTGGGAGGAAACCGGATTACCTGGAGCAAACCCACCAAGCTTGAGGAGAACATGTAAATTCTACCACACAGACCCGAGGTGGGAATTGAACCATTGATTTATTGTTACGTCATTTCATAATTTGACATCATTTCATAATTTTATAATCAGGCCTTATACTCAATCTGATTCAAGAACTCAACATCATTATGTCATCAAGCCAGTATTATATATATATATATATATATATATATATATATATATATATATATATATATATATATATATATATATAAAATATTATATATTATTTACATATATTTATTCTACATATTCCATATATATGATCAGTGAGATCATATGGATCCCCAGAATAGTCACATCATTTATTTTTCTAATCAGTTTGCTCCATTACTAAACTATGCAAATAGTTTAGGGAAGGACATTGAATTGTATAATTTAATACAACAAGCTAATTCATTAGAAAGAAGTTGTGACCATTTCATGGCTCAGTATAATCCCAGACCAACCTACAGTAAGCAGAAACAAATTAAGCATTTTTAGTTTTTACTTGGTTCAATCCTGCCTAATTTCCAAGGAACCCACACCTTATATGCCTCATTGGTACATTACACTTCTTCTAAACTAATTGTAGCTTAAACAGTACCATTTTTGTTTAGTTTTTTATTCTTGACTGTTTTTGGACATCAATAAAAAGTGAAATGAACCACCACGGCATTTGATTTGCATTCAAATGAAATCCTTGATTGTTGCTTTAATAGGAAACCTGATTACCTGCTAAACACTCACCAGAAGCCACACCAGCATACTGAGGAAAGCATTTTTGAGAGGAGGAAAAATAATGGCTCCAGTCACAATTATACTCAGTCAGACAATTACAAAGCGCAATACATGACGGATAAACATACCTGTCCCCTGAAGTTTCTGAATCTCAGTTATACCGTGCATCCTGAAGGGCTAATGGTCCTTACCAAAACAACAATAAAATGTTTTACTTATATGGCTTTAATGATCTTTTCCATAATTAGGAATAGTGTATATTCTATAGTTAATTTACTGATTGTTAGCCCATGGCACAAAGAAAGGTTCATTAACATGAACATACATTATAGTGTGATGCAATGACAGCATTCTTATAGTTAGTCTGTATCTCAGTGGCTTAGAGTAGACTAATAGTTTTTATTTTGAGAAATGGGACCAACTGCATGTGTTAAAATATTATAGCTAGATACGAAAACAAATAATAACTCCATGTACATAATATCATATGTACATCTCTAACACACCAATTATGCTTTAGAAATGCAGTGATGTACTATAGCTGAGGCTGAAGAACTGCTTAGAGACCTGGGTTTTTCCAGTGATTCCTAGGCCATAGTGCTAGGGTTCATATTTATGTAAAAAAGGTTTAAAAGGGGTAAGCAGGCGGCACAGTGGCTTAGGGGTGCTTGGTGGGGATACTCCGGTTTCCTCACTCAGTCCAAAGACATGCAGATTAGGCTAATTGGTGTTCCCAAATTGGCCATAGTGTGTGAATGAGCATGTGAGTGTGTGTATATGTGCGAGTGCCCCCTGTGAAAGATTGACACCCCGTCCAGGGTGTACTGTACCACTCCTGGTGCCCTAAGTCCTCTGGGATAGGTTTCAAGCCCCCCGTGACCCTGTATACAGGATGAAGCGGTATAGATGATGAATAAGTGAGGGAGGAGTAAGCCTCATCACCTTGGTTTTATAGATGAAAAAACATACAGTTACATAATATTTCGTTTACACAAGCACCATGAACAAGAACAGAACAACAGTGCACTTTTTAACACTATTATTTTCCACAGATTCATGATTTCTTGCAATTAGGTGTATTTTAGCCATGATCGCACCAACACAGATGAAAGGCTAAATGGCCAAGTAATGCTCAGGATAGTAGCAGTTGTAATACTATCTAACGCAATGCTTTTACAACCTCATGAGCATTCTGTGATAGTTTTATGAAACAACCAGCAATGCTGATTCGTCAGAAGTTTTAATTTCCCACATGTACAACAAACTGAATGGAACATTAGAGGGAGATGTTTATTCTGGTTCCACGTGCTGCTGGCGCAATAAATTTCATCATGGGACAAACACAATCTTGGCATCATAGGAGATTGTTGGTAATCGTTGTTTAAGGTTAGAGTTAAGGTACTGAAGTCTGAGCATTAGCACCGCTGGGCCCTTGAGCAAGTCTTTTCTTCAGGGACACAGTATAATGATTGACTTTGCTACCTGGCCTGAGCTCCAAACTAGGATATGTGGAGAAAATAATTTCACTGTATTGTATTTGCTATAACAGGCGAATTGCATAGAATCTGTGGTTGTGTGATTTGAAAGTACAGAATTAAAATTTTCATTATGAATTAAAAAATTGGCTAAATGGAAGCAGTGTCATATATAAAAACGTTTTATTTAACCATAATACACTAGAGAATCTATATAAATTTTTAACCTACTGTAGACTAGTTTTGATAAGACATGACTGGGAAGAGTATGCTAAGAACAACTGGCAAAAAAGGTATACAACTGTTTGCGTTAGACTCATGTACTCAATCAAGCTAATTACTGGCAGGTCGAGTGTACCCTTAGGGTGCTGACAAAGTTCTTGAGCTTAGACCAAAAGGGAAAGAGAGACATCCAATATTGACAGAAAGAAGAAAAAGCACACAGGATGCAAGCAGGAGTCGAGCTGCTCCCCGCGCCGCAAAAAATCGACTCGCAGCCAGAATCTGATGAGCAGGCTGGAACAAGGCCCACCGCATTGGTGATCAGACAAGGTGTGAATGGAAGACATCTTTGCTTGCAACTCCCCGAGGTCTAAGAAAATCTTCCTCCCAGTCTCAGAGTTGAGCCACGATATTCTTGCCATCGCCTGCTCTAAGCCGTATACACAGAGCTCTAGTGGCCGTCTGTCAAAGGCAACCCGACTTCGTCTCATCTAGACCTTCAAACGGTGCATTGTTATTTCGGCTGATGCCGCCACCAGCAGAATGGGATCTGAAGGGATTGACTCATCTGTCAATTACAGCACGACTGTCACTGTTCAGGCAGCAGCTAAGCGTGCTGAAAGCTTTCAAATGGAAAAAAAAGCACGAATGCGTTGCCTTGACATGACAAAGAGGGAGAAGCAAATTCACAGGGGATTCCCTGCGCGTCTACGTCTCCGAGTTTATCAGCTACAGGGAATAAGCATGTCCCCGGAGGCTCGTGCATGGTTCAATGAACGGGTGTGACACGTGTAGAACTGCTATTGATGCGAGCACACTGTCACAGCGGGGAGATGCATCCTCCTGCTTTAGAGCGGTCACTGCATCCTGCTCCTGCAGTTGCAGCTATTAGCCCATCACCCTGCAGCGGCTAAACACAGACTGTGTGTTTACACATTGGGGTCTTTTGATGACGGCCTAGAACACACTTGCTTGCTTCTGCTTTAGGTGTCTGCCAGGGGCCTGACATGAAACCAGTTCAAACAACAGCAATTTGAACAGACAGGGGAGTCTGTAGAAAGGTCTCGAGTGTAAAACAACATTTCGCTGGCATTTGAAGAAGATAAAAACAGACAATTGTCTAGTCATTAACCACCAGAACTTATATATTTTCAGAAATGTCAAACTATTTTATTGTTGAAGTTCCCCGAACTTCAAAAATAAAACAATTGGTCAAATCTACTTAATATACTTCACGCATAAACTGGGCCCACAGAAAACCCAAGCTGTTTTGCTTCCGTTGTCAATGAACTCCGCACAGCGCCTCCCAGATGGTGTCTGGAGTCTGTCAGAAACACTTAGTGCCTGATAGTAAGGTCATCGAAACCTTTTCCTCAGCAAATTTAGCACCTCATACAGCTCAGAATGATGTGAGACAAAAGTATTACAGTTATAATCTCTCACATCCTTAGTATGTCTTCTATTCAAGTGCAGAAAGGCCGACGCAGTGCCACGGAAGTGACTCCATAGCTGTCAGCGTGTGTTAATTTACTCTCTGACGACTGACCTAAAATGACCGCATTTCCAGATACCTGGGATGTGTTTAAGTGTTAGAATGTTACAGAAAAACATATTAGAAAATCTGCTTTACTATCATTTATGGAGAGAGGGAGAGGTATTAGTGTAATAGGCTATAGTGTAAGTATCTGCTGCTACTCTGTGCATTTGTACATGAGAAAATATGTTTAACTTACTGTATACACAGCTGATATGTCATAGTGCTCAGTACTGTACTGCTGGACGGTTTCACATTTAATTCAGCTCAATCGAATTAATGTTTTAATGTGATTTTTTAAATTTGCTACTTGACAGTTATATATGTTTATATACAATACATGCATATATGTTTGTATTATTAAAACAACTGGAAATGCTGTTTAAACCAATACGAAAGAAAAACAGAGTTTTCTAAACGCAAAAGACTGATATTTGGAGAATTTGGAGAAGATGGGTAAACAAGCATATATATAAATAAAAGAAAGATTTTGTCTATTCATTGTTCAGACCAGTCTCAGAAAATGTTCTGTCTGCATGTCCGTCTGTCTGTATGTCTGTATGTCTGTCCAGCCAGATTTTGTCACAGCATCACGCAAAATTTCCCAAACAGAATTTAATGAAACTTTGGCAGTACATCTGTATTTACCTAAAGTTGAACCATGCCATAAATTAAATGAATGTGCTGAATAGAAGTGACATTCTGAGCATTTATGTACCAGATTGTTAACGATTTGCTTGACGTTTAAGCTGCGCCATAAGTAAAATCAGTTACAGTATGTACCGAATTTAATAATGTAAAAAGCTCCTAATAAGCTACTTCCTCAATGTAGACACCTAGATATTAGAAAATCTGAACTGAAGATTTTTACAAGGATTACTTCATATTTTCAAAGCTAAGTTCTTTTTTTACGGTAGACAGACATGTACATGGCTTCGATCTGAAACAACAATATCATTGACTATGTTAAAGCTAATCAGCTTATTTTTAGCTTTAACCTTTTAAATTTTTCTATAAACTCTTTTCAATGGCAGGTACTTGCGCTACAATGTAATATGTAATGCCACATTAAATCCTAAGTGGTAAATTGGTGTGAATGATGTCATTTTTGACCTCGGTATGTTGGATAGACACAGTAAGAAAGTGGACACCTCCATTGTGGTATTTTGTTAGGAACAAGCTAGACAGCTAACTCGGATATGTGATGTATATTATCTCTCTTAAACAGCAAACTGTAGAATACGTGTTTTAGTCTAAAGCTAAAATTTCTATATACCGCACAACTTATTTAAAGGTAAGAAGTTTACATTGTTTACGTCTGAAACTGTGAGCAGCCATATTGATTTGGTGTCACTCTGTAAACAGAAGGAAGGAGCTTGGATTTGAGAATAATACTGCAAGTTGACTTCTCAGTTATGGACACATTTAATCTATCTATAGCAAATTATGTTTTTAATTTAAAAAAAAAAAAAAGGTTGTTGTCCCATGCAGAGTAAGCGACAGATCTTCCTGCAGCCACCTACAGTAAATGTTCATTTAGGCAGCTTTTCCTCTTGTACTGTATTTTCCCTCCTTTTGGAGAAATGCAATTTTCTTGGTAATGTCACTGAGGTGTCCCATTTTCCCCAGGTGTTGATCATGGCCTTCCAGCAGTACATCCAATGATATAATAATCCTTTTGTACCACTGTACTGTACCTGATTAACACCTTTCAGCAACAAGATCTCAGACAGTACATGCTTTGTTATGGCCTGTGGTTTTAGCAGTCAGGTAAAACAAGAATTTCAAAAAATCCTCCAGAAACAAGCTAAAATTTTACTGAGTTACTTTTCTCATGTGGAAAAAAAACATCTTCTATATTCTGTTATTGAGTCTGTATTTTTTTCCCAGTTTTTTTTTTTTTCCAGGTTGCAAACATTTAGTAACTCAGACCCAAGGCGATGCTTTTTAGTTTAGTCCCCTAAGCCTCTGATTGTATTACGGCAGGTGCATAGCATATTAAAGTCATTGCTGCATGTCACTGTCAGCACAACAGCAACAATGGCAACGATTTAAATTCAACGAAATTGCTTGGAAATTCTTCTCATGAGGAACAATGTTGTTCATGAAGAGGGAGGCTGAGTCAGGTGGGGTAAACAATTTATAATTGGCCCTGACTGAACGAGGTGACATTGTAAGTAGTTTTGCTTAAATGACATTTTCGGACAGAGACCGAGTTAATGAGGGACAGACTTTCCAGTCCCCCCAGCAGGACCTGACCTTTAAGATTCAACTAAAACAACAGCTTTTCATATTTATACTATCTTAGTGTGAGGTGGAAGTATGGAGCTTAGAATCTGGCAAATGTTTCTGAATATTAATATCATATTTCTAGATTATTTGCATTATACTTTATTAAATTTTTATGTTAAAATGTGCTACGGTCATGATTCTCAGGGAGAAGTAAATGCTTTTTTTAGGTTCTACTTAAGTAGCTAGTTTTTGAAGGTGATAATGCATTAGTTGATGCTTAGTAGATGCTCAAAATAACTATTTACCTAACATTCTAGGGAGTTAGCCTAGCTTGCTGGCAACTATTAAGTAACTCAAATTTAGAAGTTTTTCTTTTTCAGAAATATTAAACTATTAATATAAACTATTTCAGTATAGCACGAAAATCTTTATATACAATACACAAGTGTGGCACAAACCCTCTCTGAATTTAACCTCTCTAAATATGTCTACTGCACTTATCCCTTAGAATCCTTTGTCCTTTTAACACAAAATCTTTATTTCTAAGCTGTTTTTTTTTTATACAGTATGTTTATTTGGAGTTGTAAATTTTTCACTTTTTTGTCTTTAGGCTGTTCGCTTGCACGGGTCGCCACAGCAAATCATCTGCCTCCATCTAACCCTATCCTCTGCACAATCCTCGTTATATACTTTTTACATTCAAATCTTACCCCAAACCATTTCAAAACAAGGATGAAAAACATACCAACTGTACAATCAAGTCCAGTAGTGACGGTCGACTTTGGATTGTGCAGAATAACAGAATGCATGTATCCCAGTGTTTCAATAGTGCTTGGATACAATCAAGTTAGAAAGGTTTGTCAGGACACTGGAGCCATGATTGCTCTTCTTGCTTCATTTCTGAAATGCTCCCAGGAACTCCTTTAATAGCGCAAACATGTGGAAATAACTTGAAGCGAGGTCAGAACAACATACAGGGAACTCCCATCCAAATTTGTCCTATCTACAGTACAAGTTATGTTCATAAATGATAGTTGGTGACATATTATTCATCAATTTTAAATCATTTAAAATAATTAATTCACGGATTTGACTCGAACAGCTTCCGTATATTAAACACACCACATAAAACTAATTGTATTTAATGTAATGTATCTAGAGGGAAGGAGATAGAACAGTTTCTGGAGGAGCCAGGGAAATAAAACCATCCATGACAGAGCAGTGATTATCAGGCTGTTTGTACACCAAAGGGATCTACTACAAAAGGAATCCTGAGCGGACATAAAGGCTAAAAAAATTTTATTGAAACACAATCGACTAATCCAATGATCCATGAAGGTGTGTGCAAGCACAGTTAAAACCAATGATTGCTGGATTGATTGAAAGTCTAATGCACTGCCAGTGGGCTCAAGCGTTACAGTTTAAAGCTTAATTATCCCCAAATTAAGCACTAAGTGCATATGTGTTGCTAAAATGTATACGATGGTCAAACATTTCAACGTTAAATGTGTCACAAACACTGCCTATTAGTACAACAGATTAACGGTGACTGTAATGTAGATTGTAGAAGAGTCGGTGTGTAGCTAACAATGTCACATAATTCAAAGCATAATATTTAATGATCCTTATTGTGCGCATCGTTGCTCATTAAGTGTGACGCCGACACTTTTGTGTGCTTGAAGTGTGCAACTTCATTCCCTGGCATTTCAGAGTTCCTTTAAATCTGCATGGATGAAGCTCCCGTCCTCGTCCTTAACGACTCCACAATTAGCATGTCCATCTGCTTCGTTTGTGACTCAAGTGAAGACAGCCTCCAAATGACTTTTATCCCATTCATTAAATGCTGATGAGCTACTCCAACTCAACCTGTCCGATTGCTTATAATAGAGGCCATTACCGCCCACTTGGCGCATAGACATGATCCAGCGCACCAATCAGAATGCGACTGACCATATGGATTGCCCCTACAGTATGTCCTATCCAGCTCTGCTTGATTTGAATTAATAATCAAAATTTTGTCACGCTTCCATTAACCTAAAAATCAAAAACAGGGTATTTGAGATAATACTCACATGTAACGGAGATGTGGGTTTTGTGCAAATGCACGCGCTTGAATCGTTCGTAGATTGCAGTTCGTGATAGTCCTGGGGAGGAATATAAAACACAACTGGCATCAAAGAAAGAACTTCATATTCATATCAAATAAGATGTGTAAACAGGGTTCAATTAGATTTCCACAGATAAAAGGAACACAGATAGAACATTTTTCATGCCCATATCGCCCATCAACGCGGCTGTCCGCTCCACCGTTTCATCCGAAGCCCTCTGTTATTGATCTTTCACAAAGGGTACCGCAGGTTAAACGTTCAGAGATGAGAATGCCACCAGTTCATTAGGATCTGCCAGGCTGATTTTCAGGGAATCATTAGAATAATGGTATCATCACGGGCCACAATTTCACCTTGATGATTTCCTGCAGCAGCAGCAATGAATAGTGGCTCCTGGAGAGTGTTAAATTGCCAGGCATGTCGGTACTTTCATTATAGAAATATCATGGAGAAATTGACTACACTTAACAACTGATCAGTACTCGTTAAAGTATTACCCTTATTACCGCTGCTGCTGCAAGGTCTTATAATATTTGTCCGCTCGCGTAACACATGGTGGAGTGAGATGAAGGAAAGGACTTTGCAAACAAGAATGTAAATCTTGGTTAAGGTGCAGGAATCTCATTAGAAAATGGTATTGAGTACATGACAAGCATGTGTCATAAATCAGTCGTGAATTATAAGTGGCTAATATTTCCCAGGATGTAAATATTGGAAACTGAAAATGTTGGTTATTACCAGGGAGCATTTTCATCTCTGAATCAGAAATTTCATGATCTTTTTCTGTTGTTTTACAATGTACAGTATATCGTCTTCCTGACGTTCTAATGACAGGTTGTCTATCTACCATATCAAGTAATTTATCAAGGAAAATCAATTTAATTGATTAATTTAAACGCTTTAAAGGCTTTGTTTAAATAAGACATACGATAACATATACAGTACGAGAGAATTCAATTTGTCAGAGCAGCTTTTTGTTAGTGTAGCAAATGTCCACGGGTCTACATTGGATGGATCGGGCTGGTCTGTAACAACAACAACAACAAAAAACTATATTGTCATAACCTGTCCTAATACAGAAATAATGACATCTCTGTTGGTTTTGGTCTTATCTAATGAGAATGTCAGATAGAAATTTGAATGAAGGAAGATGATGCATTGACCTCAAGTGGGTTTGGTGGTTGACTCAGATGCGGAAATGTGAGTCACCCCCACAGCGTAGGAGAGCCCAACAGGGGCAGGGGAAGAGTGCAACGCTAATGAGAAAAATGCTAATCTGAGTGGGGATCTATCACTTCTTCTTTCTTGTGAGGGATTAAAATGAAAGGAGAGGACTGCACTGCTTTTAGGGCGCCGACAGACCGAGAGAAATAAGGGAAACAATGAGGAGGAAGTGGGAGGAGCTTACCGCCAGCGTGAGGGTGATTGTTGGATTAAGTGGAGGAATCAGAAGAGCATGGACAAGCTCTGTAGTAAATATAATATTTGATGACATTATGAAGTCATATTGATGTACATCAGTTATTTTCTAATTCACCATTTTTTTAAATAGTTTTTTTAATTACAAAAAAAAAAACTACTTCTGTGTGGAATTATTTTATGAACATATTCCAACGTTTCAATTATAAAGCTTATTTTATAATTGAAAGCAGAGCTTTCTATTCACATTATATCCATGTTATTACTTGCAGGCTTATTTTTGAGTAATTCATTTAGATATAACTCATAACACCAAGCGTATGATAAGAACTTGTCATTATGAAAAAATAATTGCCTGTGATTTTTACCACTGGAAGAAAAAAGTAATGATCGACCCCTGAGGGTCCTCGGACCCCACTTTAAAACACTGTTCTAATTGACCTGATTAATAAGACCTTGCCATTTCTTAAGTTAGTACATAACACACTCAACTTTAATCAGCCCTTAACTTCTGTAATGTCTTTAATCAGTTTTTAAAAGCCATTATAGTTTTTTTTTTTTTCTTTTTCTTTACAATTGAGCTATTTCTGGATGCTCTGCCATTTGCACTGCGGGTTTGGTATGCTTGGTTGAGTGTGAAAGCTGTTTTCAAACCCGGATGCTGTCCAGAATAGCAATCTTTCACCAGCGGCCTGGGGTTCACTTAAAAAGAGTGGGTTGGAAGTCGAATAACGTGATTGGTTCACCCTGTTATATCATTTCCTGTTTTACAGTGGCTGTTCTCTTGAGAGGAAATTGAATGACGTCTAGAGGTATGGAATGAAGAACACATTTAAGAACAACAAGGAATAATGGGCAACTTGGTATACAAGAATGGTATTCATGCTTTACACCAACGACGGAGAAGAAGCATGTGACATACAAAGCCCGGACAAAAAAGTCAAACACTAATATTTTGTTGAGCTGGCTTTTGCTTTGATTATGTCACACATTCACAGTTTTCTTTTTGATAAGCTTATAGAATTTCCATCCAGAGTCGCAGTCCTTTCTCTCGAAGATCTTTCACTGATGATGAGGGAGTCGAACCACTGCATAAAGTCTTTTCCAGCACATCCCAAAGATTCTCAGTGAGGTTAAGGTCTGGACTCTCCACTGTGACCGATGTTGGCCAATCCATTTGTGAACATGATGTCTCGTGTTCCTGGAGCCACCCTTTCACAATTTGAGCCGATGAATCCTGGCGTTGTCATCTTGGAATATACTGTGCGCATGCCCTCACGAAACAAAAAATCCATTGATAGAAAAACAGATCATACAGTAACATTGCCCCACTGCCCCTAGGCATGATGGGTGAGGTACTTCATTTACCTCTTTTCTTATCATGATAAGTCTTTATGCTCCCTAGCAAACTGACACTTTTTTTACCCAATTAGCCGCACTGGCTTTCTTAAGGCTGCACAGCTGTTTAGTTCTAATCCTTTGAGCTCTTTTCACATTGTGCATGTGGAAATGTGCTTAATTTTACTATTAAACATACCCGTGAGTTCTCCAGGTGTTTTTTTATGATTTGGTTTCACGTTTAAATCATCGCCAGTCAAAAAAAGATGTCCCAACCATATTTCTTCCTTGAAGACGATGGTTCTTCACCATCCTACCAGGTTATAATAACGCGTTGGACAGTACACTTTTAGTAGATTCAGCAATCTGGCCAATAATTTGCCCTTTTGAAACATATTTGCCATGACCACAGAATATGTCTCCTGATATGGTTGTTTAAGAATTGAGAAGCTACTCAATGTATCAGTTAGGGTTAAATAAATTGTTGCCATTGAACTATCCAAAGGAAGCCTTTAAACTATTTGCTTAGTTAAATCCAGATGTTTTTTTTTTTATGTATTTATGAGGAATTTTATTTTTTTTGTCCAGGCAGTGTACTATCACAGGCGTAATGATAAGAGATGGATTATTTACTCAAAAATGCTTTTGACGAAAAAAAAAAACACAAAGTAGATACACTGAAAGAATTGTGTCTTAATTGTAAATAAATAATTAAATTAAAGAACATATTACAACGAAATGACAAGATAGAAATGTAACAGCCTGTCTTGGGTACACGATGTGACTATTTGTCTATAATCACACGGTATTCAAGTGTGAAAACCAAATAAAATATGATTTTGTAATATTTGTAATCGTTTTTGCTCAATTCAGATAGTGGTATACTCACAACCGCTGTAGTCCCGTGTACAGCTCCATGTCAACATCTTTCAGGATCTGCAGTCCTGTCCAGTTCTCTATGTGTCTGAAAAAGCCGCAGAGAAAAAAAAAAACAAAAAAAAAAAAAACAAATTGAATGCCATCGACACCAATTTATTCAGCAGGGAATGGATATATTTGCGTCTGCGTGTTCCATCGATGCTTGGTGCATTTCTCCACTGGATGGTCCCTGTGGTTCTGAATAATGCAAAAATAAAAGTCTCTGGAACACCTGTGAAATATATATATATATATATATATATATATATATATATATACAGAATAGAGAACAACAGCTGCAATTCTTCCTGGGTGAAGTAAACAGCCTAAGGGAGTGATTGCAGACAAACCACACAACCACACAAGGTAATTAGAGCAAATCAATCAGTTACTCATGCACACTGTGAACACTAAGGTCACAATCACAGCAACAGTAATGGCTATATGCGATCAACTGAAATGAAATGATTGTATTGATTCCTTTTTTTATTTTGCATCTTAAAAAAACGTGCCGCTAGACGTTCAACTCCCTGGTTGAACGTCAGGGGACAGAAAAATGGCTCGACGTTCAAAAATCAAACACGACCCAGGAAGAAGCAAGAGTTGTTCCTACTGAGATATTACATATTCTGCTGACAGACTGACTTCACGTACCGAAGAAAAACCTTCTCAGTTGCATGCACGTGCACACTGCTGTGCTCATCCACTCCCTGGCAAACCTACAAGCCCCTGAAAGCAGACTCCAGCGCAGTGGATCTGGCAGATTTAATGTTTCTGTTTACAGCAGGGAAGAGGGTGACACTTTACAAATGAGTTGCACTGCGGTTAATGTAATACAGGAGAGGCCACCGCGCTTTACTGGCCCTCGGTTTCAGACAGCCTCCTTAGGCCTGTAATTTCCCCAAAGAGCCTTGATGGCGGGCTCACTCTAATATGAGCTCAGCAGTACACTAAGCCCTCTGCCTTAAAACCAAATTGCAGTCGATTGCCTGGCCCTTTTTAACAACACACAGTGGTGCACGCTACTCATCCGAGATGCTCTGGAGATCTGAGTTGGGAAGAAAAAGGTCAGTCCATCACAAAACAGGCATATCATGATAAATATTCAACTGTTCCCTGAACCTTAAATGAGTTTAGCATGAGCTTGTTTCAGCAATACCTGTAGGACGGAGCGGTAAATACAGATAAAGCTGCATTTGTACGTCACAAACAAAGGCTTTCGCGATTTCAGCGCCAGCTAGTCTACTGAAGCAGGAACCATCCAAATCGGTCAGTTCTCGGTCACAAATCCATAAATTTCATATCAACTAACTTTTTTCACTGACCAACACTGTTTAATGTTGATATTTTGACAGATAAAAGCCATGGTTCCATTATTCTGCTCACCTTACTACAGTAGATGTTGCGCAATCATCATGCTGCACGCTCAGCACTTTATCTAGGTCCATTACTTTATAAAAGCAACAAGTGTCAGTAGAGGTCATTTGAAGCAGGGTTCATGCGGCCCCAGGCTCACTCACAAGTGCTTTTTAAGTGCAAAAGAAGTAGCAGACAGAACAGTTGGCAATAGTTTACACCATATTGGAGTTATTTAAAAAAGACTCTACAGCTGCCAAATTCTTGTTTTATGGCAAATAAACCATAATCTATACTGATTATCCTGTGTGGGGTCACGGGGGGCCTGGAGCCTATCCCAGTACACTTAGGAGACAAGGAAACAGTACACCCATTCATACACTATAGGCAATTTGAAATGTGTTAGGAAACCCACCAAGAACGCAGACCAGAGATGAGATTTAAACCTCCAACCCTGGAGTTGTGAGGCAATAGTGCTAGTCACTAAACCACAGTGCCATCATAACAAATCACTCGCTCATCGTCTATACCGCTTTATCAAGTAATCAGGGGGCCCAGGAGACTTGGGGCACAAGGCGAGGACAAACCCTGGACACAGTGTCAATCCAAAGAAGGATTGACCCCCCCCCCCCCCCCCCACACACACACACACACACTCATTCACACACTATTGGAATCATTTGGAAACATTTGGAAACACCAGTTAACCTAATCTGCATGTCTTTGGCCTGTGGGAGGAAACTGGAGGAAATCCACCAAGCATGAGTGGAACATCCAACCTCCATGCACAAAGACCGAAGCGGGAATCAAACCCAGAGCCTAGAGGCGCAAGGCTAACCAGTCAGCCACTGTACTAAACCACTAACAAACCGCCTCAATTGAATTGCCACAGACAAATGCAAAGTGTATGTGACTACAGTGTATCTATGATTTATTATTTATTAAGATACATTGCAAATATTAGGAGAAGATTATAAGAGAATAGGAGAGAATAATGTCCATGCACTAGAAATGCATGTGCACCACAGTGACCTTGTTTTGACCATGTAAATGTCGTTTTCTGCGGACAACTGTGTGCTTCGTCAGATGTACTGTATACGGGCTAGAACCTGGCAACTCTGGTTCATGATATTAATTCTTCTGTATTTCACTCACACACTGTGACAGTGGCAACAGGGACGCAGTAGAACATTGAGCACAGCTGAATATCTAAAACAGTCGAAGACAAGTTGCCAGACTGTGTGCCAAATGGCTGCGTATGTAGACTCTCAGCTGCCTATTATGGAGTTACACTAAATATTCACTAGGTAATACTGTAGTATTTCACATAAATGTTTTAGTCTCTTTAATATCATTCTCCTAATCTGTCACGAGCCTCCATGTTGGCTTTTAGTGATACGAATGAAAACCACATGGGTAAAAAATGACCGCACAAAATCCGAGCATGGAACTGAATAATCAAATCATCCCAACCCGGTATGTCTCCTGGTTTACATTTAACTTCACAATTGTTTGCACCCTGTTATCTTTTCCAATACTCACGTCTGAACATGATTAACAACTCTGTTTAAATGATCTATGGCCCAGGTACATCTAACTTGATGGGAGAACATTTAATAAAAACAAACTGTCTGAGAAGCGCTCCGATGGCATTGATCTATGTTCTTTTCATTCTGAAGCCTGGCATTGTGCAGCGCTCTTCCAGGCAGAGAAATTCCCAGGTGGTTTGGGGACTGGATGAATTTAGTCTGGAAACTTCAGAATCACTTAGCGAACCAGTATTTTGAAGTGTTTGACGGTGTTCTTTTCACTTCGGCCATTATAAAAGCCTATGTTTCAAAATCGAAACGCTGCTCTGTGAAACGCAGGAGGATTCAGTACCTGTATCTAAGGTAGATTTTTCAACGTTTGCCATCTCTCACTCCTAAAACACCATCTAAAGCAGCGTACCTGCATGACTTTTAGGATTGAAGCAATGCTTTGAGCAAACCTTGACACTTCAACAATCTTCACTTAACCACAAATGCAGCAAATCACCCAAACGATGTGTGAAGTCTGATGTTTGCATCTTTGCAGTCAAGCTACAAGGTTGCTGATTGTGGTTCCTGACATGTAGGACATGCTGTGCTGTTATCTATAAAAGGGATTAAAGGATGTTGCAGGGCTAAAGCGACTCCTTCCTGAAAGTAAGTCTAAGAAATTTTATAACATACTTCCTTGTGAACTGTATTTTGAATTTTATATATATATATATATATATATATATATATATATATATATATATATATATATATATATTTTATTATGTTTTTATCATTTTAGAAATTAATCTTGATGATTACAGGTTCAAAAATGAATTTAGGCAGATTGAAAGAATTAATCAGTGTAATATGTATAATATGACCGAGACTGCTGATATTAAATACAAATACATTAATTAATTAATTACAACACCACTTTTTTTATTTTTTTTATTTTATTTGTTATTGCTTTTATACGGTACAGTAACTTCACAAACACCACTTATTATCAACTGGTTATGAGTTGTTTGGTGGAGCTGGTGACTGGCAGTTACAGGGGTAACAGGGGTGAAAGTTGCTATAAATTCTTTCCTGGAATATGTAACCAAAGGGTGGGGGTGAAAAAACCATGGAGGTGGTGAACAGTCTTGAAATTTCCACTTATTCCAGTTTAGAATATCAGCTAACTTCCAGGATTCAGGGGTTGAATCCCAAATAGTGCTAGTGCGCTACATACGATACCAATTAGTCTAATCTGCATGTCTGTAGGAGGAAACCCAAATAGGGGTAACTCATTAGTTAAGGCATTGGACTACAGTTTGGAAGGTCCCAAGATCAGAAGGTCCCAGGTTTAAACCCCACCACCACCAAGTTGGGCCCTCGAGCAAGGCCCTTAACCCTCAACTGCTCAGCTGTATAATGAGATATAAATGTAAGTTGCTCTGGACAAGGGCGTCTGTCAAATGCCTGTCAATAACAGTACCCGTAGGAAACCCACCAAGCACAGGGGAGAACATGCACTCCATGCATATATAGACAGGAATCGAACCCAGACCCTGGAGGTGCAAGGCGACAGTACTAACCACTAAGTCACCATGCCGCCAAGTGAACTGCAATGCAAATGTAAAATTGATGCAAAAAAATCGTTTTACATTTTGGGGTTATGTTCTTTTATGTTCTCATATCACAAATAAAAATCATAACTGCTGTTCATGGTTTTTCCTTTAGTGTGATTGTGTGGCTGCCAAAAATCTCAATGTACAGAGTGTCTGATGTCTTTTGCCACAAGCTTCATAATCTTGGTTCACTGCTCTTCTATGTTCCATGTACATGCACTTCAATGTCCCAGATTCCATTAGGAAAACAAACCTTTGAACCCTGTGGTACCTTCACCTTTTTAGCAGGTCTCATTTTTCTTTCTTTTTTGTTTTTTTTAGGAAACAGACTCACAGGTTCACAGAACACTATCTTTAAAATTGATTTATTTAGGATGTATTAAAGCATTTGATGATGCTAACAGTGGGTAAACAAGCTAATCTGAATCATACCAGACAGGAAATGCTAAACGTCTGACTTGCAAGACTAGCGGCCACTTTGAAGCCAGAGTCACTTTCTTCCTTAGCACTTAGTTTGGTTTCATTGATTTGGTTTTGACTTAGCAAACTAGTGAAGCCCAAAGTTTAAACAAAAAATTGGCATGATTCAGGTCATAATCCACTTTCATGAAAATCAGATTTCCTCCAGACTCATCATTAATGTTTTTTTTTCTCTGGCATGAAGCTTGAACTCATATTCTTTTTTATCCTTAATGTCAGTATATAAAACGAGGCTGCACAAACATGCCTGACATGCATAATTTCCCAATAATTACTTCATGAAATTACATCTGCCTTCCATCTGTTCAGTCATGTTTTGAGATACGTTTGACATTTTCCATGCACCAAAAAAAAAAAAAAAAAAACAGATGTTAAGTGCAACATTGGTAAACTGATACGCAGAGTTTTAGGGCAGGCGTGGCCCATATTAATACAGTACATGTAGAGTACACGATGTATTTTTACAAATTATATACATAGCCACAATCATGACTGGTCAAATGTTGGACAGATATTCATTCATCTTCTATACCACTTCATCTGTTCAAGGTCACGGGGGGCCTAGAACCTAGACTGGACAGGGTGCCAATCCATCACAGGGCGCACACACTGTGGTCAATTTTGGAACGTTAATTAGCCTAATCTGCTAATCTGCGTGTCTCTGGACTGTGGGAGGAAACCCACCAAGCACGGGGAGAACATTCACACTCCACTCCCGAGACGGGAATCGAACCCCGACCCTGGAGGTGAGAGGTCCCAGTGCGCCACCATGCTGCCAGTTGTATAGACATTTAAATTGAAATTTACAGTCTCACAAACACAAGATAGAAATAATAGAATATATACACATTAAATCTACAAAACCTGATGAATAGACAATATTTTCCAAATTTTTACCAATACAAGGTACACGATTAGCTTTCTGTTTGTTTACTTGTTTGCCATAAAAGTTTAATTGGTTATCTCGTTAAAACTAGAGATGTGCCTGGTGCTGAGATTCTATGGGCTCCTCAAACAGAAGGTTTTTATGTTATTGCTGGTTAAAGCAAGCTGACCGATATGAAGATCATGTGAATGTGATGTGCTGCATATTGTATTTATATACCATCCAGTAACTGCCTGATCGGGGTTGTGACGGTATAAATATAGCCATTAGATTGTATATGTTTGGGGAACTTCATTTGCTAGAGATTGTTGCGGGAGTTCAGACATACAGTAAGTAATGACTGTATGAGTAGGGTTTAAAAAGAGTATCGTGCACATCTGCAACTGAGTTGTTACATCCACCGGAGTTGACCTTCCTCCTCTGTTGTCTCATGCATTTCCTGTGCTTGTGCACACCTGTCTCGCTCTTCTTAAATAGGTTTCCTTTATAATTTTTGTCCCCCCCCCCCCCCCCGCCTTTTTTAGTTGCTTAGTGTCTGAGATGATATACTTTATACTGTTTTTCATTCGCAACCTCTGTCCAATCACTACGACTTTCTAATCTTGTTCAGTTCATGTATAGTATTTTTCCTTGACTTTCGTTGTCTAGCTGACATTTTGGTACTTAAAAAAAAATATTTAAAAAAAGCTCAAAAGTCTGCACTTGTTCTAGCAATTCGTCTTACAGACTAACACCTGCACTACCCCTGCAGTGTTAGGATAGGCAAGCTGCGAATTTTTAATCATTTATAAGTCACTCGGTGTGGAAGCCTTACCCGTACAGCACCGAACACATTTGTCTCACAACAGTAAAGGATAAAGAAGGTGAGTGCCAGATTTTGCAACTGTCCTAGACTTTGGTCACAAGTCACTAACTTACGGACCTCAATGTGTCTCATGCAACTTTAAAAAAAAATTTTAAAAAAGAAACCCTAAGTTATAAGCTGATTCTCTTATATACTTAAATGTTATTTTGGCTTGTACAGTTATGACACTGTGAATTCTTCCATACTGTTTGAGCTCTATTTCTTATCTCCTAATTTGTGGAGGTTTCCTTGGTATTTTGTGCATTGCTGCCTTTCCAAATGTATTTCTTAGAAAAAAAAAAAAGAAAAAAAAAAGATGCGACAGAATGAAAAGCTGTGGGGAAACAACAAAAAAAAACCAAACAGAGACACGGGTTTTCCATTACTTTCACTAGGTGCATGTGATGATAAAAAGACAGCATGACATTGTTCGGTAACTCAAAGTCGCTCTCTCTCAGTCTCTATTTAGACTTCACTCTCGTCTCCTCAGCTGCAGCAAGACTAACTACCTACATGAATGAATAATTGAATGAATGAATGAATGAATTGGTTACTTTGAAGGAGCCATAAAAAGAGTGAAATGCAAAAGATAGGGGTTTTACCCCACATATTTGATAGTGTTACGGTCAAATCTAAGATGACCTTTCAAGCCACTACACTGATGGTGTATAAACATTTCAAATGAAAGCCCCTAAAATGTCCTACTTTTAAACTCACTGGCTGCGGCAAGGCCACGTCGCATAAATGATTTATGATCGATCTGATTATTTTGATTCATGCACTTTTTCTCACAGTTTATACAAATTTTTCTTTGATTGTATAAAGCTGCTTTGCCACAAATTGTACAAATAAAATTGGATTAAATCAAATTGCATTAGCAGCTTTTGGGATTACAGCAAATCTACTACTGTATGTATTAGTGTGGCAATTTCATAATTCATTTAATTGTCTAATTTTAATTGTCATGGTAAAGTCTACCTGTGGGACATGATTTAGTATCGTTTAGATAAGGAGATCCATTAAATTATGTCCTGTTGTAGTTGTTGTTATTATTATTAATATTAGTGGTAGTAGTAGTATTGGAAAAATAGTTGAAAATGTCAACAATAACAACAACAAAAAAGTAAACATTGACAGATGAGTGGACTACAAACTTTGTTTGTTTCAGCCCATTGTCTACAGTATACCCACATCCACAGTTATTGGTTCTAAACCTATTCATGTGATTATTTCCTAGAAACTAAAATATTACAAACTATATTTAGAAAAAGACAACGGCTTAATTTGATCGTATTGTACATTAGGAATGACACTTCTATTAATTCTAATCACCTGCTAGTAAGACTGCTCACAATACTGTAAGGTTCATTGTTGATGTTCAGAGTCATTCATTAGGAATTAATATAAAATAACCACTATGTATCTGTATTATTGTAACTACAGAGCTTTTTATTATTAAATTAATAAAAATTATGTAGATTCAAGTTTAAAAAAATATGAACAAATGTTTTACTGCGACAGGCTGCAAAGTGCCTAAAAATACAATTAAAAAATGATTGTTTATGTAACAACCTCAGCAGCAACCTCATTTCCCCTCTCGTCTGTTCCAGCCATTGAGCATCACCAGTGTACTAATCACCTGTCATCATCTGCACCTGTTTCTCACTAGTTCATGCCTTCAATCAGATGTTGTTGTTTTTTAATGCTTGAACGATTGATAGGTCTCTGTATGGCGAAACAAATCAAAAACATTCCTCTGAAACTGGTCAGGTACACAGACAGGACTGAAAATGAGAGACGAAAAAGTCCTTCGGGAAGCCTAGAGACCTTCCTCTCCTATAAGAAAACCTGGCTCCTTGGAAACATAATATGAAGAAATGAGGGGTGGATTAAGATCTTTCCGCAATACTGTATGTAATTGTGAATTATACAGTGTGCAAATATGCTCATTTTAATTCTTGTAATTGTGAGCTGAACAAGAGTACTCAATAGGTCGTATATCCAATTAATGATCACGGGTGCATTGACCACATTCTGTATCCCCCGTTGTCCTTTTTAATGCAAACACATGAAGGGCATTCCACTCAAAAAGGCATTTGGTAAAACATTTTTTTTTGTCATGGTCAGCTTTCTGTTGAGCAAAATCATTATTCTTAATGTCTTTATAACATGGCATAATAAGTAAAAAAAATAAAAAATAAATAAATAAAGGCTGCCAAGAAAAAGCAGCAGACCTCGATAGCTCCTAACAGTCCGAGGCTGTGCAATATATAATCTGTGGCCAGCAGTACAAGGGGGCCTACAGCTGGCAATGTTCCCAGCCTCACTCTTTGTGGAGGAAATGATTTAATCAGCTGTCTTGATAGTCGATCGGAGATCGAGATCGTAGATCTGAGGCCTCACGGGTCTCTTTGTGTATTTAGACTTCACCCTTGTATCCTGATGGTACTGTCAGAAGAGAATTACTGGTACAGAATAACAAGACTTGGAGGCTGGAGACAACAACGGAATACAACGTGACATCTCACTTGCACCTGTTTATCCCACAAGAGTATGGATATACACTATGTACAGCCAGAGCACCCTTGTCAATGCTATAAATAAGACGAGCACTATAGAGGACAACCTAAAACTTAGCCACAGTATAACAGGAATCAGGAAGTCTGACTGTAATGACGTTTATGTTGGGTACAGTTAAGAGGAAATAGCCTAAAGTAGTATACATACTCAATAAAATACTGTTAAGAATTGATTAAGAATATTAGGATTTGTCATTAAATAATATGACTCAGCTATGACCAAATGCACTTCTGTTCAGACATCCTACATTTTGCATATTGGCTGGGCATGTTTATTTTTTTATTTTATATTTATTTATTTATTTATATTTATTATTTATTATTATTTATTTATTATTTATTTTATTTATTTATTTATTTATTATTATTATTATTATTATTATTATTAGTAAAATTGAGCTGTAGTGACCTACATTTTCATAAATTGAGCAAGTGCTTTACTGCTAAGAACTTTTAATTAATACTTTTAATTCTACTACACATTTTATTAACAATAAAGTATAATAATGGCCTGATAATACTGAATCAGGTTAGAGCATTTAAATTCATAAAACTATAATTAGCAAAAACAAGATTGCCTTACAATAAGACCCTATTAATTAAATAATCTTCACATAACTCACCAAATAACTTTTGCTGAGTTTGAATTAAAGAGAAGCTAAACAGTATTAAAAAGTAATAAAGTGTAAATCCTGCCTCAGCAGCCTGCCTTAACCTCTGCATGAAATAAAACCCCTTATAAAAAAAAAATAAAAAAAACCTTCTCTGAGCTTTCTTCTATGAAATTTAATCCCTTATTCTCTTGCTTTGAGGTGTTAATGGTTCTTATATTCAATTGCTGCTTAGTGTTGCAAAAATATGAAATTTCACTCAATGGGGGACATTTGGAAAGTCAGCCATGCCAAGAGGAGAGGTTTCTTATATCTATGCATATCTATACGACAAGTTTGCACCGCATTATGGCTCAGTAACTACATGTACAGTCTTCAGCCACCACTCATTTCTTCATATTAAATTACTCACTCACTCGAGTGAGGCGGGGTATAACCTGGACAGGGTGCCAATCCATCACAGGGCACACTTACACACACTCACGCTCATTCACACACTATTTGGGAACGCTAACCATCTTAATCTGCACATCTTTGCAGTGTGGGAGGAAACCGGAGTACCCGGAGGAAACCCACCAAGCACTAGGGGGGGGGTCATGCAAACTCCATGCACACAGACCCGAGGTGGGAATTGAACCCGGAACCTGGAGCTGCAAGGCGACAGTAACTACATTACATTAAATGGAAAGAAATGTTTTACTACATTTAAAAAATTGCTTGTTTTTTAATGCTTTATAAATTCCTCTTGAATGATTCATAGGCCACTGCGTGTGAAAAACATTCCTCTGTAACTGGTCAGGTACAGGGACTGAAACAAAAACTTCCCAAAAAATGAAAGTGAAAAAAAAAAAAAAAGTTGCTCAAGCCTAGATTTAAAAAATTCAAGCAAATATGAAGACATGAGACATAGCTCAAGACTTTTGCACAGTACTGTTTGTGGTATAGTCATGTATACTAACGACACAAGGCTTGTTAATTTTAATTTTGCCTTCATACAGAAACGCTCTTCTGCTACACTGATGGATTCAAATTAGACAAGGAATAATTATTGAATAAAGTCAGACGGCATGGCTGTCGTGTTCCAGTGCTTTTAGCAGACAAATCAATCATTCCTAAGTGCTTTCTCCACTAGCATCCTTCCAAAGATAGTCATGGTATCAAGAAATACATTTCAATCACAGTTAAATCCCTAGTGTTGATTTAACACTTTCAGAATTCATCTGGACCTGTATAAACACTGTACGGTGTAAATTCCTCACTGGGATCTTTTGCAAGGAATGGAATTGTGGACTAGACCGGACTGGGATGGACTGGACTAGACTGAGCTAGAAAAGACTGGTTTGGACTAGTTTGAGGTCAGTCTACTGTTTGTGCTGCATGTCGCATATTTTCCATGTTTCTTCCAGGTTCTCCCATTTCTTCCAACCTCATGAAAGCATAAAGTAAATGAATGGGGAACTTTGTGTGTGTGTGTGTGTGTGTGTGTGTGTGTGTGTGTGTGTGTGTGTGTGTGTGTGTGTGTGTGTGTGTGTGTGTGTGTGTGTGTGTGGCCAACAGTCTCCTTAAAACTGTATTCCTGCCTTGCAACCCAGTGTTCCCGGGAATAGTCTCCGGATCCACAACGACCCTAACTACGATAAAAGGTTCAGTAAAGATGAATGATGAGTGAATAAGATTAGAAGAGAGACCTCACTAATGTAGGTGTGTCCAAAATACTTCCGCAGACTACATTAAAAGACAGAGATGTATACCACAGTCCAGGGAGGAGGATTATTAATTAAATGGGTAACAAACATGTAACTGTGTAATATACAGTATGTGTGTGTGTGTGTGTGGGTGTGTGTGTGTGTTAATGTGCGTTCCTTGATGATACTTTATCTTTGTTCTGTTTTCCCACATTGTATTGCATTTCATCTAGAACAACTTTCATGGCTGGCAACATTACCATAAGCCAGTGCTACGCCTGACAATGTTGTGATGCATTGCTGCTTTCATAGCATGTTTTAAACATTTCCTTCCAAGTGCTCTACATTTCCAACTCACCAAACACTTCCTTCTAGGACACTGACTTAGTGAGTGATAGTGAAGGCAGCAAGGCAGCGGTTTCAAAGACAAGCTCTGTTCAGCTGGGTAGAGCAATTATGTTTGGTCCTACTATGAAAAACCATGTCAACAGTCCACATGGTTTCAAACTGCGCTCACATAGATAGAACATGCATAGCACAGAGTTTAAAGACATTACGATCAAAGAGCCTTGAAAACGGGCGATTCTAGGAGGGCTCAGGCCTTAATGACTATGCCACTTGTATAGCGTCTTGCTTCTATTATTATTAATAATTATTATAATACTATATTGAATTATATTTCCGATATCGTTTCGCAATTTCCAGCTGCAATTCGGGTAGGCGGTGTAGAGAGGTAACAGCATTTCGACCTTCGATCCGTATGCCTCCTATATCGGTGAGTAACAGCACACCATCAAGAACACTGAATATGAAGCCATTGGCTAAGCCTGTAATTGTTGTTAAATGGTAAACAGTAGAGCACTCAAATATTCAAGCATTATTATTATCATCATCTTTAAGAGTGCTGAGAATATTTTTTTGCTCTTCTATCGAAACTATAATTAAAGCTGCGCTCAAATTCATAGTTTCTTTGTTATATTATTATATGTATATGCAAGCAATGAAACAGATTTTGCTTCTTGTCTGTAAACATTTCGTGTAAAGTGTGCCTTCGTTTTTTATATTTTGATCTCAAAACCTGGGTGTAACAATAAAAAAATTCCAACACGGCTGCTACAGTATAAGCCTTTTTCTTTATATTTTGTGACAAACCAAAAACCTTAAGCTTCCGAATTACGTTACTTTTTTAAAAATGCTTGTATTATTCATACTGTACATACGGGTGAGGTTGCCATCTAAAAGCATTGGAGTAATTCACAATTTCCTCTGGTTGGGTAAAAAAAAGAAATACAACAAGGTTAGCTCAATTGCATAAAATTCATAGCAGACTTTTGTTCAGGAGCACCGCTTTCATATGGAAATACACATGCACATGCATGTACTAATCAGTATACTCCATCAAAGAAATAGCCCTGCTATGAACATTAACATAGCTATACCTTTCTGAATTAATTCCTCAGTTAATAAAGGCATGATTTTCTTTTACAAATAACTCTGTGACCTATTATTTTCTGTTTTATTACAATAATAGCTCTAGGTATGAGTCACTTAGTTTGCTGTGGGTGTCAAAGTGGTGCACTGCACGTTGCATGTATTCTACCACTCTATTGTCCATCCTGCGTATTAAAAACAGCAATCCGTTTCCGTCATTCATAGTAATGGACACCACACACGAGAGTATGTATTTGGTAAAGAAATATCTCAGGTGGCGATGAGGTTGAAGTTGTAGGAGTGAGTCAATTGAGTAGTGAGCTACCGAGCAAAAAGCTGGTGGATTAAAGGATCAAACAAAAATTTTAAATGAGAAATAAAGCTTAATTCCTCTATCATAATAATGCACTTACTTATGCAGCGTGGTGTATGGAATATGGAGCACGATAATGTATTTTATTTGGCAAATTAGCACCTGCAGCCCGAATAAAATAAAGCAAACACAACACCTTAACTGGCTGCTTGTTCACTGAATTTGCTAATAAGAAATGAAATGCTTATTTTAGTCATTTGTCTTATGAGCTTAAATAAACGCTTGGTAAATATAAAACGTGCAGAGCTCTGAGTTGTGAAGACACGTCTGCCAGAAATAGCTAACTGTAGACCAGGGGTGTTAATCTCAGATCCAGCAGTGCAACAGCCCTATTTGTGATTTTGCCTGTTCTAACAGTAAATTCAGCTCTCAGTAATTAGCAGATAAGATGAATTATATATGGAATTGTGGCCCTTTATATGGAGTGTGGAGGCTTTAAGTGGAAAGCTCTGGTCATGTCGTGAAGACAGATTCTGGCAAAAGATTGCACACTGAAAGTTGAAATCTCTTCAGAAATGCTCTTGACTATAGGCTTCAATATGTAAGAGCCCTGAAGAAGGGATGAAATGACTGACTTCAATTAAATCCAAGGATACCCCCGAGCAATATATATATATATATATATATATATATATATATATATACTGTATATATATATATACTGTATATATATATATATACCTATATATATATATATATATATATATATATATATATATATATATATATATATTTTTTTTATAATTGTGATTTTATTTTATTTGCCAGAATAAGAAAAAAAAAAACAATAAAGATGGACCTTTCAAGAAGAAAAAAGTCACATCTACTGTACTTATACCTAAACACAGTTATATTAGAATAATTTTTCCACAATTATTGCATGTATTAAATATTCTACAAAGTTACTAACTGGGCTTACATTTGGCCTGCCATTTTATTATGTTGTTAGAAATGCAACAAAATAACTGTAAAAAACATTCCTTACCCACTACTAACTTCAACAACAACCAAGAATATTTGGTCAACCAAGGTCATGAATTTGCTAATGACGAATTTCCAGACTTCATTTTTAACATAATTTGAATTACTGCAAGAAAAGAAATTGGACACACAGTTGTATGCCATTTGTCTCTATTCCATGCCTACTGCTGTTGATTGTGTCAGCAGAAAAGAAAAATATTTCCAAATATTAATTTAATTTCTGAAAAAGTTCAATATTGGACGGATTTTATTATTATTATTATTATTATTATTATTATTATTAAATAATGGACCACATTTATAATAGATTGTCTGGAATTTTACCTGCCGAAACAAAAGGACTGCAGAAAGTTTTCTCCAAGATATCTGGAACTCTCTACCTGTCCATTTCCCTTGTCTTTTGACAGCACTGTACTGTATGTGGGCCAGCAATTTCGAATAATCTACCTTAAGGATTTCTCAGGAACAGTGATAGTCGAATATTTTTACAATCTTCACCACCAGTGCTAGTTAGATCGCCAGTATCAGCTAACTTGACAGGCTAGCAGAGAAAAACCTTGCTTCTTTGAGAGCATCTTACAGACATAAAACTACTTTTGAGCACTGGGAAATGCATGGAAGCATTACTCAAAGATGCCCACAAGTCCTCCTCCAACATTGCAAGTGTTTTGACCCTCCTGGACCGGAGTCTAACACCAATTCATACTGTCTGTGCAAATCTCATGTCCCATCTGGTCCTAGTGAACACCTACATTTTGATTTGTAATGAAATGGACATTTTTTGTTACATCATCATGTGCAGAAAAGCTTGTTCGAGAGGGCATAGTGAAGTTACTGGTCATCTGCTATGCTCTCTGGAAAGCTTACATGAATAAGTCAACGACTTCTTGGCTGTTACTCCCCCAATCTGTGGGTACCCCGGCCTCAGTCTGTCTCAAGTTTGCATTTGATGAGCTTATCAGGATCCTTATATACTGTACACATGAATAAACTGTGTTATAAGGCAACCCTGCATATCTTCATCGTTGTGATTTTCCTGCCGCTTACCTCTGATTAAAACTTTAAATTCCTTCATATTGTGCGACGTCGCACCTAATTGCAACGCGATAATGAAAAGTTGCTTTGAACATTTCTGTGTCTGTTTTGAGTAATGGGTAATATATCTTAGCTGACAGTTCTATCGTGTATGGTGTCATCTGAAATCAGGGCGTATCATATCACAGAATCATCTGAGCTAAAATTAAAATTGGTCAGATATACGGTGCTTAGCTATGGTTTTCTCGCTCCGTGATATAAGAGGAAGCCGACAGTGCTATTAATTTGCGCCTTTTTTTTTTTTTTCTTTTTTTTTTTGCACAAGAATGCTCTTCCTTTGTAAATCCATATTGACCATGTCGTGGTCCAGCACCCACCGACGGAAGTTAAACCTCCATGACTCCCTGAGAGAGTAATGACCGAGATATTATTACGCCTGGACACAATGACTTATTCATGTAAACAAGAAAGTCTTTCAGAGCACAAAGAGCATAACAGATGACCGCTGGGCCTCACTTTGCTCTCTGGAAAGAGCTTTTCCCTGCATGAAGTATTCGCAATCCAAACTGCTGCTGGCGTGGTCATCAAAGCCAACATATGCAGGCACTTTACCTTGCATGTTCAATCTCTTCGAGGGAAACATTCTCCTTTTTTCTCTCATGTATCAGTAATCAGCAGTGTGAGGAATCAACCTAAGCCTTCCTGCTGTGCTTATGAGTGCTCCTCGGCTGTGGTTCGGATAGACACTTTAAACGTACAAGCAGACAAAAGGCCGTCCTGAACTGTATCTGCATTCGACTTTCTCCACCTTGCTCGCCCACCTTCTGTCCAAAAGAAGAAAAAAAAACGACTTGATGTGACATGCCATGCCAGAAGCAGAGGCGAAGGTCTGTTTGGAAACCTGCTCCTGCAGGTAAATTAAATATCAGCTTTCAAATCATTTATGGAGGCACCAGATGTGGCAAAGTACTAAAATTCTTTACAGAAATAAAAATGTGATCACTCAGCTAATACATTGTGTTGTAAAAGTTGAAGAAAAAAAAATGTTGAAGTATAGCTTTAAGTTTAAAAATTTACAGCATGGATGTAAAAGAACTTTGAATGTCACCCAAATGTCTGCCGCAGATCGCTCGGATTTTAGCTTCTTCGTGGTTAAGAATTGAAAAGAAAAAGATTACCTCCGGCTAAACAGCTTTATTCCTACTGTAGTTTCTCAAATGTCAGCTATTTTGACAATACACACTAGGTGAAACCTAAAAGCTACAGTAGCTGCCACAATGCTGTCTTGATTAATACAAAGTATATTCCAATCACGTGTTCAATATTCCCTACGTAAAGTCTGAATTTCATTAACAAAATAACTGTACTTCCTTACACTCTATCTCCGAGAGTCATCCACCTTTTGTTTACTGTATGTAACGGCTGTCAGTTGTCCCAAAGAAATGCAAAGTATCAGCGAGTGATATGGAGCTTGTAATTGACCTAGCACCTTCTCAAAGGTTAAATAATTCCAGCGGCAACAGTCAGCGAGAAACGTGTTTGTCTTTCCAAGATGTTGTTAGCTACTCCTGCCCTGTCAACATTTGCCAACTGAGCATCCAAGAAAAGAATCCATTTTGATCTCGTGCCGCATAGTGCTCTCCTTATAATGCTGAGCGCGCCTGGCCATGAATTTACAATGTGGATCAGCAGATTTCAGGTTTTTGCAATGTAAACAATAGATGTCTTCAAGCCACTTCTTGTCAATTGCTACTACGGTCAAGTGGATCCGTGGCCATGTAGGATAGATTTAGGATAGGCCTGTAGAAATGTCTTTAGTATGGGTTGTTAAAATGTCCCAGGAACATCTGGTAAAGGGCAAAACCATTATTTTGTTAAAAGGAAAACATTATTTAAATACGAACAAAATTTAGATCAATTGCGGTTTATAAATTAAATAGGTTAACTTTTGTAAAATCAACAACAGTGTCACCAGTTGCCATAAGGATACATATACAGATTGACATGAAATTTAATTCTTTTTTATTTGTATCACGCTTTTAACAATTGTCCTCATCGCAAAGCAGCTTTATCCAATCAAAAGAATTATTTAAGTTTGTATGAAATGTTAATGTGAAATAGATGCTGGGGCTCATTTCATTTAAGTACAGACTGTAGATTTTCCATAGAATGTTAAATAAACTAAGTGAACAAAAAATGTCAGCTTCAAATAAAAAAAAAGAGCAAGTATCATCAGTATCAAAATACAAAATTAAACAAAGGGACAAGCAAGAGTAGTGTAAGTTTTGAAGACTGGGCTAATCGCAGCCATTGTGTTTTGTATACCTACTATTCAGGAGAGAAGTGACATTATTAGGGACCTGACTTTAAATGTGTCACAATCACGAATAGTGCAGCCTTTGGCTATGTTGGCTCAGGTGGTGGAGACTCTGGTTTGCTGATTAGAGGGTCGGGGGTTTGATCCCAACGCCAAATTGCCACAGTTAGGCCTTTTGGCAAGGCCCTTACCCCTATGCCCATGTGAAATTCCCGGCCACTGGAGAAGCCTGAAGAAATCCGCAGAAGGGATGATGCAGGCAGGGCAGTCAGCGTACAACCTGTGCCAATAACTGATCTGATGTGGCAACCTCAAGAAAGGAAAAAAAGAAAATGGCGAGCTGTCTGTAAACCTTTCAGTTAAAGTGTTTGTGCTAGTTCTGCACCTACAATGAGACACAAAACTTACAGCCTCAACCACATTACTTTTCTAATAGTAATTCTGAGTTATTGATAGACGGCACAATTTTTGTCTCTCCCATTCAATATCATGACCAAGCATTACTGCTCTGTCCAAAAATAAGCCATAGACTTCGACCTCTCATTCAGAATCAATTCCTGTGATTAATTCTACTAAGCAAAAAAAAAAAAAAAAAAAAAACTATTTTGTCTTCTCACAGCAAGTACAGAAGAGACACAAGCTGTGTACAGCATTTTCGTGCATGACAAACAATCACAATCAGGCCTGTTACCCGTCCTTCTGTTGTGCTGTGTATTCTCATGTCAGTTCTCCCCTCAAAACGGGCCCTGCGCTGCGTCGGACGTTTTTAATTAAATAAATGGCCGTGTTGCACTGGCACGGGTCCAAAAAGCCTATATAGCATGCAAATCTGTGAAGGGTTAGAGAATAGAGTATGGTTAAAGCACTTCCCATCTGGAAGCCTTATGTACACGTGCAGCGGCTCATCATTCGCATACCAGTGACTACATTGCAAGCTGATATACAGTGTGAAGGAGGAAATGCTTAAACACATGCGACTGAGAGAAATTTACCAGCCTCTGATACTAATGGAGGGAGGACGACATTCATTTTATACACCGCCTGACTTTAAGCAAGGTGCGTTAAAGGCACACTTGAAAAATTGTTTGTTAACAACCCAGGAAGGCTGGCAGAAAGCAGTTAGCATTACATAAATCTGACCTTGCTAAATGGTCCTCAGTGGTGTTTATGTAGTGCAAGCCTCACATATACTGTAGCACTACATACATTCCAGCAGACATCCACTGTCAAACAGATCAATTTTGTTTATTTTAATGTTTAGGATATCATGACTACTGAATTTATCACTGTTCTTCAAAATAAGTTCAATTTTAACTGTCTATAAAGTGTATGCGCACTGCTTTGCTTTGATTTGAAAACTAAATGTCATTCGCTTTAATTATTTGATGAAATGTCCCGTTCATTAAAATGATCCCTCAAGCCCCAAGAACAACTCCTTTACAATCTGAGTCTTGGAGTATGCCAAAAATTCATAGATATGATATTCTTGCCATTCCCTTAACATTTCGATCATCAGCTGATTTCATTATATTGACAAATAACGTTGTTGAGCCTCGACCTGACCAACCGATGCAACCCCGCATCATACAGTAACACTGCCTCCAGAGGCTTGTACAGTGGCCACAATACATGCATCACTTCACACAGTTTGGACTCTTCAGATCACATGACCCTTTTCCTTTGCTCCAAAGTCCAATCATTATGATCTCTATCAAACTGAAGCCATTTTTTTTTTCAATTTGACTCACTAACAAGTGGTTTTCATATGGCCGCACAGCTGTTTAATCCCAAGTCTGTTGTTCTCATTACACTGTGTGTGTGTGTGTGTGTGTGTGTGTGTGTGTGTGTGTGTGTGTGTGTGTGTGTGTGTGTGTGTGTGTGTGTGCGTGTGTGTGTGTGTGTGTGTGTAAATGTTCAACTTTACCATGCATTTAAGTAATCTCTGATTACAGGTTTTTATGATCGCACATTTTCCATAAAGTTGATGGCTCACCACTATCCATCCAGATTTGAATAATGTGTTGGAGGATCGGCAATCCAATTCCAGTACCTTCAACAAGGTTCTTAATTATTGTCTTTGTTTAATAGAGTAAGGGTCCATCCACGGGCGTGTTGGGTAACAATTGCCCCCCCGTAGAGATGTATTTTATTATTGGGTCAGGTTGCCAGTTCGATGCCTGATTGTATTTGAGCACTCGAGTGTGAATGGCCTTGCTCAAGGGCCTAACTATGGCGGAGCTTCTGACCCACCGGTCACATCTGAACACCTTAACCAATAAGCTACTCCTGCCATCTTTGTTTAATGGAGATCAATAATTTAACTCTTGTTTTTGTGCCTTAACCAAAATTAAATTATTTTGTCAATTTATATGGTTGCTCAATGACAGAGTTATGTGTATTTTTTTTCTGACGCACAAATGGTGTTATTTGAGTGGTGGGACTATGAATCTGACATATCATAGTACCAAATCACCTGTCATGGCAACCCAATGCAAGACAGACTGCAAAGTCATATCAGAACCTTTTGTCAACAAAAAACTGAAATCAGAATTGACAAAAGCAATCTTGAAAGAAGCTTTTTTTTTTTTTTTATAAATGTCAGTTGTGAGGACAGCCTGATATAGGTCATGCAGTCCTGTAACAACAGCCTTTAACCAACATATTACCTGGAGCTGCCTTATCTATTAGAATTTAGGAATGTTCATCATTGTACAGTATGTGGAGTAGAGCTGATGCTCCTCTGTATTGAGAAGAGCAATTTCAGATGGTTCAGCCACTGGTAACCCTCTGGTCTTCTCCTGCCAGAGCTAAATCAAGTATATCTTACTAGATAAAAACCCTGGGGCAGACCCAGGTCCTGCTGGGAGAGATTATGTCTTATTTTGGACTGGAGAATGCCAAAGGAATCTGGAATCTCTGGATCCGGATAGAGAAGTCTCTCTACAAGTTCAGCCTTTGCAGAGACCTTAAACCCTGGGACATTTACCTTCGTGGTACACATTGATCAGACTTAAGTTAAAACCAACAACAACACTGCTGAAAGGGCTTGCAAAGGGTGGTCTTGGAAGAGTCCCAAATCCTTTACAGAAAACTTGTTTTTTTTTTTTTTTTTTTTCAGAAAAAAAAAAAAACTATTCTTTGCATTGGTACTGTAGTTCTAAGCTATTTGCTTTCAAAAAATACATTTCTTCCAGGGAACAAGTTCATTGTAGTAGTGCTCTTAAAAGAACAGTATGCATCCCACAGGAATCTGCAACGCATGAAAAACTTTTTATATACCATCCAAAAGTAATTTGGAGATGGGATTTAGAACAAACTCTACAAGGGTGCTGTACTTATCAATAGAGGCATCGATAGAAATTATGGATGTGACGATCATAAGAGGGCTGTCGATTTCTTAGACTATATTGTGTACAACTGCAGGAAGAACACGATTTTGCCCTGACTGCAGGGAAGTGAGCAATAACTTAAAGGCATTTTTTTTTTTTTTTTTTGGTGACTGTTTTAAATCCAATATCAACTGTGCTTTGATTCAGCCTAGAGAAGAAAAAAAACATTGGACTAATAGGTAAAAACTGCCCTAAGACAATTTCTTCATTTTAACATGACCTCCGTTTTAATGCTGAAGCTCAAGGTCTATAAACAAACGGTGAAAAAAAAAATGTTACTCACATATGCAGTGACATTCAAATGTGTGTGCAAAAACAGCCTGGCTTATCAGGCTAGCAAAAAGCTTGCCTGGGGGAAATAAATGAAAGGTTGAAAAGAGTTCCCGATACACTGCAGTAGCACCTGAGTACCTGGGACTGGAGTAAAGGCAATAATGGATTAGCATATTTCTATCATCCATGAGAAATTTGGAGATGGCATTTTAAACAAGTTGTGCAGCTGTTTCACACTCATCAGTTTAGCACCGTTATTATAGAAATGATAAACGTGACAACTTTTACAATTCGCTAGGTGAGTTTAAATGTTCACTTGCCTGAAATACCAAATCAAACGCGAGCATTAAATCCACAAAATTCAATTATACATTCATCCTCTACAGTTTATGTCACTTGATAATAATATATTCATCTCTGGTACATGAAAGGAAGAAAAACATATTATTTTATGTGTGCAATGTAAAAAACCTTGTTAAGCGTGTCTAATAGAAATCATAACTTATTTTTTTTTTCATTAAACACTATTATCACTCTTGATATCTACTAAGGCTATTCTACTCCAAATGGTCTGACATTTCATTTCATGGTCTCAGCGCCTACGCACAAGCACAGTGTGGGCTGCTACTGTAGTCGATTCATGCAAGAACACACTTCCCCAGAAGGAGGAGGAGGAGGAGGAGGAAGAGGAGGAAGGTGCTCAGCCCGCTCAGGGAGAGTTTCATAATAGACTATCGACTGCATTTTTTTAAATTAGAGCCCTTGAGTGATGAGTTTTTTAAAAAATTATGTGTTGCCAGCAGTATGAGCACAAATTAGAGAAAATATTAATTAAACTCAACCTAATTATAAATGTGTTGGCATAAGGAGTTTACGTCACACTTGTCTTTTACATGACCTAGAAAAGAAAGATCAAAGGAATTTTGTTCATGGATCGGAAGAGTTCAATATTTTATGGCAGGGGGGAAAGTTTGCTTGAAAATGCGCTTCAGCGGCTCACAAAAATGGTGCAAGAAGACATATCTGTAATACTAATTACACCCAAAACTAGTAAACAAACATAAATTTCCCCTTATTGTTCTTTTGTTTTAAACATAGTATGAGAGTGACACTAATTATAGATGACCGGACTGCTAAAAAAGTTCTACATATCTTGGCTATGTCATGTTCTTTATGAGACATAATAAGGTTCCAGACCACACATCTTAACCAGATAATAGTCTACTACCAGATATATTTATTATATATATTTATATATAACATATATATATTTGTTGAATATTTGGACACTTTGGCAGCCAAATGAGATAATGTAAGTTTTGCAGCTTTTAAAAAGATTATTTTAATAAAGCAAAAATTGATAAAAAAACAATTGACAAAAAAACATAGATAAAACATAGATTTATCTATGTTATCTTTCTTATTTATGTTTTCTTTGAGTTACACAGCTGACATACAGTAAACGCAAATACCAAAACGTCTAAATTGTTTTGATTATATCAAAATATTGATTTTGTGCGATTTTTGCAAAACGCTATATATCCACCTCCCACAGTTAAATAAATCATCCTGCAATCATGTTTTTCAGATTATTAGAGTATGCAATAATAAGTATTATCAATATTACATGGTGCATGTTTTAGCAAACTACTTTTTTGGCTGGGAGTTTGTTGCGATGAAACATCAAGTAGTGGCAGCAAATTACATCCAAGGAAAAATGTGGGTTTTGTTATGCATTTAATCTTTATAAATGAATTCAACAATATTTGAGAAATATTCTAAAGAATGCAAAAACTTTTAATTACTGACGATGTTACACAAAGAAGAGATGCAATTGCCTTTTTATGACACATTACGCTTTGCTATAGAAATCAGCCACTCCGTGTCAAGGATTGCGTATAGATGTCTTTGAATAAATATTCAGGACAATTATTTGCCAAAATGAGTAAAAGTCTGACAATGAATCGAATTTGATTTTTACAATCAGTATTTCAATTTAAATTCTCTATTATTTTCATACACAAGTCAATCAAACATAAACAAATTAACCATAACATTAAAACCGACTTGTGCCACCAGGACAGCTCTGACCCCCACGGGCACGACTCCACTAGACCTCAGAAGATGTCTGATCCTTCTATGGATGCTCAATCATATTCAGATCTGGGAGGTTTGGGGGCTGGACACTGCCAGCTGTGAAGCACTTTGTGCTCTGACACCTTTCTATCAGAGCCAGCACATTTTTCTCAACAGTTTGTGCTACTGTACATTGGCTTTACCGTCACATTAATGAGCCTTGGGTACCTTTGACCTGTATGAAGTTAAATGGTATATAATTGGTAATTAATGCTATTCAATTCACCTGGCAGTGGTGTTGATGCTATGGCTGATCGGTGTACACATACTATGTTGTTTTGCAATTTTGTGACAATCCTATAAAGTAAGTAAAAAAAGAAGTTAAGTCCTCATGGCCATCATTTATTGGGGTTGTATTGAGTTTATTGCTGTTTGGATGTGAGTGAATCATATACTGTACAGTCGTGGCCAAAAGTTTTGAGAATGACACAAATATTAGTTTTCACAAAGTTTGCTGCTAAACTGCTTTTAGATCTTTGTTTCAGTTGTTTCTGTGATGTACTGAAATATAATTACAAGCATTTCATACGTTTCAAAGGCTTTTATCGGCAATTACATGACATTTATGCAAAGAGATTTGCAGTGTTGGCCCTTCTTTTTCAGGACCTCGGTAATTCGACCGGGCTGCTCTCAATCAACTTCTGGGCCAAATCCTGACTGATAGCAACCCATTCTTTCATAATCACTTCTTGGAGTTTGTCAGAATGAGTGGGTTTTTGTTTGTCCACCACCCTCTTGCGGATTGACAACAAGTTCTCAATGGGATTAAGATCTGGGGAGTTTCCAGGCCATGGACCCAAAATTTCAACGTTTTGGTCCCCGAGCCACTTAGTTCTCACTTTTGCCTTATGGCACGGTGCTCCATCGTGCTGGAAAATGCATTGTTCTTCACCAAACTGTTGTTGGATTGTTGAAAGAAGTTGCTGTTGGAGGGTGTTTTGGTACCATTCTTTATTCATGGCTGTGTTTTTGGGCAAAATTGTGAGTGAGTCCACTCCCTTGGATGAGAAGCAACCCCACACATGAATGGACTCAGGATGATTTATGTTGGCATGGCACAGGACTGATGGTAGCACTCACCTTTTCTTCTCCGGACAAGCCTTTTTCCAGATGCCCCAAACAATCGGAAAGAGGCTTCATCTGAGAATATGACTTTGCCCCAGTCCTCAGCAGTCCGTCCGCCATACTTTTTGCAGAAGATCAATCTGTCCCTGATGTTTTTTTTTTCGAGAGAAGTGGCTTCTTTGCTACCCTTCTTGACACCAGGCCATCTTCCAAAAGTCTTCGCCTCACTGTGTGTGCAGATGCGCTCACACCTGCCTGCTGCCATTCCTGAGCAGCTCTGCACTGGTGGCACTCCGATCCCGCAGCTGAATCCTCTTTAGGAGACGATCCTGGCGCTTGCTGGACTTTCTTGGACGCCCTGAAGCCTTCTTAACAAGAATTGAACCTCTTTCCTTGAAGTTCTTGATGATCCTATAAATTGTTGATTTAGGTGCAATCTTAGTAGCCACAATATCCTTGCCTGTGAAGACATTTTTATGCAACGCAATGATGGCTGCACGCGTTTCTTTGCAGGTCACCATGGTTAACAATGAAAGAACATGTCAAGTTTGCCATTCTAACCCAATCAGCCTGACATAATGATCTCCAGCCTTGTGCTCGTCAACATTCTCACCCGAGTTAACAAGATGATTACTTAAATGATCTCAGCAGGTCCTTTAATGACAGCAATGAAATGCAGTGGAAAGTTTTTGGGGGGGATTAAGTTAATTTTCATGGCAAAGAAGGACTACGCAATTCATCTGATCACTCTTCATAACATTCTGGATAAATGCAAATTGCTATTATAAAAACTTAAGCAGCAACCTTTCCAATTTCCAATATTTATGTAATTCTCAAAACTTTTGGCCACGACTGTACATACATGAAATTGCCTTTTTGGTCATCTTCACATGAAAAACAAGTCCAGAGAGAAAAGCTTCCATGTACAGTAATATGGATGTCCTCACGCGCTCTCCCGCACCCTCTCTTCCTCTCACTCCATGCATCCCTACTCACTGCGCATACTCTTCTTTATATTCCCAGAATTTCGCCGAACAACAACAAAACGAGAAATCGATACTAAAGAGTGCTACTCATGCAACACAATGTTGAGCGTAATTGTGTGTGCATGCTGCGTTTTGCAGGCTGTTACGTGCTATCAGGGCCAACGATGCACCTCCCTTTCTTTTTCTTTTTTCTTTTCTTTTGAAATCTACTTCGCCCCGACAGAGGTAATGCTACATGGCGGGGACGTCATTATAGACATGCAGTGGTAGAGAGCACCTAAGGGCTGTTTGAAATCAGCCATAAGTTAAGGCGTCATAATGCATTTGCAACAAACCAGTGCCCCATCCTGGGTGTGTTTCCGCCTCGTGTTCAATGCTCCCCATGGTAGCCTCCAGATCTATTATGATCCTGGCCATGCATGATAAGAGAATGTGAGCAATGATTGCAATGATTAAAGAAGCGCATAGTTAAAGGCACTGCTGACCTCTGCTAAAACTACATACACCTTGAGAGTTGTATTTTCAGGGTAAACAAGCTGAGTTCACTTTCACTATACCTGGGATATACAGTAGGCTCTTCCTGGGGTAGAAAATGAAAGCAGAATCCTAAAAGACCCACTACATGGCCAAAATGACAAATTGCCCTTTTAAACCATGTTGTCTATTTGTAGTATGCGACATATGGTCCCGCTACACCACTGATGCCATGTGATGACCCTTACCCAGCAATGTGAATGTACTGCTCCTTTTCTCTGTGAGCTATTAGAGAAGTGGGTATGGCACACAGGAAACATCTGGTGGGGGACATGGGTTTTGCCCTAGCTGACCAAATTGCCAAGACTGTAAGCAAGACATATCTTCCTTTTTATACCTAGGCAAGTATGTTGACTAAGAGAAAATCCATGTTATTTCTTATATGCTAAATTTGAAGGCTTTTGACGTCTATTTTTAAGTCGAGTGAAGACTGAAACAGCAGTTAATAGAGGACACTGTGCTATGTACTGTAAGGGAGTTAACACAAGACACTGTGTGGTTAAAAATAAAAGCTCCCGAGCTTATGTAACATTTTTCAAATTCATTTGGAACAGATTAATGTGTTTCCTTGTGCACTGACGGTTTGTGCTTTTTTATACACCCACCCAGTCTTGCAATAACCCTCACCAAGTGATTATTACTTTGGGGTGGTTTAGAAGTGTCAAGGCTAACCTAACTAGAATGTGTAATTAAAAAGAACACTTATCGGTAGTCCACCATATAAATCATTTCCACTACATGAAGTTAAGTATTGTTATGAAGGCTTTTTGAGTCGACACTGTGCACTAAATCTTTATTTCATAAAATATATATTTTTTAAAAGACTAGTTACTCTTTCTTGGTCTCCCAGACACTTGACACAAACAATTTTATGTTTAAAATTAAGTAAAGCTAACTTGACTCAAAAATTTTTTTTTAATAAACTGTTGAATTCAAATGAACAACTTGGTTGGATTATGTTTGGATTGATACAAAATTGTAATACTTTGTTTAAACCGAAAGTAAACCTAAGCAGGGTTTTAAGTGACTGGAGTCATGCGGTATTCCTACAAATCGCGCCTATAGAGACACCATAGAAATGCCAGCCAGCTGTAATCACAGGAAGATTTATTAAGGTGCAGTAAGACAATTTACATCTTTAAATGCTTTCGTTCTATGTACTGTACCATAGTAGCGTTTTTTAATTTTGGCCAGACAAGGCTCTGTACTGATAAACATCTGAGAGGTCATATCATTGGAATGCCAGATACACACTATATATATGTATAGTTAGAAACCTGGGGTAAGACCACAGCACCCCTGAAGCAGACAGGGTTAAGAGCCTTGCTCAATGGCTCAACAGTGGATGTCTGGAGGTGCTAGGGCTTGAACCCTCAATTTTCTGATCAGTAACCCAGTAACTCACAGCCTTAGCTGATTGAGCCAGCATTGAGCAGTCTCCTTGAAGTGGATGCAGTGGTTTAATTCTTCTTCTAAGAGATATATGTAAATAATAATAAAAACAATAATACTAATATTAATAATTATCCAAATCATTTTATGATAGGTTTTCTTGTGCACAAGTAATTCTTCTGTTGTTCCACAGGTTTTCGTAAAATATTTAGACTGGGTCATCCTAAAATTCTTATATTTTTAGTGGTAATTGTGCTGGAATGTGACAAAAATCTTTCATCTTCAGTTCATCTAGAAGAGGCCTGCAGGTTTTGTGACCTTGTGATTGGTACTGTATTTGGAGCGATCCGCGATTCCTGCTAGCTTGAATAGATCCAGCTGAAGAGAAGCATTGGTATGGTGTAAGCGGTCTGGTTTTGGGCCAACATTTCTCCTAGATCCTAGAAGGATGCCCAAAATTTCTACCTTGGTGTCCTCACACCATAACACCTTTTTCTTTTGTTTGCTGTCTGTGTACAGTGGTTGCTCAGCAGGATAAGGCTCGGGGTTACTGATCAAAATGTCGGCAGTTCAAGCCCCAACTCCTCCAAAATGCCTCTGCTGAGTCCCTGAGCAAGATGCTTAACGCTGTTTGCTCCAGAGGCGCTATATCAAGACTGTGCTCCGACCCCAGGTTCCAAACAAGCTGGGATATGTGAATTTTACTGTTCTGTAATGTATATGTAACAAAGGCTCCTTCTTCTTACTTTTGGCTTCTGTGTAACCACACGACTGTGTCTAACTAGACATTGCTGTTGCATGCACGGACTCAGGAGCACTTGCCAGATATTCCTGCAGGTACCTGTACTTTCATTTTTCTGAAGGCATCTCTGTTTTCTGCTTGTCTTTTTTTGATCAATTTTGGAGAAACATCCAGTTCTTAGTAATATTTATGTGGTGCCCCATTGTCTCCTTCTGTTGACGATGTTGGATGGTAAGTTCTTTGTACCCCTCTCTTGACTGATACCATTAGGCAATAAGATCCCATAAGTTCTTTTCTGATCACCCGTGAGATAAAGCAAAAGCAAGAAATTCCTACAGAAACAGCTGAACTTTATTTAGGGTTAATCAGTACCACTTCCTTGAAGACAAGTGTATAATTAGTTTTAAACAAGAGTTTAAATGTGATTAGTTATTTCGGAACCCTGTCACACGCTCCATTATAAATACTGTGCACTAATGCAATCAGGTTATTGTCAATTATTTTCTTTTCCCTTTCCCCCTGAATTTTCTATTTTTCACTTAATTCAGTTTGTTGCTAGATCACATTAAAGGTAGGTAAAAAAAGATCTAAAATGATTTAGCTTGGTTTCATGTTTTACATTTTTTTAAAAAGCTACGATTTAAATAGTGGTGTGTAGACTTTTGATATCCGCTGTATGTATACACAGAAACGCAGTGACAATACTTCAAAACTGCCAGCCTTATTCTCTGACCATAACTCCTTCGCTCTCAGATTGTGAATGCTTCGCCTCCACACAGGTTATCAATGTGTCTTTTGATTGTTGCCTAAGAAGGTTCTTCATTTATATTCCTGAGTAAAAGTGGAGCCTCTGCAGATGGCTCATAGAAGGGCTTTCATACTGACGTAGGAGCAGCTTCCACCAGCCACGCTTTTACTTCAGCCATTATAACTGAAAAGGGTGCAAGGCTGAGGTTCATGAAGGCAAGTTCTAAAAGCATTCTGCAGATGTGTGCATGTGTGTGTGTGTGTGTGTGTGAGAGTGTGAGAAAGAGAGAGAGAGAGAAAGGTAGAAAGGGAGAGCGAAAGAGAGAGAGAGAGAGATGGTGCATGGGATAAGCAGGGTCAGATGCACAGTTAGTTTTTGCTGCAGCTTGGCTTGCCGGGGAGTTGAGCCCCAACGCTCCTCCTAATTCTCAGATGGCAGCCCTGACCTAGTTAGCAAGATAACACAAAGATCGACTTGAACAAACTTCTATTCCTACAGACAGTGGCAAGAGCAGTAATTACTGCACAAGTGTCTGATTTTTTATTTTTATTTACTTATTTATTTTTACTGTGCTTGTCTCATAAATTGAATACGAGATTACCCCCATCAACTCCGCCTTGTGACAATGTGTATTGTTTAAAATGCTACTTAAATACAATTTTATTGAATGATTTCACTAATCAAGATAAGCACGTTATCCAGTAATTACCACAAATAAAGTTAATGATAAAGGTGTGTACATTAGCTTGGGGAACACACATCTGGCTGCACCAAGTTATCCTAGGAATTATAAGAAAATAGTAAGTAGTATTGAGATTTGGGTTTTTAAATTGGGAAATGAGTGTCTGATTTGAATAGTTAATCTGGATCGTGTCAGCAGCCAGATTTCGGTTGGTGTCAATAATAGTGTATTTTTGGTTCTGTAGACTGTAAGTACCGAACGCAAGATACTGCAAAAATGAGATATAATTTGGGACTGAAAAATTTGCATAAGGATTTTATTTTCCAACGGAAGCATTCTTTAAGTTTAATTTCTTCACACATTTCAATGTCTAAAAAGGCGCATCATGAATTAACACATGAATAGGCAAAAAAGCGTAGACATCTGGGGATGGTGACATACTTGCAGTTTTACAAATTGTTTTATAACTCGCCGGCTGTTGCGTACGATTGCACTCAGCCGTGCCAACACGCCAGACTCTATAATTCTAACACGTCGCTTTTATTCTCAAATACAGCATGGTAGTCCAAACAAAGTGTGCTCACAAGTCACAAGTACATCACTGTCATCATGATATACTGTACAACAAAGCACAATACAGACAGACAGACAGACAGACAGATAGATAGATAGATAGATAGATAGATAGATAGATAGATAGATAGATAGATAGATAGATAGATAGATAGATATGGGACTTGTTGCTGATTTTTGTTGAAGAAAGTCTCCTTTTTGTAGTCTCTATGGTTTTGTTGCATTCATATATGAGGGGTGTTCAAGTCAAACAGGGACTTCTGATTTGTGCAGAATAAGAGTAAAAACTACCATTATTTCTCTATATAATACACTGCTACACTGATGCAGTTACCGCAGTGCTTTACTAGCGCTTGGATATCATCAAGATAGAAAGTTTTCACAGTATGCTGGAGCCATGATCTCTTTATCGCTCTTATCAGAACCAATAATTCTTTTAATCGCCCAAACATGTAGAAATGGCTTGGGGCGGGGTCAGGACTGTATGGGGGATGTGGAAATAACTCCCAGCAGAATTGGGGTTGGTGTCTCTCCTGGAGGTTATTGAAAAGTCATCCATCGTTTTTTTTTAGGATCAGGCATTCCATTCAATGAATGTTTACGGGAATGACTGCAGTGGGCTCTGAGCCACCTTGGCCAGGATCGTCTTTCACAGACCTAGAGCCCTCTTTAAAGCTTTTGCGCCATTCAAATATTTTACTGCGGGTAAGAATCTCATCACCATACTGTGCTTGAAGTCTTCTGTAAATGGTTTTTAGCTTACATTCGGGAGATATTTCATCAGAATTCCCGGTTTATCTTGAACACCGTGTGTGTGTGTGTGTGTGTGTGTGTGTGTGTGTGTGTGTGTGTGTGTGTGTGTATGTATATTCTATATGGGTTACCAGTAAAACAGGCTATGTACCGGAGATATGGGTTACCACTAAAAAAGGCACTAACTAATAAAGGAAGCAACATCTCATTTTGCTACCTTTATTAGGACCTAAATTTATTTCCATTGCGGTTGAATATTAAAGTTATGGGAATTGAGAATATTTGATATGTCCCGAACTTATTTGTATAATAGATAGATAGATAGATAGATGGATAGATGGATAGATGGATAGATAGATGGATAGATGGATAGATGGATAGATGGATAGATAGATAGATAGATAGATAGATAGATAGATAGATAGTCTATGTATGGGGGAGCTGTCCATGGTGTTGAAAGTAAAGGCAAGCTCTGGTTTTAACCCAGGAGAATCTGGCCATTTATTAAAATATGATTAATAACAGGCAGATTTTCAATATTTCTTTGACATGTTCATATTAAAAGGACTAAATTACTCAGGAGCCATTTTCATGATTTGGCATGACATTCATCAAACCTCTCAGGAAATGACACCTACACAGGAGAACAGCTTCAGTGTTGGTCTTAACATTGCTGTAGATTGTTTTTTGTGAACACGACGCTGAAAGGTGTGTTAGCTTCAAATTTGCCACCCAAATGATCAGCAAACTCCAATAGCCTTGTCAGCTTTTAATAGAATTTCAAACCCAAATGTGTAATGTCCACAGTAAAAGCTAGTCCTGTGATTATATGTTGATTTAGCCATGCTGGATTAGGAATGTACTCTTTAAAACCACATTGCTCAATCCAGTTTTGCATTAACAGTGGATTTAAAGTCCTGAACTTAAACCAAACTGCAGGAACTACATACAGGTGACATCATCCTGTTCACTTTTGCCTCTTTCTTATTTCTTTCAAAGCAATTTTGAGGAAATTTTGACAAAACTTTAGATAATCTAAATCTAATCGTGTTTGTGTCTCTTAACAACAACTGGTTAAATTTTTGGGTTGTTATCCAAGATGTTCAGTTGAGTTAAATTTTATTTGAATACCAGTTGTAAGTTTTGTCTGTTTCCACACGTCAATGTGCACATTTATAGCCATTGTTAACTAGCTAGTGGTATGTAACAGGATAGCAGGTTCATTCTGAAATGAGGGGCCTCTGAGTGCTATTTGTAGACCATCCATTTTCACTCTTAATACCTTTATGCCTAGTTGAATCATAGTTTTCACCCTTACTCCAACAGTAAACCAATCAAAATTTTCAATTGAGCTTATGGAAGGATTTTGTTAAGTACTGAAATTCTACACACAATATTTGTCCTTTATAAAGTTGCAGTGAATATGCATATATATTGTATTTTGTTTGGTCATGACAAATCATACCTATTATTTGTCTTTACTGGACATATAAATTCTCTAAAAATGTCTCGCTGTAATATCACAAATGCTATTCAGTTAATTCAAACATTTCAAACCAGGAGTACCTACCTCTATTTCTCTATATAATCTCTATATAATTCCCTGCTACACTAATGCACTTATTCTAACATTTCACTTGTGCTTGGATACCATCAAAGTAGAAAGATTTCTCAGTACGTGCGAAATCTGCTTCATATTATCGTCACTGCTGAAACACTGGAACTCTTTTAATTGACCAAATATGTGGAAATCACTCGAAGCGAGGTCATGACTATATACGGGGGATGTGGCAATAACTCTTAGCCAAATTCCTGTAAAGTGGTGCAGTGGGCAGTATGATGTCATGCATTGTCCTGCAAAAACACCTTTGGTGATCAAACCAGGCTATTTTTTCCTGAGAGTGTTCCATTTTCTGAATGTTCATGGGAAAGACTGCAGTGGGCTCCGAGCCACCTTAGCCTTGATCGTCATTCACAGACATATGGCCGTTTTACTGCAGCTAAGAGTCTCATCACTGTATTGCGCTTGAAGTCTTCTGTAAATATCAATCAATTTTATGCCTTCATTCACGAGAAATTTCATCACATTTGACTTAAATGCCTCGCAATTTTTTAAATGTTACCTGTTTCTCTTTAACAAGTTCCTTGTCTTTTTTCCCCTTAGTTTCACCCCCCTAATTTACTTATTTTCCTATTTTTAGTTAATCACATTTAATTTGACTTTTTCTTATCTGCTCTGATGGCAATTACAACTTCCTGTCATCCTGTGTTTTGACCTGTACATTATGGCTACTTCTAAAATGTGGTTCCCAAATGGCTTAGAGCATCTTAGTGCATTACCTCAGGTATAAAACAATGGCTCTGTACCATATGTAGCTCACAATATGTCTGACAGGGAGCCATTTGGGGAGCTATTTCCTTTACCATAGTGAAGAAAAGGACAAAAATAAAATAAATGTAAAATACCATTATGCTGCACGATTTCGCTGACTGACCAAAATGTTCTGCTTATTTGAAAAGAACTTTTGAATCAACCTTAAGAAAACTACTCAGCATTTATGTCTATACCAGTGTTATACAGTAGGTAGACATCCTAAAAGAATACACTCCAGATTCTTTTTTCCTCATGTGGATTTGCACTGAAGCTGTACGTTTAAACAAAATTGTGCAAAGGTGGATGGTTTTACACCAACCTACACCAACAACATAACAGGCTTTTTTTTTTTACACTTGTTAGGTATTCTTGCTTTATAAAAACAACAACAAAAAACTATTCAGACCTGTAATATCTCGAGCTAAGTTTGTTTGCATTCCTTGTCTTTTAATGAAGGCTACAATCCTTGAAGACAGCATGCAAATTGAAATGCAGCAGAGAGTCCTGAATACATCAGAGGCGTAAAACTGCTGCTTTCTGCTCTCTTGGTGGAGATATGGGACTTGTTGCTGATTGGATGAAAAAAAAAGCAATGTCTGCATATGGACAATGAACGTTACGCACATATTTTCGGCACATGTGTTTTTGTTATATACAGATGGTTTGGAATATATATATATAAGAGGCTGTGTTCAGGAGTTACGGGTAACTAGTTACACTAGCTAACAAAAGGAGCGACATTGAGACTATTGTAATGATTGATCTTCTTTCTGAATTCCACGCAAATATTCCCACACTATCACTGGGCTGTTTTTAAGATGAAATTTTTTATTCATTTATTTGTTTAATTAATTCATAAATTCATTTAATCAGTTCATAAAAAAATATCTCATTTGGCTGGATTGTCAAAAAAAAAATATTAATCTCATTTGAAGTGTATATTGAAGTTATAGGAATGAAGTTTTTTTGTTGTCCTGGATTGATTTGAATGAGAAGGATGGATGGATGGATGGATGGATGGATGGATGGATAGATAGATAGATAGATAGATAGATAGATAGATAGATAGATAGATAGATTCTTATGTATACATGTGGATACAACTGTGGTGATTTTAACATTAAACGAATGCGCAAATGAATTTAAATAAGGTTGAATATTTAAGTTAAAGAAATGGAGAATATTTGTGTATTGTCTTGGGTTGATACACATTGTAAAGTATATAATAATAATAATAATAATAATAATAATAATAATACATTGGTACCAACATATTGTCTTATAATTGATACTTATTGTACTAGTACCTGGTACCTAAATAAATGCCGTGCCTTTTTTTTTTTTTTTTTCACAAGTGAAAGCAAAGACAATGGATATAATGATGTGGTCAGCTGGGAGTACACAGCTAAAAGCCCAGTGTTCATTTAACACCTAGTGTTCCCAGCTCGCCCCGGACCTTTACACATTTAATTACACATGAAATTAAATGTGATCAATAGATATACAGTTATATCCTCACGTCGTGTCTAGCAGCAATTCATACCCAAATCTCGAATCGCTCCTACTTCTCGGTCTGAGTGCACTAAGCAGGGAATCGCATAAAGCTTTCTACATCACACCTAGTGCATTATATGTGCAACAGACAGACATTTGGGATTCAGCCCGTGAAATCACTCGGGGGGTAGCTTTCAGAAGAGATAACTGTTTTTTTCCGCAGTGGTGAGAAATATATAGAGAGATACACATTATTAAAAAATAAGTAGCAGCACTCAGCGTTCAAGATTAACACACAAATCTGTTTTTGTATTAAACTGTCTAGTTTAGACGCTGAATTATCAAAGATTTATTCTAGCAAACGAAATAGGATATACAGATAAAATAACAAATTTCGGTTAACAAGTTGTTCTTGTTTATTTGTTTAGTAAATATATGTTGGCGCTACTTTAATTAATATTTGCTTAAACAGATTCTAGCGAATAAAGCTAACGCTGCTGCTAATTTTATCCCCCTGAACACCGCCAGGCTACACGGTCACGGTGTATACTGTAAAAACCGACCAAAACTCACTAACGGGTTAAGTAGCTATGTTATTTATCTGGTACCTTTTCCTAAAGCAAAATGTGACCCAAAAATCACAATATATGAAATATAAAACACTTTCTATAAGTATTTCCCGTCGTTGTAGCCCATAGCAGCAGCAGCAGCCTAAATGTGTTGCTATAGTGACCAACCTGTCAGAGAGGAGAAAAAAAAGGACGGAAGAGAAGTTAGCACGCGCAGCCAGAGGACCCGTTCTAACGCCAGTAGAGTTAGTAGTGCAGCTCGCGCTGGGAAAAAGAGAATTGCGATAGAAATGAAATTAAAACGAAAGCATAATTACATGGTGGTGATGTTTCTGAACAGGTCTTCGATGTCTCCACCGCCGCTGCTGCCGTTGCTGCTGTCCTGCAGAGCGAGCAGAGGGAAGAAATTCCCCCCGTCCGATTTATTGCAGTGAATGTCGGTGGAGGAACAGGTGCAGGCCGGCGGGCAGTCGAGCACCGAGAACACACAGCAATGAAAGACGCTGGAAAGCAGCACAATCCTCAAAAGCGACACGAAACACAGCCCAACATCCATGGTCCAAAACCGAGTTAACGAATCCGGGATGAACAGAAAAAAAAACCCAGGGAAAAATGTGTGGCGTGTCTGAATGCGGTTTGGGCTACATAAGAGCGCCTGTGTACATCATGAGATAGGGTGAAAAGGATTACTGGGGAAATTTATATTTAAAAAAAAAAAAAATCCTTAATGTCTTTTGGAAAGTATTCCGTTATGAAGACAGGGTGAAAGAATAGCAGCAGCTTTTCTCTCCACAGTCCATGACAGGAGGAGGCTGAGGAGCGCAGTGATGCTGAGAGTACTGACAGCAAGCAAGAGCACGAAGACCCACCTCCTGGCCAGAGTGAGAGAGAGAGAGAGAGAGAGCTGGAAGGAGTGATAGAGAGAGAGAGAGAGTTAGAGGGAAGGGAAAGAGAAGCTGGAATGATGAAAGGAAGAGATGGAAAGAAAGAAACAAGAGGTTGAGAGATGGAGATGGTGAAGAAAGAAGGAAGACGAAGAAGGAAGACAAAGGCAAAGCGGAAAAAATGAGGAAGAGAGAGCTGGAAGAAGAGAGAGAGTGAGAGTAAGGTGTGTGTGAGAGAGAGAGAGCTGGATGGGGAAAGAAGGAAGGAAGAGAGAAAGAAAAGAACGAGGCAAGAGGCTGAAAGATAGAGATGGTGAGAAAAGGACAAAAAGAAAAGGAGAAAGAGAGAGAGAGAGAGAGAGAGAAAGGAGGAGAGGTAAAGACAAGCTGGAAAGAGAGAACACAGGGAGAACAGGAAGAGGGTTGGAAGTAGAGTAAAGAGAGATGGAAAGGAGGAAAGGCGGAGGGGGAAATGGAATGACAGGAAATGAAGGAGCAAGAGGGGTGAGAAATATAGAGGTGGTTTTAAAAGAAGGAAAAGAGAGAAAACGAAGAAGAGGGAGAGAAGCTGGAAAGAGAGGAATGGAAGATAGGAAGAGGGTTGGAACAGACGAAAGAAAGATGGAATAGAAAGAAGGAAGAGAGAAGGGAGGAAAGGAATAAGAGCGAGATGGAAGGAGAGGAAATGAAGAAGGCGTGAGAAAGATAGACATGGTGAGAAAAGAAGAAAGAAAAAGAGAGAGAAGAGAAAGATTGACAAAAGGAGGAAGAAAGAGAGAGATCATGACAGATGTTATGAGTATCTAAGGTCAGCACCAAAGCACAAACTCTCATGTTGAATAAAGGCCTGCTGTATATGTAAATTCATTTTACATACGAACAAATAATATTTATGAGTTACTCCCCACCACAAAGAACAGACTCAACAGAATTCAGAGATAATTATTTGGTTTTATCTCAGTTCAGATTTTTGTTGCATCATTTTGTTTTAAACATGGCATAACAAATCATTACTTACAACATTTTATTAAAACTTAATCATCTGATTCAAATCTGTGATTTATTAAAGCACTGCTTTTACTCTTGAGATCATTGTGTAAGATTCAGTTTAATCATTTACCCTGTTTTTTTTTTCCAACATGAAAACATTTGCTTCTATTTATTTAAGCCTGAGTTTGAAACAATGCTTTGGGAGAGCTGCTGGTCCGACAGTTGACATTTGTTTTTTACAATAGTTGTCCTACAAAGCATTTCTTTCCTATTGTATAAAATCCTACTCTCATGTATTTTAATGCTGAATGTGCTTTCTGATGAAGCAGGAAATAACACAATGTTATATTTGCAGTGTTGATTTAAGAAGACCTACAGTATACTGTACAAGCATGCTGTGGTAAGGTAAGACAAAATGTATGTAGAAAAAGTATGGAGTACAGGCACTTTTTATATTGTTCATTTGGGTACCAGCACTTGCCATAAAGGTGGTCTGTTTTATGCATGGCTAATAATTTTAACTAAGCTTCATTACCCTTGTGCACCCTGTCATCTGCTGGATATATTTACATGCAGAATTACACACATTTACTTTATATTCTACCTTTTTTTTTTGCACTTTTTCTTTAAATATAAACTTATATTTAAAATGTTTGAGAAATGTTTGAGTTTAATTATTTAGTAGTTTTTCAGTGTAATTCTGTCTTCTTCAGTTAACATATGGAATGTTTTATAATTGTTTTAAACCAACATAATCAGTTAATTACTACATAATTACTCGATTTGATTGTGGTGCCTATTTAGAGAAATGAAATTGCCAAACTGTACTTTTCTTTGTTTTTGAACCATTAAAACCAAGAGGACATCTTTTGTAGTTGTAATGTGTAGGTGCATGTAGTGTACCTTTAACTGACTTTTAGAATAAAGTTAATTGCACATAGGTCCTTAAGATCAAATTATGCACAGTAAATTATTGCTAAAGGTATAAGAGCTTGTACATACCAAAGGTACAAAAGATATATTTATTATGGCATAACCTCAGCAGCAAGGACAAGGGGAAGGACAATTTATTACCTTTATTTCTTAGAGTGCATTAACACCAGGATTAAATTATGCTTTAAATCCAAATTTGATTATTTTCAACGAGGTTTTATTTTTGCTGCAGCCCAGTCCATAACAGTAAATTCAATATGATGACAGAGAACATAAAGAACTAACCCAGTTGTCACTGATTTAACTCATAATCACACACTGCATAGATAATTTACTCCCATTCGATTAATTCATACTAAATAAATCATATCTTTTTAAAAATCAGAGTGAGAGAAATTGTCGTGCATTACTGCCCGAAACAGTAAGTCTTTATTTAATAAGTCTTTATCACTTTTTTTTAATTGAACACTAAAAATAATGCAACAATGTCGTATACATAACTAGGTGGTACCCTCAGTGTACTTTTGTCCTGCACCACCACATATGTAGAAACCTGGACCAACTACTGACAATATTGTGCATGTCACATTAATTCCCCTATTATTGTGTATTATATATGTTCTATATTTTAAATAAATATTAATGAATATATGAACAAATTTGGCGGCATGTAAGATTCTGTCTGAGGGTAGCTCAGTGGTTAAGGCATTGGACTACAGTACAGAAGGTCCCAGGTTGGGACCACCAAGTTGTGTGGATAAGGATGTCTGCCAAATGCCTAAATATAATGTAAATGTAGTGGTTAGCTCTGTGGCCCCGCACCCCCAGTGTCGAGAATATGATTATCGTGTCTGTGTGTGCATGTTCTCCCCATGCTCGCTGCTTTTCCTCTGGGTGCTCCTGTTTCCTCCCCTAGTCCAAAAACATGCAAATTACTTTAAAGAGTGTGTCAAATTGCCCATGTGTGTGTGTGTGTGTGTGTGGGCTGTACCCTGCCTAGTGCCTCAAGCCTCCTGCGACCCTGTACAGGATAAGCGGTATAGAGAATAGATATTATCAAATTTATCTCCGCCTAATCCAGATTTAGTCCCCTTTTGTTTAAAATATAGTTCAGCCTTCTGGAAATCCCTTAAACTGTATGTGTCTGTGGCGATCCATTTTCATCCTGCTGCAAGAGCATTAGTGATGTCAGGTACTGATGTTAAGTGAGGAAGTCAGGGGTGTAGATGGTGTTCAAGTCATCTCAAAGGGGTTATGTGGCTGAAGTCATGGCTTTTGATCTTTTACATACCAAATTTGTATGTATACCACTGTGCCGTCTGAATGAACACAATTAAACTAAATTAGTAGACATAACATGTTAAATAGCCTTTTATTTCACTACATTATAGATTATTATAGAACAGCTTGCTAGTGTTTTCATGCCACTTAGATGCTACAAAATTGCCCCCCTTACTGCAGCCCTGGATCATAGTCTTTATGTTCATGTAACATTTAATTTCGTATGCGTATATTATCATGTTACATATTCCATATTTTTTTCTATGTCCCTGAACTGAATACTGTAGGGGTTACATCATGTCTATAATTGTTAATTGGGTATTTGAGGGGATAAGAGCGTAAGTGCTATATTAAAATAGAAGAATTTCCATTGAAGCTTGACAATGAAATTGTAGCCAGCATGGTGTCTTGCAGACTCCTACACACAGTTTTTTATTCCCCAGTCGTTTTCTGCAATCCACAAGTTGGGGCTGTCGGACTGACACCGAGGTTGTCTATCCAGCCTATAAATAAATCATCATGAATACATTTGCTGCTTTTAGGATAGTCACAGTCTAACTTACAGTAGAGCTGCAAACATTTGTGCAGAAGGAAATCCAAAGCTGTCAAAAGCTTTATGACATCTTTCAATATTGATAACTGCACACTATGTAATGCTTACACAGTATTATGTCACTTATCTCAAACTTTCATGGCAAATGAATGCATTTGCATCTCTTTCTATTTTTACTATATATCAAACTACTGGGAGTTCCCAGTAAAAGGCTGTAATAATGATCATTATTATTTATGTTCAATATCAAAATTAAAGCTACAATAACCTCTTTAGGTAGAAAAAATCTGTGATACAAAAAGCAGACATCACATTCAGTAAAATGTATTTTATTTTATTGGTATACCACTTTGACAGAAAGCAGCTTTACAGAAATCCCTAATGATCCCTAATGAACAAGCCAGAGGCAACAGCGGGGAAAAAATAAACTCCCTGAGATGGAATAAAGAAGTGCCCTTGAGAGAAACCAGATTCAAAAGGGATGCCATCCTCTTTTGGACAGTGACAGATGGTGAGATTATAATAACTACAGCAAACAGTCCTACAGTGAAAAGAAATATATATATTTTTTAATTTACTGAACAAACAAAAAAAGTATAAAAAATTCATCTACTTTAGAATGCTAATAATAAACACAATTGGGAATAATGTGATTAACGCACCAGCGTCAATACAAATATTAGCCACTAGTCAATTATGTAGCATCACCAAGCATCACCCCCCCCCCCCCCCCCCCCCCAAAAAAATAAAAATAAATAAATAAAAATAAATAAATAAAATAATAATCATAATTAAACTGTAATTAATTATGCTATGTTAAATACAGTATATTTTGGAGTACAGTTAATACAGACAATACTCTTTTTATCAGTATTTAAAAGGTCGATAGCTGTTTAAGAAATATGTGTTATGGTATATCTGGTCAAGTGTAACTGATCAAAACAGAGAATTTGACGCCTGTTGATAGATTTGGTCTTAGACCTAAGCACAGCTACATTGTCTGTTTTTGGCCACTTAGCGCCTAAGTAGGAGCTAGAAATGGTGAGTCCACAATGTCAGGTCAGAGCGACAGAAAGACATTCTGCTTTTGAATTTGGACTAAAACCAGACCCAAAAATCCTAGAACCCTGAACCATCCCGTTTTTCTTTACAGTTTTACGGACAGCTTGAATGCCCCTTCGATTTGACTTTCCAGCACTTCTTCCAATGCAGCAACACCTGGTGTATGAGTCGATTTAAAAATGCCAATCACAAACTAGCAGGTAGGCTGATGCAATCTCTTGATAAGAACGCGAAAATAACGAAGACTGTATCGCCAGCTTGCTGAGAATGACATTGCACTTCTGGAGACGAAGGTAAAAATGCTATTTTTGGGACAGTTCTGCAGGAGACCTCCTTCCTAGCACATAAAGAAAACACTGTGGCTTGGTATCAGACCCAATCAGTAGTGTCAATATTTTCATCAACCTACTGACAACTGCTTTGTCCTGTAGAGGTTTGGAACACTGTTCCCTGTCTTAGGGTGAATTGCAGTTATGACCATTGTGAAATATTCAGGGCTCATTCTACCAAGCCTTTAGGCACACAGTGATAGCTTGGTCCTAGCTGCAGTATATCACACCTGCCAAACACGAGCAATAAGGTACGCATGCAAGACATGGCAGCTGCTAACAACATGGCCTGGAGGTACTGTTCACACTTGGAAGAATCCCTTGCTGCTTATTTGGCACCCTCCATTAACTTGACTAACATTCCCAGTGGTGTTGCCCATGTGCACTATTCACTAACCTGACTGAATTCATAAAGCCTTGTTGGTTTTTCACTATGCTCTACACTCAGTAAAACGTGTTTATATTCCCTTACTGTAAATGAACTGAAGAAATGCACTCATCAGTAAATAAGGATAATTATAAACAACAAATAAGAGACAGAATAAATAGTTTGTTTGTTGTTAACCATCAACATTGGTTTATTTAATATTGGTTAATATTATATATTGTATAAAACTACATTTGCAATATATTTCTATTATAATTGTTTTATATCCACCCATAAGTGTTACTATTACAGTCAATGTGCATAATAACGTTTCTTTTTTTCCAACAAGCCACATTTTGCTACTGTGCGGGCTGAATGATTATGGATATATATATTTTTTTCCCCCAGTAGTAGAGTGTCCACATTTCACCAACATATCAACTCATGCAGCCACTACCAATAAAAAAAAATGCACACCCTGCATTTGGGTGTTGCTTGTGTGATAAGGAGAGGACAGTATTAGGACATGTTTGAGTCTGTCTTTGCATACCAGAGGCAACAGAATTCCTTATGGAAATTATCGGAAATGGTCAAAACATCTGCAGAAAATATGGGCAAGGTTAAATAGCTGTTAAACTTTGAACACTGTCTATTCAATTAGCCAAAATTTATGAGACAACGGGGTCAAATTGAGACTGGAAATATGGGATAAATGATAGAAATCCCACTTTCTCTTCCTCTGTATGAGGTCAATTATACCCCTTGAAAAGGGTATATTATTTTTTCCCAATCTTTGAACTGTTAAGCTTGTGCAACCCTAAGGCCCAGCATGTTCTCTATTCCGACATGCTTTTCAGGTCACTATGGATGTAAACAATGGGTGTTTTTGGCATTTCTGCCTAAACAACTGATTTTTTCACTATAAACTCAATAGAAAAAAACAAAGGAGATCAGCGGTTTCTGAAATACTCAAACCAGGCCATCTGGCGCCAACAACCATGCTGCAGTCACTGAGATCACTTTTTCCTCGCTCTAATGTTTAACGTAAGCATTAGCTAAAGCTCCTCTCATAATTAAATGGATTATCCTGCTGCGATGGCCAAAAGTATTAAGACAACATATGCCATGTATTATATTTTTCCATGTTTACAAAACAGGTGATGTCACTAATTAGTTCGATCCTGTCTGGTTGAAGAGTTGTGCTAAGTACTGTAGAATGTTTTGTTTCGTTTAGTTAATGGGTGAACTGAATATAGGGAAGAGCTTTTACTTTCTGAAGCTGGGGTGTCCATCTCTGCAGAACAACATGTCTAAAACTAGGGAATTCTCGAGTGAATAGTGAATTTGGTGTCAAATTTCTGTAAATGATCTTCAGGAAGCAACCAAGCAGGCATGGATTGAGAAAGTGACACCAGAGTACTGCAGACATCTTTTTGATCCCATGCCCAGCTGGATCCAACAGGTTTTTGAAGAATATGGGAATATATACAAAATATTGATTATTGTATAACAACTTCATTGCATATAATAAATTATTTTTATTATCTTGTTTGTCTTTTTTTTTAAATATAGAGTGTCATTAAATTTTAAAATGTAACTTTTGTCTCAGGACTTTTGGCCATGACTGTAATTAACTGATTATAATGTAATTAACTGATTATATAAGTACATGAAGGTGGAGGTGCACATTAAAGTCAACAATGTCATTGTGGGTACCATTAACGTGCTTAATAAAATGAATTTACTTGTTAGACAGTGACGTAACACAATAGTATGACTTTATATTGTTACCCCTTTTGAAAATGGAACCAAATTAATCACTATACTGTATATTTGACTTTTTTTTTTCGCACTGCTGTATTAGGTATGGCTACATTAAAGTCACTTTTTGGTTTATGAGTTTAATTTCTTATTGTTCAGTCAATTATTACGCCATGTAATGGTTTATGTAAACACCTTTTATCACAATCCACAAAGGCACTCAACAGCATAACACTGATCTCAGCTTTTTGTACATTTGTATACTATGGATCGTTCATAATATACAGATGGGGTCATAAGTCAGAAACGGTAGTAAAATCAGGCAATAACAATACACAAAGCCTCACAACAATATATTATTGACCACAGCTTCTTACTAAAGCTCTGTAACTACATCGTATTTGTGCCTTTAGATGGTAGAGTTCTCATTCTTTACCATAAAAGACTTAAACACTGTGCATTTTAAGGATTTGGTCAACACTATTTACATGGTCTGATGTAGAACCTATACAAACAGTTATCAGATCTATGGACTGGTAAACTCCAATTTGGTGATCATTATCAGTCAGCCAAGAGCTAATGATTATAGTTGTCTAGGAAAGAATCTAACATCTCATTGTACTTTATTTTATATGGATATTATAGTTAATACCTTTTGAGACTATATAAATTCTACTTACTTAAGCCTTTGGAGTCAGACTGTAAATCTCTCGCCAAAGAGAAATTATTATATACAAATATAGCAATGAAAAATTCAGAGGTGGAAAGTAACTAAGTACAAATACAACATTAATGTACATAAGTGTTTTTTCATGTGTCCTTTACTTTATTTGAGTATTTTGTATGCTGGCAGTATGACTATGTTTAACTATATATTTATGGAAGACTCTAACAATGCTGCTCATCATTCATTAGATTCGTATCAAATCTTGTTACTGTCATCAAGTCATGGGATCATGTCCAGGGACTACTTTCCATTAGTTTCAGTAATAAATGAATAATGTCTCGTTTAAGATTTTTTTTTTAATTTTTTACCTGCCTTTGTAAAAAATATATATATAATATATAGATGGGTTTATTTATTTAATAAGACATTTTTTTTAAACAAACTTAAAAATTATTTTTAGCAACTGAAAAAGCCACAGCTTCCTTTAAATTAAACTACAAGCACGGCAGAGCGCTACTTGGATCATTGTAAGGTGATCTCTTCTAATTCATCACTCTAGCTGTAATGTCCTTTGTCCAAAAACTCATGCAGTGTTCACTCCTGTCTGTCCAGAAATGACTTAAACTACTAGTAAAATCATTAATATAACTTGTGTTAAACATTTACATAAATTGGCCTATAAAATCTTATCACTTGTAATGCCTACATGGTTTTCTGAACTTGAAAAGGCCTCTGAAAACAGTCAACGAATTGTCCATTTATTTATTCATTAATAATTCATTAATGATTCAGTTTTGGATTCAGCAAGATTCTGGAATTGTACCGTTCTTTTAAAAGACATTCCCTCATTGGTGTTTGATTGGCGTTTAAAATTGCTGTCCAAAATCCCTTATAGTTGCAGATCCAAACTAAGATGAAATCTGGTAACTGTGTAGGCATGTAATTTAAATCATTTTCAACATTATCAAACTCCAAATTTCACTTAGTCCTTAATACGGAAGCTGAGTCATCCTGAAGGAGACTGCTTCCATCAGAATACGAATGTTTCATCACTGGGTTAAGGTGACCATTATCAGGAGAACTTCAGGATCAAGTGGATCCAAAGTGCAACAATAAAATGCTTCCCACAGCACAACAAACCCATCACTCTTTCATTTGATTACCCATCTATAGCTGTATCAACTCACCAAACCCTTTATTAGGAAATACTGCATCTAAAGCCTTTTCTCTCTAACGATCCATAATTCTTCATGAACAATAAACAATTTACTGGCTACATACAGTGTGTCCTAACACTGTTCCACTGGTATACTGATAACATTCATGCAGTTGTTACCTGCTTAATTAAAGATTTCCAGTCATTCTTTGATTCTTTCTCCACATTTCACCCAGCCCTGGAATATACATGTAGCATCACACATACTGGCTTAAAAGGATCAAACTCTTATGCATACAAAATAAATGTTCTACTTACAGTACAAATAGATTAAAAACATTGTCCCTGAAAAGTTGAAAGAAATTAAGACTTTTACCGATTCTTTCATTTAAAATTTTAATTCTGAACCTGACAACAAAAGTGAAGAAAGTGAAGTAAAATTTCAGCCACACTGTAGATGAATCTTGGCCGATTTCTGAGCATCAGTACCACGAATGCATGAGCATGTCACACTGATCAATTTAATTTTACAGATCACCCAGTGATTTTATTTAGCATATTTTCTGATCCCCCTGAAATGAATTTCTGGCTCCACTACTGTCATGCATCACAGCAGGGGTTGTTTATTGCCTCTTCTGCAAGAGACGCAATCAGCTGTACACTGGAGAAACCAAAAGAAGACCGGCTGATTGTGTTGCAGAGCACCTTTGTACCATTAGGTTGAAGGATTTCTCCTGTTCCAGTGGTAAGACACTTCAATGGATGTAACGTTAATGATGTCTCTGTTTGTATTGGTGAGGAGAGTTAAGGAAAAAGATCTCATTTACACTCTCTGAACCTCAGAACTCTCGGAACTTCATACCTTGACAGCAAAGATTTTGAATATCCACTAGTTTTTCTTTAGGTTTTTTTTTTATTATTTTTTTTTACTTTGGTTCATACTTTGATTTTGTCCAAAAGGATTTTGTACAACAAACAAAAGCAAAATGTGTCCAAATACTTCGAATTGAACTTTGTCAAAAGATATTTGATTCGTCATTCAGACCTCTTTGGCTCAGTCTTTTGATAACTAAGGCCATTATATATGCTCATATTTTTTATTTATCAAGTGTATTATCTAAAAATCACTAGCTGCCATGTTAAAATGGAATTCAGATGAAGAAAATATCAGTCTGAATAGCGAATTCCTTCTCCCATAGACGCATTGAGAGCTTCACAGTGTTCCTAAATGAACTTTTCTCTCAGTGTTCAGCTACCTATCACTCATCCATAGAAATGCATTATATATATATTGAATGTGGTTTGATGTGAACATCAAGCGGTGTATCACAATATGTGTTTCCCTATTGTTGGTTGGAATGACAGTGTTCTGCAGACGCATACCTTTTTGAAACTGTTTGTGTAAGATCTATCCGGCTTCCTTTATCCACAGAGCTCTATTCTACAGCGGAATGATTGACTGGAACTCTAGAAGTTGAAAATTACCCTTAAGAACTGCAGCGTTACATTTTACATTTACATTAAATTACGTTATATACAATTTACATGAAGTAACAACAACAATAATAATAAAAAAAATTATAATAATAATGTATGGATAAATGTGGACTTAATATTTGTCCTATTCATGGATTATATAGAATTAAAAATGATATGCATGGAGATATAATTTGTTCATTTTTATTTACTTTAAAGGTTAAAACCAGCCAAAATCTGACTAATATGTATTACATGTTCTATTATTCTTTTAATATAATAATAATAATTTTTAAAAAATCCGCAAAATGCACCTTAAATATACAGAGCCCCTAAAGGTGTTACATCTTGTGACTACAAGTTATTAACTTGTGTGAACAAGTTATTTATATACATGCGCTTAAACGCATGCTAGGTTTTTGCATGAAAACAGCTGGGCTATCTGCATTTACATTAACAGTGTGAAGATTTCCAAGATATATTTGGAGTATAACGGCCTTCATTGTTTTATTTGAGCAGTAATTTTACAAAGTAAAAAAGTTAAAAGGTTAAAAGCTTAGCTGCCCACACACACGATAATAACCTCATATCCAACTTGTGATCCATATCATAACTTGTGTGATCAAGATAATAACTTGTTGTGCACAAAAGATTTTTAAAACATAAAATTTTGGATTTTAGGGGCTACATAAGAATATGAGTTGAATATACACTATATGCACAAAAGTACGGTATTTGACCAAACCTGCAATGACATTGTATCCAAATACATATACTTCATTATAGAGTTGGTCCCCCTTTTGCAGCTATAACAGCATCCACTCTTCTTGGGAGGCTGTCCAAAAGATTTTGGAGTGTTTCTGTGATAATTGGTGCCCATTCATTCTGTAGAGCATTTATGAGGTCAGGCACTGATGTTGGACGAGAAGGTCTGGCTTGAAATCTCTGTTCCAGTTTGTTCCAAACTGAACTCATCAAACCATTTCTTTATAGTCCTTGCTTTGTGCACTGGGGCGCAGTCATGTTGGAGTAGAATGAATTTAATAATTAGAGCTGAATAAAGGTAGATATCAATACAATTGTAATATGTTTTTTAATAAATACATCTCATTTAAATACACAGTACCAATACAAGTATACATTGATAAATTACAAAAGACACTGAACATTCCTTAAATCTCTTACCTGTCCTTGTGTCTAAACCCCTTTTCTTCTATTATTAATATTCCACTTCTTATTATGGTTCACCTTATCATTAGTGTTATGTATAGAAATAGAAATAGCCCGTGGCAATCCTCTTCATTTACCCAGACATAAACATTTTTATGTCGATGTTCTGAATAAAATGTAATGATTACTTGCTGAGTGCAGTTTATGTTCTCTGCTTTCCTCTAACCTCTCGAAAACATGCTGGTAAGTAGATTAAACTGCCCTAAATTGCCCTTAGTTATAAATAATTAAGTAAATTTATCCATGCCTCATACGCGGTTATCCCAGGACAGCCTCTAGATTCACTGTGACCCTGACAAAAGCAGGTACTGAGGATGAATGAATGTATAATTCATCAAATCAAAGTGGAATAATGCATTGTAAAAGGAATAGTCATATCACCTTTATGCAAGATTTTTTCTGCGGACCTCTTTTCTATAAAAGCAGCTCTGACAGTATCTATGGCTGCAAAGCAAATCGCACATTTATATTTATACGGGTGTCCTGATCCATAATTGTTTCTATAGTAACAGCTACAGTAATACATCGGGATTTGTATGGACACTCGTGTGGTTTAGGTCTAATAATAGACAGATTAAAAAGTAATTATTTAATACTGATTCATATCATTTCATGATAATACAAAATTGCAGTCTCTGGATAATTGTTTCAATATGGCATTAAACCATCCTGAGATTAGCTTTCAATCACAACATGTCTGGTTTTATTCCTTACATGACAATTACAGTAGTGTAGGGTTTTTTTTTATTGCATAATTCAAATTAAGTACTTAAGTACAACTAATAGCATGTCAAATATGCCTTTATTTCATCCTTTATTTTCACCCTCAAGTTCATGCTGGTTCTGATAGAAAGGTGCGAGGACACACAGTACATCCCAGTTTGTTGTGTATGGGGGGTGCATTCTGTAGCTGCAGACGGGTCAGGGTGCCCACGCTGACCCCTTTCCGTCATCAAAAGCTGCTACAGTGGGCATGTGAGCATCAGAACTGGACAACAAAGCAACTGGAAAAAGGCATTTTAATGTTTTAATCACAACTGAACGCAGCTTTTGTCAGCCAACACACATCCAAAATGATTTCATGCAGTTGAAAAGAAGCTTGTAGAGAGGCATTTGTACTGTATGTATGGTCATTAGTGTAGAAAAAGGAAAAGGAAAAGAAATGTGTGTTCATCTGTTGGCTCACTCGGTTTTGTGAAAAGTTCTATTCATAATTTTAAGGCCCAGTAACAGTCTTAGCATCCAGTAAGGGTGCAGGGAGGATTTGGCACAAACTTCTCAAATTTTGTTCGAGGATCTATCAAAAGGTTTTCGAAAACTGTCCAGAAAATCACAACAAGTCCCTTTTTGGGATGATTTCAAAACGTCTGGAACAATGCTGAACATTGAAGCCCTGCAACTCGATCACTTGTAAAACATATTCTTCCCTCAGCTTACGTCATGCTGCAATGACACCTGATGATCTGAGAGCGCTATGACAAAAGCACTGGAAAAGGAAGGCTGTTGGAAACAAAATTACAACTGAGAGCCTTTAAAGTATTTGCACTTTTATATACCCTTCCAGCCGGTGACCTATTTTACACAGAGAGAGAAAGAGAGAGAGAGCGAGAGAAAGAGAGAGAGAGCGAGAGAAAGAGAGAGAGAGAGAGAGAGCAGTGCTGGATGAAACATCCAGATTTTCAATGTGTCACCCTTAATTAAAAATGGATTAATCAGAACTAGGTGTGGAATGAGTCCGAGGGGAAGAAGAGTGTATATATCAATTCATCATCCCATTCTGTCTGATAAGTAATTATGTAACAGTTCTCTTGTTCACCCAGAGGTGTGGGACTTCACATAACTGAAATGAGCTCCAGAGAAAAGCAGACCTTTCAATGTGCCTAGGCTTTACTTTTTTTTCTTCTTTTTTTTTTAACAAAGAAAAAAAAATACTAGCATTTTTTTTTTATCACCCATTCAGGGTTTTCATTTCATTTTATACATTCTCAGAAACATCAACTTGAAAGCACAAGCTTATGTAGGCTTTTCTTTTCTAAACTTAGAAAAGTGCAGGCTCTTATGTAATGCTTGTCGTTAGAGATTGCAGTATTGCAGTATCTTATGCTTAGAATATTCATTTTTGTCGATGTTAACCATTGTTTTAATAAAAGTGCTGCAGGGCGGTCTGGCAGCAGATACGGGGCTGCTCGGTAGCAGCTTCACATATCCGCTCCCACACAGCGGTTTAGAGAGCAGTGCTTTCTGGGAGTGGGCGTAGGGCTCGCTGCCGGAGCCTGACGATTTCAGTGCCAGCAAGTACAGAATGCACTGAATGTTCATCAGCTTATGTCAGAGGAGAGGATGCACAGATATGGCAATGACACATCATAGACACAGTCGCAAATGCTGATTGTGGTCACTGAGACGTGATTACGCAGGGAAGGCGAGGCAGAGCAGCAGTCCAATAAATGTTCATTGTCATAAATTCATTTTAAACAACTGCCTCCATTTTACATTTTAAAATGCATAAATTTTGGATTTTAATGTGTTTAAGATGACCAAAAATGAAAAAAGTGATCAATTAAAAAACAAATGTTCCATTGTTTGTCTTGTCTTTCTAATGCTCCATTTACCCCAGTAGACGTATTATTGTAGGTGGGAAAGGAATTCAACAAAAGGTCAAAATGGGAGAAAAAAAACAACAAAACTAGTGACTAGTGGACAAAATGGGAATTGCAACAAGCTAAAATCTGACACCCTGGTTAATCATATTTCCTCTATTTCCTCTAACACTCATGCTATATATATATATATATATATATTAAAAAAAACATTCGGAAAAGGTAGTACTTTGTTAAAACTGCTCTTAATAAGCTGCTCAATTGATTTGCATCATGGCTTTATTCTAGATGAGCCTCTACTATCTGTTGTAGGGTTACTCTAAAAACTCATTAAAAATTCATTATTAGGCCATAGCATAAGCCATTTGTTAATAGCTTCAACTAAATTTTGCTTGAAACAATGTTGTCCTGTCCTAATAAATCCCTGTCCTACTTTTTCTTTGCTAGAAGTGTTTCAGTTTTTAGCAACTGCATTATTCACCAAGTCTCTCGTTCTCTTATTCATTCTCTCATCCTGTACAGGGTCTTGGAAAGGCGTATAGCCTATAACAGGGGACTCAGGTCACGACATAGGGTACACCCTGGAAGGTGTGCCAGTCCATCGCAGGGCGCACACACACACACACACGCACACACACACACACACACACACACTTAATATAAAATAGGATGAGATGAAACCAATAATGCACATCATGATCAGACATGTTTGTGATTTCTAAAATGATGTACTTTTTGTACAACCAGTATAATCACACCAAGAAATACAGCGATGTTTTCCCTATCCAAATGAAATACTAGAACCTCCTAGAGGGGAATAGATTTTTTTTTTTCACCAAATGAGAATGCTGCTTCAGCACAGATGCATATTATCTCCAAAATCTTTTTTTTTTTTTTTTTTTCTCATGCACTTGCTTCTGGGCAAGTTGTTTCAATGCTTTTCAATATTTGTTTCCATTTTGTCAAAAAATCCATCTTAAAAATTATTCTAAGAGCATAGTTTCCAAGTAGAGTCCTCAACTCTTAACTATCCAAAAGACACTTGAGAAACACTTTTTTCTCAAGTGGGTAATACATGATCTAAGAATACAGCCTATAGTGAATGATATTTGAGACCTCCAGTGTCATACCCTCTTCCTGGTGTATGTTATTTTTTCTGTATTCAGCCTCATGTATACTTATTTTTTAAGGACTACTTGTTTGTACACAGCTTCATTCCTGAATTTTGTGAGTGTCAAGCCTCAATGTCACCATGACTTTTGGCAGTTGGTTTATGATTGCTCCCCACAACAACACGCATCACACGCACACACACAGCAACAACAGCAACCTAGGGCAACTCTAGGGGACATTCTATAAGTCTCGTATTATATATATATATATATATATATATATATATATATATTTTTTTTTTTTTTTTATTGTGCCCTGAGGGTTTTCACTAGTACTAGAAGACGTCAGTCTGTTGTTGCCTGCAAAGGATGTTCATCCAAGTATTAAAGTATTAAAAGCACACGCCTCCCCAAATGGGTGTGTGAATGACAACAGCTGTGATTCCTGAATGGTTGATGCCACACTTTTTTAATCAAATCCCTGAAAGTCTTGACTTCGTTCACATCTTCAGTGTTTCATTTTAGATTCACTACGGAGGCTTACATGACAAAATTCTTATCTTTGTTCCAAAATTTGTCTTTTGCTAATCAGCTAGTATGGACTATATGTTCATTCACTCTGTCATCTGTTCATGCTTTTTTGCTAAGTTTCAGGGTCCGGGGTTGCTTCCCATCTCAGGTCTGTGTGCGTAGAGTTCGCATAGTCTCCCGGTGCTCCGCTTTCCTCCCATAGTCCAAGGACATGCAGATTAGGCTAATTGGAATTCCCAAATTGCCCATAGTGTTTGAATGAGAGTGCAAGTGTGTGTATGTGTGCGCCATGCAATAGATTGGCACCCTGTCCAGGGTGTACCCCGGCTCATGCCGTAATTCTTCTGGGAAAGACTCCTGGCCCCCCGCGACCCTGAATACAGGATAAAGCAGTACAGTATAGACGGTGAGTAAGTGAGTGATTTCTGATTGTGATTTTCTATTCCTATTATGCACCATGTTTTAGTCTATCTTTATTTTATATGTTTAAGATACATGCAGTATTTGGAGGGAGTTACATGTATTCTGTGTATTTAATTAATTAATTTATTTATTTTAATTATACTTTTATTGGTATTGAACAACAACAAAAAAGCAGAGCCAGATCAATATACAGTCGACACCCACAGCAAACATTTAAACACAAACAATAATCTGTTAATATAATAGTGAACATGGGAAAACCCCAGGTCAAAGCAGACCAGGAAAAGAAAACATAAAAGAAAGAAAGAGTCATGATTGTTCCCACTAGGGGGCCCAAATCCGCCAGAATAGTCCAGATTTGTTCTGTAAGTCATACGTAAGTTTTTCCAGTGGATGAAGATTAGCCACTTGTGCCAAACACATCTTTAAAGTTGGTACACGAGATGAAGACCATAAGATAAGTATGCATGTTATGTCAGATAAGTAATGAAATTTAGTAAACAATTGAAATAAGAAGGAAGCTTTAGTGATACATAAATTTTCTAGCCAGTATTATCTCAACCAGATCATGCAAAATATTTAATCCAAAATAGATTTTTTGGTGGAAAAAAAAAAATAACAACTCTACAGTAAAAACAAGCCAATCTGCAAATGGAATTGTTGTTACAGGTTACACCTAAGGTCCAATGTTGTGACATCTGCAGCATGAAATTTTTTTTTTTTTTTGGATTTTTCCCCGATTTTCGGCCTAATTTAGTCGTGTCCAATTCCTCCCCGTCACTAGGGGGCTCCCACATTAAGGCTACTACTACCACTCAGCCGGGAGGGCCGAAGACTATCACGTGTTTCCTCCGAACCACGTGACAGCCGAGCATCTTTTCGAACTGCTCGCTCGCGCACCATTGGGGGCGGCGTAACACACTCGGAGGACAGCGCTATCCGCTCCCTCCACTGCGCGAGCTCACAGACGCCCCTGACTGGCTGTAGAGCCGTGATTAATGTCGGAGCACTAAGTACCTCTCATCCCTCCCCTCTGAGAGAGCTCGGCCAATCTAGACCTCCGGCTGCGAGAGGTTACAGCACCACCCGGGATTCGAACCTGCGATCTCCGGATGATAGGGCGAGCGCTTTAACCACTGCGCCACTCGGAGGCTGAAATTTTTATTTTTAAAAATGCAATAAATAAAAAGAAAAGGAAAACCCCCTGAACATGTACCTACATCTTGAGTCCTGGCATTAGAGAAAGCGGGATTGTAGAGGATCAGTACTTGAACCATTTGTGACAGCTAAAGGTCACTTACAGTACTCGTTGCAATTGAGAACGCCAGACTTCATTTGTTATGTCTCTCTCAAATCATGCCCTGCAGAAAGCCACAGAGGAAAGACAACAAGGAACAATGAGAAGATCCTGAATGAGTGCAGCTGGAGAGTCTTTCTCAATTTCGATCAGCTTTTAAACCAACCGCAATTTGTGCCACTTCAGCCAATTGAGAAGAGAGGTGCAAATGTTCCACCTATATTCCACTCTTAGATAAGCTGATGAAAGTGGGTATAAGATCGCCCTTGAAATGAGGGTTAGGACGTGTCCTGGGTTTAAATCACACGCTGACTGACCGACTGACTCTCTGATTTACAAGAATCACCACGTTCTCTTAGTCAGTACATCCAGCAGCTCTCATTCATTTGCAGCAGAAACTGTCGAAGCGTTTCGAGTGAGCATGCTCATTTGGTAACAAAGAAATCTAAAGTAAATACTGTTTTTCAGTTTGCAGAAAAGCGCTACTACAGTATGCTAAACATATTACACGAGAAAACATCCATTTCCTATTTAAAAAGATTACTCATTTCCATTATCCTGCCGTTCGGGAAAATATTATAGTTTATAGTAGTTTATCTTCTTTCTTACTGACAGAATGCTTTCAAAGAGGAGGGAGGATATATGTGACTGTTCTTTTCCACTACACTGTTTCCACACATGCACTTTCAACGTGACTCACGAGCCAGCAGGTCAGGTACAGGACAAAGATGAAAGCTTCAAATCGTATTCTGAATCATTTTTATATATTTAAGTTCTGTCGATTGATTAAAATCTTTTAATCTAGGTAATCACAATCTATGATTTAATCTCAATTTTAAAACATTTGGATTTACTTGTATTATAAATATGCAGTGTTGCAATGAAGAAATAGATGACAAACTGGTTAAAGCAAACAGATTAAGCAGTTTTATATTGTCTCAAACATTAACGTTTAACAAATGTTAAATAAAAATTTCATGAACGGGACTAGCAATGCATGCAGTGGAGGAGTAGGACAGGGTGTGGCAACCCACCGTCGGCGGGGATGCTCAGATTCAAAAATTAACAACAGCCAGAGCCACCATTCTTTTACTGTATCTTATATTTCACATATTCTTGTAAAAATAGCTCTTGCCGGGTAGCTCGAGAACACAGCTTTAGTTTTATCCACACTTCCATCTAGACGCTTTTTCTTTCTTTTTTTTTTTTTTAGAATAAAACTTACTTCTTTATAGTGAGACTTTTCTTCTGTCATCTTATTATCTGCGTTAAACACACAGCTGAGTAACCGGACTGTGATTATTGGAAGCCATGGTGTTCAAATTTCTAGATTCATTAATATTGACAGCCCTAATACAGTATATTTATACTAGAGTATACAGTAAGTATACGTCTTTGACGGGAAAAGAGTTTTCAGAAATAGTTAAAAGGTTAAAGTTAAAAATAAGCTGATCAGCTTTAATGTATTCAGTGATATTATTAATTCAGGTTGAAGCCCACGTGCAGGTACATACAGTAAACCTCTGCCTAACTTATTAATACAAAGAAATTAAATTTTGTAAGGCTGAGTATCTCACACCTTGCTTACGCTAAGTTGTACTTCTTTCATCAACAGCCATATACACTCCTTGTTCAGTAATCGCAGAGTAAATCACAGATTAGAAATTTTTTAAAAATTTGATCAGATAAGTTTTGTTTTAAAACAATTCCAGTGCACTAAGATTCACTTACACCACTTCAGCGCTGTTATTTCAGCTGTACAAATATTAACTAATCCCAGTAATCATATTTAATTTAACTTTTCTAATTATCTTATGATTCACATGTTTGTTTATATTGAGTAAGGAGCTTATTAATACCTTATTTTAAAGTTGATTATTAAATCTGCCACAGAACTGTTCATAATATTGTTTTTAGCCCACATTTTATACATGAATATACATTTTGTATATTAAATTGTGTCCAGGCAGTTTTGTGTGATGCTGTAACAAACTCTTGCTGGACGAACAGACAGAGAGACAGACAGAATTTTTTTTTTTTGAGAGACTGGTTTCGGTTCTCCAATGTACAGTAGGAAATGTACTGTAAAGATTGTAAAGAAAGAGCGAGTTCTGACCAATGTACAGACAAAAACTTTCTTTTATTTTTCCCTGATTTTCTCCCTAATTTAGTCGTGTACAATTCCTCCCCGTCACTAGGGGGCTCCCACATTAAGGCTACTACTACCACTCAGCTGGGAGGGCCGAAGACTATCACGTGTTTCCTCCGAACCACGTGACGCCAGCCGACCGCATCTTTTTGAACTACTCGCTAACGCACCGTCGGAGAACAGCGCTATCCGCTCCTTCTGCTTGCGCGAGCTCACAGACGCCCCTGATTGGCAGTAGAGCCGTGATTAATGTGGGAGCACTAAGTACCTCTCATCCCACCCCTCTGAGAGAGCTCGGCCAATCAGCTCTCGGCTGCGAAAGGTTACAGCATCACTCGGGAATCGAACTCACGATCTCCAGGTGACAGGGCGAGCGCTTTACCACTGCACCACTCGGAGGCCCCTCTTTTATTTTTTATAGCTATGTAAACACAAATATCTAATCAGCCAATCACATGGGAAAAACTGATTGAATTTAGGCACATAAGTCCACGTGGCTTATGATCGTTGTGCCAGATGGGCTGGCCTGATGAGTTTTTCCGAAACTGCAAATCTACTGGGACATTCATGAACAACCATCTCTATTGTTTACAGAGAATGGTGTCTGAAAAAGAGAAAATATCCAGCGAGTGGCAGTTCTCTAGGTGAAAATGTCTTGCTGATGCCAGAGGTCAGAGAAGAATGGCCAGAATGATTCGAGCTGATAGAAAGGCAACAATAACACCTTGTTACAACCAAGGTATGTTGAAGGATATCTCTGAATGCACAACACGTCGAACCTTGAAGCAGATGGGCTACAGCAGCAGAAGACTACACCAGGTGCCACTCCTGTCAGCCAAGAACTGGAAACTGAGACTACAATTCACACTGGCTCACCGAAATTGGACAATAGAAGATTGGAAAAACATTGCTGGGCCTGATGAGTCTCGGTGAGTGACATCGGATGGTAGGCTGAGAATCTGGCGTAAACAACATGAAAGCATGGACCTATCCTGCCTTGTATCAGTGGTACGAGCTGGTGGTAGTGGTGGTGTAATGGTGTGGGGGAGATTTTTTTTTGACACTTTCTGCCCCTTAGTGTCAATTGAGCATCGTTAAAAATTCCACAGCCTACCTGAGTATTTTTGCTGACCATGTCCATCCTTTTAAGGCCACAGGATAAGACACCATGTCACAAAGCTAAACTCAACTCAAACTGGTTTAATGAACATTACAACGAGGTTACTGTGCTCAAAAGGCATCCACAGTCACCTGATCTCAATCCAATAGAGCACCTTCAGGATGTGGTGGAACAGGTGGATTCATTTTCATGGATTTTCAGTCAATAAACTCTACAGCGACTGTTTGATTCTTTCATGAAACATCGACTAAAATCTCTAAGGAACGTTTCCATCAGCTCGTTGAGGCTATGCCACAAATAGCATAAGGCTGTTCTTAATGCAAAGTTGGGTCCAACCCAGTGAATCTAATGAAGTGGCATGCGATACAAATGTTGCTCTACAATGTAATACGTTTTCATAACTAGTTTTAACATTGTGAAAAAGGTCTTTTAAAATTACTGTAACATCTTGTGAATGTATTCCGCTGTCATTTTAAACCATCACTGTATTTCATCTCTAAAATTATAGCAATCTAGTATCTAGTAAAAAAAACTGTTTTTAATTTTTGTGTCTACATAACTTTTTTCTTTTCTGTTAGAAATGAAAAATCGAAATATGGTTCTATCAGGTTTGATAAAACTACAGCAAGATTCCGATTCCTTTCCTGTATCAGAGATGGCAACTGAATGAGAGAACTTTACTGTAAGTAAGCAATGTAGAGTATTTTTTTAATCAAATTGCATATATAAAGGAAAGATTCAGTTGACTTCATGGTGTGATTTCATTCTTTCCAATATTTTGTTCATTACTTTGCCATTTAGGTGGAAATTGTCAAAGTCCCAGCAAAAATGATTAAAAGAAATTTGTTGCTAATGTTAGAAGATTTACATGTTGACACTATTAGTAGTCTATTAAAAAAAACGATTCTATATTTTCAGATCTGTGCAAAATTAGAGATAGGGATATACTGTAGATAGCATATTCATTAAAATAAGGGCCAAAGATTAAATATAAATGCTGACATATAAATACTGTACATAAGAATTTGAAGGAATTCCCATTTTTGAATAGAAGGCTGAATGCTTATTGTGCATGACGGGATATACCTTTGTATTTGCTGCTATCAGGACAATTATGTATTCATAAGCAGACTCTTTACTCAATGAACAGGAGCATACTTCCTCTTAATCAAAGGGGAGGCCATATTTTTTATATTTTTATCCTCCTGCATTGAGCACTATCTTCAGCATCATCAGTGCTACATGTTGCATAACTCAAGATGAGTCAGAAGCCCAAGGCTGGTGCTTAATTCCTCTCTCAGACAGATCTCTCTCTGGATCTTCAATCTGTGATCAAAACTTAATACAGGCAGGTTGTGCTGGCAAGGGCTATGTTTTCACCTTTTATTCACTCCCAGTCTTTCAACCTGAACATTTCCAAGGACAGCTTCCAAGTCTGCCACATTCACTGCATCAGCTTTAAGAAATAAGGCACTGAGGCTTTTCTGTAGGGGTTAGTCATGACCATAAAAGCAGAATTCTTTTTTGATTTGGAAAGGAAAGTGACATAATGATTAAATCAATAACGCTGAACAAAGCAGAGGAAAGAACTGCTTCCGTGCACCAGAAAATCTATTTAAGGTAGAATGAAATGAAGGACTTATTTACTTAATATATATGACATAAATACCTACTGTATATAATACTAAATAGAGAAGAAAGATTATTCCCCGGCATGAAAAGCTGTCGTCAGAGAGACTACTACAAGACAATGGAGTCAAGTAATAACTGCCTCATCTTCGGTGAAAAGCAATAGAACACACAGTTCATGCAAATGTGAGCTCCCGCTGTGTGAAAGGAAATAAGTTTCTACCAATAGGGGCAGTCGTCTGTGTTTTTGTTGGAACCCAGCAAGTGATCTAGTCGAACAAATGGGAGCTGACAAGGGCTTACTTGTGCCACTGAGGAGGAAATGCTGCAAAAATTGTGGCACTTCATGTGTCAGGACCCTAACATTTAAGCAGTAGCATGCAGACCATAGTCCTGACACAAAGTGAAACGTAGTTTAATGTGTATTTTAAATCTTTATCAAATGACACACAGAGTTTAGCAAAATTACCAACCATCTCTGCTGGGATCTTTTCAGCAGACGAATGTTTCAGTATCTCCAATACCGACAGTGCGGCACTGAGTATGGTGAATAATATTGAGTATGGTGCTGAAGATGTTGTCATAACTAAAGATGCTACCTGATGTGACATATTCCCAGGCTTCACATTGCTATGCATTGTTTATTTGGATGTTTGACACATCTATCATATCTTATCCTTTATTAGATGAAGCTGCTACATTAGAGCAAGAGATGCGGTCATCAGGACTGGAATTGAAAAATGCTACTCAAAAACAAATGACTAATACAATTTCTTTTTTTCTTTTGCTAAAAGTTGCTAAAAAGTCACTATGTGTGAAGAAACATACAGGAGGGAAATGGAGCTATAAAGCAGAAACATTATTAGAGGCAATAGAAAATAGAGTCATGACAGCCACTGGCGCCATGTCTGTGCAGAAGGATTTCCTTCGTACTTTCTCATTTTTATGGTATAACTGTATATTATCTCCAGGCTTGCGGGAAGTCCTCGCCGTCTGCTCTCCTTCATTTCAGCACATAGGCTGCACCTCCAAGGGAAATTGAGGAGAAAATCTCCTTCACAGGCAACAACAGTGGAGTTCAATTAGAACTCTGTACTATATGCAAGTAAGGTCAGAACCTTGGCAAAGATTAGCGCGTGCAGGGAAACCGCAGTTCATCAGTGTCAAGCAGCTGAGTGGGATTAGGACAGAGGAAATGCTGAGTAGACAGAAATAACCCTCTGTCATTTAGGTGTCAGGGAGCAGCCCGTTTCAAATACATCATCTGCACAGGGAGATATTAAGAAGCAAGGGTGCTGAGCCAGCCAAGAGATGATTATCATATTTCTGCATTAAGAGCTGCATTTTTCCTTTGCTAAACATGGAATTTCTGTGGGGCGTTTGATATGGGGATGCTCGGTAGGTAGGTGGAGAAAAAAGGAAATGGGCATGAAAAGGTCTATTTAAACTCTTTATACACTACTTATATCTGAATGAAGAAAATGTGCTAGGAAAGTTTCAGAAACGCCAATTTCAAATGCGCATTTAGCACGAGGCATTAAATATCAATAAAGTCCAGGAAAGGTGTAGAATTGAAACTGTAAATTGTTTGAGTCTCCAGATTTCAGCCAGTTTTAGATGCAACGACAGCACCTATTTAAGAACATTACTTGTTAGGGGGCTCTGATCCCTAACCAGTACGATTTCAAGATCAAAGGAGACGGTCGGGAATTTTGTTCATGGTCAGTATTGTTTGCCACAGTTTTAGAGAATTTACAGCCATCAAAAAAAAAAAAAAAACCTTTGATCATGCTAGACATTTTTTTATTTGAAACATTGTAGTATATGTAATTCAAAGGGGGTCTTTGCATCTTATACAATGCTTGTCTGCTCAGTAATTGCCTCGAAGTCATTCTGAACTGCCTCTGAACCGACCATGTTGTTTTGTTCACCGCTGACGCGAGCTCCTAGCAGACCAGCTTCTAACAAATCTCAATACCTCTCTCTGACCCCTGATCAAGAGCACTATGTGGTGTGTGGCACAAGGGATTATACATCATACATTGTGCACCAGCTTTCCATTTGAAGTTAATTGGGATTCAACCAACTGCTAAAATGTGATCAAAGAAAAATATATTCAATTAAAAAGTCTCAGAATTGTCCACCATACTGTAGTTTTGCATCACAGTCATGCTGATATTCATGATGTATATTCACTCATGTGATATTGCTTGAGTATTCAGATTGCTGTTAACAAGTGAGAAATTATACAGTAGTAGTTTTGAACAAGTCTTGACAATATATGTATCATATCAAATTAGGTACGGTATGCACCAAAATATACAGTACTGAAACCCACGCATCTCAAACACAGGCATCTGTAGCTCCAGCCCCACGTGTGCCCAGTAGTGCTGTGCTGTTGGTGGAAATGGGTCTCTTGATGAAGGCAAAAGTATTAAAAGTTGAGGATTATTTCTGCTCATATGGAAGTGGTCGTGATTGGGGACCATAGTTTTTAAAAAGGTGGCAGAACAATTCCGAGAGAGATGTAATAAGATGGCACCAAGTAACACAGTTATGCTGTCTATTGTTATGATTTCACCGTTCTGGTAGTGTACGGTGTCAACATTATATGAGTCTATGTTATGCGAGTCTGCAGCAACTTTTGTTCTGGGATATTTTTGAGAATCTGCGTGAACAACATGGACACTGTCTGCGGGGTGACGGTGCACACTTTTTATATTCTTATATTATACATACTGTGGTAAATAATGTGTGTGTACGTTTCTTTCAGGAGAAATAGACTCACAGATGGGAGCAAGGTAATATTGTTTGTCTATCCATTGTATATTTTGGCGTGTACTGTACTTTGTAGGGAAATTATGTAACTTCATAGACAGTTTGTGAAAGTTCAGCACAAGTTTGGCTTGGTTCGTATTTGACTTGTAAATGATTACGTCACAGTTTTGAGCACGTTGTATCATTTATCAGGTAATGTGTACCCAGTACAAGGTGCTATAGGTTATGTGATGTTACAATGTTGAGCAGCGAAGAATTTAAATTGGGAACAATTTGGTGTGCATTAGCAAAACTTTAAATGTGCGACAGTATCTTTACTCTATACATGATGATCCCAGACATTTCAGATTATATAATGAAAATCATTCTACTACATAAAACTACTACTGATGTCCTCTTTATGTCCTCAATCAGCACAATGAAGGTTTGTTCATAAAATGAGGCGGTATAAGCAGTTAACATTCTGTGCATCCTGTTATGTTTATCTTTTATCTTATCTTTGGTTACAATTGCACTAAATCTGCTGCTTTTGAGCACGTCACATTATGTGTTCAATAACACCGAGCTCATGACCCAAGAAATCTCTTACAAGGTATGTAATTTCTGCTAGAAAAATCATAGAGTGTGATCCCGGCTTTAACATATTGTGTAGGGATTTGAAATAACAATACAGAAGGCAGTAATTTAGAACCATAACCATCTATTCTACCTCCTGCTGGTTATCATTAACAAGCATTTTTAGATGTTGGGATGAGACACACACTCAAGGCTTGTGCTTAATCCCTCCCTCAGTCAGTCCTCTCTCTCTCTCTCTCTCTCTCTCTGGATCTTAAATTTGCTATCAAAAATGTGTACAGTCAGGTTGAACTGGCAAAGCATCTCCCATTTATTCATTCCAAGTCTTTCAGCCTGAAGACATCCAAGGACAGCATATTACAGTAGTTGACCTCTACCATATTTACTCCTTCTAATGAGAAGAACTAGTCATTGAGGCATTTCTGCTACAGGATGTAAGATGAACCATTCATGGTTTTGAAAAGTTTGCATCTATCTTTATTTCTGACTTTTCTGTTCTAACCCTGACACATTGGCCAATATTTGCTATCCATTTCAAAAATTTCAGTTAGAACTTCCAAATCTCAAACACTGCCTTGTTTAATGTGAGTCTGGAGATTGGAAAGGTCATGACGAAACTTCAGACTATTTTCTACTGATTTTTGGATTGTTGTCTCAGTGCAGTACATATAAATAATTTCCTCTTTGAAATCATTCTTTCGTAAATAATTGGACACTCAGAATAAAAAGAGAGAACTGAACCGAACCACTCCTTGTCTTTGTGATGGCACTTTAACATTTTATGAGAACCTTTTATGAGAATCGTATACCTGGAAACAATTGAAAAAAATTTTTTTTAACAATCTGTAATTTAACAGTAATTGCCTTTTTTTGTGTCTGCTGTCGCTTAATAGTTAAGAACCGAAATTCCTACATGGTGTTTTGCACCCGAGCCTCCAATAACAAAAGTGGACTACTAACTTAAACACCTCTCCCGTTATACTGAACTTCCAGCCTCCTAACGCTCAGTATGACAGCAGGTCAATCCTTGCTATCTGATATCACCCAAATGAGGATGGGTTCCCTGTTGAGTCTGGGTCTCCTAAAGGTTTCTTCCTATTGGCATCTTAGGGAGTTTTTCTTGTCACTCACTGTCCCACTCTGCATGCTCATCAGGGACAATCTGATTATTATGACTTATACGTATTTTCCCAGACATTTGATACTCATTTCCCTGATATTCTTTCAGATTCTGTAGAGTTACTTTGACCACTGTTAAAAATGCTATATAAATAAAATAAAATTGAATTGAAAATTCAGGTTTCAGTCATTTTTTAAGACATTTTTTAGGCATTAAACAAGCCAATTAGATTTGACCCCTGATGTTATATACAGATATACCTTCCATCAGCTGTTCACTTCAGGGGTGTGGTTCAGACGTAGTTCATTTACAGAGACACTGAAATTGCACATTTGGTCGAGGAGTGAATAAAAAGGCAGTTTGAGGTATGAAATAATCCATTACCTGAGAGGTACCTGTGTTAACTTATTCATCCGATCCTCACAACAACTTGACAAAGGTTTTTCACCAGATGCCCTTCCTGACACAACCCTCCTATTTTATCTGAAGGTCCAACAACAACCTGTGTTAACCTATTACAAATAGTAAAATAGGTTACCTTTAGCTCTCTAGGTAAAAAAAATACATAATGAAAGAAGAAAATATGTACCTATAATTATTTGCTTAAATAGGTTAATATTTGTTTAAGTTGCAAGTTAGTGATGGGAAGTTTGGATCACTCGGTTTTTTGAATCTCGTCCATCAAAATGAATTTATCTGTTCTTTTGATCAGAAATCAAATAAAATATAAAACCCCCAACACATTTACATAGACAAATTTTGGCTATAGTTCCAGTTGTGATGAATATAATATTACAATGCAGCTAAGTACATATTATGCTAAACAGAATGAGCAGCTCACCGCTCATATCTTCTGATACGAATCTTTTGTTCTGTTACATTATTAGCGCCTATGAGAGTCACGTGACAAAAGAACGAACGATTTGGACCAGAAGACTTGAGAGGTAACTACTCATTCCTGTTTCCTGTACATAACCCCCTGTAGAAAACAAACAAATCACTCTCTGAGCCTACTCGTTCTTCTGAGGCATGTTAAAGACTCGTTCATGAACAGCCCATCACTAATGCAGTATTCATTTTAATCCATAAACAACCTGATCTATTTTTTAAAGCTTTTCATTTTTCTAAATACATTATGGCCTTTTACAGAGATGTTCTTTTATCCAGAGGATGATGTTGTTGGTATTAATTGCAAGCCATAATGGATCAAATCCTCTTCAGCAGTAAATATGAGCCCCCAGAATGTACAGCAACACAGAGTGTGTGTGTGTGCGTGTGTGCGTGCGTATATGTGTGGGTGTGGGTGTACGTGTGTGTGTGTGTGTGTGTGTCTGAATCATAATGACAAATGACATGACCCACAGATCAGAAACTTGTGTTGATTGCTACAGAAAGTAAAAAAAACAAGCCAACATCAAGGCTAAAGAGGGTCAAACTTAGCTTCACACACATCATCAACTGGGTTTGGCCTTAGGTGTGACTAGGTCACATGGTCACAATTTAATTCTGCTCTCTCTCTTTCTCTCTTTCTCGTATACAGACAGACAGACACAGACACACACACACACACACACACACACACACACACACACACACACACACACACACACACACACACACACTTTGAGGCCCTGCCAAGTTCCTAAGGCTCGTTTATTCCATCGTGCTTCAACCCCTCTGACCACCTGCACTCTTTATTGCAGGAAACAATGTTTACACAGGAAGAGAGTAAAAACCTCTTAATTGAGGATCCATTATATAAAATATATATATATTAACAAATGTGGCACTGAGAGCACCACTGCATGCATCACATGCATGTCTAATTAGCCAAACAGTTTAGAGAACTTCTCCTTATAATACAGTGGCTCATTATAGAATAATATTCATTGCTTAATAGTCGCCTATTAGGCTACATCAATGAATACGACACTCTCAATATAACATGCTTTTATAATGGTGCAGCAAGCCATTTTTCCCAGAGCATTACACAACCGATGAGGAAGATTTAAGATCTTAAATGCTTTCTTTATGAAAATTAAAGGTCATTTAGGAAACACAGCTTTAATTCGTTCCCTAATGGATTAAGCAATCGTTAGTAACTGCGGCTTGAAAAATTGGGAACAGGGCAAAATAGCATTTCTACTTCTGACAATACTCATGACCTCCCACAACCTGTGCCAGTGGTGCACTACAGGAGAAACACCATGAGTGTGGGGGAAGCAATACACTAATGAGACATCACATGCAGTAGGAGCCTGAGGGTGGAAATTACACTGTAAGGGTACATGGGAATGCTATAAATACAAGCCCGGTTTCCAGATCCAGTACCTTCTGAGCCATATCTGTGTAATCTATCGGACTAAGAATAAAGCCTTGTTAATGCACTTTAATCACTATAATATAATAATGTAGATTAACTGTGTTAAAAGAGAATGTGAATTAGTTATCTCTATTCCTGGTCATAAATTTGAATCGTAAAAGAATAATTAGGTTTTCTGGGACTGCCTGTCAACATTATTTACAGGCATCGAGGATTAAAAGACACTTAAACAATTTAAATATCCTCATAGAACCATGTAAATAATACAGCCAACCAACAACCAACAAAGAGTCAGGAGCCAAAGAGAGAAACTAAGAAAGCATACAGATTATAATCACTAAAACTTGGGAACGTGTGACCACAACAGGAAGCACAGCAAAAGCTCATCAATTTGTGTCTGAAACCAGAAATGTTTATTTCCATAAACATGTTGCTGTAGTGGTTAGCGCTGTGGCCTTGCACCTCCAGGGTCAGAGAGGTTCGAGTCCCACTTGGGTCTGTGTGCGTGGAGAGCATGCGCTCCCCTGCTGGATAGGTTTCCTCCAGGAGCTCCGGTTTTCTCCCACACTTTAAAGACATGCAGATTAGGCTAATTGTGAGTGTATGTGTGCTTATGTGCCCTGCAACCCCGTGCAAAGTACAGTATAAGTCCCCCGGGATGAGTTCCAGGCCTCCAGTGACCCTGTGCAAGATAAGCGGTGTAGAGTTTTTGTATGAATGAGAGTGATCAGGAGCATATGTTTAGCAGTGACTGATATGTAGTCCAATGCTTCTGCAGTTCCACCATGACACAAATCTAAGACATGAAAGGATATTTAGGTCAGTGAGGAGAGAGAAAGGAATAGATCATGGGCGAGGCGAATGGCGTGGCAGATAATTAGCGCTGAATTGCCTTGTCAGAATGTGACCCAAGAGGTTGCTTATATGATGGGTTGAAAAACACCCAACAGTGTGCTAAATCTGGGCAGACAAGGGCTCCCATAAGCTCTCTGCCACAGTGGGCAGCAAGAAATGAGATCCTTGGACCCATTTGAACTTGATTACGAAATGAATTCTCAGACTAATTGCTTTGCTTTGCGAGGTGTACTCTGTGGTGGCCACACCAAACTGATAATGGGTTTTTTGCATTCCGATTTATTGAGCACGTCAGGAAGTATGACTCTTAATCAGGTTATCTTGTGAAATCTAATTGCCGCTTGTTTATTTTCCGCCATCTAACATGGCACGGCCCGAATAATGCACTTTGAAGTGCCGAGTCAGTATTTTAAGTTGATGCTTAATCTGGTTATAATGGTATTTTCATGCTCTTTAGCAATTAGTGGTCAGCCTCTAATGATGCACCTAGCTCAAAGCCCAAACCTTGCCTACATCACCTTTATGTGCCATCCAACAATTTGGACAAGTTAACTTCATGAAATATGTCTTATGAACTCATAATGACATTAGGATAGGAAACCTTAATGGACCCTTATAATTTCTTTTTTAAAACAACTTAGCAACCTGGTCTGTGGGTCATAAAGCTTTGGAAAGCACTAAGTATTCGGCATTAGGATTCTATAAAATTGAACAGTACAAGGACTGTATGTGACCAGTGATTTAAAAAGAGTGACTGAAACATAATAAATTCATTATCTGTGTTTGCTGATCACTATAGCCAGCCTGTGTGCTTTAGAGCTTCAGGCTGGTTTTATAGTTAATCAGACAAAATGCACCAATTCTTTCTGTTTCGGCCAGAACATAGTGAGTGAATGGAAATTGCTGATTCACAGCACGCACATCCTTACTGGCACTGGAGAATCAATCTAGTGTAGGACAAAATTGGAATTCAGATTATTGCTCTCTGAATTATTTGACTATATTGGCTCCAAATAACAAAAGCCCAACTACAGTGATCATGATCTTGTGTTGTGTAGATTATTCATAAAATATAATTCTGCACCGATTTCAAACTACATGGTTAAAAATATACTCATATTCTTTTTATTAGTGTTATAAAGAGATTCAATAAAATAATCCTGCCAAATGTGGCAAATATGATTCACTTTTCACAAGTCTTGAACTTGTGTTTCTTAAGCAGAATATCCAGTGGTTTAATTAATTGATTGATTGATTGATTGATTGATTGATTGATTGATTGATTGATTGATTTAATTCATTACAAATATCCTGTCTTGTACAAAAATCTGGTAGGAAAAAGATTCCAAATTCCTTACATATTTGAAAGACATTTTAACATGTACGTAGAGGTAGTTTTCCGTCATTCCAAGACAATTTTTTGAGGCTCTGGGACTTTACTGTTCTGATAGAGTTGTCAAAATGTATTTTTATGATGCTTTTATGACAAACCACATGAAGACTATGAACAACTGTCAGACACAACATCTCAGTTTAATTCTAATATTCAAATGATTGCACGATAACCTAATTCATACTTATAACATCTTAACGGGTGCTGTGTACCAGCACAAAATTGCCATATTCAAAGATAGTGTGAAGGGCAAAATGCACCATCATTTTGACCATGCTAGACGACAGAGGGCAGAAATAAATTTTGTAAGGAAGTTATATGTGCAATGTTTCTTTTCTCTATGAATATAATTATATAATTATAGATTTTAGAATTTGCATGTTTCCCTATCAAAATAAAGGTTAATTAACCATAGGGCTCAGTAAGTGAATGTACAGTATGTATTGTCCCTTTTCATGGGCCGATAAATCAGGAAGCATGGATCAGATGCAAGTTGGTTGCAGGTTTTACCTGACATTTTATTAAGGCAAACCATAAAGAAATGATTGGGAAACAATGTATGGTCATTAAAATGTTATTTAAAAAAGGAGTCCACAAGTGGGAAGTGATACCAAGGTACAGGGGACAATGAAACCGAAATGCCTGTTTTTTGACCACAATAATTCATTAATATGGTGTAGGGCCTCCTTTTGCGGCCAGTACAGCATCAATTCGTCTTGGAAATGAAAGATACAAGTCCTTCACAGTAGCCAGAGGGATTTTGAGTCGTTCTTCTTACAGAATAGTGACCAGGTCACTACGTGGTGCTGGTGGAGAAAAATGTTTCCTGACTCGCTCCTCCAAAACACCCCAAAGTGGCTCAATAATATTTAGATCTGGTGACTGTGCAGGTCATGGGAGATGTTCAACTTCACTTTTATGTTCATCAAACCACTCTGTCACCAGTCTTTCTGTGTGTATTGGTGCATTATCATCCTGATAAACGGCACCGCCTTCAGGATACAATGTTTGAACCACTGCGTGCACATGGTCCTCCAGAATGGTTTGGTAGTCCTTGGCAGTGACGCGCCCATCTAGCACAAGTATTGGGACTAGGGAATACCATGATATTGCAGCCCAAACCATCACTGATCCACCCCCATGCTTCACTCTGGGCATGCAACAGTCTGGGTGGTATGCTTTTTTGGGGCTTCTCCACACTGTAACTCTCCCGGATGTGGGAAAGACAGTTTCACATTGTCCACAGCCCAAGATTTTCGCTGCTGGCACCATTGAAACCGACGTTTGGCATTGGCACGAGTGACCAAAGATTTGGCTATAACAGCCCGGCCATGTCCACTGACCCTGTGGAGCTCCAGACGAACAGTTTTGGTGGAAACAGGAGAGTTGAGCTGCACATTTAATTCTGCAGTGAGTTGGGCAACTGTGGTTTTATGTTTTTTTGGATACAATCCGGGTTAGCACCTGGACAACCCTTTCAGACGGCTTCCTCTTGTGTCCACAGTTACTCCTGTTGGATGTGGTTCGTCCTTCTTGGTCGTATGCTGACATTACCCTGGATACTGTGGCTCTTAAAACATTACAAAGACTTGCTGTCTTGGTCACAGATCCTTCAGCGAGACGCGCACCAACAATTTGTCCTCTTTTGAACTCTGATGTGTCACCCATAATGTTGTGTGCATTGCAATATTTTAAGCAACACTGTGCTATTATTCTGCCAATTAAATCTTCACCCTCTGCTCTTACTGGTGGAATGTGCAATCAATGAAGATTGGCTACCAGGCTGGTCAAATTTAGCCATGAAACCTCCAACGCTAAATTGGCCAGTGTTTCAGTTTCATTGTCCAACCACCTGTATCTATAAAGCATATAAAGAAAATAAATTATAATAGAATGTAGAAGATGCATAAGGTAAATACAAAAACTTGTTGAAATGTAGAAAAAACTGGTTCCATTTTTCTGTTCGGAAAGCTAGAGCCCTTCTGAGCATGAGGATGCCATCTTGCTCTGGCAGGCGGAACTACCACACGTCAAATATGAATCATATATTCAAGAGTGATGAAACACAAATGAAATAAAGATCTTCCCAAAAAATTATCTGCAACTAGTAATGGAAATGTCGAAATAGCACCCGAGTAGTGTTAATATTATACATTGTTAATGTATAATATTAAGTGTTAATATACATTCTCACAGGAAATGCCTTAATCACTGAGAAAAAAACTTGGTTTTACAAATTAGCGATCTGTCTAAAATGTAAATGAGAGCTGTATGGTGGCCTGGAAAAATGTCAGATGTCACCATTGTTTATTTCTGGTAATTAAAATAATTCTTAGACATCACAATTATTATTAATTTTTTTAATAAAATGTCATGAGAGTATTTGTGATTTTACTTTTTCATCGTACCTAGGTTTTTTTTTTTTTTTGGCTTTGTCATCTTACCAGGCTGGGAAAGGTGGCTGTCATAAGTTATCAATCATAAAGCAACATTAACAACAACCTAAAAAAAAAAATTCATAAAAAAAAAAACCTACAGTACATGCCATCACCTACAAATATAAGCCTTATCACTACATTTTGTAACCAGATACTATACTAGCTTTTTAAAATTCAATTCTGTCAAACTGACTTTTGTCAATTCAAAGTTGGAATTGAATCTTTAAATGTGATTTCCAGTCTGGAAATTATGTAGTTTTCAGTACTGCTAATTATATGATATAACTAATGTTTATAAGTCATAAGTTTACATACATGTTAGACGAACATATTTAAATGACTTTTTTCACAATTCCTGACTTTTGGTACTAGTAAACATTTTCTGTCTGAGGTCAGTTAGGATCACTATTTTCTTTTTAAGAATGTGAAATGTCAGAATAATAGTAAAGAGAAAATTTGATTTCAGCTTTTATTTCTTTTATTACATTACCAGGGTGTGTTTACTGTACATGCACTTACTGTAGGTAGTATTTGGTAATGTTGCCTTTAAATTGTTCACCTTGGGTCGATTGTTTTATGTAGCCTTCCACAAGCGTCTTGTGTAACTAAGTCGAGTTTGTAGGCCTTCTTACTCACACACACTTTTCCGCCCACAAATCTTCTACTGAATTGAGGTCCACTCCTCCAGGACCACTCCAACAGCTCGACTTTATTGTCCTAAAGCTATTGTGGAAGTATGCTTTGAAAGTATGTCACTGTCCAAGCTTTCATTTCCTGGCTGATGTCAATATATCCACATACCCTTCCTTCCTCATGATGCCATCTATTGTGTGAAATGCACCAGGCCCTCCTGGAGCAAAGCCTCCCCACAATATGATGCTGCCACCACTGTGTTTCACAGTTGGGATGGCTTTCTTCAGCTTGAAAGCCTCCACCTTAATCCTCCAGACTTAGATGGTCATTATGTTTTTTTCATTCAGTTCATTTTTTTTCATCAGACCAGAGGAAATTTCTCCAAAAAGTAATATCTTAGTCCCTTGTACCCATGTGCAGCAGCAAACTATACTCTGGCTTTTTTGGAGGTTTTGAATGAGTGAATTTTTCATTGCTGAGCACCCTTTAAGCTTAATATTGGTCTCTTTTTACTGTAGATATACATACATAGGTATTTCTGTACCAGATTTCTCCAGTGTTGCCATAAGTCCCTCTGCTTTTGTTATATGACTGATTTGTACTTTCTGTACCAAAGTATGCGTCTCTTTCTTGAGCGGAATGATGACATGTGTAGTATTATTTGTATCGATGAAACTGGGAACTTTAGGCATTTGGTTCCCAAGTATGAAGTTATCAGGTAACCCCAAGTATGTATCGTTATCGTAAAATCTGCAGCATGGTTAAAAATCAGTTTTAACAACTTCAACCTACGTGTACTTCCATAATTTCATATATACCCTGCCTTTATGAGAGCAGGCTATCAAAAGTAATGGAGTTTTAAAGTTAATGCAAAAAAACAGTAAAAGTAAAATCATAGGTATAGTTAAAAAATAAAACAAAAAAAATGATGTTATAGCTGACAGGCACATGAACAGCCCTGGAGATTATAGTAAGTAATGACAGGCACAGATGTCAGGACAGCAATGCTCCGAGTGCTACAGTACATTCATTTTCTGAAAACCTAAAGGACCTTGAGAATATTTATTTTTTCCTTTTTTGCAGTAGTCATTTCAGTCTTTGGATACACGCATTGTTTAATTGAAAAGAGTCATTGACATAAGCACACAAGAGGAGATTAAAGCAGAGTTTGTAATATTCTGCTTGGAGACAGGTGAGCTCATTCTATACAGTACATACAAGTCAGAAATTATTGAAAGAAGTACATATAATCTGTTATTAATTCCAGATGAGTCATCACCCAATCATAACTGTGGGAGTGCCAATAATTTTGAAACTGGAGTTTCACAGTGCATAAGATGTGCATGTTTAAGCTAAACAAATTAGATCCATTTTTGCTAATTATTCATGAAGGGAGCCAATGCTTGGTTTTGCGTGGCAGCCACCAGCCTCTGGGATTGCAGGGGACCATTAGTGCCGCCCCAAGCTCAGATAAAAATGAAAGATTCAAGAAAGGCACTCAGTTAAATATATTTTTTTTAATACATTTTAAAAATTGCCAGTTTGTTATGTTACATAGAAACTGGAAGGTTATCTGTCCCATTGTTGGAAAGCTAAGTTTCCATAAAGCTGGCGTCTGGAACACCTTCATGAAAGCTTCATCTCTCTCTTCTCACTCCTTCTCTATACTGTACCATTTAGGCTTTACATGGTTGCAGGAAGCTTGAAGCCTATCCCAGTTAACTCAGGGCACAAGGCAGCGTACACCCTGAAAGAGATGCCAATCTATTATAGAAGCTTCATCATATCAACGATTAGATGTTCTTAGTGAAATCACAGCATGATTTTTAATGGGGTTATAATTAGCCTTAGATTATGTGAAGAGTTTTCTATGCATGTCCCTTTGAATGAGGTTACTATAGAAACAATAGCATATTAGAAAGAAAGAAAGAAAAAAAAGCTTTAATATAAACCTGTAACTTGAATTACAGCCAGCACTGGCAATGTGTATAATCTCACTTTGAGCAATGAGAATTTTGAATTCAGCAGCGCCGTCGGTTAATAATAGTTAGCAAGCACTGTGTCCTGTACCTCAGGCCCATAACTGCAAGGTCACTGGTTCAAATTTCTGCACTATGACCAAATAAATGCCAGAGATGTTGAGGTTATAAGATTGCTGTGCCTCTACTGTACTGTGTTATTGTATGCAATGAAAGGTTGAGTTATGAAAGGAAATAAGGTTGCTCCCTGTCAAGGACAAAGTAAAGAATACTCTTTTAACTTAAGATTTCCTTGAAGACATATTAAATATCTGCAGGATATTCATACTTTGATCATTCAAGCGGTGATATAGATGACTCATTTGGATTCATGAGTAAGAACAAACGCTTCTGCAGCGATGACACTCATCAATGACATGCTTCGGTTATGGGAATTTAGCATTTGCATAATGTCCTTTATCATGGTATGCTGATGTCAGTCCAGGCGTCTAACAGGGACACAAGGTGATGTCAAACTGACACGCGGGAAAGCCTTTAGAGTTTTACTCAACATGGCTGGTGTGATCGCCAGATGAAGTGGGCAGACTTTGACATTTAAGTGAAATTCTTGAACAAGTGAAAACACCCCATGGAATTCGTGCGAGGTAAAAATAGTCCGTCTGGAGTGTTAAGACAATAATTACAGTGCCAATACAGAAGAGGCGGAGGAACTGCGAAGGAAAGGGAACCTGTGACACTTTCATTAACTGCTTCATTAATTATTATTTCACAGGATAGAGTTTGTGACAACAGTGATGTACTTTGCAAGCTCACATTAGTTAAAATGTATTTGTTCGCATATTTTTGTCCACTTCATGGGAGCTACATTTTGTCTATTTGGCTAAGTATGTTGAGCTTTTTTTTGGATACATGAGCATCAGTTTCCTCATGCGTAATGTTAGTTAATTCTATGTGTCATAGGGCATTATATGTTTATTTTAAGGTACATTACAAACTGGAGGGCGTTCTCATCCTTTTATTTTGTACTGCAAAGTTAATTAGCCTGTTCTTTCCATGCAACAGCTTAGTCATTGGTCTATACTGTGATTTGCAAGGCAGTTTATGTGCACTCTCATTTAGGATGAATTTGCAATGATCTGAAAATGTTTCGAATGTGTTGTGTTTAATGAATCTGAACTCAGTATAAAGTTGATGGGATTTGAATCAGTGAATGGTTTGACTAAAATGATTGCTGCATTGTGGTTCATTGGCGGCCTGGTACTTATTGTAAATACTATTTACAGCATATAAATTGTATTATTTGTGTACACTAATGGCACTTTGCACTGCATTTTTCAACGGAGGGGAAAAACTATGTCTCTGCAAATGTATGAATTAATAACTGTATATAATATATGTTTTTTTTGTAAATCACACTCTATGAGACCACTAGTGACATACACTCACTCACTCATCATCTATACCGCTTAATCCTGTATTCAGGGTCACGGGGGCCTGGAGCCTATCCCAGGAGACTTAGGGCACATGACGGGGTGCCAATTCATCGCAGGGCACAGACATACACATACACTCACTCATTCACACACTACGGGCAATTTGGGAACGCCAATTAGCCTAACCTACATGTCTTTGGACTGTTACCCAGAGGAAACCCACCAAGCACGGGGAGAACATGCAAACTCCATGCACACAGAGACGGGAATCGAGTCTGGCCGGGGATTGAACCTGGGCCCTGGCGGTGCAAGGCGACAGTGCTAATATATATATGCTAACATATATATATATATAGATAGATATATATAGATATAGATATGTGTGTGTGTGTGTGTGTATGGTATAAATATTGGAGATCTGGATGTGCAAGCCAACGTTCCGCCATATATATGCTTTTGCTGTGTGCAGGGCCATGGAGGCTTGGATACTATCTTGTATCTCTGGAAACTTGGTTACAAAACTAGGTCTCACCATCGCAAGACACACACATGCACACATTCAGGGCAAGTTAGGAATGCCGATTAACCTGATCTTCATGTCATATAATAGAGAGAATCTTTACGCATTTACACAAATGACAGAATTTCCTAGTATTTAGTACTCGCCCACCTTCTTTTAATCACAATGTGTCCTTGAGCTTTGACAGACTTCAGAGGTTTGTGTAAAGTCTGAGGATCCTTGTTAGATGCAACCTAATGCAGTGTTATCAATGAAAGTAAGAATCTAGGACAATCAAAGTTAACCTGATCAATATAAAAATATGCTTAAATGTAAATGGTGTCCTATAAATGACCACTGGTTTATTATTCTGTGTCGATTTTTCAGTGTTGGCTCACTGATTAGTTTGTCTATGTTTAATATACCCTGCTGTTGTGTATCCTTGTTTCTTTACAATGTCTTATTATGCATTCATTTAGGACATTAAAGACTAAGTCCCAAATTAAGTTCCTTTGTCCATGTGTAGCAAATCCCATATCTGTTTTCTACATTTTACCACCATGAACCATTTTAGTTTGCTGCTGTCTGTCTGTCTCCTGACCTCTGGGTAGATTTCTGAGAGGGTTTGATTGATTTTCTTTAATAAAACATATTCTGCATTCCAGTTCTGGGGGGTTCAGGGCGGGGTTCAGGTTTTACTTACTAGTAAAATCTACTAGTACATAATTTCTTTCTTTTTTACTACATTCTTTGCCAGGTTTTTCTCTGCAGAGGAGATTTATTTTTACATTGGACTAATTAGAATTATTATTTGAATCATATAATATTCTTTCCATAATGCCATATTTTGTTCGAATATTATTCTGTTATACATCAAGCATGAGCTTCATTATTAAATCCTTTAATCAGGACAGTGTTCACAGTCTTCTAAAGGAATACTATTTGAAATATTCTTAGGTAGGTCAAACTGAAGAACTCCTATGGTCTTGTAAATTTGACCTGTTACTTCCCCTAAGAGTTTGTTTTTGTTACATCTTTTTATATCATCTCTCTTTTTCTCATTTTACTGGTGTTCATATGAAAGGCAGGCCACCACGTCAATTAGACACGGAAATATCGAACACACCAGGCCTGGAAAATTATTTCTAATGAGAATAAATTGTTTCGGTTGGTCCTGTTGTGTTCATTTTGTGAGATTCTGATGGTAGCTCATAATCTGGAGACAGTAGTCATGTACCACCCAGTATAGGCAATTCCACTAATTTATGCATTCACAAAGCCTTTTTAATGAGTAAAATAGTGTGTGTGGTTATTGGAAGAACACAATGTGTTCATTCTGCTTTAGAATTTAGCCTTTTACCATTTACCAAATTTACAATTTGTATTATTATTATTATTATTATTATAGATTCAAAATTGCACTTAAAATTGACCTTAACTGTCATGTGTCATGACACGTCCATAGGTCTAATAATGCAGTGTATTATCCTATACCTTTACAGAAGCTCAAGTTCAATTTAGTCATCTTTGCCCATAGCTTCCAGTTTTGCATCATTAAAATGAATCCTCTCCCATGAAATATTGCAATATTGCACAGCTTAAGGTTAGAAACATTATGTGCTTTGATGTCTAATGATCCATGAAGTGCCCATAATATCACCCTGCCCAGTAAAATACATTAACATTTGTGAGCCTATGAAGGCTTTAAAGAAAAAAAAAAGAAAAAAAAAACTTTTATTAATATCCACTGTCATACTGCTGATTATGTGATACCTTTGTTAATAGCCTGCTCATTTGAAGGGAGAATTAAATCATTATTCTATTCCTTTTTTCATCCTTTCTGAAACAGTGAGAGAGCATCACTTGCCATAATATGATTATATTTCTTTCTTAATATATATATATATATATATATATATATATATAGAGTGGGCCATTTATATGGCTACACCTTAATAAAATGGGAATGGTTGGTGATATTAACGTCCTGTTTGTGGCACATTGGTATATGTGAGGGGGGAAACTTTTCAAGATGGGTGGTGACCATGGTGGCCATTTAGAAGTCGGCCATCTTGGATCCAACTTTTGTTTTTTCAATAGGAAGAGGGTCATGTGACACATCAAACTTATTGGGAATTTCACAGGAAAAACAATGGTGTGCTTGGTTTTAACGTAACTTTAATCTTTCATGACTTATTTACAAGTTTTTGACCACTTATAAAATGTCCAGTGAGATGCGGCGAGTGCTACGCTGTGGACTCTTGCTGAATGAAGCTAGGGCAGCCACTGATGTTTGTTCATTAGTGATAGTTTTCATGCGTCTACATTTTGGCAAATCCAACACTGAACCAGTTTCAACGAAACTTAGCAAGCAGTTTGCTAACTGTAGCATGGGAGATGGGTGGTCTCGTAGGGTGTCTTGCATTGAAATTTGCTGCAATGAACCGGTTACTGCGTTCACCAGATATCAACACAATTTCGATCCGCTCATCACGTGTTATCCTCTTCGACATGTCAATGGCTGTGAACAAAGAGAAACTTGTAAGTAGCTCATGAAAGAATAAAGTTACGTTAAAACCAAGCACACCATTGTTTTTCTTGTGAAATTCCCAATAGGTTTGATGTGTCACATGACCCTCTTCCTATTGAAAAAACTAAAGTTGGATCCAAGATGGCCGACTTCTAAATGGCCACCATGGTCACCACCCATCTTGAAAAGTTTGCCCCCTCACATATACTAATGTGCCACAAACAGGACGTTAATATCACCAACCATTCCCATTTTATTAAGGTGTATCCATATAAATGGCCCACCCTGTATATATATATATAGATAGATAGATAGATAGATAGATAGATAGATAGATAGATAGATAGATAGATAGAGATATGATCCAAAAATGAGCCTCAATTCCCCATACTGAGAAAGAAAAAACAGATTGTGCTGACAGATGTGGGTATGTTTAATCAGTGCCTTGGAAGAATGTTAAGAGGCAGAAGGAGAACTAGAGAAATGAAGGATTAGAGCTAAATCAGTCACAGCTTATGCACACTGCCACTCAAACACTAGAAATTCTCTCTGTCAGATGCAAAGAATGACGTGATGTTTAGTGGACTTAAATTCTTATGGATCAATGATGGCGATATGACACGTTTATAAATCAGAATATATACGTGTGAGAGTGTGTGAGATACAAAATAAAAATGTTTTGGAAATACAGGGACAATTTATTTACATTATATAAGATAATAGAAACGCACATCTTAACTTTATTATAAGGTACAATATACAGTATCTATATGATATAATATAATAGGGAGATAACAACATAAATCGGTTATACAGGAAGTGTACTGATAAGCAGCCCTGGCATACAGTTCTTAAAAGACATGATCGAGAAAAACATGCAGTTTAACATGCAGTGCTCAGACATACAGTGACCTTCCTTATGACCCAGGTACGCACATGAGGAAATAACACCAACAAGCTGACTACTGATATCCACAAGGAGGTGTTTTAAGAGAAATCTACTACCATCACAAATCACACATAGCACTCATCCCATGATGATAGCCCAGTTAACATACAGTACAAACCATCATGTCGCCGTATGTCATAACAGGGATAAGTTTTGTGAACGCTCTACAACTTTCAATGTACTGTAACTACATTTCTCTGGTACAAGAGAAATAGAACAGTTTGTGATGTACTGTACTATTGTAGAAAACTACTTCTGGGTGGAAACAGTTCCATTGCACACTCCATCAAAATTTTTTCACTTTAAGAGCACATCCCTATTAGTTCCATTTCTTACATCTACAGAGTCGTCTAGTGTTCAGAGATAATAATAGTGTTCTTATTGACCAATATCACGCAAGGAAGAGTGTGATTATACTGGATACACAGACGAACCCATGTTCAGTTTAAAAGCACAATTACAGTACGTGTGCTATATTGCTTTTACGCAACACTTCACATCATATTTTCATGTAGTTTTTTTCCCCCTTTCTTAGCTTCTCCACCAAAGTAGCTCATTCAAGCTGCATATTTGATTTAGCACATGTTTTATGCTGGTTCCTGATACAGGACAGGGATGGGACAGACGCTGACTTATGTACACTGCGGCTGGGGATCCCCATGGGGTAATCTAACCCTGTTCTTCCGCAAGAAATGTGTAAATACTTCAGCTGTTCTAACAGAGCATTTGCATATATTTACACATATTCCATATATTTGTTTGAGATTTGTTTGCCTTCGCATTCTTCTAAATCTTATTAATTTAACAGCGCCAGTAAAAAAATAAAAAATCAAAGCAATACCAGACACCAAACATGTCTCACCTAATTAAAAACGCTCAGGGTTGGCGGAAAACGGTGTAGACTTTAACTTTCAGCAAATCACTCCTTTAGAGCTGTGAAATGTTCGAACACTGCTGTGTGTTTGTGACCTGAGCAGACTAGAATCGGGAACATTACTTAGAGAAAGCGTTTCTAATCCTGTTTCAAGAGGTTATTCATATGATATTATATATCATATTCCCAGAGTCTCACAGAGTTGTCCGCTCAAACATTTAGGCTTAGACTAGCATTTCTTTGTGTTCACAGATCAGATCTGATCTCCCTGGTCAGGTGGTCCTGGGGAAGGAGTCACAGCGCCTACTGCAAACAGGTGTGGATTTCACACGCTATTTCATATCCATGTTTTCAAGCATGGTGCGTGGTCGTCATTAATAATAATCGTCTCCATGGATGCTTGGCATCCCTCAGTTGGGGTGGGCCTGGGTGAGGGAATGTACAGATGGCAGCAGGTGAAGAAACGATGGATCATGAGGGATTCATGGTACAGGGCTGACACCTACATCATTCACATCCTGAGCCCACTAACCACTGCGCCTCATGCTGAGGACACTTTCTTACTGTCAGACACAAAGGGAAGCCAATGTATCACACTTTTACATTAACTGGCCTTTTGTTACGACTACAATATCCATACTGGGGATTAAAAACATTTATAAAAGTGAAATTCATGTCCTATGTGACCTTCAAATTTTACACCACATAAAAGGCATGAAGGACTGATACGTGACAAGTGAGGTTATATAACAGGAAATGTGATTACTACCTGTTCACTGATGGAAACTTGGGTATCAAAAGTTAGTTTGTGGCAGTTTCAATCTTTGAACGATTTGAGCAGTTGCTGACATATTAGTGAAACTGTTTGTGTCACATGCAGTCCAAGCCATCTTCATGGTTATTAAGTTGAACTGTTCTCGTTATCACATGAATTTTTATACAGAACCTATGGGGCCATCCTCAACAAACCGAACATCCATCCTAGTACAAACAACATAAATTGGCTATAATCATCATAACTAAGCCAACTTTAACCCAACACTAATGGTGTACTTTTAACAATACACAGAAGAGTGACAAATTAAAGGTAAACCCAATGATTCTTTTAAGGTAAGGAGCAGAGGTGGAAAGAGTACTAAAATTTTGTACACAAGTAAAAGTACTGTTACTTCAGTGAAATTTTACTGAAGTACAAGTAAAGTTATCGTTATAAAAATCTACTCAAGTAAAAGTAAAAAGTAGCTCATAAAAATTTACTCAAAGTAAACGTTACTGAGTAATTTTTGTTTTTGTTTTTTACAGCAGGGTGGGATGAGGCATTCTAGCGTAGTTCAAAAAAGATGAGCAGATATAAATCTCAAACTAGTTGTTTTTAACTGACGGAACACCTTTGCATAATAAAGCTGTTGTCTTTCTTGCGCTTGAAAATCAAACTGGTCACTTAAATATGGCGTTACGTCCCAGTCTAGTGTCGGGCCGTAAAGCAAAAGAATGGTTCAGGGTTCTATTTTAAACTATATGGAAATGGTGGTATACAGCAGAAAGAACTAGATCCAGTCATTAACTGATGAAATATTAAGGTTTGTGTTGCTTTACAAAACACACACACACACACACACACACACACACACACACACACACAGGAGGAGGAGGATCAGATTCAGGGTGGACCCCGGCCAAAATAATAATCTAAATAGTATTTATATTTAGTAGCTAGATTACCTGCAAAAAAAGAAATAGAAAAAAAACTAAAGAAACACACACACACACACACACACACACACACACACACAAACAAACAAACAAACAAAAATACAGGTACCTTCCCTGACTCCCTAAACCAAAAACAGTGAATAAATTCCCTCTTCCCAAAATAAATGGCAGCCACGCCCCTACTACTGGTGAGTGCACAAACATACAGTGAAGTTATCTACAAATATATATATATATAAAGACCAACCAAACCAAACCAAACCAAAGGACCAAAGCAATAATCAAAGTCAATGGGAGGCAAAAAGTCACAACAAAATACCAAAACGCCAAAATCAAAATCTCTTTCCTCTTTCCCGCGTCTCTCTCCGGTTTCTATATGGTGGCGCTGGTTGATGACGTCACTCTCAGGGCGGAAGCGACCGTGTGGAAGGTCAGGTAGACGCCGATGTGGGGACAGTCAGAAAACCTGGAGTGGAATCTGGAGCGGCGCGCGACCAAGACACGATACACACACGCGTGCGCAATGAAGCATTTATACCAGGGGTGTCCAAATCCAGTCCTGGAGGGCCAGTGTCCAACACATTTTGGTGCTTCTTCTTCTCAAACACAGCTGATTTAACTAATCTGTTAATTACTAGGTTCAGTGGGTGTGTTTAGGTGTTGGTGAATTACAAACTGTGCTGGTCACTGGCCCTCCAGGACTGGATTTGGACACCCCTGATTTATACAAAGCAGAATATTTTTTTGCATTTTCACTCATTTGTTTTACTCAGTAGCGCATATGATTTAAAATGTAGCAAATTACAATACTTCAAACAAAACATACTTAAGTGAAAGTAAAATTACAGATTTTATAAACTACTTTAAAAAGTAGAAGTACACAAAAAACTACTCAATTACAGTAACGCGAGTAAATGTCATTCATTACTTTCCACCTCTGGTAAGGAGAAATTTTCATGTCACTATTTGGATCTACTGAATTTATCTGCATTTCCAAGTGCAGAGGGTGCAGAAGGAGAGTCCAAACAGAGGTGTCATGAATATCAAAACAAGATGATCCTAATTGATCAAACTTAAGAAGAAACTTATAAGACTTATAAGAACAAACTTATACTTCTATATGTTCATCTTCAATGTTGTCAGTTTTGCTAATCAAACCATAGAGGCTAAATAAAATGGAAAGTCTGTGAATGTCTCTGGTTTGCCGAGGAGACGCCTTGAGGTTATAATAATAATAATAATAATAATAATAATAATAATAATAATAAAACACGTGATTATACGCAACGTTGAAATTTAATTGTTTTAGGATTTTCAACTGTATCCAGACTGCAGACGCCATGACCTCTTTTGATGACCTCTGCCCTAATAGTTGATAAGGGATCAACAGAACGGTGACTGCTGTTGGGAACAAACAATATATCCTCACAAGCAAAAGAAATATTCCCCAAACCATTCTAACTCATTTAAAACAATGTTCCTAACGCTCATACTCTAAACCATGTCTAATTCTTCTTATCTTCTACACCCACCAGAGATTTCAGCATCCATGTAACCTGCTCCAGGTCAGCTAAGGGGTTTGGTCCCCTGGCCCCTCACAGTGGCATGCAATAAGTGTAATTATGATAGATAGGACAATTTCTGCTGGCCCTTTTTTGCCAAGAGCGTCATACTCATCTTGCTTCCCTGCAGCTGTAATGGCTTTTTGATGGACTTTTTAACTCACAAAAGCACAGCAAGAGCCGAGCAGACCTGTGGGGCTTCTAATATAACAGGTAATAGCACCCAGTGACATTTCTAGCTTTGTCCTCAAGTAGTCAACATTGCTTCTGTTGGGAATTATTTATTTATTTACTTAGAGTGGTGCAACGTGTTGCCTTAATGGCTCTCTTTATAGCACTGACACTTTTGGGTGAGACAATAATATCTCTTCTGACATCGGTATATGAGCAGCGTTGTCCTAAGAATAGGTGTGCAAAAAGCAATAAAACCATATGATCACAGCTAAAAATAGATATATCTGAACTTCAGACATCAACCTAAGGTTTGAAAACCTTATACTTAGCACTAAAACATGGATAAATGTTTTTAAAATGTAAAATTGATTAAATTTTAATAGCTCAATATTTCAGGTTAAAGTCATGTGTTCATTTATGTATTAAAAGGTGTGAAGGACAAATAAACACTAACTGAGTATATTTATGATACGGCTTATTTAAAAAAATATATTTTTTTTAACAGGCACAATGGCACAACCAAAACAGCTTATCTGAAAATGTATACCTCGACCACTAAAAGTTTGAGTTTCAAAGTTGTCATCTATCTTTAATCCCCTTATGGTGCGCCTGCTAGTTCTGCACCATTTGTAACCATAAAACCACAATAGAGACCAAACAAGTATCTTCACAAAGTTTTTGCTCAATGCCCAGAATAGCCTCATTGGGATAAAAGGGCAACGCTCCTGGACTGAGTCAATATTTTTAAAAAGTATACAGCTCATTTGTCATTTGGAAGAATTTCTAACCTTTAACAAAGGTTAACAATCTGAGACTAACACCTCAGTGCCAGTTTACCTTCCACTTTCCTTGAATTTTAATGCAATGCTTCTTTAAGAAGCTGCTTATCATTTTTCATTCATCATTCTGAATACGAAATAAAGAAAAGTTTATCCCAGATGTAAGCCCGATGTGATTGTGACAAGGAAAAATTCCATGTCATGAGACGAGGAAGAAACCTCAAGAGGAACCAGACTCCAAAGCGAACGGATCCTCATTTGGGTGATACGAGATAGTACGACCATAAATAACTCCCATCTATACTCGTGCGCTCTGAGGTCGAAAGTGCATGTGTATGACAGGAATGTGTTTGAGATGATAAAAAGTCCACTATGTTGAGGTTACCTACTGTTTACTGATGGAGACTTGGGTGCAAAAGTGTTCATGGAAATTGCTGTCATAAGCCATTATGTGAAACAGTTCGTATCAATGCAATCCAAGCCATCTTTGTGGTTATGACGTGGAAGCACTACCAGTTATCACATGAATCTTTAAGCAGAACATATCGAGCCGTCCACAGCATCAGAATCCTACAACAAACATATCGCCTCTGGTCTTGGTCTTAACTAATGTGGTCATGAACCTAACAGAAGAATGACAAATCAAAAGAAGGCCCGGTGATTATGTTATACTGTGGGGGCATGGTCATGTCTTTAGTTAGATTTGTTTTTCTGCACTTGCTAAATGAAAGGGTCAAGCAACTCAAAACAAAAATTATTCTAGCTGATCATTTCTAAAACTTGAATTTAACAATTTTATAAATCATATGCTATGGCCTTTAGTCTCATCAGACCTTCACCCATCTGAACACCTGTGAGACATTTTGTAACCAACACATCATCAAAAGACTAATTTTGATCAGTCCTATACAATATAAAGAAAGGTACAGACAAAAATAGTAATATAAAGCAAGATAAAACATAAACAAGCAATCACTGAAAATGAATGAATAAATGAATGAATGAATCCTACTAAGTAATAAGCATGAAATGGACGAAGGTTTATTCAGTTTAATCATATTAGCGTAAAACATAAGCATACTGTATAGTTCTCTATTTATGTTCCTATTGTGTTTATTACGGACTAAATGAATAATGACGTGAACAACACATTGTTCTCAGACACAACTGCGAGGAGCTTAAGAACGAGAGTGGATAAGGTTTCCGGGCAGCTTATTGCTGTAGTCTCTCAGTAGCCCCACTTGATCTCATCCTGCTGATTTCAGCACCTGTGGTTTTTAAAGTGCAGAATGGTGCATCCTCGTAGCCCATTTATTACATTGCGGGGCCCATTTACTTGTCTCTTATGACCTATAAGGCATTGGTTTACCTCTCAATTAGAAAGTAAGCTTTCAGGCTTTACCATGGCTATGAGCTGAGGCTGTCATTGAATTTAATTTGGAATGGGATTCAGGTCGAAGTACATAGTGCTTACATCTTTAACATAAAGAGCTACATCTTTACAGCATGTAACAGAATGTATGGTTTTCTCTATATAAACAACTTGCTCAATTTTATGGATGGACTTTTCATAAATTGAATGTGTGCAAGAAATTGAAAAAACTGTGCTCTCTTATACAGTACAGTACACTCTGGGCCTTCATTTCTAGGACACATAAAGTATATTAATTTTCTTTGTCATATGTACATTATAGTACCCATCTCAAAATGTCCATGAGTGCAGGGTAAGCATGAGAATCTGCTCCTGGAGCAGATAGGGTTAAGGACCTTGCTCAAGGCCTTAACAATCACAGCTTGTCCGTTCTGGTGCTTGAACCCCCACCCATACCCTTGTTAAACCAGAGCTGTAATTGCAGGTAACTGAAACACCACTGGCCACTGCTGTTTATAAATTATTCTCTGCCCTAGTGTCTGCAAAAGAGCACTGACCCATCAAGGCACACAAGCGCTCTGAAGGTGTGCTGGGTTATCTGGTACCAATATACTGTCAACAGATTAATTTGTGAGATGGCTCCTCTATGGTTTGGACTGGTTTGTCCAGCACATCCCACTGATGCTCCTTTGGAAAGATATCTGGGAAATTTACCTTGAACGCTTTGTCATGTTCTACAAACCATTCCAGTAAACTGTGACGACTTTCTTTTATAGCTGGCTTTTTTTTTTTGAGCATGTTGTCATGTAGTAGCTCTTCCATAGGATTGGACCAGATGGGCTAGCCTTTGCTTGCCACGCACATCAGTGAACTTTTGGCACCCGTGATGAGTTGCCGTTTCATCAGTTGTCCTTCCTTGGACCATTTTTGATAGGTACTAATCAATGCATACTGGGAACACCTTGCAAGCATCTTGTCAAAGTTGCTCAGATGCAAACGATGACCCCCTGCTTTCAACACATCAACTTCAAGAACTGACTGTTCACTTGCTGCTTAATATATCCAACCTCTTGACTGGTGCCACTAGAAAGAGGTTATCAGTTAACTGTCAGTGGTTTTAATGTTGTGGCTGATTGGTGCATATGCGAATTGCAAGCTGCTTTCCTTTAAATGTTGGATGGGCAAGAAGGGGGCTAAAAAAATTGCTTAGCAACAGTAAACAATGGTATACCAAGCTGTAACTAATAAACTTACTTACTTACAGAGAGAATTTCCAATTACGATTATTGAGTACGTTGGATTTAATCTCATTTTGTACTATTAAGTGACTTTATAAACTACATTACATGAAACAATAGAAATAGATTGTCCTAATGTCAAAGACCCTTACAAAGCTTATAAGAACTACCGATAAAGATCATATGCCTTCCTAGTATAGGAGACTGTAAAGACTGAAATACACTGAAGATTTTATCATACAGTAGTTGCATGAAAACCCACAACAGAGCTGCTTTGTCTCTACAAGCCGAGAGGGGCCAGTCATAAACCTGCTGTGTGTAATGCTACAGCCATCTGTGACCAGGAAACCATGAGGGTACAGTTGGCTGTGGTCTTATTAGATGGAAAGGATAGCTTCCTTTTGAGCACAGACTGGCCTGAGACATCCTTTACTGGGCCAGTCTGGCCTATAAAAGATACTGTAACCAGTCTGTTTTAAAGTGATATATTTTGTTCACAAATAATATGTTCCTCAACATAACTTGGCAATTGTTTGGCTTGGACCTGTTTGGTGTCTGAAATTAAATTTGTTTTGAAATTTCTGGTATGATATTAATGCTCCCCAGAAATTAAGGGAAGTTTATGACTATTAAAACATTTTTAAATAGCAGACTTTACAGTACAGATCACTTTGTTGGATTTTGCCCTATTTTGTCCCAATTTACCAGTTTTCATCCACTACCTAGCACTCTATTATCAGATGACAGCTACCAGCTGGGAAAGTCAAGATACAACCTGCCGGACATGTTATGTTAAAGGACAGCAAAACACAATCAGAGGAAACTCCACCCTTTTGCCTACATGAGCTGTCCTTGACAGGGCATGGAACATAAACTATATGACCACCTGATCACTTGTAAGTGGTTCTTCTCCAAACTTTTATACCACAGATTCCAGCATGACGATGGCCATGTGTACAATAAACACCTTTGGGATGAATGCTGACTGTATTCCAGGTTTCGTGTCCGATATCAGTGCCTGACCTCATCAATTCTCCCGTAGCCAAATGAGCAAAGGCTCACAGCCTCATTCCAACATCTAGTAGAAAGCCTTCCTAGAAGAATAAAGGATATTGCAACAACAACGGGAGACTACAGTAAATCTGGCACAACAAGCACATAAGGATGTAATCGTCAGGTGGCCATAAAATTTTGGCCATACAGTGCGGCTGGCTGTGACTGCCACGGGAAGGACATTTTTATGTAAGAAACTGACATGACGTTCACCCAGTACACCACTCTAATGTTTTCACTTTGTATCAGATTGTCAAGGTCTTCCTTAAAAACAAGCCCTAGACAGAAATTCATGCAAAATTAAAAACTGGATTTACTTTAAACAAGGTCAATGCTAAGCTTTTCCCAAGTGAAGGACATTAGCTGATTAAAAAAGGCAAAGTGGGTGGACAAGGAGAAGATGGAGAAGCTGTGTGTGAATTAAACCAGATACATGTTATATATAAGATCCAGTTGTGATCTTACCTAGAAAAGGATGCAGATGACATCGGTACTCCCACACAGGTTCAATCTTTTCATGAAATGAGTCAAGGCATTTGATAGCTTCCATCCTAATGGGAGGTTAGAACCAAGTGTGAGATGCTTTCAATCACCAAATCTCCTCAACCACATACATTATCTGGACAGTGTAGACACCTGTAGACAGCTAGAGGCAAAGCTAGGAGGCAAACAAGCATGCAAATGCTTGGACCCTGCATCAAACGGGGGCCCCGGGCAACGAATGTCAACCCGAGGATAAACATTATTCGCTTAAGAGTTGTTAATGGATGAAGCATTACTGATAGCCACGCAGGGCTTTTTCCCTGCAATATAGACACAATAAAGTCACAATGTACTGTTTTTGCCTACAGTACTGTAATAAACCTATCCTCTATGTCTACTGAAGCGTTTTCTGAACTATTTCACTAAATTATCTTAATTTGGAAAAAAAAAGGCATTTTTATGGCACATAATATTTGTATAGTTTTATTTAGGTGTCGCCTTTCTAATTAAACTTGCATGCCAGCAAACTTTTCTGTATGCCTTTGTGAAATACACTTCATCCTGTGGTGTACTGGATATAGGCTTTGTGTTTAGGATTACAAAACTGATGCGTCCTTGGCTAAATTTATTTGAGTCCTTGGCAGAAGTTATGTGTTCTTGTAGCTTATTCAGTGATGAGCTTACCTTAAAATGTTTAATTAAATTCAAAAATGCTACAGTTTGACAACTCATTTCACGAATAATAGAACTAAGTAGTTCAGGGTCCTTGTTCGGAAAGTAGAACTTAAAACCTCCCAGATGCTAGCGCAAATCCATAATGAACTGGGTCTATACATGGCTGACAAATGAGTTCCTGTTGCCTCACCACAGAAGACAACAGTGGGTCATCAGTTACCCAACAGGAGCTTCGGCTGATGATATACGATCTGTACCAGTCATGAATAAAAAAAATAATAATAATTACTCCATACCAGGAGGTAGCATTAGACTGTATTCATAATGTAATAAAGAAGCATAAGGGGCCCTATAGGACAGTCTCATTCTCAAATCTCACACTGTAACACTAGAATGATTTTTACCAATATACAGTATGTACATATAGTGCGTATAGTTGTGTGAGTGTTTAGTGAAGCTGGAAGTGATTTGGAAAGTAGAAGCCTAACAAACTAGCCAAGCTACCGCTCATTCAGCTAAACACATGGTCAGAAACTTTCTCATCATGGGTGGAAAGATGCACAGACACGGACAGGTAGTGGCAATGGTATGAAACTCACTCACTCGCTCTGCAACAAATAAGAGTGTCAGTCAGCTTGGTGTCGGGGGTCCATTGTGAAATTTAAACTTTAGACAAATTCCTTTAGAGGAATTTCTTAGCTTTTGTGATAAACAGTGCCGTTCATTTTACAATTTTCTACAAATATTTTTTTTTAATTAAACTCTCTAATTCTTCCTCAGTACAACTTGATACAAGAAAGGCATCCATATACTGTATTCCTTGGTAAATGCTGTTGCCATATGACTATTGAATGTTGGTGGGAAAAAAGTGGCAGATTTTTGTCCATGAAAAAAAAAAAAGATTTTTAAAAGAAGGGACAGTTTTGTCCTGGACAAAAGTGTAATAGTATGCACGGAATATTTACCTCCTCCAGACAAACATCAACTGAAACTATGACAAGATTTTACAAAGCATTTTTGCATAGGGCTTATTTTTGCTCTGGATCTAGGCTACTGCAGATGTATGATGAGATAGAAATGTAAGTCGCTCTGGATAAGAGTGTCTGCCAAAGGCCTAAATGTAAATGCAGTTCAAATATGCCAGAAAACCTGAAAGTCATGCAAAATACAAATGAGGCATCATTGATAAAAAATCTGCTAGGAAAATGCTGGTTATTATAAGAATCTAATAAATATAAAATTGGTCAAAGAGTCATGTTCACTTCAAAGCCAAGCGTTTTATATTCCATCAAGAATCGTTCAGTTCTACCTCCTCCTAAATTCCTTTACTCGCCTGCAGTTGATGTTTATTGACTATTTATTGAAGTCTTTGACCTTGGACTTGTTTATTTAATTCTTGAATATGAGTGCATTAAATCCTGAGTGCATGCCAGTGTGTTTATCTGCTGTCGCCTGTCTTCTCCGTTGTGGTTTTGCAATTTATGAGTGGAAAAACCTCAGTGGAAAATGGAGATATTGGAGTTCGGAATGATGCTCATACACAAAGGTGCTATATCAAACTTACCTGTCACATACACACACAAAGGCATTCACAAATCACCATACTCTGTTATTGTTTGCGTGTGTGCGGTTTTGAAAATGTATAGTTAATGCATACTGAAACAGCCCGTCCCAAAACGCTGAACAAAATATATCAAGTTCCAATTTTCTGACACCTACACAATCGAATCGGCCAATAAGTCATAGTTTCACTAATCCCTGTTTGTGCACATTCAGCACAAAAGCCATTGAGTTTTGATGCCTTGGAGTGCGATATATTAAAAGTGTGCTCTCTAGGTGTTTGATGAGAGAAGAATTTACTATCTGGGTGGTAAAGCACAATAAAGCATCACTTACAGTCTTAAACTGCCTCTGCTCAAGCCAGCAACTCACTACTGCCGCCCAGTGGAGCTTTGTGAAAATAAAGTTGATTAGTATTTCAGTGGCATGGTCAAGAACATCCGGCTTTTCCTTTGAGAGAGAGAGGGCGTGCATTTTGGACAGTGCACTGCATTATATTTTAGACATGAACATTTGTGTGCCAGCCTGTTAAAACCCCATGTAAAGTTAAACTTTGACAACTTTGACAAGTACGTTTTTCTTTTGTGTGTTGTTAAACCATTGCAACATTTTAAGATTCTGCTTAACCCCAAATATGAAAACAGAAAATAGTGCATTTAAAGATTCTGACTGTAGCGCAAGGAGTTCACTGGCATTTACACAACCTGTATCTGATTTCAAACCAAACTGATTATGTTTATTCGCTAGCTGAGGAACTCACACTAAGCAAGCAAGATTTAGCAAGATAGTCATCTTTATGGAGATACATATACATTCATGCCTTAAATGTTTAAACATTGACAGATCTGTTAGTTTAGTTGTCGACACTAGTAAACTGACCAAAATCTGGTTGTTAGTGCTAGACAGGTTAGTCTGAGTATTTTCCTTCACCAGTGTCTATAGAGTTCACACAGAATGCTGCACAGAAACCATATCTATCGATTGATGTGGAAACACTTTGCTGATGAGAGACGTCAGAGGAGAATGCATGGCCAGGCTGAGCTGACAGGACGGCGAGAGGAGACTCAAATAGCCGCACTTTACACCGAGTTGATCAGCATCTGCAGGCCCTGCGAGTTTTTCCACACCAGCCGTAGCTTTTTATATAAACATATATAGGCTCAGAATTGTGCAGTATAGAGTGACATATCCTTTTTTAGCACAAAATAGGCAAATATAATGAACTGAATTTTACTTCATTTTAACCAACTATACAAACATAACTAAAAATTCATGACAATTTCTTTTTTTAAATGGGTCACACTGGCAAAGAAATAGCACAGATACACAATCATGTGTTTTTAATAGTTGTTTGTTTGTTCTATGGCCAAAAATAATAATAAATAATTAATAAATAATAATATGCTTGTTTTGAAAGTTCTACATTTTTGCGACGTCATTCCTATATCCTGGTAGAGGATAATTTACCCTTTATAAAAGTAACGATAAAGTTTTTTTTCTACTCGACATATCTAAAAACCCAAATACACTGTTTGAAGGCTGAAGCTCTCGCTGTTAACACACCTGCAAGGCTTCTATACAAGCACTTTTTTTTTTTTTAAATCATCATTGAACTATGCTGTGTTGCTGTCTGGAAATTATGTACAATTGTGTCTCTGGGTTTGAGGTGACAGTTTAGGGAAGGCTGATTTATGGGTGCAATGATGTGCTATATACAGACTTTTGGCCATTAGAGATTTAATCCATTATGCAATTTAATCAGTCTTTTTTGGTCGATTCTGTTTATTGCGTCAACGTGTCAGCTTTTGATTCAGAATCGATTCACACATTTTAGAAATTATTTGGGTAAACTTCCAAATGTTTTAAACGTCTGATATTGATGAATTTCGTAGAAATATACCACAGCTTTTTGCAGAAAAAAAGAACCCAATTTCGTCATCTGAAAATGCTCATATTTTACGAGATTAGCGCTTTTTCTTCTGTTGAATTTATTTACCAATCCTAGAAATGTAGCTGTTTGAGACAAATCGGACAATAAACTTTAGTGTTAATGAATCAAAATTAATTGATGACCATCAAATTAAATTGACTACTTATCATTCGCTCTATTGTACAGTATTTAAATCTAGATTCAGATATATACATTACCATTTTTTAGAATTACAGGACACTGACAGTCACGTTTAACAAGAAAAATAATTTAAGGATACATATTTGTATTTTAGAAGTGATGGTTAAGGTTTGGGCAAAGTGAAATTAAATTCTTATTTCAAAGAGATGATTGATTTTTAGTCAGCTTTAGATGATGTCCATCTTCCATTAACTTTTCCACACCCGGCATTAAAATAACCACCCAAGCAGTGAAGCGTTATAGGGTCTCCATTTTCATCATTATTATTAATATTGATGATCAGTGACACAAAAATGACATGAAACATATTATACGATAAAAAAAAATATTTTTTACAGAATCAGTGGGATAGGACTACTGAAGGTTTAAGAGCCAACTTCATGTCGGGTGGGCTACTGAAAAATAAATTGAATGTCAATTTTTTAAAGACATGACAAATTTCACACATTAGAAAAGACTGGATTATTATCTTTAATGAACATGTGTAATATAAAAGGTTAGACTTCTGTGTCATCTCTGGTTGTGGAACTGGAACAGAATTCAATCAGCCCCTCCCCCCCCCACCCCCCCACCCATCTCTGGTCACACTCCAACACCCTCTGCCTATCATACCTGATTCATTTAATCAACTCATCTGGAAATCTGGATTTATTTAGTCAGCCATGTCATGCTTGGTCACAGAGCCATAAATGATTATGGTGTGGAAATGGAGCTCCAAAAAATTGAACATTTTATTTCTGTTCAGTAGAGAAGAGACACCTGATTTGTGAGTCTGAGCAAGTGTCTTACATAAGTGTGTATGACATTTATACATGGGGTCCGGTATCCTGGCGTGTCACAGATTCAAAATAAATCGCTTGACCTGTTTCAGGTATTCGGGCTTGAGATAATCCTGGAGCTCATCCCTTCTCACCCACACGAAGGAGTCTTTCTCCGATGGCAGATTGCCGCTGCCAGAGAGCAAGGCCTTGAAGAAAAACACTTTGGCTCCTAGCCTCTCCTCGGTCCGGATGTTTTGGGGGAATTTGTACTTGTAAAATCCACAAGGGGCATTCCCAAGGAAGGTTGCGTTCAATTTTGCACCTAAGCACAGAAACAATCAAAAGCATTTATTGTAGTTTTGAACTTTCAAATTTTCCCACTATGCTTTATTTACACAGCTTGGCCATAATTTATTTATTTATTTATTTTTTAAACAGGCATGTTAGTTTATTAAGTTTACTTACACACACTCCCTTCATCCCAAAATGGCATACATTTTAAACACCAGGCTACTTTTTTAATATAAAAAGATTCCTCCATGCCTCTATGAGCTCTATTTATCTCAAAAGATCTTTACTAAAATTACCCTTTGAAGAGGACAAGTCCAGTGGCCCTGAAGTACAGAACAAAACACTCAAGTCAGGTCAGAGTTTGACTGATCAGTGTAGCTGCTGTACTAAAATTTCCAAGTTTGAGAGGCAAAAAAATAAATAAATAAATTTAAAGTGTGGAAAAGGGGGGGAAAAAAAAGAATAATTCCATAAAACTCACAGGCCTTTTTGAGTGAATTTATAATAAGCGTTTTTCTTCAAGGAACTCAGTCAGATTTAGAGTTAATTATGCAGAGTTCTGATAAGACATTTCTTTTAATGTAATTTTTGAAAGAGTCGCTGCCCCTTCTCCTCAGTCCTGTTGCTTTCAAGCATATTTTCAGAGTGTCATAAATTACTCACTCACTCATTGTCTATACTGCCTTATCCTGTTTTTACGGTCACGGGGGGCTTGGAGCCTATCCCAGGAGACTTTAGGCACGCGGGGCACACACACACATACACACACTCTACGGGCAATTTTGAAACACAAATTAGCTTAATCTGTAGGTCTTTGGACTGTGGGAGGAAACCGGAGTATCCAGAGGAAACCTACCAAGCACGGGGTGAACATGCAAACTCCACACACACAGAGACGGGAATCGAACCTGGCTGGGAATTGAACGCGGATCCTACACCACTGTGCCGCCTTGTCACAAATTAATTTATATGAAAATCATTAGTTGAAATATTCTTTAAATAATTCAATCAGAGGACAGTTTCAAACTAGTTTAACTTAGGAAGCAAACAGATTTAGCTTCTGCCCAATCGCACCCCAGAACGTTATACCTACGTTTTTCATAATTGAGAAATGTTGCTGTGTTTTGGAAAATGTTGTGTTTCGAGCTTCAGGGCTACTGGACATAAGGGATCAGGTCAACATGATAAAGAACTCTAATCCCAAAAATCTTTCTGAACATGCTATTCTCTCATATGAAACAGTCAGTACGAAGTGACAGTACAAAGGCCAACAAACGTAGCTTACTTAAAAATAAACTGGAAACGACAACAGAAACCTATGTATCTGTTTATGGCATACTGCATAAACATGTATATTGAAATAAGTAATAAATGAAAATCTTGCACTTAATTAATTAACAGACTTGTAAACAAAACAAATTCCATGTGTAGGTGAATTATCTCCTACACATCATCTGCTGCTGGTAAACAGGTTACTGCTGTTTGAGGCCAACAGAACGTATTTAGAGAGTAAACTGTGTGTAGAAACATGGAGTAATTAGCAGGTAATTGTGCCAGGTATATAAAGAAGCAGCACTGATTGTTTTTTCTGTAACCTGGCAGATGATGGGGTGTTTGTCAGGTATACCCAGGGGTGACTTGTAGTCTGAAAAAATGTCAATTGGTTATAATAATGATAAAAATAATAACACCGTCACTGGTTCCCTCGTACACCTGTTTAGTATTCACCACCATTATAAATCAGCTCATGAGCAGCTGCCCATTTTCTTTTTCTTCACAAATGTTTGCACTCTCATTTGAATATTTTATCTGGATGTTATTTTGCTCTTGGAATGAGTAAAACTCATTACAATGTTCATATCAAAATGACTGAGTTAAGTCTCCCTCTTGATGCACACACACATGGTGTATAGGGAAGTGGGCACATTACCTGGCAGACTGGTGAGGGCACGCTCTGCGGTCTGCCTCAGCGTCTCTCCCGCCTCCCACGGCAGCTGAGGCAGAAGCCAAATCTTCTGAGAGCCAACATCCTGCTTCACCAGCAGCACCAGGCTGTCTCCCAGGCAGCGCTCAGCCGAGCCCACATCTGTGGTGTCAGAATCTACAAAATGTTTGGAGATCACTGACTCAGTATGACACACTTAGCGTGTTCGCTAATATTTATCCCCAGACCAAAAAAAAAAAATCCATTTGCAACCCATGAAATCACTGCTGTAGCACTAAAATAATCAGGAACAAAAACAATTACAGCATTGCTATTTTATCAGGACACACTGTTTTTGAATTGCGTAAGGTCTAAGCTGCTCCAGGAAGCCTGTGCGATATGATGACTTAATTGTTTCAGTTTGGTCCAACACTGCTACAATATCACTCCCAATATACGAGGGGCATTCATGTCAAACTGGGACTTTTGATTCTGCCAAATAACAGAACATTCATGAGAGTAAAAACTCTATTTCTTTCTCTATATAATACCCTACTACGCTAATGCACCCCCAGTGTTTCACTAGTGCTTGAAAGTTAAAATTTTCTTAGTTTTCTTAGGAGCCATGATCTTCACAGCTGAAACACTGGCCTCCCAGGGACTGCTTTAATGGCCAAAATATGGAAAGGTCTAGGATGTAACAATAATATAATGTCCAAGTGGTGTTTCCACAGACAGATTCATCTCTTCTGCAAGCTGGTGAGAGGTTATTCGTTGATTTCCAAAGATCAAGCGTTACACTCGTCAAAAGTCTCGTTTGACTTGAATGGCCATTTGTATCATATTTCCAGATCTCCCACCCTTTATGCTTTTTTCATCAATGTCCCGCAATTTAACATCAGAGTACACTTGTTTGAGTTATCATTTAAAAACACACTAAATGGGGCCTCTGAGCGGCACAGTGGTAAAGTGTTTTTATCCAGAGCAAGTTCGATTCCCGGATGACGCTGTAGCTCTCGCAACCGGAGGTCTAGAGAGAACAGATTGGCTGAACTCTCTCAGTGGGGAGGGATGAGAGGTACTTAGTGCGCTCACATAATTTCACGGCTCTACAGCCAATCAGAGGCGTCTGTGAGCTCATGCAAGTGGAAGAAGCGGGTAGCGCTGTTCCCCGAGTGCGGTATGTCGCCCCTAACAGTGCATGAGCCAGCAATTCGAAAAGATGCAGTCGGCTGGTGTCACGTGATTCAGAGGAAACATGTAAACAGCCCTCCCGACTGAGTGGTAGTAGTAGCCTTAATGTGGGAGCCCCCTAGTGACAGGGAGGAATTGGACATGACTAAATTAGGGGGAAAAAATCAGGGAAAAATCCCCCCCCTCCTCCTTAATAGAAGAGGAGATGTGCATATTAATATGAGGTTTTGAAACCCCATATTAAATGACACTACCAGGAAACATCGCCCCTGTCCTTGCATCTCATGTGATGGGGAGCAGTCTTTTGCTCCCTAATAAAATCTAAGAATCTTCACTTTCTGTTTCCCTGGTGAAAACGCACCCAATCAGATGAGTTTTTGCTATCCAGCAGTTCCTAACTGTAAAAATAATAACAATAATAATAATATTCAATGTTCAATTTGAAGGGCATAATTTTCAGCCTACAACTGGTAAAAGCAACTAAAAAAACACTTTAACCTTAATTTCAGTTCAGTAACTTCAAGTAGTCTTCTCAAACTACTTGTCTCTACTTGTGACATCAAATCAGCATGCGTGTGCACACTTTAAATTAGTTTACAGCTAGATTATAGTATTAGTAAAATATTTTAATATAGTCACGCACTACATAATGTCCTTATGAGAAAGACCTGCTCAAAAGATATACACATGGTTCTGTGAGGTTATAACAGAGTTCAAATAAAAGGAGTCAAAAGATAAAAGGTAAACTTTATGCGTTTTAACAGTGTACGTTTGGGTGTGTTTTACAGTTCAACACATAGGCAGCAGCATCTAATATGGTGCATCACACTTCTCAAATGTTGCTGTGCTATGTCTATTTAATTTAATATTTAGAATATGGTGTTTTCACAAAGTCCACAATGCATAACGCCCTATTTAGCAAAACAGATTGTGGACATTAAGTACAGTAAATACATGACTATAAAACAGAAATTACTGCAAAAGAAGACAAAATATATATATTTTTGCAAACGCCTGCTGGAAAGACTTAATTACTTTATATTTGACTCTCTTTCCTAAACTGATAAGAGAGACAAAATGTCTCCGGTTGTTTTTAATTCAACACTAAAATAAAAATAAATAAATAAACAAATCAACAAATACTTAATTAGCTCTTAAATTAATGTAAAGTATACTGATTTTTGGTGAGAGCCACCTAAAGACTCCACTCGCATCAGGTAGAAACTGGCTTGGAGTCCCGGATCATTATCCACTGATGTATGAGTCACTGCTTACCCTTTTCTTAAATAAAACATTGAGCCAAGAGCAAAGAAAAAAATATATATATATTTTCTCTTCCACCAAATGCAATCAATTAGCCAAGACATGTGCTTTCTTAGGTTTGGGGATGATTTCTGACACAGTGACTCATCACTGTATATATAAAGAGACAAAACATGAATCACAGAGCTAAAAAAAAAAAAAAAAAAAAAAAGTTATTTAAATGTGAAATCTGACACATACATTTGATATTAATTTGATTTAAATGATAGCTTGTGATAATCTATTAAAATAGTTTGAGGACTAGTAGCAATAGCAAATAGCAAGCCATTTCTTCCGAGACAAAAGTACATTGCAGAACTAAAACCTCCTCTCTGTCCAGACGTATGAAGTTCCCCAGGTGGTCGGTAAATATGACTCACTGGATTTCTTCAGAATATGACTCAAAATCCATTGTTTTACTTTACTTATTCTATACTCAAGAATACTTATTACATTTCATCTTCTACATCTTCACTTTAAATAAAAAAGGAGGGAAAATAACATGCACTCTGTTCGCCAATAAAGGCTTCTACCGATTGCTTCAAATGTCAAGGACGAAATGAAAGCCAACTGCAGACAAGAAAAGCTGTGGCTGTTCAAATATATTTAGAGTAAGTGGAACATTCTGTACTTTTTCCATTTATTGGCTCGAAGTCACCCTGAGCTGAAAAAGAATAACAGCAAACTGTGCACTCTCACTACACAGGAGTGGACAAATCTCCGGAGGCTCAGTCTAGCGTGTACAATTATTAAAGTGAAAAGCAAGCAGATTAGTATCAGATTTCAACAGATATTGGTTATTACATAAGTAATTTAGGAAAGGCGCATGTCTGTTTTACTGCTACTCTCAATTACTATGAATAAAACACATCCCTTCCATTTGACTAGAACGTCTTCACACCTTTCATTCTCTGAGCAGGTTTGAACAGTTTGAGTTTCTGTTCCCATGTGTCCTCCAAGTCCTGTGCCGTCACAATCTCTTGACCTCCGTAGCCATCTTCCTCATCCGAGTCATAATCGGCATCCTGTTTACGGCTCATCCGCTCAGCGTCCTCCAACAACCGCAGCTCATGGTCAGAGAGTAGGCTCCTCTCCAGCTCCATCTACGGCAGGAAGCACAACTCAAAGTTAAAATGTTTCACGACAAAGAGCTGAAATGCAGGCTGAAACCTGGACAAAGCTATACACAGCTGATAACATTTTTTCCCTGCCATGCAGTGGATCCAGTGCCAGTCCCAAGCCCAGATAAAAGATAAAATAGAAGGGGTGCATCAGGAAGGGCATCTGGAGTAAAGTTGTGTGCAGATCAGACGGCCCGCTGTGGCGACCTCTCAATGGGAGCAGCCGAGAAAGACTATCATCATCATCATCATCATCATCATCAATCATGTATACAATAAATATATGCATAATAAATCATTGCAAAATACACTTTGAAATTGAACGGAGAGGGAGAGTGCTATACAAGATCTTGTTTACAACATGTGTACAGTCTTGATTTCATCAAGTCTGGTGTTTCACATAACTTGTCAAATGAAGCTCAGATAAATACTGTGTAGTAAGCAAAACCTGGAGGAAGCCCACCAAGCATGGGGAAAACATGCAAACTTCATTCACACAGAGCCAAGGTGGGAATCGAACCCGGACCCTGGAGGTGTAAGGCGACAGTGTTAACCAATATGCCACTGGATTACAATATTCGTTACATGGTTATGTATTCCTTGCATGGATTTGCGTGTTTGGTCTGAAAGGCTTAATCCTAAAAGGACTAAAGAAGAACTTTATTACATGTAGCTCAATTTAGGTCAATCAGGGAGTCGGGTAGGATTCAGCATCCTTTACACTACATCACTGGACTATAGTATGGTTCGAAATAACAAGCTTCACTCCTCATACAGCGCAATATAGGTGTGAAAATACGTCGTCTAAAAACAACTGTTTAGCCGGAACAGTTGCTCGCAGGCCACAATGAAAACAATCTCAAGATGCTCGTGCTGTCACCTGGCGCATGAGCTCCATGAACTTCTCCTCAACCGGGTTCAGGTCCCGAGAGATAACCGGAAGTCTCTGTAAGCACACAGCGCCGTGTAGAACCCAGGGCGAAGGTGATCTTAAAGGTTTGACTTTCTGAACACTGGAAGAAACATAGCGCACTGCAGCTTTCAACCGCCCTGGTCCTGAGGTTATCTGCCATAGCGGTCGACAAACATACCTCCAACAGGGAGCTGCCATTTTTGAAAGTACCCACAATGCAACGGTTAGCTAGTGCTTAGGGAAGTACGGTCTAAGAATTATGGAGCTAGCAGGTAAGCCTAATGCCACGGGTTTTAAGATTATATATTAAAGACAGAAATTAACGAGTTCATTATAATATAACAGCATCCAGCTGACTTTAGTGATTATAATTGAAATGTAATTGCTGTCTGCATTTCCAAAATATCCTAAAGTACGTAACGGTTTGTAGCGAACACCCCTCTGGTTTTAACCAATGGAACTTTCCAGACACATGTGACCCCGCAATGTCAACCTGTTCTGTTGTTTTTCCCACCCGCATTCTGAGAAACTGCGTCTACTAGCTTATGATTGGTCATCACAGGTATACTTCCCTTAAATACGCGACATTAGCCAGTAACGTCCCAAAAAGTTGCAGAGTGCTAGCCAATCAAAAACAGGGAGGCGGGTGTTTTGGTAAAACGAGTAGGGGAAAAAATTAAGCGTCATATTAGTCGTAGATGGTTTTAAGTTAGTCAATGGCATCAAAATAAAATGTATAAAATAAGTAATATTGTTTTATCCTCGTTCGTAAGAGGGGCATGTCAGCAGCTTCTCGAGTCTTTGAATTTATCCGGAAAAACAACGTAAGTGCTGTTAGCGTGTGTTTGCTTAGCATGAAATTAGCGTGTGGCTGTTGGCTGGGTTATGGCATGTGTGGTGCTAGTGATGGAAAATAACCTGAATTAACTTATCATAGTGCACTTGCATTACCTTTTCTGATGGAATAATGAAATAATAATGTATAGTAGCTGTTTATATTTATGTTGCATGTTATTTATTTCTCGATTAAAGCCTCTATGATATTTAGATTACTTTAAATTTATCTCAAGTATTAGTAACTGAGCAGCTTCACTCATGGGCATGCTCAAAGGGTACAAGTTATAAGAGGACCTCATAAACCCATATTTATTGCAGCATCACGAATTGAGAGATTGCAGCATTACTCCATTTCTTGACCACATCTCTTAATATATACACTATGACCAAAGGTTTGTGGACATCTGGCCATCACATCCAGACATTCATTCATACATTCATCTTCTACACTGCTTATCCTGTACAGGGTCACGGGGGGGCTGGAGCCTATGGAGAGACTTACACCATGGATAGTGCCAATCCATCACAGTGCATACAGACAGACAGACACACACACACACACACACACACTTGTGCAGGCAATTTGGGAACAGCAGTTCGCAGTGGTAGCTCAGTGGTTAAGTTGTCTACATGGCCAAATGCCATGTAGAATTAAATTAAATGCCAGTTAACCTAACTAATCTGCATGTATTTGGACTGTGAGAAGAAACCAGACTACCAGGAGCAAACCCATCAAGCACAGGGAGACCACGCAAACTCCGCACACACAGCATTCCTGTTTCACTGCTACTCTCAATTACTATAAATAATACAAATCCTTTTCATTTGATTAGAGCGTCTCCACACCTTTCTTTTCTTGTAGCAGGTTGGAACAGTTTGAGTTTCTGTTCCCATGTGTCTTCTAAGTTTTGTGCCATCACGACCACCGTAGCCCTCTTCCTCATCCAAGTCATAATCGCCATCCTCCAGCAAACACACAGCTCATGGTCTGAGAGTAGGAGTAGGCTTCTATCCAGCTCCATCTACGACAAGAAATACAGCACAAGATTAAAACGTTTCACAGCAAAGACCTACTGTAGGTGGATGGAGCTATGTACAGTTGATGATTTTTTATTTTTTTACTTTAAAATTTGTCACATATACGGAAAGTATATGCATGACAAATCCCTGAAATAATGCACTTTTAAGATGAAAGAGAAGAAGCAGGATATTTATCATTTTGTATTTAACCTGTGTACAATCGTGCTTCCATCAAGTCTCTGCTGTTTCACATAACTTGCCCTGAATCGAATCCTTGGTCCGGAGGTGCCAGACCACAGTGTTAATTACTATGTCACCGTGCCGCCAGACCCAGATCTGTTTGTTTGTTTTTAAAATTATGCCACAAAGTTTAAAGCTCTATTATATGGGATGTCTGTGTGTGCTTTAAAGGGCTCCAAACTTGTTCCACATCATGACAGTGTTCTTGCACACAAAGTGAACTCCATGAGGACATGGTATGTCAAAGTTAGTGTGGAAGAACTCAAGTATCTTGCCACAGAGCACTGACCTCAATCCCACTGAACATCCTTGAGTTGAACTGGAACACTGTCTGCCTCCCAAGTCATTACTTCACTAATGCCTGACGTCACTAATGCTTTTGTGGCAGAATGAGCACAAATCCCCACAGCCACACTCCAAAGTCTAGTAGAGAGCCTTAACAGACGAGTGGTCATTCTTATATCGTCATTCTTATATCGGCAGACTACTGTAAATCTGCGATGTGACATTTCAAAAGCCCAAACGCGTGGTATGGTCGTGGATCCCATAAACTTTTGACAATAGCCTATAAGCTCAGACCTTTGTGATAATCGTTGAGGCCAGATGTGAAATGGTTAACAAAAAGTGAACTGCTTAACATAAATTGTCTATTTGTTTTTAATGCAGAGGAGGAAATGTCCTGCGCACATTATACTCAAGTTCTGTCCAATCACAAGAACATGCATCCACTGAAACTTCTCCAAAAAGCTCCAAAGAGTTCAGGTAGGTGAATACACCAGGGCAGAGGTCACCCCTTTGATTCTGAATACTCCTATGGTGACTTGACATGAGGAATAGCAAGAGGTAGAACGGCTTGACTAAAAAGGTTGGAACTAGTATTTAAATTATTTTATTTTAAAATGAGAAATAAATATCAGTTGTGAAATCTGATTGGTCAATTTGTTGCTGATTAACTTGTGGTGCAGATGCTTCACATAAATATATGTACATTTTTTTTGTTTGTTTTAAATGTTTTTTATGAATGGATAATATGCTAAAGGTTTTTGTAAGATGATGTTTATTTGTCATTTTTATGTAAGTCTCCTAACAAAAGGAGTTCATACTTTGTGCTGGTCAGAGAGGTAAAACCAAGTTTACCAAAACATGTAAGACTTCAGGACAAAAGGCTTTGTGTTCTCCTGGGAATTTGACAAACTCATTTTATTTTTGTTTTAGTAACTTAAAGAGAAAAAAGTCTCGATTTGAAAAAGACTCGTTAAAATCACACAGCAAGTGTCTTGGCCCTTTTTATGCTTTACTAAATGTTCCAACATTAATAAGTAGGGTTGTAACGATGCGCAAAAGTGATTTTTCTGTATTTTCTTTGGTACATGCGCATGTACCAAATTATGATGACAAACTGATGACAGGCTCATGGGCATCCAGGGCTCGTCTTTTATCGCAGGGACCAAAGGCCAACCCGTCCGGTCCGATCCCACAGAAAAGCCAATGCAGCACAAATCACCAAAAAAAACAAAACAAAAAAAACAATCGTGGCACCAATAGAAAGGCATCCGACCACCAAATGCATCACAGCCAGCGACGTATCCACCAGCAAACTCCCCAAATCCCAATCTAAAGAAGCACTGACAAGCAAGTCCACTTCACGGAGGCCCACCCCACAACACCTAAAGAATCTTAAAAAATACAGCATTGCAGAGCCACACCCTGAGGAGCCAAAGGGAACCCAAAACCTTGGTTGCTTTAATGTTAATGGTTTTAATGTTGGCTGGCTAGTGTACTGCATAAACAATGGCACTAATGGCTGACTAGTGTACTGCATAAACAAGTTTTGGCTTTAGATTGGTAACCATAAATCATTCAGTGCTTCAAAGACAGAAATGACATCATTAGATGTCTAGACTGAATTCACTTGGATGACAAGGTGCAAGTCAGTGTCAAAATGACCAGTTATTACAGACTGCGTAGAATGTGTGTAAAGATATTAATATTGTTAATTTATTGTTTATTTGGTACAATGCATATTTTTCCCCCTTGCATACCTAAATAATCACAGTTTAGTGTAATAATCTTTCTTTTTTTTTTCTTCTCAGTTTCTATCCTCCCTTTCCAGGCCAGGACAGTGGTTTGAGATGGGGTGGCAAAAAGTTTGAAGAATTACCAATAGTTCACATAAAAGCCACCTACAACAAGTAAGTTATTGCTTTGTCAGCACATAATAATTTGGACATGTGTGATTCCAGTGAAAACATCTAGGTAGCAATCTTAAAATATGCTTTATGATGATCAATGGCAGTAAAAATCAGATTGGTATTTTAGTGTTAGATTAATGGCAAAAATAAGAATTTTATTTCTCAAACCTACATAATGTAGTATTTTCTTTGGTTAAAAAAACATGTGCATGCGAAATGCCTGGAAAGCATGTTATTCTCCAGACTGCTAGTACACTCATTCAGATAAAATTCAAAGCTGTGTCCCAAACCACATAATGCACACTGAGTAGTATTACAGTACTGACAGAGGAGTATTTTGATTTTCAAAGATGAAAAAAAAAAAAGTAGCAGTAACATTTTTTATGATTGTTGGGACATGACATTTAACCCATCTGAACTGATGTGTGTGTGTGTATATATATATATATATATATATATATATATATATATATATATATATATATATATATATATATATTTTTTGTTTGTTTGTTTGTTTGTTTGTTTGTTTGTTTTGTTTTTTTACCCAATGATGTAATGACATGCATTTTTAATCCTCTTATAGTCGTAAGTGGTCGATACAGATCATCTGACCATGGATGTAATGTCTTTTTATATCTTATGTTGCCTATTAAACATTCTATGGGAAAATGAGGGAAAACTGTTTTTATAAAGGATAAGAGCTGCTTATGTATAATAAGATGAAACAAACTTTTATATTACAGTATACGCAAAGTGTTTCTTTGTAAGGTGAGCTCGAGGACACAGGTTGTGAAACTGAGCTCATAATCAGAATAGTGTCAGAAATCTCCATGAGCAAGACTCTTAACACACAATTCCTCATATGCTCAACTCAGAGCATCTGTTTAATGAATAAATGTTCACTGTTTAGGTGTGTGATGCATTCTGGTGGTATATTGATCCTCCAGTAGCTGAAACAAAACTTGTTTCTGATCATATTCTTCTCCTCTTCTCAAGCACTCACATCCAGGTGACGGACAATGAGGGTCAGTCCATGGCCAGATCCTCATGTGGTACAGAGGGCTTCCGTAATATTAAAAAGTCCACTCCCATTGCTGCCCAGACCACTGGCATCTCAGCTGCTGCGGTAAGATCAGGTCGGGATGTAATTGCCTCAGGTAGTTTGTTCTAGACTCTTAAACATTTTATTTTGGCGTAATGTGCAAATCACAAGCAGGTCAGAGAGGGGTACTTAATATTTCCCTCTCGTAATTGGGTTTGACCAACATGTGTCTGATTCTTTTATTTTTCAGCCATTTTAAAGTAAATTTAATAGTGTATCCTATTTCAGGAGCCAATTTCATTTAAGTTTTAGCTGTCAGACAGATGGCTTCACATTTGCCTCTAGAATACTCTAGTATACAGAGGAGTTCATGGTCAACTCAGTGACTGCAAGGTACCCAGGTCCTGTGACTGCAAAACAAGTCCAAATTATCACTCCTTTACTGCCGTGCTTGACGGTGGGTCTGAGGTGTTTCTTCCACGTTATTTTTAGACAATAAGGGTTGTCTCTTGGCAACACTTCCAAACAACCCATACGTGTTCAGTCTTTTTCTAATTTAACATGCTCAGTGGTCTGAAATGTAGGTTGAAATGTTGGGGTTATTTTTGTATTTCTCTGAATGTGCTGTAACATCCACTCCTTTGAAGGTTGGCAGCTGTCTTAAATGCTTTCCACTTGTAAATAATATTGGACTAATGGTGTTGGTTTACTGATCGTAAGGCCCCAGGTTCAAACCCAGCACCACCCAAGCGCCACTGTTCGGTCCTTGAGCAAGGGCAAGCCTTAACCCTCAGCTGCTCAGATGTACAATGAGACAAAAATGTAAGTTGCTCTTGATAAGGGCATCTACCTGATCCCATAAATTTCAATTGATGTGCGGCAGCAATTGCTTTAAGGTTGCTCATGTCTTTCCCTCTTGGCATTTTTTTAACACATGAATGTTCCAGACCAGCAAACTATTCAGACTTCTGCTTTTATTGAGGTCTGCGCATCTGCTGCTGATCAGTTAATCAATGGCTGATGATTAGCAGAACCTGGCTGGAACCCCTGTTTTTTGTACAACATACAATTTTTGTGAGGTTGTATTGAGGTTGCCTAATGCCAATATATTCGAATTCAAATTTTTTTGTCACATACACAGTCATACACAGTACGATATGCAGTGAAATGCTTAGACAACTGTCCTGACCTTTAAAAAAAACAACAAAAAAAAGACTATTAATAGGAATAATATAAAATAAAAATATAAAGAGTTACTTATCTGAGAAAGAATATCTATAGGAAATAAATATTAAAACAGAAGTAAATAATTGTGTGTATACAAAAAATATCATGTAATAATATATTGTATTGCCAGTGAAGTGATACAGAAGAAAAGCAGATGTAGACCAGTTAGATTCACTGTTGAGTGTGTGTAAAAATGTCTGCTTTTGTAGTCTTGCAGGATTTTTGCACTTTAGCCAAGAGGAACAAAAATCTTGTAGGCTAGGTGATGCGCTACCTACATGCGCATATTTAAAAGTTAAACATGTTCTGAGTTTATACAAAATTTTTAAAACACGTGTTTCTGCTTTGACCATTCTTCCAACTCTGATTATTTCCTTTAAAGGATTTAATAAAAACAACACTGTTTAATGTGTAATTGGCTGTAAATCAGTATGCTGTCCACTGGATGGCATCACTGTTCCTTTTAGCAATGTATGGAGTCAATATGCTTTTTATAGTTACTTAAGGCTTCAATTAAAAAAAGAAAAAGAATCCTACACAGTTTATTCAGAACTCCTTGTTTATGGTTAGCTACAAGCCAGTCACTGCATTACAATCCCAATGGGTGTTGGAAAGGGTTGCATAGTATGGATGTAAAGAGCATGCTCCGCATGGCAGGCCTAATATTCTTTGCACTATGCAAAAAATAAATAAATAAAAGAGCACAGGGCATGGTAGAGGAACAGGAAGAAAAAATAAGAAAAGAGATCAAAGGAAAGGAAAGCAACTGATGAAGGTGGGAAGACAGAAAAAGTAAGAAGGAGGGAGAGCGAGAACTAGATTGGGGGAAAATAAGGAAAAGCAGAAAGAGGGGGGAAAAGCAATCCTGTCAAATAAGCAGGTAGGAAGAAAAAAAAAACAAAGTGAGAAAGGGAAAGAAGGTGGGGAGAATAATGAAGAGGAGAGAATGGGTGAGAGAAGGGTCCTGCAGTGTGCCTATGTGAGTGTAGAGCAGAGCTGCTGATTGGTCAGAGGCACTCATGTAGGGATCACCAGTGGTATCTGAAGTTCAAACTGACTGATGTTCTGTTCATTTATATCAAAGGAAAACTCTCAAACTTAAAAAATATACAGTGAATTTTAGCATTTCAAAAATTTAGCAAAACCAGATTCCTCTATTCTTGATGGAAATTTGTTTGGAATACAGTTTGCTTTAAGTATTTTAAGCAGTCTGGGCTGAATATATTCTCATAAAGTTTTGGGTGATTGACAGAGAGAAATACAGTCTGGTCCGTATGCATTTGAATAGTGACAATTTTATAAGACCACAGTGGATTTGAAATGAAGTAATGAAAATGTAATTGAAGTGTGGTCTTTAAGGAGTTTAACGAAAATATTGCATTAAGCATTTTGCCATTATAGCCAGGTTTCTCCATTTTTACAAGCCCAAAAATAATTGGACATATGAACATAATTATAAATATAAGGATTGTTTTTAATACTTTTTAAAACCCACGTGCATCAACCGAATTTCCTCGCTTGGGCTTCTTATTCCAGTCTTTACTGCAGCCCCTTTTGTCAGGTTTGTCTTCAGTAAGTGAACAGCATGTTTAATTTGGTTAAGGTCATGCAACTAACTCAACCACTGAAGAACATTCAATTTCCTTACCTGTGTTTTTTCAGGTCATTACCCATCTGGACTCAGACACACTATTTGCACCATTTGTATGAAATATAACAAAACTTTTCATTTCTTAACTGAATGAGCATAAATATTTATTTTGTATGTACAGTTGAACTAGCATTTCAGGTGAAGGGCAAATTCATACAGGTGCCTCCACCACGCTTGATAATGTATTTATTTTTCCTTTCTTCATACTCTTTCCTGTCAATCATTCTGGTAAAATTAATCTTTTACTCATCTGTTCAAAGAATCTTTTATTAGAACTGGGCAGGGTGTTTAAAGGTTTTCTAGCAAAGTCTACTTTTGGCCTTTCTGTTCTGGAGTGTTACCAGGGGTTTGCATCTTGAGGTAAACTGTCTGTGTTTTGCATTTATAAAGATGTCTCTTGATTGTAGATTTTGACAGTGTTCTTGACTTGGCCATATGTTGTGAATGGGGTTTTTTTTTCACTAAGGAAAAAATCTTCTTTCAGGCCTTTTGGTGTTGCTGAGCTTACCAGCATATTCCTTCTCATTGGAAGCATGCCTAATTGTCAATGACTGTATATTGAGAGTTCCCATTAACAGCTATCAGACGATACCAAGGTTCATAACTAAATTCCTGTACCAGACCTTATAACCCATTTGTCATGATACAAGTACGTACAGTAACATTCCGCAGCTATCTGTCAAACTTTTTACGTTTCGCACGTTCGCTTACGTTTGAGCTGTAAGTCCCCTCTTCAATTACAATCCCCTCTTCAATTATTCAATCTTGATTGCTTAATTCCAAATCCACGGTAGTGGTGTACAGAGACAAAAATACAAAAAGTGGGTCACTGTCTTAATACTTGACTGTTTAAAAAGCATGAGGAATAACTGAGGGGGGGGGGCGCATACAGAATTGGTTTCATCATTTACATTATAGCAGCTCTTAATAGTTTATTCCTTTTGTTTTTTAATCTACATGTTTGATTCATCTGCCATGCAAGTCCCTTTGTAAGTTGACACTATATAAGGTGATAACATTAGGGTGAGCACACAAATATAAACCATGGTTGTCAAATATACTGTTAGAGAAAATCAATCAACACCTTCTGACCAATCTGAACTGAGAACTAAACAGCTCTGTGGTTTAAATAACAATTCTCCAACAAGATATTGCACAGCAATGGCACTGGACTTTCTGATTAAGGCTTGTATTTCTCTTTTGCCTCCTTGTGAGATGTGCTTCTCTATTTATTATTGCCAGTATTATTTTGCTCAGACAGAAGTACCTCAGACTAGTTTTTCAAATGGGCATGTTTTTTTTATTAAGATATTTCCTGTACATTGAGTTTATTCACTCATAAATCAGACAATTAGGCAGATTGACAGAAATATCATTCAGTTATATTTATCTTTTACCTTCTAAGCTACCTCAGTGGCGTGATCATAATTTCATCAGTGTCTGTGGTGGGGGAGTTAATGAGAACCCCGCACCGCAGCTCCACAGATAATAACTGCATGACTTTATTCTTACAGCCCTTCATTTACTGTGCAGACACAAGCAGCATTGTCTAAATCAGTCTTTCTCCCCAAGCCCTCACAACACACCCCCATGGTTTTGTTTTGCTCCTGTCATTTATTAGCCTTTAATAGAACAAATGGCTTATTTTGTGATTTGTTTTCTTGTAACAGAAGGCACAGGCGAAGGGGGTGACGTTTGTGCGCGTCCTTGTAAAAGGACTTGGTCCAGGGCGCTTGGTGAGTATCCCTAATTCTGGACATCAATGAGATGTTTATGTTCATGTTAACGTTCTATATGTAGTGTTTCAAAACTTTATAAATATAGTGCTGTATCCAGACATGGTTAACTGAGTTACCATGGTTACAGCCACCAGTTAAGGGGGGGGGGGGGTGTTAAAAGAATTATACATATATCATTCAAGTAATAATTAGTGTTCCCAAATGTGAATAACTTTAAAACATGCTGGGTGATTTGATATTATTATGCCACATTTATTTCAGCTTTGTAGATTATTATTGCGTAGAAGAAATTTTTGTATAGATGTGGCTGTTGAGCTAAGCTAGGTAGCTCAAGCACTTGAGAGGGTGGAGCATTTCTGTCCCTAACCTAGTCATGTGAACATTAACAAAAATGATCAATAAAATAAAATAAAAAATAGTAAAATATAGTTGACTATGCATAGTGTTGTCATCTTTTGCAGTTATAAGCAATACCAATGAGAGTGGTTTTTAAAACTGAGCACAATGTGCTGTGACTTACCTGCACATTAAAGGAGTTTACATGGAGCATTGTATATAATATTTAGCGTTTAAGCACTTCAGTTAAACAAGCACTGAGACATATATACTCAGTTATCGTTTGGTGACCAGCATCTATGCTTGCTTGTGAGTCAGATTAATTAAAGCAACAGCCATGGCATAAAATTAAAAGAAGTTATTAAAGTACTCTTTGTTAGCTTTTGAACAGTTTGTGTTTAAGTGAGCAATGCATGGTTTTGTGTGAGGGTTTTATATATATATACACACACACACAACCTATGATTTGCATTTTTTTATTGCTGTTACTATGTATACAAACACTTAGCTTAACTTTTAACTATGTACCACAGACATTTTAACACGGTTTCCCGGCAGCAATGTCATTTGTATTATGTTGTTTTAACTATATGAAAATGCCGACCATCATAAATGAATGGTTGGTCAGGATAAATTATAGGCTATATGGTATCTGAAAGCTAGAGACCAATGGGAATATGTTGAGCAAATAACCGAGAAAAAGCATGATGTGTAAGCATGTATAGCCTTGTATTGTAACTGATAAATACTGATAAAATTAAGTCTATGTAGTTTTATTCTCATGGGTTTTCTAACTTTTGGGACATCCTGTATATACCTACATTTTAAAGAGCACCCAGTATTGAAACCTAAGGGTAAAACCAAAACCAGTTATAAGGGACAGACTCAAGGTGTAGAAATACGCATGATGCCGTCTAGCACACCAGCATGGTAGCAGTTGCCTGAGAATTGAAGGACGTTGTGAGTTAAAACTGAACTGGTGAACAGGAGAAGAAAAGAAACCATATAGCAACACATCAGTTATGGCCTTGAAAATGTAAAGAGAGCTCTGTGTTGGAAGGATGCTTTAGTTGAATGGCAGGAATTTGTGGAGAGGTTGGTTGGGGTGTTTTAGGAATAAATTAAAAAAAAAGTATCAACTGATAGAACAAGGAGAAGGAAAGTAATTTAAAGACAAATATTTGGACTACACTGCCTTCAGCTTGTCTGCAAAAACCCAAATGACACAGTGACTTTCAGTTTTTAAAATAACATTACCCTTTTAAATGAAAGTTCATACTGAAAACATGTTTTAAAAGCATTTAGAATTTATGCATGTTCTTATGGATCGGTTCATGGCTGTTTTTATCTGTCAGGTGTGTTTTTGCTGCATTTGGCATTCACAGTGTGCATGAGTCAGTACCAACAACAAGCAAGTTTCTGGCTCTGTTGTTGATGTCCAACATCAGATAATGTTTGCGTATTTCACTGCCAGTAACTCATTTCCATTAAAATGACTTTTTCAAAAACCTGCCAATTGAGAGGTCAAAAAAACATGTTTCTGAGGGTAAAGCAGAACATCATTATAATCAGAATAAATTAATTGCAGAAATTGTGGTAACATAACAGGTTTTTTGAACTGACTGTTAAATCAAAGAGAAAGGATCCACTGGATGACCTCAGTAGTTAATCTTCTAGAACAGGAGTCATGCATTAGATTTGACCTGAGCCAAATAATAATATATTTAAAATGAGTATCAACATTCGGTAAAAGGTTATTACAATTGCATTTATTTAATTTTTTTTTAGATAATGCCTCTACCTTTGCATATTTGTTTTTACACGTCTACTAGAGTTGGATTAAAAAATATTGTTCAAATTAAACTACCTTGAACACTGTATATGTAGATGTACACCAAATGATTGATATGCTTCTGCTTTTCATCACCAATTAATTACTTTATACTTTCATTCTCATGGCTGTTTTCGTGCATGATATTTTCTGGTTGTCTGCCTATTCATCCTGACGATATTTTCATTAATGTAGTATCTCAAGAACTAGTGGTTGAATGTCTGTAGGAATTGCATGGAATAATTATTGGAACTTGCAGATGAACTGATAACTGATTTGTAGTTGATCCCAAAGGGGTCAAGGTCACATCAAGGTCAAATGTCTGAAATAATTTTTCATCAATACCTTCAGTTACCTGAAAATTAGGGGGAAAAGTGGGATTTTTTTTTTTTTTAAGTCAGAAATAAAGGAGGGGGGGCGGGGACAATAAATTTGATATGCTCTGTAACAAATGAACTAGAAAAAAGTAGGCATAATTTGAAATTTGTACATTTCTAGTTTTATTATTATTTTATGTTTATTATGTTTACAGTGTAAATGATTTTTTTAAAAATAAATATTAGATCGGTATTGATATCAAGTAATATTCAAGGATTCAGTATCTAAGGGTGTGTTCACACTTGTAGTTCAGTTCACTGCGATAAAGTCCTGTTTCACTTGGCGTTTCACCCTGGCATTTTCAACAGAGGACAAAAAGACGCAACAGAAGGCTTGTGGATTATACATGGTGGTATCTTTACCAGCTAAAAACTCATAAATAGTTTATAAAATGTGACGTCATACATCCAGATGGCGAATAAAATTGCTGCCAGTGCGCCTAATGTTTTTATTTTGCAGCTACCTTTTATCACCGGTGATGACTGCCTCCGCAGAAAAAAAAGAAATAAATAGAAAGTAAAACGCAAGCAGCGTTCTTTAATCCTTCGATAGACTCTCCCCTCTCCTGTGCTGCCTGCATATACCGTGCACTATAGTACAGCAGGACTGCGTTCAGTAACGAGACCACTCCAAAACATGAGACGGTTCATCAGATCGTTCATCTGTTGAATGCTCATGAACGTTTCACACAAGCTCTTCTTACTGAATGTTGCCCCGCTGGGCTATATCGTGCGTTCTCGTGTGCTGTCCACAGTGAATGTCCTTGGATACTCATTAAATTTAACATTTAATTTGGTAATGTTAAATTTATTAATGACATTAGGTTTTTCCTTTTTTCCTTTTTTTTTTTTAAATCTCGGAAGCATTTAGTAACTTGTATACGTAGAACGTTTTCTTACCACCGCCTGTCTGCTGCCTCTTTTGCATCATATGATACACAATGGACCAGTGAAATTTCTCAGGTTCAGTCTTCATTATCAGATAATGCTACCAATGCAGACTATCATTTATCTGTCATTGGTCCGCGGTGCATGTCAATCAAACCGCACCAGACTTCATTTGGAAGCAGACGAGACACACCTAGGATCTCCTTGGTGCAAACCAAAGTTCAGATGGCAGCATTTATACTTCAAGTTACTCGCACAAAACAGAGCAATTGCACCAAGGCATCAAGTGTAAACACATCCCAAGTGGTATCGTACAATATCTAGTGGTCTACTAGAAGAAAAATTCATCCAAAAGATAATCTGATGCATCAGGAACTGAGCTGATGCTCCACCAAATGGAAGCGTGTCATAAATTACAGCAGGCTGATTACAGTGTCATAAAAAGATGCCTGTTTAGAAGCCAGAAACTTGCAATTGTATTAGGATGAGGGGGAAACTGAAGGGTTTAGGCAGGGGAAAAAGTGAACTCCCAATCCAAAGCGTACCACCATCTGTGAACCATTGCTTGGGCATGTGTAGCTGTTAGTGGAGTTGGCCTGTGACAGTGACAGCAGGGTGAATTCTGTGGTGTATGGAAAAAAGCTTGTCTGCTCATGCAACAGGACTGTGATCCAAAATGAATTCCTGAAAAGGAACCAAAGGTGTGCATCCACATGTAATGATGAATGTCATTACTGCCACCTGTAGATGCTCAATTGTTTTTGTCCTTAATTTTATCCTTAAATGAGATGAGACTGTTGACATTGGTTTGGTTAAATATGTTTGGGGATTGGCTGAGGTTTTAGATGTTAAGAATATTTGGGATGTATTCAGTACAGTCTGTGTTTTTGTTGGTGGTGGCAGTGAAATGAATTAACGGAAAATTAAGTGGACTTGATGTCGACTGAGAAATTAGCATGATACAAAGGCACCTATTAGAGATAAAGCATTAATTATCGACATGTTTTCTGTGCTCACTGCTGTTTTCTGGCTAAGGCTGATGGCAAGAAACCATTTAATATTGTGAAAAGAAAGGTCTCCTTTTGAGCAAGTGTTTTACAGTGTATGTGTCTAATGTGGAAAATCGCCAGTGACCAAAGTGCTTACCTTACTATGGTGCAAATAATAGAAATTATCGTTGAGATTGTTTACTAGTTTATATTGTTCATACGTAATTGTCCTATTTATGGGTTATGGAGTCTGAATAAACGGTATGGCTGCCCGATGCCAGTCGATCCCAGTGATCCATAAAATCAGAGTCATGGGTAGCTCATTGGTTAAGGTGTCGAATCCCAGGTTCAAACACCAGAACCTCAACGTTACTACTGTCGGGCCCTTCAGAAAGGCCTTTAAACCTCAATTGTTCAGATGTAAAACGTAAGTCGCTATGGATAAGGGCATCTGCAAAATGCCGTAAATGTAATCAGCTAGTTTCGCTATGATTGCCTCCTCCAAGAGGTCATACCAAAAGTCCAATCTGCTGTCTAGGCTCCTAGGTGTGGATGGATGTAGCATCACCTAAGAATCCAAATCATTACATCCGGATGATTAAGTGAACGTGTTTCTATAAAAGATTTTCTATAAAATAAACAAGCTATACTAGCCAGCTCCAGCAATCTCGAACACAAACCACAAAAATAACTCAAATGATACATCACCAAGTAGTAATTCTAAGAATAACATCCATCCTTCTGTATGACTTCTATTACGTCCATCCTTCTGCTCCAGTTTTGTTATTTGAATGTGAAATAACAAAGTGGTGATAAATGATCATAGTTTTATACCCATAGCATTTAGTTCTTACTTGCAATTAGTTCACATTTACTGTTCGCCACACACAATAACATGAAGGAAAGAAGATCTTGTTTCATCTTATCCTTTTATATATACCATCAAATTAACTATGTATAAATACAATGTGAAGACATTTAATTTGATGGTGTATATGAAAGGATAATTGAAAAGATTTTCTTTCATGTTATTGTGTGGCAAACAGTTAATGTGAACTAATTGCAGGCAAGAACTAAAGTTAGGAAAAATAGTTATACCATACACTCCATCGAATAGATCCAAGCAGTATCTACACATGTGTTGCTACAATACGTAGAATATGAACAATCGACTCTAGCTTTGTTGCTTGCTAGTGAGAATTTAAACAAATATAGACCCTTCTTTCAGTGTAGCCTACTCTGCCTCAATATTAGTACAAACAGAAGCTTGAATTGACAAGCTACATGATTGATAGGAGGGTAAAGAAGCCTTTTCCTGAGTTTCTTTGTTTAAACATATATTTTTACATCACATTGGGACAAATACTTGGACCGAAATATCAAAGCCTACATTTTTTTTAACATATAAAAAGATCACAATGCTAGGATGTGTGAAGCTAACAAAAAAATAATAATAAATTTGACATGAAAAATGCAATGTGAAGTAAAATTTGTGCTAATCAAAATGCAATGAAATAAACGAGTGATGAGCAGCCATTTGATTTGATAGATTTGTTTAAAACAGTGCAGATTTTATTAACTATGAGCTGTGATCATTGTTTATCACCACTTTCTGTCAATCAGCATTTAGCATTCAAATTACAAAACTAGAAGTCGTACAGACGATTGGATGTAATTCTTGGTCGTATCATTTGAGTTATTTTTATCGTTTATATTTTACTGAATATGTTTCTATCCATATTTTACTTCTTTTGCTTCTGGTAGTTTTTGTTTCTTCTGTCTTGTTCACCAATTGGGCTGAATGGTTATATTCAGCAACGCTCAAATAATCTTAAGTACTCTGCACACTGGTCGACCAAAATTTAGTCTACACAGTTTTTCTATGTAAAATAGCTGGTAGAGGCAGTAACCAGTAACTTGGAGGAAGTTCACAAGAACTGTTAAATGTTAGTAGGTAGACCAAAAATTATGAAGTGACAAAGGAAATTGAAATGACATTTAAAAAAATAAAAGAATATATATTTTTTTATTATTATTATTTGGTTAGTTATGTGATAATGTGTAAATGATAAAACGCTTGGTTTTTTTTTTTGTTTTTTCATTCTTTCACATTTTGATCAGATGAAATTTTACTTCACGTAATTTTAGGGGGAAAAAATATTTCACCCCCTCTAGCTTTGTACCATCTGATGCGATTGTTGATGGTAAACAAAAGGGGAAAAAAGATAAGTAGGGGGGATTGGAATAAGCAGAGGTGGTAATAAAACAACTTTAGTGAATTTTAAATCGCGAACAATTTTGCAGAGATTTAACTATTCTAAGATTATACTTGCAAAGAGAATCTCGTTGACTGAAATGGACCTGCATCTTAGATCAACATGTTTCACTGCATTGTGCATCCGACACTAACGCTGTTCATCTAATGTGTTTTATTAACCAAAATCTTGTTTTGTTTGGCATAATCTGTCCATGGCATCAATGCCTGTCTTATTCCTTTTTTCACCCTCATGCCCTGTAAGGCAAAGTGGTTTTTATGAATGCTAATTTTTCAATAAATAATATGAGCCTGACCGTCGACCTGATTGCCCGCAGCAGGTTCCCTGGCTGTCGAGTGGAAGCTGGGGGGGGTGGACATTAAGGCAGGGCGAGAATATAATGAGCTCCTTCAGAGCCGCAGGCAACCACAGGCTTTTTTAGACCTCCATGCCTCTCTTTTTTTCACCCCAGAATATTCACAAAACATCTAGAATTGTAATGTATTAAAGCTAATGTTAGCCCGGACTTGCCAGCGTGGAGCCTACAGTAATGGCTAATGTGGACTCAAACCTCAGGGGGTTTGAATATAGTCCTGATGGTTACCTGGTAGGTAAAATGTAATAAGGATGATGCTTAAGATCAACCATTGAATGAATGTTAATCTTCAGTAATCATTTTGCCTTGGTTGGAGCTGCTGTGCAGCCGTAGCATGTCTCAGGAACATAAGGTCTGAGGCAGGAATACACCTGGGATGGGATATCGCTCACACGCAGGGCATGTTGAGTCCCCAATTCACAGGAAAGGGTTTTGGTAGATTGGAGGATACCAGAGAAACCAAGGGAAACCCAAATTGGCACAGTGAGAATATGAGAAGCACTGCATAGACACTGTAGTAGCCCAAGCTTTACTAACCAGATACTTTATAGCACTAAGAGACTATCCATCACCATTTCTGTCACAAGATATATACTTAAAATTGGTATCACTTTATATACATTTATTACACACCAATAAATGTACAGCACCAAAAGCATTCCTGGCTAGTTCAAACCTTTAGAAAAATGATGGCAATTTCGGACAAGGCAGTGAATACTCACATTATCTTCAGGCAATAAATTAAAATATGGAGTACTTAATTCCCAGCTTTTGCAAATTGCTCCCAATGGTTTGTGCAACAAGCCCTTTAACTCTCAAATCCCGTCCAGTCCAGCATAGCCATTTTTCTTTTATTTTCAACGTGCATAGAGCGGAGTTACTTTAAGTTTTTTTGCAGCCCAAGTCTCCTTATCACCACGACACAGATTTCATTTGAAGAACAACATTCAAACACTCATCATCATGTTTTTTTTATTATTATTTATTTCACCGTTACAGCTTTTCAATCCTGAAGTGATAATGAAGATTTGAAACACTGTGCATCACTTGCTGGTATAAATTTTAAAAGTACAGTTAGATTGTTTATACTTTTACATGCTTTATCATTGAGAAAAAAATTTTTTTCATACAACTATGGCTTACAGCTGTGATAATTAGATAATAACTGCAACAGCATTTATACCAATTGATGGTAATCTATAAGTGATTCACCCTTATACATCACAGGCCGCTGGGTGTCGTCATTCCCAGGACTGAGAAGTATGGATGGAGAAAAACATTCATTAAGGACATTTTTCATCTTTCGTGAAAATCATTTATGTGATCATTTACACATAGATTCAAAGAAAAACAATTACGTTAACGTAATCTTTAATGTAAAGAAAAGTATTTTAAATTGGTTATTTGTCTAGGAGTTAGATTGTTTTTTAAGAAATATTGACTTAAGGCACACGTCGTATCACAAATGTTACTTATCTGTTATGAGAGTAAAGGTGTATAGATGTTCTGAAGCCTTAATAATTGAGTAATGTTCTGGTGGGGGGCATTAACACAGTATTTATAATAAACATTATGTTGTAGTGGTTTACATTTACAGAGAGAATTACCTTGAAACTTCTTAATTCCTTTCAACAAATTTAAGAACATAATGTGCGTCCAGTTGCCCACACAGCATTTTGCAAATTTTTGCAATTTTTTTTACAGATTTATTTCTGTAATACATCCGGTAATTAGTTACACTGTTCAGAGTAGTGGTGCAAATAAACTGAAATCAGAAGTACATATGAAAACTTACTTAAGTGTTGCACAGAATCCGATGTAAATATAATAAAAAATGTATTAGCTTGACAGTGATTGAGATGTATATTACATTCTAATATTCAACTAATTCGGGTTGGCCCTACGTGATGATGAAAGCAGCGAGGTTGTGGCATGTTACAACATGAAGAAAAGCGTTGTGTTACTGTAAACGTTTTCCAGGTGTTTCAAGTCTTTTCTGTTTCTGTGTTCAGTCTGCAATTAAAGGGTTAACCATGGGAGGACTGGAGATTGTGTCCATCACTGATAACACGCCGGTTCCACACAATGGCTGTCGGCCTCGTAAAGCTCGGAGGATGTAAACCCCAGTAATCCAGTCCGTCTGTGCCGAAAGCATCAACAGCTGAGCCTGCAGTATGAGCGGAGGAGCTGAACACATTGCTCATTTCCTTTGCACAGTATGACGTATCACATTTCATGTAACTATAAGGGGTATATTGTTAGATTTTTTTTTTGTGGCTTTTTTTTTTTTTTTTGGTTTGTTTGTTTTTTTTGTAACATATTAAACCAATGGAATTAAAGAGTTAACTTTTGTCGTTCTTTTTACATTGTCACATATCTTTAGTAGCTATAATTGTGTGCATGATAAAGACAGTCATCACTGCCATATGAAGGTGCTAGTTATAGAAAATGGGCGAAAGGCACCTTTTGATGCTCGTTCAGTTCGAACAATGGTACCCATCAGTCTAATGCACACTTAAGAATGTCTTTTTTTTTTTTTTGCCATCACTGGTATTAGATATGTCAGATCCGCCTCTCAAGTCCGTTTTCCCCAGTTCTGAGTGAGAGGCACAGTGCAGAATAGCTCCCTATAAATAAATGGACTGTTGTAAGGTTATTGCCCTTTCCTAGTGTTACATCAGGTGCTTCGTTGCCATAGCGACAGCAATTAGCAAGGACTCGGGCGGGCGGTTGAATACGAGCCTGTCCCTCGTACCCATGGCAACCAAGGTCAGGCCTGCAACACACATCTGCTTTTCATTGCTAACCGGCTTTCAGCGTGCTCTAAAGCTAGAGGGTTAAGGGAGCATTAGGCTGTGTGGGAGGCCATTTCCAAAATGTTGTGGCACAGTGAGGTTTATGGCTTCTATTTAGACCCCAATTAAAGTGGTAATTAGAAAACAAAAGTGGTAGTCTTGTTATCAATGAAGGAGGACCTTAAGCACATACTGCCATCTTCAAATTAATAGAGATCTTAGGAAGGTAAGAACAAATGGACAATGACCTAAATAACCACTTTACCCCCAGTCACTGTTGTTACAGACTGATGTGTTCTGACCTGTTGAATCCACCTTAGTGATATTTTGACTAGGATACATAAGTGCACTGTACTCTGATCATAAAATCGAAATATTTGCTGCCATATTATATCTCTCTATATAGTGTTAATTTCCAACAGAGGACTTGTGATATGTAGCTCTTGTATATAATGCATCTCATAAAATTTTAATAACCTGGGAAAACGTCTATATTCTGGATTAATTACACAAAGATAAATATTTCTAGCATTTTTTTTGTTTCATTTTGAGTATCAGTAAATGACTACTATTAATACAGTATAAAAACTCTTCTCTTGAAGTTCATTACACACAATCACAATGGTTAAGTTCATGTAAATGTGTTAAGTTTATAATATATATAATATATATATATATATATATATATATATTATATATATATATATATATATATATATATATATATATATAGATGTGTGTGTATGTATGTATGTATGTATGTCTGAGTGCTCAAGTTGCAAGTACATATGCCATTATATATGATCCAAAGCAATGACTTTAGGCATAATAATTGGTCCGTACATTCTCTCTTTTCTTTCCTTCCATGGGTCTTGGCATAGGTTTTAGTTTTAATAACTTTAACTCCTATAGCGGCTGCTGTCATCCAATTAACTGATTTTATAAAAAGGTAAGAACCAACTGTTAATAATGTTTTCCTCATTAAAAGCTTTCAACATATTGTTTTCTTACAGTAAATTGAAAAACCCTAGTTTGATTCTGGGGCTCTGATTACGGTCTCTGTCAAGGGCCAAATGTCCTCCCAATGTCTGAGTGGGTTTTCTGTAGGTTCTTTGGTTGTTTTTATTGTAGAAAAACGGATTGGATTAGCACTGAGTTACTGATCAGAAGGTCGGTGGTTCACGTTGCCACTGTTGGGCCCTTGAGCAAGGCCCTTAACCATACCTGCTCAAGGGGTACTGTATCATGGATGATACTGTAATGTATATGTGACAAACAAAGGCTTACCTTAACTTAGCAATGCCAAATAGCCCTTAGATGTGAATGTATAAAGCATCCTATTTGTGGTGTTTCCCTCTCTCACACCCTGTGTTCTCATGATGTGTAAAGTATGTACACCTTAGTAAATAAATAATAATGATGAAGATCAATCCCTGATTAGGAGTTTAGGTGACAATGGCTTAGTAAGCAACATAGTAATATTCTGCTGTTTATTTATTTCCTTTAATTGCTTGTTAAGGACTTTACTGAACTTAAATTATTTACAATTTAAATACATGTGTGGGCTCTTCAAATACATAATGCTCATGAACTGTATTAAATGATGAATTACTGTTATCTGACAATATTCCAAAAGAATCAGTTTGGCTAATAATTTTGGTTAGGTAGCTGTTTCATGTTTACTCTTGTATAAGAGTAAAACAATAATTCATCTATTGTATTTTCTAGGGACCATTGCTGTTAGACAGTAGGAAAATTTTGTTAGTACTTTTTAAATATTATAAATATCCTAACGCAACATATGCCATGTATTATAGTTCTCCCTGTGCATAAAATGCATGAAGTCACTAATTAGTTCTCGCCTATCTGGCTGAAGAGTTTGGCTAATTAGAATCAGCTGGTTTAGTTAATGGATGAAACAAATATGTGGCAGGACTTTTACTTTCTGATGCCGGGGTGTCCAACAAACATGCCTTCATCTAGGGAATTCTCAAGTGACTTCTGAACTTCTGTGGTGCTAATGTCTATAGTTGATCTTCAGGAAGTGATCAAGCAGGGGTGAACTGAGCAAGACAGTACTTCTGGAATCAAAACAAAAATAATAATAATAATAACACTTGTTTGTTGGAGAGCTATGTCATTGAATAGAATAAGAAATCCTGATTGTCATTGTTTTAAGAATATCATATTGTTTAAGAATATCATTAAAACATTTAAATTCATCTCGACACTTTTGGCCACCACTGTATAGTAGGTGTGTTCTTAGATCAGAAGTACAAATCTGTGCTTAGACCTAAAAGTGTACACATGGCCATGTCATGACTTATTTAAAGTAATTAATTAATAATTAAATGACATTCTGCAATTGCCAGTAGACAGAATGTGGAGTGTTCCTGTATTTATGCACATGATTTTGAGGTGTTTACCAAAACTAGGATGCAAAAGAGCAGTACTTTATACTAGAATACATAATTTGCCCACATTTATAGACTACAAATCTTGCATCTACAATTACTTCTATCCGTTGTCGGTGAAATATCAGTATTGTTATTAAGCAGAAGACAGTTGTGTTCCTGTGCCTCATTTGGCATTCGACACTTAATGTCACTGTATTCTTCATTGTAATTCATTGAAGGCAGAAGTGTATCAGCACAGCTGCTGTGTCCTCATCCTCATAATTACAGCTTTCACACACACACACACACACTAGTCTCTCTTTCAACCAACATGTAATGACCTTTTTCCCCTCATAAACTTAGAAACTCCACACTTCTCAGCAGATTGCTTATGTTGTTTCACGCTTTCACATCACTGGAGTGTGAAAATCACAATAGTCGATATATGAAAATATATTGTGTGTTTTGATATCTGGAATGAGACGTTTGAATTTGAATGCAATTCTGCATTAAATTAATATACTCATGTTCTTCAATAAGTAGCTCTAGTGTGCAATAATTAAGAATTCTATACCAAGAATATGCAGAATCTTGTTTGGGAGTAAAGGAAATTGTGTTGAGCATATTATGATTTATTATTATTATTATTATTATTATTATTATTACAAAAAATACAAAAACAATGATTACTAAATATGTCATTAATTCATTCATAGTAACCATGACGACAATGGTAGAAGATATAGATTCCGAATGGAAGCAGAAAACCTGCATGAAACAAACACCATGCTGTTTGTTCCATGCATTCTAGCACAAAGAAATTAAATTCATTAAAGAGAATTACCCAGGAGGAAAACCTTCCCCAAACTAAATTTCAGGCTGATGGGGCAGATTCCCAGTCACTGTTCTAAGGTCAGCCTCTTTATAACCTCATCTATTCGGGCAGAAACAATAGAGCCGCTCTTCGATCAGCATCCTGAAGCATCGAGTGTTTCACCCAGATGGTTGGGCATCTCGGATGTCCTCGGTTAGCCTCGGCAGAACACAAGTGGAACCTGAGAATGCCTGCTGGGGTTTTGTTGTCTGGTTGATTAGAAAAATCCTTAAACATACCACCAAAAGACTGAAATCAAAGTTTAATTGTAATTTTTTTTTAGACATAAACTGACCTGAACACATTGTATGCTGTAATGTAGATGTCCGTATAATAAACTAAATACATTTTTTTAAAGTTTTTGTCTGTGCATTGGTCAGAACACACTCTTTCAGTGAATGAAATAAAATATCTTTACATTTCATACAGTACATTGGAGAACCCAAAACCAGTCTCAGAAAAATTTGTCTGTATGTCTTTCCAGCCAGATTTTGTCACAGCATAACTGTGACAAACAACCCAAACTGTGAGAAACCTGAACCATAAATACAATTAAAATGTTGAGTAGAACAGAAGTTATGTGCAGTTTTGCGACAGATTATACACCGCACGTTTTGACAGTATACTGCGCACACGTCAAACTATCGTTGTGTCTTAAATCGACCGCTAGACAGAATTTAATGAAACATTTGCAGTGCCTAAATATCTACCTGAAGTTAAACCTGCACTCTTTATCCGATCTGCTTTTTCAATTGTGATTCACTCTCGGATTACCAAACAGGGAGTGTATTTGGCTGCTTTTTTTTTTTCTTTTTTTTTTTTTTAATTGGTTGCAAATAAATCATTTTCACCACTAAACCTATAAAAAGTATAATGCCTTGAGTTTGCTTTAGGAACCCAAATTTAAGAATGTTGAGAAAGACAATTCTGAAAATAGCTGAACCTTTTCAAAAGCTATTAATATAATTACAACTCAAAGTCCTCTTTTGTGCTGAAATTTTGTTCCCGCACTAATCTTCAGGGGGGGAAAGCCTAAGTGCGCTGAAATTATAACTCTTTCAGCCTTTTATTTCATTTGTGATGTATTAAGTGGAACGGTAAAATCAATATGACCAACGTGTTTTTTTTTGTTTGTTTTTTTTTTATCCAATTTTCATACAAACATGCCAAACATGTTTGCCCATCAAAAAATCAGTAGACATCAGACTTGTACATCTTGTTTCCTTTTCATTTTAGGAACAAGCAGTGTGACATTTCATTACAGGGTCATGGCCATATCTCTAGCATCGTGCTTGTCCTTCTTGCTTGCTTACTGTAGAAGTCAAGGTTCCAAATGATTGCTGTAAATAATCCTAATGCTCCGACTCTGGTAAGGGCATCGACACGTGTTTCGACCTCAGACTTCAATAATCCTTGGAGATATAATGAGAGCTGTTCAGGAATCCATTTGCACTATTATAATCAAACATATTCATACAGCTAAGTACACCCTGCAGTGTTGAATATGGATTTTGCAACCATTATAAGCATTTTCTGTTTAATTGCATCTGCTTAGTTAAAGGAGGTCATCATATGGAAGGCACATACTTTTCTCCGACCAAAATGTAAAAAATTGCCAATAATTCTTTAAGCAATTATGTGTTCTGTTTCTTCCCGTTATGACATGTTGTGATTAATGCCACATCCTTATCCTCTGGTTCAACTGAGTTTGTTGTTTGGGGGTGGGGGGTTTGGGGGGGGGGATCCGACTGACTGGTGTTTCTCTCATGAGACATGCTGCATGTTCTGGAAAAGCCTAAATGAGACTAACAAGCAGTGATGGAGGGTTGGCTGTGGGGTGGTTGGAGCTGTTCCTGCAACGTTGTATGTTATCTATTTATTTATTTATTTATTATAGCAAGCTTTTTTTTTCTTTAAATCCAAAAATATAAAGGTAAAGAGCACAGAACTAACGCATTAAAAGCAAGAAAGAAAGCTCTGTGTTTGGCCATGAGTGCTGGATAATGGCCTTCCAATTATCCCTGTTCGAAGAATCTAGACTTAGTTGTAATTTACTGTAATAGCAGGCTTGGAACATGGACGGGGAGCTGTAGTTTTACAAATATGTGTGAGAAGACTAGGAGTTGTGCTAAGTGGATTCAGAGAATGTTTTCTGGTTGTTGGTCTTTGAGCAGCAGCCGTTTGGTCATTAATGTTCTGCCCTTTAGAAATCTGCCCATACCTGTCTCAACCACGAGACAACAGTCCTAAAAACAACAGCGTAGCCTTTTTTCCTTGCCTAATATTTCTCCTACTCCACGCCCAAGCTTTTAGCAGCTGCCAGCGATGGTACATTTTTTAAAAGTAATGGGGGCAAAGAAAGATAGACCGAGGGAGAGAATGAATGGAGAGATTTGAATGCTCATTGGCTATTCAGTCAAGAAGGCCAGAACCCACTTGAGCTCCATTTGGGAGCTCTTAACTGCCCTGATGCATTCAATAGCACCTTTGTTCTAAACTAAGAGAGACTGGAAGGACTCGTCTCCACATTGGCTAGCATGCCCCAAGCTTTTGGGATACAGTATGAAATGTTCAAAAGACATACAATGGCGTTATTAAACCCAGGAGTATAGACTGCTAATTGGTCATGCCCTTAGCCTGGCATTACTGGGCAGTTTGCTTACCTGCATACTCTTTGGAATCAGTTTCATGTTTTAATATAGCCTATGCTCTAGTTGCTGATAATTGCATAATATAGTTTAGCCATTTTTAATTTATGATTTGTAATCATTGCTAATATTTTTCATTAATTCAGTATATTTGCAATAAAAATTAAGAAAGGTGGATATGTGGTTGGATTGATTATGGGAGGTCAGCGTTGAGTGAGTGTATTTTTTTAAAAACACTAATCATACAAATTCTATTTAATTCTATTCCATTTTATTTGCATAGCACTTTCAAGAATGGTCATTGTCACAAAGAAGCTTCAATAGAATTAAAAATTAATTGAAATAAATTAGCACATTCACAGGAAAAAAAAAACTATACACAACTATCAGATCGTCCCTAATGAGCAACCCGAGGGGGACGGTGGGAAGAAAAATCTCCCTAAGATGACAATAGGAAGATACCTTGAGAGGAACCAAACCCAACAGGGACTCATCATCATTTTAGTGATATCATTTCATACCAGTGATCATGTACCATCGCTAATTGTGTATATGCAGTGATAATGTGACGCTTGATGGCATGACAGACTATGTTGCATCTAGTGTCCTATTGCATGTTTCATGGCAGGTCCTTCATGTCGACTACAAGACCTCTGTGGGCGTTCAACATGTGACATAACATGTTGCACTGTAAATGCGCTGGCACAAGTAATTACAGTACATTTGTCAAAAATAGCTTTATGACAGCTACGTCATACCAATTTACTGGAATTGGTAGCATGACACTGTTATGTCACTGGATAGAAATAGTCGTGACAGCTGATGATCGCATTTGACATCTGACACCGATATGACAAAGAGTTCTGTTATCAAAATTGTTCTCTAATTTCTGAACTTTTATCAAGATGAACCCTGTATTATGAATAATCACAAAACCCAAATTTTGCACACAAAACACATGATGGGAAAAAACGCAACAAGCGTCACCTTAGATGCAGAGAATCCTGGATATGAAAGGCATGCACAGAAACAAACAAGCCTCTCTACAGAGGCATTTGGTTTGACTAAAAAGTCCAACAAGGGATTGCTTGGATGATTAGCCGTCAATGTGACAGGCCTCTGTTGCTTAGGAACATGACTATTCTGCCTTAATTGTCGCTTCACTTGGTCTGCACTGCACGGCTTCAAATTGACAGCAGTTGTAATTTCCTCTCTAAATATGAATGCTTAACATGCCACATCTTCTGTTGTCTTCATTTTTGTACCTGCAGCAACATTAAACTTACATTAGTAAATGTTTGTTATTTATCTCCTTTTTTTATTCATTCATTTTTTAGGTCACAGCTCAAATCCCTTTTTGCTTACACGGGATATCCTGACAGCCTCAGACAAAACATTTCTCTGTACTTATGGGTCCCTGATACTTGTTGTCATGGATACTGCACACTGCCAAAGGAGAAGGGGAAACAGGAAGTGGGGTGGGGGAGGTTGGTCAAGGGGTGGCAGACGCCTACAGCAAGCAGGTGATTGTGTATTCTAGCTGTGTGTAATTTAGTTAGTGAGTCAACATAAATGGGGGTTTTAGTCATGGTCAGGGCCTGCGTGTGTGTGTGTGTGTGTGTGTGTGTGTGTGTGTGTGTGTGTGTGTGTGTGTGTGTGTGTGTGTGTGTGTGTGTGTGTGTGTGTGTGTGTGTCTGCGTGTGTCTGTGTTGATGGTGGTGTACAACTGGTGATGTGTGTGCTATGAGTGTGTGAGTTGTGTGAGGTCAAAGAGGCTAGGGCAAAAGGTAGAACTACACACAATGCATAATTGTAATGTATTTTGGGTCCACAAGAGGGCAACAATTTGCCCCCAACTGTGTACCACCCCTTCTGTAACAAAAGGCATTAAAACGCTCAGTCCTTGACTAAACTTAGCAAAAATCTTTTGCACTTCAAATATAATTTCCTTATGATTGTAATTTTCTTCAGACAGCTACTACAGAATCAAAAGCACAAGAAATAATTATCCAGGCACAGCCTGCACTACTTCTTGCATATCAACTAATAGAGAAAAAATGCTTATAAGTAATGTCTTAATAAAGCTAATTTCTCTATGTCCTGTTGAATGTAAGGCTGCAGGTACAGCTGTGCTTTCCTAAATTATACAAAATGTTTCTTGGGCGTTACACTGTAAAAAAAAAAAAAAAAAAAAAGTACTATGTATGTGTTAAGTATATATGCAATAAGTATGGATTTTACACCAGACTACTTCTTCAGGGCTGCACTTTAAACAAAACTGCAATATGTGCCCTTGTCTGTAGAAACTGTGCTAAAGTCATTTTTGTTGATTCACAATCTTTTGTGTTTACAGTAAAATATCAGAAAGCATTAAGTGTTGACATATAATGCTTCAGACAGGTTTGAAGATGTCTGTAAAATCTGTTGGATTTTATTAATTTTTTAAAATAATAATTACTATTACTGTCTATTATAATAATTGTCTATTACTATTTAGCTTCCACAAACCTTCTTTGATTTCCATACTAGTAAGAAACCACTGACATTCACTGTAATTCACTGAAATTTGAAAATTGCACTGTTGTTTAAATAATAATTTAATTTAACTAATATTCCTGCCCATATTCTGTTTGGAATCATCTTATTCTAGGTAGATAGGCGTATGCTGGCGGTATTCGTTAGGATAAACTAATGTGACTGTAAAAGAAAAAATGCTTTTGAGCAATACAGACTGTGTTATTGTACATAACTTGAGCACATGCTTATTGAAAATATCTTCAAGGGTAGCCTTTTGTACCTTACTCTGCAGGCCTACATATTTAAGGTGGATATTTGGACCTTTAAGACGACTGTTGTACTGTACCAAGAACAATAAGAGAATGATCAAGGCTGTTGTCTGTCTACTTTTTTGATTGTTTACAACTGAATAATAAGAAGAAATAGTGCAAGTGCTGTCCCCAACCCAATGCTAACCTTAATTCGTGAAGGCTATATTTTCAAATGTTTTCCTTTCAACACACTGAGCACTGCTTGATTCTTTAGTATACAGTTGTGGAGGAGTAATGACTCATAATCACATTATCTGTTGTCACCCAGAAGAAGAAGCATTCCTTTTTTATTCTGGTTCCTCTCAAGGTTTCTTTCTTAGTGAGTCTTTTTCTTGAGACTGCAACTTCTAGTTTAAGCATTAGGAATAAATCAAAATTCCCATGGCAGCCCAAAAGTCTGGATTCATAGACATTTTCCTACTTTTTTCTTTCTTTCTTTTTTTTAAGATCCAAGATAGCTTTGAAATGGGCTTTTATCTTTGGGCTCATCTGAAGTCAGTAGTCTAACAGAATCAGCTAAACAACTAGAAGTCTTATTTCTCACATTCAACACTTGGCTACTGTCATACACAATATTTGTCATTCCATTTCACTTCATGTTCACTCCACTGTATAACACAACTGCAAACTGTGATCCTCACATATACCGTATATATTTCTATCCCTGGATTTCTTCTGTAACTGTAAGTGTGTTTATGCAATTCCTTTCTTCCTTTCTTTTTCAAACAGTGAGCAACTGTAAGGATGCAAAGCATTTTCCCTCTGGGATTAATAAAATTTGTTGAATCTTTAATCTTGTAGCAGTTGCTGAACTGAAATAAGAAATCATCGATGCATACTGATACATTAACAACAAGATGTTCTAAAACTGTAAGAAATGTTTAGTGTTTTTAATTTAATGCTTTTGCTGTAATTTAAACTTTTTTTTTTTTTTTTTTTGGCAAATGGATGCAGACTTCTGACCTGCGCTCTATATCTGAATTTTTGTAACACTGCTTAGTGACAATCTCCATCGTTAGAAGTAAAATATTTTTAAATATTAACTGAATTGAAATGTCTTGGATGTGTTCAATTATATTTGTTTAATGCTTTTACAATACAGATTGCCACAAGTCAGCTTTACAGAAATCTCACGATTTAACGAAATAACTTGAGGAAGAATAATTGGTGCAAACCAAACTGTTCTTGACAATGTTCATCAGTTTTCATGATTATAGCCGCAGTCCTGGGGTACATAAGAAAGGGTGAGGCTAGGGTACAAGCTGTTTATATTGCTGAAATATTTAAATTTGTGTTTGAGTACATGCTCACTAAAAAATAATGATAAATAATAATAATAATAATAATAATAATAATAATAATAATAATAATAATAATAACAGTGATTAAATAATCACACATCCTGCACCATTTTAATACATTTTTACAGCTTTTAATAAACCCCTTTCCCCCTTTCTTGTCTTTTAAACATGTACCCTCTTCTCCAAACCCCCCGCAGGGTCTCTTGTTATGAAGGTGCGCGAAGGTTTTATTTCATTTATTTGTTTATTTTAATGGCGCTTGCGTCGCGATGACGTCACGTGGAGTGAAATTGCCGGGCCTTTAAGAAGCGGCGCTGGCGTGAAAGCCGGAGCTTTTTCATCTCACATTGTGCAGGAGGAGCGGCTTGTGCAAACGCAAGCGAGATTATCAGTGTGATCAGAGATGGTCGACATTGGGAGAGAGCGCGAGAAAAAAAACAACCTTTGTCGTATCAATCAGCGAATAAATGCGATGACGTGTGAACACCAGGAAAGGCAAATGGCGGGAAAAGGGGGGGACCTCAAGCAGACGTGTGTATCCCACCTTCTTCCTTTCTTCATGACGGGTTTGCTGACGGGTTCTCGTGTGGCTCTGTGCTCGTGTGTGTGTGTGTGTGTGCGTGCGCGCGCGTGCAGCAGAGTAGCTTCGATGCAACAGGTAGATTTTTATATTTCCATCACGTTTTCAGTATGAAATCCGCGATATGAATTACTTTCCTACTTGATGTATTATTATTATTATTATTGATACTGACTGTTTTCCGAATCTATGCTCATTGCCATATTTTTGTTTTTTCCTAAATATATTTTCTATCTTGTATTCTCTTATAGATGTGAAGCCTATTTTTGTTTCTGTTGACGTCTTGTGTGTTTGCTTGCTTGTTTGTTTGTTTGTTTTTTTGCACTTTCTTTGTATCTTCACCTGCTCTTGCCCACGTGTGCATAATTTTTTTAATCATGTATCTTATTTACCATTATCATATTTGGCTCAAGAGTCATCCGAGCATTTTAAAAAGCATACATACATATAAAATGCATTAAGTCTTAATCTCTCTTAAAAAAATTATCCTGGCTTATGGAAAGCAGGGACTGCTTTTGGTTTTGGTTTAAAGAGAATATTTAACAGTGGCAGATCAAATGATATATTAAAGATCAAGCATGTATTGTGGTACAGAGACATATCCGTTCCTCCACCAGAATTCATTTAGTCAGATCATTGTATTAGATGATCATTAGTGGTGATTCTGTTAGGTTTAGGGTTACATAGGGGTCAGAAATACAGATCTTCATGGAAGCCTCTCAGTAGAAGGGTGTTTCAGCACCGAGAGGTGGACAGCTCCAAAAGCCAAAATAGATACAATCTACTAATGCTCCATTAGTAGATTGTATCTACTAATAGTTGTGTATCTACTATAGTTCGTCTGCCATACATTTTCCTGTAAAGCTGCTGTGTAAAAGATATTTACAAATGCATCCTTTAAAGGTTTCAATCGATAAACTACTGACTGGATTCCTAATTGGCAAATTATAACATTATGACACAGTTTATGTATGCCATAGTTTTACAAATGTTTGCTGTATTGGAAAGTAAACTGGAAAGACAGCTGCACATAAAAACCCCTGCACATTTTGAAAGGTCAGGGTGAGGAGCAGAGTCACCTGATTAAATCAAATCAACAGTAAATAAGCCAGAAATTCTTACTTGATGTGTGCGTGTGCTAAACTTCACCTTTAAAAGGTTAAATTAACAAATTGCATTCAATTAAGAAATTGTGATTTGGTAATTGTACTGTTTAATCCGGTTAAAAGCTAATGAAATACAGTTTTAAACCTAACATTGAGCTTTCATTATACACATCATTCACTGATGATATTAAAGGGACTTGTCTGTGATTCATTTAGGTTTATTTCATGCTGTCTCTTGTGTACAGTGAATTGAAGCTGCCACCCCTGCTATATGTTTATTTTTGGGTATTTCTTGGTATACTGTAATTATAAGTGCATGACACACGCAGGCGCACACCACTTATAGATTCAGCCTGCTGCCAAAGTGCACAATAAACATAGCCTGTGTGGATGGGCGACTTTAGACATGGATGTGCTACAGTTTTGCAGCCATCTTTGAAAAGGCCTATGGGCTTTTGAAGAAGACAACTGGCTCTTTTGAAGCACCAGGACACTGGAGGAAAAACTGAGATCAAAACATGATAGAATGTGTGCAATGGGACACCATTTAAGGACACATTTAATGCACTATTACAGTCTGTGGTGGAGCACTAGACCGGCAGTGGCTTGTAGTCCCTAGAGGCCATGGGGGGCACAGCCTGTTTTTGATGTGGTATTATAAGGGGTGGGGGAGGAGACTCTAATGCTCTTTATTGAGTCAAGGAAATGCTTAGGATGTGCAAGTGACTTCTTCTGGTTTCACAATCTAAAGACAGCAGGATGATAACTGCTCAATATAAACATGAAAACATTGTTACAGTGATTTCATCAGCAAATGTAAACGTTATTAAATGCTTTCATGTATTGGTCAGAAAGTAGTTTTAAAGAGATCCATACAAAGAGAGCTCTAATGAGAAAGCTGAATGTGAAATGGAATGAAAAAATGAGAATGTTAGGAGGAAATGTGATCACCATAATGAGTGGGCACCAAAGTGGGGGTGTGCCATAATGCCCACAAAGAGTCCCTCCAACCATGATGGCTCTCTTACGCCATGGAGCTGAGTGGGCATCGGGAGTGGGAGGCCAGATCTGTCGTTAACCTTCTCTGAGTCAAGGTCTTTCACTTGATATGCCTGAAAAAGTGTGGAAAAAAGTGCTGTTTTTAAGGTTAATGAAAACTAGTAGAAACCAGCGAGCATAGTTTCAGCCATAACTAATTTATTTTGCTGAGGTTAATAATCGTTTAACAAACACTAAGACATGTCTTGTATTTTTTCCTTGACAGCATGTGGAAGAAAATAATGATTAAAGCTGCACTTGTTTTGATGCAGCCATACATTTTAATTGTTATTCAAAATAATCATTAATGAAACTCCAAAGTATTTTAAAATTTAAGTGAATTGTCTGTTTTTCTCTTTTCTAATGATTATTGATTTTCACTGCAAACTGACATGGCTATCAAGTAATCCAGTTTTCGGCTGTAGCTCAGTGCAATTTGTGGAAAGAAAGTCTGAAAAAATATATTTGCTGTAATTGTGTTTGTAGTTCACACAACCATTTAAAAACGTTGTTCGGAATCAAATACAGATACACCAGCCAGGCACCACATTACCACTAACGAATGATACCATGGCACCAACTAAACTGATAAGAAATGTCATCATTATTTTTATTGTCATCTTTCATTAGAGTTAATATGGAGCCTGCTTGGTGCATCTGATGGTGCCGGCATGGTGCTGCATCTTTCTCTTTCTGCCCGTACACACACGCAGAGGGAAGGAATGCTGCGGGTTGTCTGGGCTGATTGGTTTCTTCTAAACCTAATCTACCTCCTGTGTTTGAGGGGAAGCTTTCAGAGGGAGACTGAGAGCGAGAGGGGCCAAAAGAGAAAAAGGTTGAGTGAGGTGCCATTGCTTATTTCCATAAATCTCTTTGCACAGCAGAACATGAAAAAAAAAAAGAAAGACATGTTCAACGAAGAAGCTGTGCAAAATATTTCTTTCACCTTCTCCCAATAGCAAGCTTGTTTGATATGTCAGCATAATCAAATCACGGGAAAACGGAAGGACAGTGTTCTGCCCTAAAGGCACGATTTTTCAAAGTAAATGCTATTACATTATGTTGCTTCCCCAGCCAAATATTAATTTCACTTCATTATGTGTACTGTTATCAATCTAAGCCATATGTTATGTTTTAACATTGTATTACCATTCCAATAATGTTTAAATTCATCTAATGCAAAATTGTGACTACAAATTTTGAATTCTAGTCACCGTTGCTTAAAATGAAGTATATAAAAATATTTGAAAAAATTAAGGAAATGCTTCTTTGCCATTATTATTATTATTATTTTTCCCGCCTCTGTATATGAGCTCTGAGTTTGCTGATCAGGTTTCATATAAACATACATACCAGAAGTTTGATGACTATCTGTTCTCATATTTCCCTTTATTGCTAGCTATATATGAATATGCCTGCATCAGTACAACATCTGGATAGTAACTTTAATAAGCCTCTGATGCAGGCTAATCCATATTGACTGAATGCATATGAAAATTTGAAAAGAATAATAAATCTCTATTGATTTTCTTTTCTCTTGAGGAAAGATTGTGATTAAAACTCCCTTGACATTGCCACTCATCTTGACATTTCATTTTGGTCAAATCCCTTGTGGCTGAGTCAGTTTTCTTAAAATAATTTATTTCAATTTTAGCTTTTTGTTTTTTTTTCCTTTCAGAACTGTGCTCTGTATCTCGCTTTGTACTTCCCCTCTTATCCGAAGTGGTCATAAGAAAGATTGCCTGTGCTTTATAAGTCATACGTCTGCCAAATTGCATGGGCACTTATCGTGGTCATTAGTTTCCATTCAGATGGTGGAGGGACGGAACACGCTGCTGTGCTTGGCCGTCTCTCCTTGCTGAGCCACATCAGCAGTCGAGCAGAATGTAAGGCTTTCATCGCATCTAGGGATATAATTTCTCAGCTTTTAATAATGCAGTACCGTTCAGCACGGCAGCCATTATATTCCCCCAGGACCTTGGTTATATAGTCTCAAGAGAACTATAGTTTAAATCAGCATGGCATATACCAGGTTTTAAAGGTGATGTACATTTCAAAGCTGCCTTAGTTTGACAAGATGTTTTCCATGCCTTAGACTGAGCACTTCGCTTGTTTTTTACAAGTTCTCACTTGTGTACCTTTTTCTTCCTGCAGTGCTCTTAACTGTTCATGTAAATGATATTCAAACAGATGAATAGCTGCGGATGAACACATGCCTGGAAGGCCACGAGGATCCAAGAAAAATAAGGTAAGCTAAGAGAAAGAGAGCCATCCATCCTTCTGGATTTGATTACAATTGTTCTCTGCTCTTATGATATTGTTTGCTGAGCAGCAAACATAATTACACAGTTGCTGGAATTAGAAAGGCTTTGCACAAGCCAATAGATTCATTTTATACACATTAATTACCTTCCGCAAAACAGGTCAGTGGTCGGGAAAACGTAGAACGGATGACGGACAGAGACGGACCTTTGACATAAAACCGATTGTGGGACTCGACTATATGGTTTGTGGAAAGGGCATGTGGCTCAGTAGCATGACATTATTAACTGGAGATATTTTTCAGGGCCATGTAAGTCACCTTATATTACAAAAGGAGCTCTCAGATCATTTGTTTAAAGGTCTTTCGGCTCTGGGTTGTAACATTTCATGGCACATGTGACTGGTCTTCACCTGCAATATAAAACTGTGTGTAACTGTGGTCGTGTATGAAAATATACTCATATAAAATGTATACAGTGGAGGGGATGAGAATGATGAAAAATGCACATAGTATAATACACATGTAAAGCCTGCATCACCGGTTTCAGTATGTCACTGCTTTCAAAAGGACAATAGGATTTTGTCTTTATGACTTAGCAGCTGTGTAAGGATTCAGATAAAGATTTAGTACGGACATCAGTTGTTTGTTCAGTGGTTATTAATTTCGTCCATTTACATCACATTTCAAGTGATATATTGGACCTGGAAAGATATTTGTCATGTCAATATCTAGACTGCCGTACTACCATACCACACCATACCATACCATACCATACCATTAACAATACAGTTATTTCACATTGAAACACTATAACACTAATATATAATCATACCACTAATATGCAGTTTTCATATCAACATTTCTTTTAATTAGATAAACTAAATTAATAAATTCCTCTTTTTATTCTTATCTTTTAATCCAAATCTCCCACAGTCTTGGATGTCAAAGCCTTCCTTCAAGACACACGAACAGACCTTATTACAAACACCTTTGCTCATCAATAGTGGACAATCAGAGGCCATCCTTTCCACACAGTGAGCAAACCAATTACACGTTCTTGGATTCTTTGGCTTCAAATAACTTGCTACTTGACGTTCATGTTTTCAGTAAATATACACAGTGCATCTTTATATACGTGAACTACATAATGATTATGATTTAGTTCTGGGTATCGTGGAAGACTAGTGATTTTGTTGTTGAAAATATATCAGTGGCAGCAACAAGTCATAGTCTACCTCAGTGACCAGGACACACTCGCATGTTACAGTTTCATTCACAAGGAGTATTAACGGCTGATATAATGATAATCATTATCAAGACCTGAAAGAACCGGAAAATTTGAAATATTCTTTTTAGCATGCTGTTAAGAGACAAAGAAATCCTTGACTTTTTTTTCCTGTCATTAAAGGTAATTATTCTTTCCTCCTTTTTTCACAGCGAAATTCTTTTATGTGCAAGCCTAAAATGTGTTTTTTCTTTCTTTCTTTTTTTCCCGCAACCTGTCAAATAAAGACAATTCACCAGGGTTTCTGTCTCATTCTTGACCAAACAAATAAGAAGTGATTATAAATCAAAATAATTTCCTACACAATAGAATAGATTGTATTATTTTCTTTGTCAGTCTCTATCACAATTCAAGCACAAAGTCTTCTAGACATTAAAACATAAATGTCTCTTTCTTGGCTGTAACAATGCATAATAAGATGGCTGCATACAATACGATATCAGTCAGCATCCATCAGCCTTAAAATTGCCCATTAAATAGGAGTGTAGTTTTATAAACACAATTCTTTTTTATATTAATCAAGCATTTATCATGTGAAAAGATGAGAGAGGTTATAATACATATTCACATTACGTGTAGTCATGACTACCACTCTGATTGCTATGGTGCACAAAGAGAGAGAGACGAGTGTGTCCTTGGGAATTTTTGAGAATCCTTTACTTTTTACACTTGATGTCAGTAGATCACGGTTTAAATATTATTAGCTGTGATGGAGGTCAGGAGACACCATGTTTATTTCTGAGAAACTGAGACACTGTTCAAGTTGTTTAATGAAAACAAAAAAAAAAATGAAAATAAAATCAGCAACATTTCAAAATTACACAAGGTTACAATCAAATTCATGAAAAAAATAATTGAGAAATAACAAACTAGTTGGCGTTTCCTTCAGTGCATTTCCAGTCCCTCCTCTTCCCTCCAACTATTTATTTAGTTTTTAATTATGATGGTGAGGTGTAATTAGCAATTAGACATGTATGTGCTTAGTCTGAGGCCCTGCTTAATAAAAAAATGCTCATCTCTGAGTTTGGCATATTACATTGTCTGATCCATTCCTTTGGCCAAAGGATTGATTTTGAAATTAATATAATGAAAATATTTTTAAAGTAATAAATTGACTTAAAGTGAGTTAGACAAACAGATTTAGCAGCATGCAACATTTATGATTGATTGATTGTTATTTATTTTCATGGTGGTGCTACATGCACATCAGTCGATTTTGACATCTTTCAATCATATCAGCTTTGTCTGTTCATAAAATTTAAGAAAAATTGGTTTATTATTTTTTTTACTTTATATGTTTATAAACCCTCTACTGCACACATTATAATACTTCCATATATTTATTTACGATACATACAAAAAATAGATAGCATTTTATTTACTTGTCATATTCAGAATATTAATAATATTTCTGTTTAATGTTTAATATTTTGGGTGGCAATTTGGGGCCACACAGCACAGTAAGACAAACAATATATTTAAGAATGTTGATATATTGAATATATTTAACATGGTTGATTTCAACTTATAACATGACAGCTACATTTATTAGTTATTATTTTCATGTAATTTGTTCTAGGCATTCACACACTGAGATTTCTATCAGTTTTGAGATTTCTTGTGTTTGTTCGATTGTTTTACTAATTTGTGTGCATTCTTTCTTTATTTAAGAATTACAAGTAAGTAATTACTTGCAAGTAAGTAATTGGTACAACAGAAGCCAACAACTGTAAATGGCTTAATCAGGTAATAAGATAATGTTTAGATAATTATGATGTTACTGTATGGCTAAAGTATTTAAAGTAAGTGCAGTATTTACTATTTATTAACTACAGTACAAGATATAACATGTTAAAATATTTAATTAATATTTACCCAACCTAAGCTTTTTTTTTTTTTAAACTTAGTCCTATGGTTCCCAAAATGGGGTCTCTGGACCCTCAGAGGTCTTTGGAACATAGTTGGGGAGTCCATATTTTTTGTGATGATAGAGCAGTGATTATATTAGTGGCTATGATTTAACTGAAAGGATTTAATGCAAATATAACTAATTTAAAAAGAACTATAAATGCCATCTATAATATAAATGAAATATTTTATATTTTAAATGAAAGCTAGTAAAAGGTCTGTTAATATGACAAAGTGCTTCTACTGTGCATTTTACACAATGTAACTGACAAATAAGATTATACTTTAATACTTTAGTATACTGTTTTTTTATAACACTGTATAAAGCAGTTCTTAGCAAACAATGTAGATGCACCTAGAATAATAAAATACATCAGAATGAAGCTGACATACAACTCAGCATTTGCAATAAATACTATGATCAAACAGTCCTTTTGTCTTCTCACGTTGTACGCATCAGACCACTACATGGATCTATCTGCTTAGCAGCTTGTGATTAAGGCTACAGATATCCTGACCACCAAAGCAGATGATAGTCTCCTACGAGTCCCTGTCTTCTCCTTCGCTGCAGCGAGTACATGTGTCTTACACATCTACAGGGTGGGCCATTTATATGGCTACACCTTAATAAAATGGGAATGGTTGGTGATATTAACGTCCTGTTTGTGGCACATTAGTATATGTGAGGGGGCAAACTTTTCAAGATGGGTGGTGACCATGGTGGCCGTTTACAAGTCGGCCATCTTGGATCCAACTTTTGTTTTTTCAATAGGAAGAGGGTCATGTGACACATCAAACTTATTGGGAATTTCACAAAAACAAACCAATGGTGTGCTTGGTTTTAACGTAACTTTATTCTTTCATGAGTTATTTACAAGTTTCTGACCACTTATAAAATGTGTTCAATGTGCTGCCCATTGTGATGGATTGTCAATGCAACCCTCTTCTCCCACTCTTCACACTGAGGTTTAATGAAAGTGTACAGCTTAAAGGTTACATCTGTACTGTACCTGTAAGGTTATACCTGAAACTGTAAAGTTATAATGGTAACAGCAAAGATATAACAAGTAATACAATACACAGGGTGTCTTGAATCTGTGCAGGGTACAATGAAATCTCAAGACTATCAAGGGATTCTAGAGAGAAATGTGCTGGCCAGTGTCAGAAAGCTGGGTCTCAGTCGCAGGTCATGGGTCTTGCAACAGGACAATGACCCAAAACTCACAGCTAAAAACACCCAAGAATGGCTAAGAGGAAAACATTGGACTATTCTAAAGTGGCCTTCTATGAGCCCTGACCTCAATCCTATTGAGCATCTTTGGAAGGAGCTGAAACATGCTGTCTGGAAAAGGCACCCTTCAAACCGGAAACAACTGGAGCAGCTTGCTCATGAGGAGTGGGCCAAAATACCTGCAGAGAGGTGCAGAAGTCTCATTGACAGTTACAGGAATCGTTTGATTGCAGTGATTGACTCAAAAGGTTGTGCAACAAACTATTAAGTTAGGAGTACCATCATTTTTGTCCAGGCCTGTTCCATGAGTTCATTTTTTAAAATAATTAGGTTGAAGTATGGTTTAAAAAGCAATGTCTGACTTTCATTGGTTAACATTCATAGAGTTCTTATTTATTATTACTTTTGTCAGATTAAAGTTATTTATGTGACTATTGTGAGTTTTTTAAGGTTATAACTGTAATTGTAAGGTCATAACTGTAACAGTTAGGTTACAACTCTAACTATATAATTATAACTGTAAGGTTATAACTTCAACTATACAATTATAACTTGAGTAACTACAGCCGGATGTTTGTAACCTGTAATGTTATGACAGTAATTGTAAGGCAGTAACTGTATATGTACAGTTATAACTGTAAGGTTTGTTAGTCTTTTGGATGCTTCCGTCGAGGGGTCGCTACAGCAGACCTTCCGATCAGCACAACAATTTGGCACAGGTTTTACGCTGGATACCCTTCCTGGCCGTTTTATCTGAGCTTGGGACCAGCACTGCATCCAGTTGCTATGGTTTGGGCATTGGGTGGGAATTGAACACGGGCCTTATGTAGGGCAGGCCAGAAACCTATCACTGAGCCGCAGATGCCCCCAACTGTAGGGTTATAACTATAAATGTAAAATGATTACAATTACAACCGAATTGTTGTAACCTGTAAGGTTATTACAGTAATTATTAGGTAATAACTGTAACAGTACAATTATAACTTTAAGGTTCTAACTGTAACTGTATGATTATAAATACCACTTGAAAGAATGTTACTGTAAGTTATAACTGTCACTGTAAAGTGATGACCGTAAGAGGTTACAACGTACTTCAAAAGTAGCACTTACGTTGCTCAAACCCTTATAATTCCGATTTCAAGCAAGCTCCAGAAGGCTGATTTACATGTATTAAATCCAAGACCTTTACACTTCTCCACAATGCTCCGCAGTTTGCGTTAGAAAAGCCAACACTAACCACAACTGAAACGCTTCAAATGGTGAAGACCGAAATATTTTATGGGAACCACGAGTAATTCTGTGTACCCTTAATGTCTGGCGCATGTATTTTATTCACAAAAGAAGCCGATTTACGAGCTCCTCCTCATCCTTCTCCACAGTGAAACGCGATGGGATGCATGGCCGCTCCCCCACTCGTATTCCATAAAAATCCCGTGCCCTGTGCTGGGATTGGCTAATAATTCTTATTCATAAGCGGTGCACCAATAGTAGTCATGAATTCGGGATGCTAGCCAATCGTGGGATAGAAGGCGGGACTTTTTGGAAAACGGGTAGGGATACGCGTTTGTGCCTTTTGGGGGAAAAAACATGGAGTCGGAAACAGTAAGTTTGTGAATTTATTACAGACTTTCGCAAATCACAGTTTGTCACATTTTTTTTTTCATTTCTGTAAGTAAACTGTAATTCCATCCATTTCGGCAGACAGTCAGAATGCTGTTCGTGTTAAAAGCTAAATGTTTTAAACGTTAAACGCTTAAATTAAATGCAGCAAAGTTTTATGTAACTTAGCTGGCTAGCGGGTCTTTTTTCTAGCTAACGTTTGTAGCATCGGAGCTAACTAAGTTTTACAGTATGCCTATGAGCGTTTTTATTAGTGCGTTTTTTGTTACTCGTTGGTAAGTCCAAAATATTATATACACACAGTATATATAGTCTTTATGTTAGTGCTTCCAAATGCAGTGTAATGTTTTCTTAATACCTGAAACGTTATAAAAAAATAAAAAAAAACCTTAGAAGTGTGCTAGATAATTTAGCAAAACGGCAACAACTACATATAATAATAATAATAATATTTTGTTGTTCTTGTTATTAAACATAAATTAAATTGTTGTTAGAAAACTAAATTACAAAAAGTTACAAAAAGATTTGTAATTCTCCTGCAACATTTCACATATAAAGTGTTGTAAACTGTGTCTAAAACGTAGACTTAACAAAAAAACCAAAAGCACAAAACTGTTTTCATATCCAGAGAATGAATATAAAATTATCAAATGACCAAACAAATGGTTTCTGTGGAATTTATCCTGTTCAATATTGTTTACGAAATTTATAACAATGACACAATCTGTCTAATATACTAATAAAGAGTTCATACTAATAAAAAGTTTTGTTAAAATATCCATAATAGTATTTATGAGTGATACATATTGGCATGATTATCTCAATGTGGCTTGATTTTTATAGTAAATTTTTATAGTAATTAAAAAAAAAATTGTGCATAAAAAGGCACTAGTACCTCCAAACGAAAACCAAGCGTTTTTGCTCTCAGTGTAAGCAGTTTTAACTCCTTTTTTCTTTCAGTGATCTTTTGGAGAAAAAGGAATAGGGATACAGGCTCCTGAGCACTGTTGTCCCAAAGATCTCCAAAAAGCCATGTCTCCCAAAGTGGCCCATCAGCAGGGCAAGGCCGAGGACACGCCGGTGCAAGTGGCGGTGCGAGTGCGTCCACTGCTCCCTAAAGAAATCCTGCACAATCATGAGAGTTGCATCACCATACTGCCCGAAGACAAAAGGGTTACTCTCGGACATGATCGTCACTTTCACTTTGACTTTGTTTTCGAAGAAAGCGCTGTCCAGGACGATGTATATGCAGCCTGTGTTCAGCCTCTCATTGAAGCCTTTTTTCAGGGGTTTAATACCACTGTCTTTGCTTATGGTCAGACAGGCTCAGGCAAGACCTACACAATTGGAGAGGCTAATATATGTAAGTATTATTTTTCTGTATTACCTTTGCAGTTTGTCACAGAGTCTCAGAAGGCTATTATGCAATGCGTTAAACTGATAACAATCTCACATGATTGTCATGTGATGCTTGGCCTGTTTCTTGTCTCCTACTGCAGTCCTGTTGAATTCTTGATTCTAGCTGGCAAGAAGGTGTTGATTAATTTTATGTGTTTTGGTCTGCTTGAATAGCAGGCAAGTCACAGGTGAATGCTAATTTGGTGAAATTTTCTGTGAGGAGATCTTTGTGGAAGGAGTTGTCAGTGTTAGTGTTAGGGGAGCTCTGATCAGGGTTTTTGGGTCCAAACGTCGATCACTGGAATCAGAATCGTCCGGTACAGATATCGTTGTTCACAGGTGTGAGAGGGTTACTTTGATCTGCAATTAATAGTGTTCTATTTATTGTGTAGTATTGTTTATTTATTTAGTATTTATAGCAGTACACATAACTGTTCTAAAAAGCAGAGTGCACAAATATAACAAAGATCTGAGAAAGTATCATAAATGTAAAACTTTTATTTCTTGAAGGCAACATTGGCTTCAAACATGCAGATTATACAGAAACTGAAACCAGTAGAACAGCCTATTCTCGAAAATTTTTCATTCCTTAACTAGCATCAAGGAGCTCTCACACACGGCGAAATGCTTATCTAAAATCCTGTTCTATTATAGTCACTCGTTACAACATGCAGTACATGGAACAAAGCTGCACCAATGAATAAATCGAAACTCTGCACTGAAGGTAAATAAACATAAACATCAGTCACTTTGTATTTAAAGAGCCGATCATGGCTACTCATTAGTAAGCAGTGAGGCAGACATTTCTTTGTAAATATCAATATTTCAGAATTTTTAAAAGACCATCTATTCCCATCATTATCCAAAATACATGCAGCCGTGCTGAATTGTCATTCACTGTCGACCCACATGCATGGAGCAGTAACGTAAACCCAGGCTGTTTCTGCCAGAGCTGGGAACCACTTTTTATTTATGCATTATTATTTGTGTGGTAATGGTTTTAGCCTTTTTATTCACTGCAGAGTAAGGCTCAAGCTTTTTGAGGGCTTCTGCTAGAGGTGCTTGAGTGACAGTCGACTTGCAAGATTAACTTTCATGCTCAAATTATTCAGCCTGCATTGTTCTTAAGTGGCAAATAAGGTTTAATATTTGAAAGCTTTTGGCAGACATGGTTCCTCCACATGGTTTTGCATCATCACAATAATATCAGCCAGTTGAGAGACAGCCAATCTGTAAAAATAAAGTGATTATTGGTTATTATAAAGTGATTCTGATGACTGGCCAATTGATTGGAGCATCCTTAGTTATTGTTTGGTAATAGTCAAAGGTAAAACTGTCCCTTTAGATTTTCTAACGTAGAATAGTCATGAGAATGGTGGGCTTTATGCTTCCTAGGTACCATGATGAGTTGCTTCAAGAGAGAAAGAAGTAGCCTGGTGAAAAAGGCAGCTCTTTCTATCTGTTTCATGGAATTGCCTAAACATATTTAAACACAGAAAAAGTTTGGAGAAGCATTATCTTTTTTGTTACTTGATCTAATGAATATTTTAACTTGATCACTAGTTACCATATAGATTATGTAGGTGTGCTATATAGATACTGTCTTTATATCATTCATCAGCCTAAAAGGGCCACTATTGAGGAGATATTCTTAGTGTGATGAATTTCTTCATTGTCACATCCAACATGTTTGAGTACAAGATACTAGGACTCCAAGGGCTCAGCCCTTGACTGTGTTGGCAGGATATTTTGGTTGATGATTCCAGCACAGAAGTGAAACTGGTTAAGAATTTTTGGTTAATAGTGGGCTTATGGGAGTCCCTCTCACTGATTGATGTATAATTAATTGTACTACCTACAACTGCATCTACATGTTTTGTCTGCAATAATGAACTTTCCAGTACCATGGAAAGTAAGTACCCTCACAGTATAAAATGCAATTTCACCATCACATTTTCAGAAAGAACTCATGACACGCTGATTTGACTAAGTGTACTAGTCTGATCTTAAAATGCTTCTCCTGACAGCTATGAAGTTTTGTGTTCTATCAAGGCCAGCGATTTTCTGGGTTTGAAGATGGTTGCTTGCTTCTTGTTAAAATCTTCCTATGAGTTCACACACATTTGGGAAGCCAACAACACTTCCCCCGGCGCAGCTGTCACTGCTCGAAAGCACAGCCCCTCTTGCCATCTGAGATCTTGCTTTTTGGCATTTGGCTGTGGCGAGTGATTACGAACCCACTGCTGTTTTTTTGGCTGCAGCTTCCTTTGGTGATGACGAGCAAGGAATCATTCCCAGAGCAGTGGCTGAGATCTTCAAGCTCCTGGACGAGAATGACCTCAGCGACTTCTCCGTCAGAGTGTCCTACCTCGAGGTTTACAAGGAAATCTTCAGAGACCTTTTGGAGGTGGAGACAGCGAGCAAGGACATTCATATCCGGGAGGATGACAAGGGCAGTATAGGTGAGGAGCTTGAGTTAGCTCAGGGTTTCCTGTGAAATCTGGGAAAAGCCTAAGAGAAGTGTCATGTTCCTCAGCACCATGTAAAGATTTGCACAACTATTCAAATATCAGTATGTCTGCAATTAGAATTTGTGTTCCCGAAAATATATATAAGTAAGCTGTCATTTTTATTCAACAATTAACAATATCGCCATGATGAGTTTCCATTAACCTTTTCCTAACAACTATATTTTAGTTTCTATCAAATGCTAAGTATGTTAAAATTGGCATTAACAGATGTCAATCATGCAGAATTGGTAGATAAACATCCTCATTGCTCATTGCAAGTTTGGATCATGTAGTGAATTCAAAAGCTCTTGGAATAAGTGGAGCTTAAATAGACAGTTTAGGGATGCGTTTGTGGGCTTGTTTGTGAATACAGAGTGCCCACGGTTGTTGCTGAGAACTCTGCAGGCAGTTCCCATTTCTTGATACATGTCCAATAAATGGATCTCAAATTAGACTGCCTTTTTATATAAGAAATAGTAGCACTGACAACATTTTACTAACAATTTCAGGTGATAAAAGACTTTTGTCACAGTGGATATTAGAAGGAGTCGCTTATGCCATTCACTTCCTTCTTAAAACATATGTTTACTCATGAAATGCAATATGACAGATATTTAACAGTAGCATTAGTAGCATCAGTTGTTTGGCAGTGGGAGTGAAAGTAGGATTATCGGAAATCATTTTAGAGTCAAGCTGTGGCCCAATTAATACCACTTTTAATTCCTGTACCATGTTTAAATACCTAACATATTTATAAAAAACAGGGCTGCGCCATTTGATAAAAATTGCGTAAATCCTTGTGATTATTTTGACACATTGAGATTGCGATTTAAACTGCAACATTTTACTATTAAATGGAACATTTTGTATTCAGACCTATTTGTCTAGAGTAACACCAAATAATGGCACAAGTGAGCTCATTAAGAGGATGCTCGCAATATTTATTCATCTCAAAATTATATATAAAAAAGAATAAAATCTGTACACAAATTCATAACTATACTTACATTAACTGTAATAAATTGTAGCCTTTACAATTAAAGTAAATCATTTCAATTAAATATTTTCAACTAAATAATTCCCAAGGGCCATATATCTGTTTATATTTTGATGTGATTAATTGTGAAGTACAGGTAGAACATTAACTTATTGTTATTGCTGTGACCAAACAGCTCTTACTGAGACCCACATAGATTTACCTTTTATACATTAGATAGATATTATTAGGAGAATACTGGGTACTAACACAATAATTTGTTGCTATGGTGGAAAGACCTATCCATATTTGTAACCATTTTCAGAAAACCTAATTATGTACCCCTGAATATTTAAATTACATAAATAAATGATACAGTAAAAATAAAACAATTCAGCATCAAAAGACAGGAAAATATTATATGTAACCTATATTACATCATTCTGTTTATATGTACTGTATGTATTATAAAGACTTGCATCAGCTTGTATGATTTTTGTTTATTGCCTAGTTCCAGTGGGCATATACTGTAAGTCTTCCCTCTACATACAGCCAGTTTTATTCCCACTAGGCTCACGGTCTCAAATCTGCTGTGAAGAAAATGTTTTCATGTGCTTTTTTCCCCACAGTTCTGTGTGGAGTGAAAGAATGTGAAGTGGAGGGGCTTGATGAGGTCTTAAGTCTTTTGGAGTCCGGAAACACAGCTCGCCACACAGGAGCCACTCAGATGAACCCTCACTCTAGCCGCTCTCACACCATTTTTACTGTGGTGATGGAGCAGAGACGTGGTGGCTCTCGTGCTGCCGGCAGGAACTCACAGATCCTATCCTCTAAATTCCACTTTGTAGATCTGGCTGGATCAGAGCGCATTCTTAAAACTGGCAACACTGGGGAGCGACTCAAGGAGAGCATTCAGATCAACAGTGGACTTCTTGCTCTGGGAAATGTGATCGGGGCCCTAGGGGACCCAAAAAGAAAAGGCAGTCATATTCCTTACAGGGACTCCAAAATCACAAGGTATGAAGCTTAGTGTAAATTTTAATTTGATGTACAGAGCACCCCAGAAAATTATTTCTTGTACATTAATTCTTTTAATTAAACATTACAGAATTATTTTGTTATTATGTTATTATAGTTGGTCTGTATTAACCAGAAAATTATTTCTAAAATTTGATAGTGCTAGTCATGAAGAAATGTCATTAGGTATCAGTGGTGGTTAAATCCACTATGTGGCCAAAAGTATGTGAACATCTGACAATCACACCCATATGTGGCTCCTCCCTAAACTGTTGTTTCAAAGGTGTAAGAACACAGTTATATAGAATATATTTGTATGCAGTACGTATCCCTTCTCTGGTGCCTCTGGGAACAAATTGAGGTCTGTGGTTTCCTAATGTTGGTATATAAGAGCTGTTATGTAGACCAGGTAAAGAGCCCAGACCTCAATCTCATTGAACACCTTTGATGTGAAATGGAACTTTCATGGATAATATTTTTTCAATCCAATTAAAGTAATTCTGCTTGGAGATTTCAACTTAAATCTTTACATGCACAAAGAAATTAACCAGAATACAACTTTTTGTCATGCACAAATTGTGCATTGTTTAATCTGCTGGAAATATAACAGAAGAAGGAGTTTTTCATTCTTTGATTTTAAGTTTCAGATGTTAAAGATCAGTTGGACATTTCTCTGTCTGTCAATCAGTGCACCTTAATCTGCCAAAAACCAGGAACCAATAGGTGGATGTCTAAATTAAAGACTAATGGGAATAGAAGCAAAATGTCCCTTGGAAACTCGTCATATGGGGCAAACATATGAACATAAATAACAAGAATATATTTATTCCAGCAAGAGAGAAATTAACAGATCAAGTGTTTATATGGCTATAATTTTCTTACTGAAGAGATTTTCTAAGGTTTACACCCCTTCTCTCATTCTGATTATAAGTTAATTCTGGTTAGGCCACATCAGGCCAGACTGTCCCAAATGAGGTGGTTACATGATGCATTGTTATTCTGATTGGGCTATTATTAGCAAAATATTAGGGTTCATGTAAACGCAGCTACGGACTGCACACAAGGCGCCCTCATCCAATATCGGTACCTGACCTCACTAATGCTGTTGTGGTTGAATGGGCAGGAATACTCACAGCAGTGTTCCCATATCTAGTGGAAAGCCATCCCAGAAGAGTGAAGTTTATTATAACAATAAAAGGGGATTAAATCTGTAATTTTATATTTAAAAAGCAAATATGGGTGTCATTGTCAGATGTTTACAATCTTTTGGCTTTTTTATGCTTTTTTTTTTAAATACTTCCATGTTTTAATGTTAAGATGGCTAGTGTAGTTATGACAGTTTATATTATTTTTTACCATAAACACTAATTCATTTTTTAATAGAGTGAGGGGTCACTGTGGAAACAAAAATAGATTTTAAATGATAATCAAATGATGTATTGGGTAACAATAAATGTAGTTACAGTACTGAAGATATCCGTACTGTAACAAGATTTTAATGTGATAGTCATCAGTATTATATTGTCAGATTGGCCAGCCCAAGGGACCAGTTATTATAATGTATTTTATGCTTGGTGACACTTTTTAAAAAACCTATTATTAGTTTTTAATTGTTCCTTGTTTATTTTTTTCCTTTTCCTTAGAATCTTAAAAGACTCTCTTGGAGGCAATGCCAAAACACTTATGATTGCTTGCATCAGTCCCTCATCGTCTGATTTTGACGAAAGTCTTAACACCCTGAATTATGCCAAACGAGCTCGCAATATACAAAACCGAGCCATGGTTAACTGTCATGGGGAGCCAGATCGGGTGGAAAGCCTGGAACTCCAGATCAAAGCTCTAAAGCGGGCGCTGGAGAACCGGCAGCGCTCTGAGACTCGAATCCTTGCTCGTTCAGAGCCCGAACGGCAGGTGCGTCCCCTTGAACCAGATGTGAGCAAGCTGCAGGCAGAGAGCACCCACTATAGGACATGCACAGACTCAGCCTACAGGCTGCTGATGGAGCTGCAAGGGGAGGGGTCGCTAAACCCGAACCAGCTGCTTCGAGTAAAGGAGTGGCTTTGTGCTGTGGAGGAGGAGCGCAGCGGTTTGAGCACAGCCTCAGGGCTGGACAGTGGCATTGAAAGTAGTTCCACTGAGGACACCACTGTACTGAAAAAGGGGCAGGTGGGCCATCTATAACATGCACCCAGAGACCTAAATTCATTACTGTGCCTTCTCTAATATCTGCAGGAACAGGTCTCATTTAGGCCTTATTTATGTGTCAGTTCATGTCTGACACTAACTGCTGGTAGCAGTGCCAGTCTTCTTGGTCATTTTAAAGAGGGTTTCACACGAGTGAAGTGACAATCATTCACCCTGCATTCATTTTCAGTAGGATATAAGCAGGCTAGGCAGAGTGACACAGACGGAGTGACAGGCGGCATTTTTTTTTGGCCTATTTACAAGCACTTCCTGCATTTAGTGTTGCTAATACTTTAAGATATGCAAGTGATTTATTTATTTATTTATTTATTTATTTTTCCCTGTTCCATCTCAGGGAAATATGGAGAGCCATGTGAAGCGGAGACTAGTTGGTTGTTTTTTGTGTAACAAACCATACCTATTCCTTAACTTATGTTGTATTTTGCTATTGCCCAGGAACCAGATGTGAAAGAAGTGTGGAATAGGGAAAGGGAGAACTACATTTCTGAACTGCAAGCTCAGATCCAGCGATTAGAGCAGGAAAACACAGACTTCCTCGCTGCACTGGAAGATGCAATGGAACAGTACAAACAGCAGGTTAGAGAAGTTGTGTACATGTGACTTTTACCAGAAAGGAAAGGAAATATATTTTAGATGGTTTAATAGCAATATAGCTCAATTTTGTGCCATGACTTTCAGAGCGATAAGCTCCAGGAACAGCAGGACATCATAGAGGAGTTACACTGTCTTCTGGCCCACCCAGGCATGGGGCTGCTGCAACTGACACAGAGACCTCACACTGCACCTATTAACTCATTACAGCAAGCAAGCCTTGGTCCAGGCCATCTGACACCTTTCTACAATGGAGAGCCTGGAGGAAACCCTGCACGGCAGGTAGATACTTTTTGTCATAAAAAAAATCTCACTTACTTTTTTTTTATGGCTTACAAAGAAAAACATTGAATGCACATATGTTTGTAAGATGTAAATTAGATAAATCTCAGAGTCATAACAGCTCTTCAATATTATATTGGCAGTGTTGGTTCTAAAATTATTATGATATAAATTATGCTTGGAGTAACTCTAGTATGTACACAAGCTATGGAATATACAATCAGGCATACTGATGTGTGGAAATGTGGCATTTTGGTCACGTTCGATTGTTTTAATTAGGTTTGCAAATTATATTTTATAAAAAATTATTTACATAAGGGGATGACCAGCATGTCCAATTGACACTGCTTTGGTTCTTATTAATTGCCATAGTCATCTATTTGTTTTGAATCCTATCTTAAAACTTTCATGTGATATTTTATAGGCATCAAAACTATAAATAGTTTGTGGCATTTATTTTTTCCTGGTATATTACATCTTAAAATATTGTTTAGTTAAAATATCCCTCCATGTGGGAAGCTGTAGTCAAAGGCACTATAATAATCTTCTCTAACTATCTGCCCTACAGTGTAAATTGCAGTATAAACATTGTTCTCTGTTTTCTATGCTTTCAGACAGGCCTGAGTATTTCTATGGTCAGTCAATCATTTTCTGAACAGGCCCAGTTGGACAAGGAGTGTGAGTCCTGTGGAGAAGGCAGAGAAGGCGAGAACACTCCTAACAGAGTCAAAGACAAACGCAAGTATGGATGATAGTCTTTATCTTGCTACTTCTCAACAGAAAAATTAGTTACTCAGACTTGTATCTGACTGCAGATCAGGGGTGCATAAAGGAACCTGTGCCTAAACGGACCACAACATAATAGTTCATCTAAAAGTCTTTCATTTACAATGTATGCACAGGGTGAGCAACTTTTTTGAGTGTAACGTTTTGGAAACTGGCAGTGGGCTGATTAACGATTGTGACCATATTTTAGCCACGGGCAACTATAGAAACAATAACAACTGGTGGTGTCTTAAGATAGAAAGCGACATTCAGTGACTTGAGTGAAGTGAGGCGAAAAAATCACTCCCAGTTTGAACGCAGGGTACAAAGAAGGAGGCAGCAAATTAGCATGAAGGGTGCCCTGAACCGAAATGTAATATGTAGGCAGCATAGTGAAATGTGATTCTAGAGTTGTTATTTAGAGTTGGTGGGTGTGAAAAACACTTGCATACACTCCACTCTAATGATCGGTTGAATGATTACAAGACATATTATTTGCTTTTCCTTATAGTGCAGTTGCTGATCTAAATCTAGCTTTACTTCTTTGTAAGTAGCTTCACTGTGCGTTCTTGGATTATGGATTTATGTTTTTCCCCCTAAAGATGCATAAATATTACCTGGTCAAAGAAGGATGCACAAATTCAAGGATCACCCAGACGAGCCAGGGGACCCCTGACTCAGGTCCTGGGACCTGGCCACCCTCCAGGATTACACTACAGCAGACGGACTTGTGAGTTCAGCAGTGAAATGGTTTAAAGTAGAGACTGCCTCAGAATTATTAGTACCCTTGGTAAAGATAGGTTCTACATTTTTTTTCTGAAAATCACATATTGAAAATCTGTAAGAAAGATTTATTCTTTAATTCAGTAAAATTATATTATATTATATTATAATTATATTATATATATTATTATACACATTTTTAATCCTTATCAGAAAAAAGAAATCGACATACTGTTTGCCATTATTATTGGAACCCATAGAAATTCATGTGAACAAACTCTAACTGAATCATACTTCCAGTAATATTTTACCTTATGAGTAAAAAAAATATATAACCTGTTTTTATCATGGTTACCCATTCTTACACATGTATTTACATGTAGGGGCAATTTAGCAGTGTGGAATTTTCAAGTATTCTTAATTATCAAATAATTATATCAGTTACTATTTGCCTTTACAATGTTACACTTTGGCGTAACAGATAAATACAGCAGTAAAGAAATTAGGTAAAAAAACTAGGTTTATAAAAGCATCATCAAAGTAATTATTATAATTATTACTGTGCAACAGCATTGCTATAAATATACTGTTTCTGTTTTGTAGGCTGTCTAAATGATTTTACATCCTGTGATGAAACAATGATGAGTGGACAGTTTTTTCCAGTCATAACTGTTCCATGCTCGCTGTATATTCTTGTGTTGTTATTGTTCTTTGCTGTGGATGTTTTCTTTCCCCCAAATGCTCTGGTGTCTAAAAATAAATTAAAGGAGGCACACACTGTTAAGCCTAGTTTGTGCAGAGCTTCTAACTTTAATTGTTTACTTAGCATTTGTTTTGTGAAGTACGAAGTTTCAGTATTTGGTAGATATAGAAGATAGCACCCCTGTGTATAGACAGTCTGTGTTTTGTGTGGATAGCTAACAGCAGTGTCGAGGAGAGCTCAGTGCCGGAGAGTCTAAGAGGCTGCATGGGGGAAATGGGCTCAGAGAGAGGGTTGCTCCTGGCCCAGCAGAAGATCAGAGAGCTGTCTGTCACCATCCGGATGAAGGAGGATCTCATCAAAGAGTTGGTCAAAACAGGTAAATTGGTCATCCAGATGTGTGTGTGTGTCTCTGTGTGTTTATGTGACTTGAAATTCTAGAGAATTGTTTAGCGATCCCAGTTCTGAGAAGAACCCTTTAAATAATAAACATACATTATGTTCCACAGATTAATCAAAAGAAGAAGCCACATATACTACACTGTAAAAAAAAGAAAAAGTATTTGCCCCTTCCTGATATTTTTTTCATATTTGTTACACTCAAATGTATCATGTCATCAAAGTAGTTTTAATATCACACATAGATAACCTGGGTAAGTACAAAATGCAGCTTATAAATGATGATCTCATTTATTAAGGGAAAAGGCTGTCCAAACTGCCTGGCCTAGTGTGGGTTAATACCCTATAAGGGCAGCTTGGAAGTGCTGTGGCTTGAACCCACAACCTTCTAATCAATAACACTTAATGTTTGAGGCACCGCTGCCCTTAAGACTCTTGAAATGAAGTAAAATATGCATATTATATGGAATAATAAATATAGTACATTATGTAGTGGAATAAATATTTAATCACAGTTGAATCATTGGCAACATGATTTTATTTCTGCTTTGGTGTTACAGTTTTACTGATTCTAACAACTCGTTTGACTCATTAGATTGTTGCCACAGTATTTTTCTATTGCCCTTAACGGGACCTTCATGATGTGTTCTCAGGGAAAGATGCCCAAGCCATGAACAGGCAGTACAGCCGAAAGGTAGCTGAGCTGGAGCAGGAGGCTGAGCAGGCACGTGCCGAGCTCACAGAAGCCCACAAACAACTGCAGGAGCTGGAGGTGCAGGGCAGCCGTGATGCCGCTAACCGCTCTAAAGCCCAGGAGTGCAGGAGGAAGATTGCAGCGGCACAAAGCAAAGTGCAGGTCAGGCCATTGCATTTGTTTTTTGTAATCAAAAACTAGCATGTTGTGTAAGTGAATGTTTGCTTAAGGTCACATAAAATGCTCTGAACACCACTTTGCCGAATTATGTTTTTCTAGCCAATCAGAACACAGAAACTGTTAAAGACTGGGGGAAAAATGTTCTCTTTTAACACATGCATGTTCATTTGATCTTTTCAGGCATTTCCCCCCAATTTTCAACTGTATTTATCATTGCAATCATTACACATGTCTCTATTAAAAGAATACTTTAATTTGAATTGTCTGGGTGAGACACTGCTTTCCTGCTTTCCTGGTTTAGGGATTTATTTTAAATAGGTTAACTTGTAGCTTGAAAGGGAACTAAATTTAAGATGGTTTTAAAAAAGGCTGCATTTTCCCCATAAGGCCACAGTCAAAATGGCAAGAAAATTATCATCTTGTTTAAACCTTTCCTGCTGCTTTTAGTTCCAGTGTTATAAGATGTAGCCACGGTGAGGTTTTTTTTTTTGTTGTTGTTGTTCCTTTGTGTACGTGCCTGATATGTTTGATAAAATCATCCTGTCATTTTATCCCTGATTCTTAATTTGTGGGCTTTGTCACCCATGTAAACTATTTACCAACATAACTGCATTGTATTGCTGGAGCAGACATTGCATGGTTTTATTTGGGCAATTAAATTTGAAGGGAGCAGTGGCTTTATGCTTTTTACTCGAGGGTTGAAGAGTAGATTTCCCAGTGGAGTCTTATGACATTGGGACAAAGCATGTTAGGCCTGCAGCTATCACCATCCTTTCACCATGTTTTTGCTACAGATTGTCCTCAGGCACTTGAGCTAGTAAAATAATCCAAAATAACAGTTCCTTACAATGCCTCCAGGAACACGAGTGTCACATCGATAATTAAATTCTTGGAAGACATGTTAGTTATTTTAAATAGAAGCATTTTCTGTTACTAAAAACCATTCATCTGCATATACCGATTAGCCATAACATTATCACCAAATAACAGTAACACGTTAATATTGATTATCAAATACACACCAGTAAACTGCTGACAGTATCACAGGCTCATAAGGCTCACTCATGCCCATGGGGACCACCCCTCAACCCAGGACACCCAAAGGATCTGCTGCCAACACATCACAACACATCCAGATGAGGTCATGTCCCAAGGGGCCACACCTGTGCCAGGGGTACAAGGGGTACATCACAATACTGGGCATAATGTGTTATAAGTGTATATAATGATGGTAATGTTATGGCTGATCAGTGCATATCAGTAATTTGTCAATACGTGATTACTTTCAGTGTCAGAGTATTGTTGTGAGTTTGTGCTGCAAGTTTGAATTTATTAAACAAACCTGATGAGGTCTTAATGGGCTAAATCTGGTGGTCTGGCTCCCAAACTCGACAGCCCAGCTGTGGTGTACACATTCAGTATACAGAATCATGCATTGTTTCTCGATACGGTACATTATGATCAACACTTTGTGTGTCAATGAAATTAGTCTCTATTTTAGCAGGCATGTTGTTCAATAAAAAATGTACAATGTGTTCTGTATTGCCATTTCATATTCACTTTAGGTGCATTATTTTGTATAGTATCTTGGGCTTTTGTGTTGATTTTATTATGCACATCAATTGACAGAAACTGAATGGTCGACTAGACATTGACTTGTGTTCATTTAGTAACAGGTCTGTCAAGTAAGCTTAAACATTCAGCTGGAGCTTATGCATGCAGTTGCAGTTGAACATCATTTTGCTCTTAGCATATGCTGTCCTGTCCACTGGCAAAGTGGATGGGACAGCATATCCTAAGAGTTAGTTGGTTTGTGATAGGATTCAGTTTTTCTTCTCTGCTTGCCAGGATTTTCCTCTCAGCAATGTTTCCACCTGGTTTTTATCTATAGTGATGACAGAGAATGTCTCATGAGCCTCAGAGCACATGACATTGTTTATGTGTTTTCCTGAATGACTGTTAAGTGTGGTGTAAGATCTTCTGGTAAAGGATATCCACATGTTAATTTTTGCCAAAATATTCTTTGGCTCTGTGTGATCTTTAACCCCGTCGACTGGACAGCTTCAATTTTTAATCTAAGCTCCAGTGTGATGCCTTTTGTTTCTGATGTTTCCAGGTACTAAAACAGAGGCAGCGGGACACTGCACAGCTGGCCTCTCTGTCAGTGCAGAGTGAGCGCCGTGTGCAGGAGCTGGAGAGGAGTGTGCAGAGTTTGCGGCAACAGCAGGACCAGCTACAGCGGCGACTCCGAGAAGAGAGTCAGCAGAAGAGAAGACTGGAGAGTGAGATGCAAAGAGGCAAACATCGTGTAAAAGTGAGCACATTAGTAATAGGAGTTTTAGAGGTCAGAAGTACGACCTATATTTTTTATGATCACTCACCCAACAGCTCAGTCTTCGTAGTTAATTGGGCATTGAGGCCAGACCCCCACATATACTTTCTGCAAATGATGGTGATAGATGTAAAATACTATCTGATTTGACATCCAGTTTTAACTTAAATATAAGGTTTAAATATAAGGGCATGCCTGAAATATAATGATCCTAAAAGTATGTAACAGAAGTGGAGAAATTGTGTGTTTACAGGTTATTCTCTTATTTTCAGGAGCTGGAGATAAAGAACGAACAGCAGCAGAAGATTCTACGGATTAAGACAGAAGAAATTGCTGCCTTCCAAAGGCAAAGAAGGAGTGGCAGTAATGGCTCAGTCGTCTCACTAGAGGAGCAACAGGTGGAGACCTAGAAAAGCCTAACCATAGCATTAGCAAAACAGAAATGTAACATTTATAAAAACCTACCTTAAACTTGTGTAGTTAATGTGGTTTTGATTTATAAGGCAAACTTGGTGTTACTGTCCCGTGGCTTGTTTCTACATATTATAAAAAAAATACTCTCTCATTATACTTTACTCACTCATGGACAGGCATTCTAGCTTGTGTTTTTTCAGGACAGTGTTATTTTTTTGTTAAACATCTTGTCTCCAACTTTATGCTTTTTCTCTAAGGGTAACCACATTTTAGATGAAAATGTAGCATGATTTAAACCGTTGCAGTCATTTTGACTGGTATTGATTTTCTGAGCAGAAGATAGAAGAACAGAAGCGATGGCTGGATGAGGAAATGGAAAAGGTTCTGGAACAGAGAAGAGGTCTGGAAGACCTAGAGGGGGAGTTGACCAAAAGGGAGGCGATCCTGGCCAAAAAGGAGGCATTGCTCTTAGAGCGTAGTGGACTGGAGACCAAACGACTCCGGTCTAGCCAGGTACATCTGAACTTGTTCATCCAATATCTGTACAGTTTGATGCAAAAATCAGTTCATACATTTCATGACAATGTTTTTGCTCATAAAAAAGCAGTCTAACTGATCAAATGTTAAACCCAATCAAGATGTTATAGCAACATTACAACCTTAAAAACACAAACACAAGCTTATGTAAAGCCTGAATGTTGTTTATTCCCAAAAAAGGCTGGTCTGAAGTACATAACACTGTTATTTCTTAAATAGATAATGATATGTTCTAATAGTCCATTACACCATTATATCATTCTGCAGGCTCTAAGTAAGGACCTTGTAACACTGTCGAACCGTATTGAGTCACTGGAACGGGAACTGAGTGAGCGGAATGGTCAGCTGCGCAGTGGCAGCGCCCAAGACTCACAGCATATCCGCCAGGAGATCTCCAACCTGCGTCAGGAGAAAGAGCAGCTCCTCAAACAGCGAGTAGAATTGGACGACAAGCTCCGCCAGGGTAACCTCCTGTCTTCTGAGGTGTGTAAGCAGAAGGGGTGAAACAGTATGCAAAATTCACAGTTGGGTACATTTCTCGGATTTGAAGTCAAAGATTTATATGTTTTCTGTACAATCAATCGAAAAAGAAGTCATTAAATTTCCTCTTTATTTATTAGCCATTTATCTTGTAAATGTATAAGCTTGTAAACAGTGGCAACCTGGGCATAATTTCTTGAACAAATAATGAATGAATTATCCAAGACTGTTGGCTGTTGTGACCTGGGCCAAGGAGAAAAATAACTAGACCTTTGCTCAGTGGTCCAAAGTCCCCTTTTCAGATGAAAGCAAATTTTGCGGTTGATTTGGGAATCAAGATGCCAGCAGATGGATGAAGAATGGAGAGGCACAGAATCCAAGTTTGCTCGAAGTCCAGTGTGAAGTTTCCACAGTGGGTGATGATATGGGGTGCCATGTCATCTGCTGGTGTTGGTCGACTGGGTTTTATCAAGGCCAAAGTCAACGTAGCCGTCTATGAGGAGATTTTAGAGCACTTTGTGCCTTTGTTTACTGACAAGCTTTATGGAGATGCTGATTCGTTTCCCAGCAGGACTAGCACCTGCCTGCAGTGCCAAAACTACCACTAGCTGGTTTCGGTGACCATGATATTACTGTATTTCATTGACCAGTATGGCTACAACTAATGACTATTTTATTGATAAATTAATCTATTGATTATTTCAATGATTATTTGATTAAAGGGATTACAAATTGGAACTTGTACATTTAGCTTGAGGTTCTTTTGTGCATGTGGTAACTAACAGTCAAGATAATAAAGACAAATACTTTACTAAAAATACCTTTAAATGAATATTCCTGATTAAACTAAATCTAAATTCAAGGAAAAACAAAAGTAGGAGCAATAAAATACAACTGTTAATTAAAGCTCAAAGACAGCATTTATGAGAGTTAAGTTGAAATGTGAAGAAAACTCAGATTTAGTCTATGGTGAAGTGGCATCGTCAAGCGAAGTGAAGTGTGAGGGGCCTAGGAATGAAGTAAGTGAGAAAAGGAGGAGAAAAAGACTGACTAGTGTGTCTGTTTGCATGGGTTGCTGTGAGCTGAGAAAAGTGGAGCGCACCACAGCATGAAAGAGTCAGAGAGAACATGTGTACAGGGCTCAAAAGCCAGCAACAAAGTGTGTGTGTGTGTTTGGGAACTTCATTTAAAAAGGGTCATTGAGTAGAACTGTAAATAAAACCCTGACTTACAGCAGCACACAGTCACTAATTATCCACATTCTCTTACTGTTTGAATCCTTTCCCACTTACCTGACTCCCACGTCCTTCACAAAGCGCCACTTGGCTACGCCCCCGCCAGCACAAGTCTTTTCCTCTAATTCTAGCGGCTGTTCGCTCGAGTTAAGAGCAAAAAAGAGACCACACTTATGAAGGTGTTTGCCATCGTGCTATTACTCACTTCACTCCAGTAAGCCTAACACCCACGTCAGAGTGTTTACTGTTTTACGCGAAAATCAAGTGCATTGACGTCATCACCTAATTGACAATTAAATTAATTGCCAACTAATTTGACTATTGTCAACCGACAACATTGATTAATCAGTGCACCCCATTGGCCAGCCAACTTGCCTGACCTGAACCCAACCCAACGATAAAGACAGGTTAAGGGCTGATATTAAGGCAACCTGGTCTTTAATAACGCCTCAACAGTGCTACAGTTTGATCACTCCCCCCCATGATGCCACATGCATGAGGTAATTCATACTAAAGGAGCACCAACTAAGTATTGAGTGCATAAATAAACTTCAGAAGTTGGTAATTCTAAAGTAAAGTAATTATGAATCACTGAGTATACATAAATGACTATATTTCCTCCTTTGTCCACTTCATTAGGTACACCATGTAAATATCTCAACAGCCAATCACATGGCAGCAACTTTAATGCATTTAGGCATGTAGATATGGTCAAAACACGCTGCTGAAGTACAAACCAAGCATGGGATTGGGGAACAAAGGAGATTTAAGTAAATTTGAACATGGCATGGTTGTTGTTGCCAGATGGGCTGGTCTGAGCCTTTCCAAAACTGCTGATGTACTGGCATTTTTCATGCACAAACACCTGTAGGGTTTTCAGAGAAAACAATATTGGAAACTTGGACTGCTAGAATGTACCTTTTAACTCCTGTCAAGTTTCTAAAAACTTTTCTGAAGATATTTCTGTAAGGGGTATCCCCTCTACATGCTCACTCTCTTCTAACTGTTCTGTAGGAGGAGCGCACATTGTTCCAGTTAGATGAGGCTATAGAGGCACTGGACGCAGCCATTGAGTACAAGAACGAGGCCATCACACAGAGGCAGAGGCAGCTAAGGGCGTCAGGTAGCATGCTTACTCAGTGGGAGATGAACCTGATGGCCAAACTCACATACCTGTCTGCCTCTGAGACACGTGCTCTTCTCTGCAAGTACTTCGATAAGGTCAGTGCCTTCTCTTTTTAATGATGTTTGTAAATGTCTACTCTCAAAGGGGGGTATATTATGATGTGTATTTTTTTATATTCGTATTTGGTTTTACGGTATTTGACCTTTCTTATTTTATTTGTTTTTCCTTTGTGTTGCCTGTGAATTCTTGTAAAGGTGGTGTCCCTGCGAGAGGAAGAGCGGAAGCTGCAGATGGCCCTGGCTGAGCTAGAGATGCGGGTAGAGGAGCAGCAGCACCTGGTTGGATGGTTGGAAGCAGCTCTGGAGCGGCAGCAGCTGGACACAGACCGCCGGCTCACCCAGCAACAAAAAGAGCATGAAAGAAATGTGCAGCTCCTTCTACAGCAGTGCCGAGGTGATTGTCTCAATGGTAGAAAACAAAAACACTTACTCAGACACTTTAATTTGTTCATGTTTTCTTGCTTTATATACTTAGAAATAGGAAAGAAACAGGCAGTTTTACAGAATTATTTAAGAAAAGTTGTAGTAATACATTTTTACATTTTATATATTTCTATTTTATACTTTTATTATAACAAAATTACTACATATTGTAGATTTTATATTTTGCATTCTTTTCTATTGCCATTTCCCTCCCTGATTTTGCTCTCTTTAGGTCACAAACCGTGTAAGAGTAAGCATTTCAGTGCACATCATACTGTGTATGGTGGTGTATTTGATGAATATTTTTTTTTTATTGAAATTAGATATAATTCCAAGAGAAATTGTGAAGTAGGGTGCAATGGTACACTACTTTGCCTTGTATCAGAAAAACTCTAGGTGCTAAAGCTTTAGTTCTTGGAGAGAGGAGGCTTTTAGGCAAAGCATTGTCTCAGGACAGATTTCATGTGTCGTTCAAAAATTGAGCGCAGGATGTTTTTTCCAAAGTGGTTCAAAGGCGTTTTTAGGTGAAGATCAGCCAGAGTGAATAATGCATTCATTCCTATGACAAAATCTGGTATTCGTCTGGCCCCAAACAAGGTTTGATTGCTCCCAAACAGTACAACCAATCTTCCCTATTCTTCTGTTTCTACATTTTGATAAAAGTTTTGTGGAGGAGGGTGCAAGATTGAGCCTGCATCAGTGCTAGAAATTGATGGAGGTAGTTTGGGGGGGAATCAGTCTGTGTCCATTCTAGCCTGTTATAGACTAGAATGGAGAATTTGGAGGTTTTTTATCTTTGATTGACATGATATTTTTAGAGACTTTGACGTGTTTCTTTGTCCGATTGGACAAAAAAACGGGCAAGCTACAGCTCGTGGAGGCTAGGTATTTGTTTTTATCACAAACAACTGCTTATAATTTGAAATAGACCCTAATTGTCATCAGTGAGCAGGAGGTTGAGCTGAGCGTTTTGGTATAAGTTTTGTAGGGGTACATACAAACTTGGGGGAAACCACAGGTCCGAATCATTAGGAAAGTAATAGCACACCTCACAGAGCCATCTTTAAATATCACACCTAAAGGCGTCCCTACTAACTAGAACTGTTTTCTAATTTCAGCATGGAACAACAAATAAAATGGAGAGAGTTTGGGTTTAATGAAGAATGTGTCATGATTACCTAGTAATCAGAGGCGGACGCAAGTGCAGGATGTCGTTCTTACAGTTTTTATTTATAGTTTCACAGTCTTCCAACCAAACAAAATGCAAGACACCAACGGAAAGGTTCACTGTGAATACCCAGGCAGGATCTGCAGGCGGGCGTGATCAACAGCAGAACAAAAAAAAAAGGACAATCGTTAACAAAAAAGGACTGAGACTTCTCAGCCTTGACCTTGACTGCGGTCTACGGAGTACAAAGGGCCCGGCACTGCAGATTCCACTCACTCCTGGGGAGAAAACACAGGACATTAGCTGTCGTTCCAAACAGACTTTCTTTCTTACTTACACAACGGTGGACGAACAGGGAGCTACAGGGTCAACTGGTATAAATAAGATAACACAGGGGAGACACAGGTGAATTCCATTTCCTATTAATGTGATACATGTACACACAGACACACTAGGGGGAGACAAAGCGGCGGCTCAGTAATCCGGTGATCCAGATCTTATCCCCTGGGACCGGGATGGCACAGGTGTCACAGAATGCTTCTTTTTTACATTCCTTTTGTATAGATTACTCATGGCACACAAAAGCCATTTTGTTATTCACAGGAAATGTAAAATATTTACAGCAAAGAACAATGATTGAAAGAAGACCTCATAAAAAGGAAACAAGTTAATTTGCTTACTAAGCAAGTCCAGTGATTGCTTGGGTAAAACCTAATGTTATAATGAGCACACTTGATTGATATCCTGCCATCCTATTAGTTAGCTTTTGAAAAATTAACAAAATGTTCATGCTTTCATTACTCATCCTTTGAGTTGCATATTGTTGCCATAAAACCAAAATAATTAGAAAGTGCTAAACATAATTGAAAAATAATCACTTTTAATTTCCCTTGGGCTTTAAAGATAGTGCTCAATTATAATCCCATAAATTTAAAATAGCAAAGAGACCATCTATACACTGCATGCAAACAATAACAAACAGAAAAGGAAATGTCTAAAGAAGGTTGAGGATTTTGGTCTAAAGTAAGACGCAAAGGCCAGGCTGAGTCATTCCTCTTATTCCTGTGTAAGAGCTGTGAAGAAGGAGTTGTGAAGGAGGTAGGGAAATGACATACCTACGGAAAATGCAGATTACTGGCAGCAGGGAAGAGAAAGCATTAGGCAAAGCAAAATGCCAGGTATGAAGGTCAGCATAATCATTCACTGTTATAGAAGTGTATTTGTCAGTTTATAATCACCATGTTTACTTTGGATCCAAGAAAATATTGAAAATTATTCTAATACAGTTGTGTTTTCTTTAAAAATTGTTTTATTTGACATATGATCTAAGGTAATAGGTAATTTAGGTAAATTAAGTTTCTGTTCTATTTCGTGAATCTGGTCCTAAGTAATTAATTGTAATATGCTTTGGATTTAAAATACATTCTATTCCATAGATCAAATGGACGAAGGCCACGCTGGGAGGCAGCGACAGTATGAGGGACTCATCCACAGCTTGAGTAAAGAACTAAACCTTTGCAAAGCAGCCAATCAAGAGCTCAACAACAAAATAAGAGACATATGTGGACTGGGAGATCAGAGCAAGAGTGAGACTTTGGTTACGTTATAATTAAGTGTACAGCGTACTAGTTCATGGTGCCATTATTTTTCATTACGTAGCAGTCGTGTAAATTGAGAAACTAAAGCCTAAATTAAACTTACTGAGCAACAACTAGTTCCCTTTAGTCTTAAATTATATACAAGTTTATCTTGTGTACATAATATATATTAATGTATTTTATATATATATTTTTTAAAAATCACAATTGTCATCATCTTAACCAGGGGAATTATTTGATTTTTATTGCAGATGGAGTAGACAGGGTGCAGGGCAAGGCAGGTGGAGACAGTACTAAGTACACTACTGAACCTGACAGAGTTCACAAGTCAAAAGAGGAAATGAGGGATTTGGTAAATGCACCACTGCCTCCCACATGGAGGCGCTCTTCCCTACCCACTGCAGACCATGAAATGGAGGAGCTTCGGCAGAGGGTAGCTTGTGAGCTGCCAGCCAGCAGAATTGTCCAGCCTAATATGAACATGACCACTGCATACTGGAGCGGTACAGGGTCGTTGTCTCTTACCAAACTCCGTAGAGAGAGCCGGAGGTCAAGTCTAAACCCAGGACTCGGTTCAAACTCTGCCATCATTGACGTTCGGAAAAATCCGTTATAGCAACATAGTCATCGGACACTTGTATCTGTTTATTTTTATTCTCGTGCATTCATTTTTCATTAAACGGAATCTTTGCTTGTGTATAAATCTAGTGGTAAATTTATACTATGGACTTTTTTAATGGCGTTATATAACAGTTTTGTATACAGTACTGAAGCACTTTATTCAACTCTAGTGTATGCTCTTGGTGAATATTTTACAAAGATTTTACATACTACCTGGGTTAAAAGAACAATATAATTTTATGAACTGTAAACCTTTTTACATTCTGATAACAATGTAAGCGTGTGGTTGTAACCGATTTCAAAAATAAAAAATGAATTTTCGAGCCAGCCAGGAGTCGAACCTAGAATCTTCTGATCCGTAGTCAGACGCGTTATCCATTGCGCCACTGGCCCGACATGGGCATATTGGGGGCGTCGGGGCTATATGAAGCTATCTTTCATAGCAAATTAGGACCTATACCAACTGGTGTCCTGTCGTACGGGAGCGCTTCACTACAATGCTGAATGTTTTCACCTTAATTTTTATTAACGTAACGTTAACAGTATTTGTCCTAGATAGTACTGCGGATTGTACTGATTGAAGTATAAAATAATTTACATCAATCGATATCTAACTATATTAGCAAAATATATTAGATTGCATTAGCATAGCTCCGTTTCGATTATTGCAGTTTAGCAAAGTGCTAAACTGGTTTGGACACCATTAATTTACTGTTTATAATAGTTTTCTAAATACAGTACATGTGTTCCGTTTGTAAGATGATGTAACGTTTTTATATTTTATATGGTTATATCTTCCGAGCCAGCCAGAAGTCGAACCTGGAATCTTCTGATCCGGGGGAAGATGATTGGCTTTGAATTTTGCGAACGAGTGAGACTCATGGGAATCGGATTCATTTCCATAACAATCGGCGAATTTAAAAGTAAACAGACATTACGAATACATTATTTGTTTCATTTGATTAATTATATTTTTCTTTTACGTCTATTTTTACATCAAATTAAAACAATTTGCAACCTATCATCATTGTGACTCCAACTGTTTATCATATGGTAACGTCACACAGGAGAACTCGGAAATAGCGTCGTTTGCGTTGCTGCTGCTTGCACACATGCACACAAAATCACGTAGCAAGTACTGTACGAACCTGCCTCCCCCTGTTCATGACGGCCCCTATCACAGCAGTCGACTGCTTCTCTATAACAATATACCATTTCATTGTCACGTTTTCCGAGCGTTTTCCATTGCTGACAAAGTGGAGCAACCCAAGAAGCATCGAGGCGCTATGAATTATGGGTGCATCATTTCATATGCCTCTGTTTTTACCGTGATGTACCCATCGCTCTGGAATCAGGTCAAGCTGAACTCGTCGGATCAGAAAAGATCGACATCTGGGTAGAAACAAGAAAGCTTATGTTTGTTAGAAATGAGCCCTGTGTACAAGCCTAAATTGTAATAATGAGTGGCAGGCGCATAATTAGTTGACAAGCTTGAGAATTGAATTTCATGTACCATCTGACAGTGTCACATATATGTCTTTTTCTCAAGCAGTTTTAATTTTACTTAAAGAGGTGTGACTCAAATTCATCAGTTCACCATCTACGCAGCGGGGACAAACAGAGGAGATTATCGACAATATTTGTATTCAGAGCATCAGGGAAATTTGGTATTGAAGAGCTAATGAAGTGAGATTTGTATAGGTTAACCAATTCAGAAAGCTGTTCAAATGATACAAAGCTTAATGCTCGTACTGTACCATTCCTGAAACACTGAATCATCTAAAGAAGGTTGGAAGAGATGGTTAGAGACAATAGGTCTGTATAGAGACCAGCTGTACTGTAAACAGCTGTACTTCCTGAACTGAGGCCACACTCTTAAGGTATGCCTAATAACAGAATTATTGACTGATTTAATTGAGGGGATGGAGAGTGCATGTTGTCATAATTATAAATTGTTTTCATATACAAACATTATGATTTCACTGTCTGTTCTATTATCATATATTATATTTTCAGAAAGTGTGCTTTTTAAGACCTTTGCAGAGGTCAGAGGTTATGCTGCATCATCCCTAGCAACAGGGTGAACCACACCCCTCACTAAGTTAAAGGTTTTTGTACTTTCCTTATTCAGAGTTGCTCTAGGAAGTTTCCCAAATCACATTTAGTCTAGGACTCCCAGCTAGGACTTTTTAAGCTAAGATAGGAGCTCTCTGAGAGAATTCTAAGACGCTTTGTGAATAGGGGCCCTCATCCCTAAATTGCACCTGATTGGAAAAACCAAGAAGTTTATAGTGGAATGGAGTGCAATGAAAATATCTCTTACAAACCTAATCAAATTAAAGCAATTTGCTTGCTTCTTTGTAAAGTATTTAACTGATTATTCTCAAAGAGGTCACTGCACAAAAATAATGTTTTGTTCAAAGCCCAGTTCAGTCTTCTTACTGGCCACGTCTATCTGAATCACCTCGAAGAAAACGTCACATATAGTTAAAAAGACATGTACATGTTCTCTCCACTTTCTTTACAGCTTTCTAAAACAATCAAACTTAATTACCTCAATGTTCAACAGGTCATAATCATTTATTAATGAATCAATCAATTGATTTATTCATTTATTCATCTTCTATACCACTTACCATGTGCAGGGTCATGGAGGCCAGGGCCTGTATTCACAAAGCTTCTTAGAATTCTCTCAAAGAGCTCCTATCTTAGCTTTAAAAGTCCTAGCTGGGAGTCCTAGACTAAAAGTGATTTTGGAATCTTTTTAGAGCAAATCTGAGTAAGGAAAGTAGAAAAACTTTTATCTAAGTGAGGATGTGTGATTGACCCCATTGCTAGGGATGATGCAGCAATTCAAGGACTGTGATTGGTTAATAAAAAATAACCTCTGACCTCTGCAAAGGTTTTTAAAATGTGCTCTTTGTGAAAACAGAATTTATGATAATAGAACCAACAGTGAAATCATAATTTTTGTATATGAAGAAATTGTATAATCATGAGTACAGGCTACTTTATGAAAGTTTCTAGGCTAAATGTCTTAAAGATAATTAAACAGCTAAATGTTAAAAATGTGTCTACTTTTGAAGCAACCAATTTCCACACAGTAGTTACTATATTTAAGTTCTCACATTTATTTACCATACTGATTTTATTACTTGTAATCCATTTTAGATTGATGGGAGCAAAATGTCTCAGCTTTTACAATTTACATGATTGCGGGACAGCCTATTTAATTTGCTCTTTTGAATGGTATGTAGCCAACAATCCAAGGGAGATGGAAGGAAGTAAAACAACAAGAAAACCAAATTGGGCAGAAAAGCAGTGTTTAATTTTAGCTTTACTTTCAGTGTTTGGAGAATATTTCTTCCTTCTGCCATTTTGTCCTCTGCTAGAGAAACTCTTAAGCCTCTTAAAAGTCCTCCTCTCTACACTTAACAAATTTTACTTTGGGAGCTGTTTTTAGGGCTAAGATGTTTTGTGAATCATTTTTATCTTTACTAGGATTTATCTTAGTATTTCATCACTAGGAGCAACTTTTAGGCTTAAGAAGCTTTGTGAATACCAGCCCTGGAAGTCAAGTTAAGTCAAGTCAAGTAGGCTTTTATTGTCATTCCCACCATATACAGTTAGTACACAGTGAAACGAAACAACGTTCCTCCAGGACCAAGTTGCTACATACATGCAACAACATAAATTTACAACATAATTTTTTACATTTTTAAGTTAACCTAAAAGAAAATACACAATAGACAAAGTGCACATGCAAATGTGCAAACAAAGAGGTACATGACAGACACAACAATGTAACACGTAACAGTACTTTTTTGATGACGTATGAATTGAGGTAGTGGGAAGAGCAGCAGTAAATAGTTTACATTGTGACAAGAATATCGTGTGCAAATAGCAGTGAAATAAATGTTGTGCAAAAATTGCGAAGAGCAGCGCAGGTAGGTGGGTATGAGCAGACTGAGATGGATGTATATCAGTGTGATTGTGCATGTGTGTTTATCAGTTTAGTCCAGATGTTATTTAGTTCGTCTGAGTGATTTGTGTGTGTGTGTGTGTGTGTGTGTGTGTTTATCAGTCCAGTCTCTTTGTGTTGAGGAGACGGAAGGCTTGCGGGTAAAAACGGAGCCTATTCCATTAAGAATGTTAATGGAAAAAATCGTTTTTTTTCCATTAAGATTTTTTTTCTTTAGAAATAAAATAAAAATTTACGCTTCCCACTTGAACGGTAAGGCACTGCACGAAGAAGTGGCTAATCGGGAGAAATTTGTTATTCACGTTAACCCTTTTGTTCATAAGCAGGGATGCCAAAAAAAACTTAAAAGACTTTACCAAGACCAAATAATGCTGCTGCTGAACGTAATAAAAGCACTGTAGCATAATAATGTACCTCAAACACACAAAACAATTTTCCCCATATTTAATTATCAATTATTTTTATTATCAATGCACTTCCTACGTTGAGCTTTAACATGATAACGTGTCTGCTTGTAACATGTGTATCCTGATTAAAACTACACGCCAGACGCGCTTACCGAGCCAGCCAGGAGTCGAACCTGGAATCTTCTGATCCGTAGTCAGACGCGTTATCCATTGCGCCACTGGCCCAATGACACATGTCGTTTTAGCTGTTTTTGTGAATCGACTTTAGGCAATCGATTCAGTCTTACGTAACATAAATAGCTAAACTAAAAACATATCTAAAAACATATGTAAAAAACGGTTACATATGAGATAAAATGTAGCCTGATTTCTTTCAGTATAGCCCTCGATTTATTTTGGGGTGTGCTTTGTGCAATTTCAAATGCTGAACAAATGTGCAGTTGATGGTACTGTTTCCATTATTCCTAAAGCACAGGCGCTACACATTACAGTTTCATTTTAATGTGCTGAGCTGTTGCAAATACTGCATTTGTAAGCCAGGTTCCTGTCTTTGCGAGCATAGCTGAACAGTTTCCGTTTCTGAAGCTCGAGGTCGTATGTCAATTCATATGAATTATGCTTGAAGTGTCCTTCATGTTAGTACAATTTGGGACGTAGCCTTTATGTTGTTCTAATGGCCTCGTGGCCTAATGGATAAGGCGTCTGACTTCGGATCAGAAGATTGCAGGTTCGAGTCCTGCCGGGGTCGAGGTTTTATAAGATAGTAGAATTTGTAACATGCATTTCCGGCACAAAGGAAACTTAACTGGTAAAACAAATTATTTATTTATTTGGCATATTTGAAAAAATACAAGGCCACTGTATGTTTAAAAAGCCAAATAATATATTGTGACAACCTAACATTACATCTGACTACAATGCTTAATACGTGTTTCAGATCAGCAGTTTCTAAACTAGGGGTCATAACATCATGCTAACCATTAATCAAAATATATAAAGAGGAGCATGTAAACAATGTAAACCAAAGAAATAAAAATTTAATTAGAGTTCTTATTCACGTTACCTCCTCTGTTTATGAGCAGTTCCGCCAGGTTCCTGCTGTTGGGTCCTTGAGCAAGGCCCTTAACCCTGTCTGCTCCAGGGGCGCCGTAAAAATGGCTGACCCTGCGCTCTGACCCCGACCTACACAAGAAGCTGGGATATGCGAAGAATAAAGAATTTCACTGTGCAGTAATGTATGTGTAAAGGCTAACTTAACTTATATGCTTTCCAAGCCAGCCAAGAGTCAAACCTAGAATCCTCTGCTACTCTATGTAGTTAGACGTATTATCCATTATGCCAATGGCCAGAAATGTATCATTTTAGATTAGAATCTATTATTATTAATTAGTAATACAAACCTCAGATCTTAAGCCAAGTCAACTCTGACTTGCACTTCACAACTTGCACAACTCTAAGGGAATCAATGCAGTCTTTTCTAGCTAAGTTGTGTTAGATAAAGTGTAGCCTGATTTCTTTCAGAGTATCCCTCTACATTATTTCTGCTTTCTTGGGTTTTGCTTTGAAGATCTTCACTGTGCCATTTCAAATGATAAACAAATATCCATTTGATGCTCGTTTTTGTTGTTGCAAATACACTGTATTTTTGCAAGCATGACTTGTTATTTGAGATGTAGCCCTTACAAGCATTATGTGGGCCTCGTGGCCTAATGGATAAGGCGTCTGACTTCGGATCAGAAGATTGCAGGTTCGAGTCCTGCCGGGGTCGAGATTTTATGTGATAGTTAAAATGTTCAGTTATGGTGAAATGCAGTTATCTGGTAAATAGCTAAAATAATGCTGACTCAAACACTCAAAGTAGCTCAAAGCAGCTGTGTTACCTCATGTGTATTATTATGTATGTAATATGTCTTCGACAATAATAAAAAAAGCGCTGGTGAGTTTAAAAGGCCAAACAATTTACCATGACAAGCTAACATTACATCTGACTAAAATGCTTAATGCTTGTTGTCTTTGCGGTTACTCATCTACTTGGAGACTACTAATTAGCATAAAAAATTTACATTTTTATGCATGAGTAAGGGGGAGTTGTGGATCCAAAGCTCCCGGGTTCGGGTTTGGCTAATATAGTAAAATGAAAAGCAATGCAATAATGTATTTGCCTTCTATATATTACTGTGACCTGCTTGAATGAAGGCAAATCCATCACAAATAGAATATTAATCTGGTGATGTACTTTTAAGAGAAACATTTTCTTTCTCAGTCTCTGCTTAACTTTTGTTTCTACAGACATTTTGACAGAAATAAATCATAAAGCTTCTGCAAAAATATTATGCAAATTTATTAGTAAATTATTTTATCAGTGTACCTTTCTGTATTTCACTCACCTTATTATCTCTCCACCTTCTTCCAGTTCTTTAAAACATCCATATGCATTTAAAAATAAATGCTATGAGGAAATATATTACAAAATACAAAATATTGCATTTACAATATTTACAAAATATTACAAAATATAAGTTTATCTATTTATTTTTATCAGCCCTTTAATCATTGTTCATTTTGTCAATGCATAATGGTGTAAGTTCACCCTTTGTTTTGGGATGTCTGAAATGTCCAGTGGTCAGCCACACCTGATGCCATGCAGAGTATGCCACCACAGAGAAGAGACAGCCTGAAAATATGTCTTGGGACTGCGAGAGGGAGATGATGTACTTCTTGCTGTGGTGCCTGTGTAAACTCTAAACAGTGCAGAAGTGCTAGGGAGGGGCTGAGAGAGTAAGAAAACACAATTAAATGGATTATATAAATAAAGATTAACAACTAAAAAAATAATAACAAAAGTTTCCTGCCAAGCCCCAGAGGCAGAGAACCTACAGAGACGTGACATCCACTTCTCGTCCCCCATACTCTAGCCCTATGTTTTTTTGTTTTTGATCTTCTATTAACAGGGAAAAGGTGCCAATTAAGCCAAATACATGTATCTTACGCACGCAGCGAGATGTATAATTACGTATCAGCTTTTCATAAATAGAATACTCTTTTCTTATAGATAGATAGATAGATAGATAGATAGATAGATATTATCTCAGCATATAATACAGAAGAATGCCAGTAATACACTGAAAAATGATTCAGTTCAGTCATATTAACTGTATTAATGTCTACAAATACTCAAGGTGGACTTGTGCCACAACAGATGCACTATATGATAATGCCTTATCCACCCTGCAAGTTGATTTAATTAATATATTATTTAAACACTATTATTTTAACCTCCAACCTGTTGGATACCATGTTATGATCTGGGGTTGTTTCACTTGGTCAGTTCTAGACTCAGCAAATGTTATAAGGCAATAAAATGAAGTCAACTGGATACCCAAATGTACTGAGTGACCAGGTTATCCCATTAATGGATATTTTTTCTTCCCTGATGACCAGTGTTTGGTGTAACACGTTACAATGTAGGTTCTGTTATTCTCCCCTCTGTTATTCCTGCTGTTATACCCTATCTCACCTATGTGGTTTGACTATGCGAGGACCGACGCGTAGAAAGATGGAAACCTAATCACAGCGCCAAATCTCGTGGTGAATCAATACTACTACTGTATTTAGTAGTTAACAGATTATGGGCCATACTTCGTTGAGTGATGATGGTAGAATAATTATAAAAGTCTTGACTAAAACAACATGCATGAGGAAGCACAAAGGAGTTTTCATTTTCTGCAATGGAAAAGTACTCTAGTTACTTTTATCAGAAAGTAACGCAGTAATGTAACAGATTACTTTTTGAAGACAGTAATTTTGTAATGTAATTAGTTTCTTTAAAAAGTAATGTCCCCCAACACTGTTGATGACAATGCCAAGCATAATTGGGTTAAGTTATGTAAGAGTAGTTCTGGGAACATAGGGGATCATTTTCTCAAATAAACTAACTACCAGTCAATGACTTCTGGATGTGCTGAAGAAGACATTAGGAGTGGTTTAATCTTCCTTGATCAACACATGATATCGGCCCAAAACAAATGCAACTTTGGATGAAAAACTATTAAATGTTCTATAAGGTTGTTGAAACAATGCCACAGTGAATATGTGCTACAATCAAAGCTAAATGTGGTACAACAGACTATAAAAGTGTGTAAACTTTTTTTTGCCACACTGTGCAGAAGGGATTTGAAAGGTTGCCCTTTGAGTCTGGTTCCTTGTGTCATTTCAGGGTGGTTTTCTTGCCACCATCGGCTCCCAGCATGTTCATTTGTTATTAATTGGTGAAGTTGTAAATGTATACGTTTCTTAAATGCCAACCCTGAGTGTTTATTTCTGTAAAGATGTTTGTGGAATTATTAATTGTTAAAAGCGCTCTACAAATGTAACTGAATTGAATTAAATCTGTTAAGCTTTACAATTATTTTACGGTTAAAAGTGTATGCGGAACAAAATCACAATTTCGAGCCAGCCAGGAGTCGAACCTAGAATCTTCTGATCCGTATTCAGACGCGTTATCCATTGCGCCACTGGCCCAATGACGTAACATAACTTTCTCTTATCTTTTTGTTGTATTCTGGCGGCTGACACGCCCCCTACGTTGCAGTACCGCCACCTTCTGGTCTTGACCCCTTTTATTTTCTTTTAAATGTAAATCCTCTTTTCTAGTCCCGTTGTCCTTAGGAAACCCCATCAAACACATTGGTCCTTGTCCATTTTCTAAAATACTATTTACAGTGTATTCAATCCCTGTGAAAAAAAAGAAGAAATTGCTCCTCTCCGACTTAAATTGGGAAACTGATGTCCTACCGGCTATACTTACAACTCCAACAGTTTTTTTATGAATAGCTACTTGTTAAGTTTCGTGAATTTAGAAAGTATTTTCTGACAATTATGATGTTCGTACGTATGTTCGTACACTATTTCACTTATTTGTTTTTAATATATAAATAAGAAAGAAAAGATTGCCACTCAACTATCCTTAACCACGCTGTTTAAACATAGACTTGTTCGAACGTCCGTGATTTTAAATACTCCGGACACCTATTCCGCTTTTAAACATGTCAGCCATGTTTATTTATTTATTCGTGTCATCAATTAAATATTTTCAGCGACATCGAGTGAACAGAGAGATTTTGACAAATAGCCATTCTCTATCAATCCACTAGGGAGCAGAATAGATCAGATAAACAAGTTTGTATTGATTAATACAAGCTTATGGAATTTGTTAATGTGTTCATTTGCTCATTAGTTTGTTTATTTGTTTGTTTTTTGTTTATGTAAAAAAAATTGTTTTGTAGGTGATATATGGTCAATTTAATCTTTGCGCTTTCACAATATACAGTACTGTGTCTTAGGCGCCCCCCTCCCTTTTTTAGTACGAACGTTGTTATAATTGAGTTTTATTTTATAACTTTATTATTGTGTCAGTCCAAAACATTTTTTATTTGTCTTGTTCCACGACAAAATGTACATTTGAAGAAAAAAATATTTGAATGCCAGAAAAAAAAACAAGATATTATAATTATCGACCCCCTTTTAGGCAAAAAAAGGGGGACTTGCTGTGTTTTGCATGCAAAAGTGCAACAATCCTCAGAAGAACTGTGGGTGATTTGCAGGGTGCTCACTAAAACTTATTAACTAATTTTTTGCAGTATTGACTTAGTTAAATTAATTCCTTTTTTTTTTTTACTGCTTTAAGGCATCCTCTACAGCATTTGGTTGCACGTGCCTAAGACCTTTGCACATTTTAGATAATTTTTACATTAAATAAACACATTTAATAGCACTTCCAGACAACTTGACAATACTGAGTGTTATATTGACAAACTTTGCTCTACATTATAAATGCTACTCAACGAAATCTAAATTTTTTCTTCTAAATGTCAGTAAAACAAAGGAGCTGATAGTGGACTTCAGCACTAAGCAGGAGAGGAACTACCAGACCCCCGTCATCAACGAGAGCCCAGTGGAGAGAGTGGACTGCTTCAAGTACCTCGGTGTTCACATCACGCAGGACCTATCATGGTCCTGTCACATCAACACCGTGGTGAAAAAGGCCCGACAGCGTCTCTACCACCTCAGACGCCTGAGAGACTTCAGACTGCCCTCCAAGGTGCTCAGGAACTTTTACTCCTGCACCATAGAGAGCATCCTGATGGGAAACATCGCATCCTGGTTCGGGAACAGCACCATGCAGGACAGACGAGTCTTGCAGAGGGTGGTGCGATCAGCTGAGCGCATCATCCGAACTGAGCTCCCTGACCTGCACTCTGTCTACAGCAAGCGGCGCTGGACCAAGGCCAGGAAGATCATGAAGGACCTCAGCCACCCCAGCAATGGACTGTTCTCTCTGCTGCGGTCTGGGAAGCGCTTCCGCTCCCTCAAGGCCAATACAGAGAGAGACTGAGAATGAGCTTCTTCCCGCAGGCGATACGGTCTCTCAATCAAACCAACACAATAGACTAAACACCTTTGCATTTTCTTGCACACACAGAACGGACAATTATGTCAATGCACATTGCACATATATGCACATATGCACATTTTGCACACTTCAAGGACTTCTTTTCACACCCCCCTCATCTCATTAAAAAACTACCTCAAGTTTCTTCACAGACTATAGTATATACTTCAGATTTTATGTATATATATATATTTTGTAACTTTGTTGGAATCTGTTTTATAGGTTCCTTTTGTAATAAAAATTATTTAAGGTCACGGAGCGGTCGTATAAGCATTTCACTGCATATCGTACTGTGTATGACTGTGTATGTGACAAATAAAAATTTGAATTTGAATTTGAATTTGAAATCGCTTGAACACGATATATTTAGACTTTAATTTTTACTTGAACCCGAACAAAATGTATTAACTTAATATAACAAATTAATTAACAAAATAAACAACTTAGGCTGTTGGCAGCTAAAAATAACATCACCTGCATTTTTCCTTATTAAAAAAAGAGAGAGAATGATTAATCTCCGACCTTTTCTGGATGCGTCTACAGCGCCATGGCTTTCATGTACTCTTCAATCAAACATCAAGTTAACAATTTAACTATTATAGTGGCGATAAAATATATCAAAACGATAAAAGAGTGATAAACTCGTATTATAAACTCAACTTCTAGCTGGAAAGACATGGCGCGTTGAGCGCTGAATATTGTCTCTATGGTAACCAATTCCTTTCCAACTCGTAAACATTACTACAGTTTCAAAATCTGTCCACTAGATGTCACTCTTCACTTACCTAAACATGAACAAAAGAAATTTCAGATTGCCGGATTTTCATATGAAAACCGCAATTTGCTTAAATGTATTTCAGAATATATATTTCTAACTGTATATATTTATGATATTATATTATTAATATATTCGTTACTGACAACTTACTAGCAGAGTCAATTAAACCTTTAAACATTTGTCAATGAAGTAATCCTATAAAAGCAATTATTTGTCATACAAAACTGGAGCCAAAAATAATTCAGGCAGTTTGCGACTGATCGATACAGGCAAATAAAAATATTGTGTTAATGTAATTAAATTTAATAAACTTTTAATGAAATATTATTATTATTAATATTATTAAGTCATTATGCCTAATAACAATAATAAAACGTAGATGAAAAGCTAAAAGCGACACCTCATTTTGCTTATTTATTTTGCTTACATTACAAAAATAAATTTTGCTAAAATTACGAAAATATTTGCTAGATTTCAGCTCTCAGCTACTATGTGATAATAAAATGAGCAAACAAACAAAAAACCAAGGTAAAGAACAGTTATCCAGATATCTCCCAAACTGTAATCCCAGGTGTAACAGTAGATAGGACAGTAAGATATTATACACAATAAAACCTCATATAGCTCAAATATTGCATTTATGTCTGTAGATTTGGCTCTAATATCTCTCTGATAATAGTAGACAGAAAAAGCACTTTCACGTCAGATCCAAGCCACCTTTACGGCTGACACATTTAAATTGAACATTTGCGTTAAATTGTTTTTACTTTACGTGTGGAAAGCATAGTTGTGTTTTTATTGTGTTTATCACAGAAGAAATTCTGCATTAGTAAATTAATACAATACTCTAGCATTTCATGTTGTATTTTCGTATATCTCACCCAGAAGAAGCATAGAAGAGCAAATTCAATGGTTTATGACTTATCTTACTATGGGTAAAAGCACCCGCGTAGGCAGTACAAAAACGTTCATTACAATGGTTTGCGAAGCTTTATGTGTGCCCGTGCTTGTGTGACTGAGAGAAGAAATAGCCTAGTGCAATATTTTAATTACTAAAGTGATTACGTTATATAATCTTTACATCTTTACACTATTATGAACTGCCTGTCCAAAAAAATATTTCGTTGGACGGCCTTTTGCCTTGATTACGACCATGACATTGTTTCGATAAACGTATGCAATGCGACAAGTATTTTCATCCAGAGTCGCAGTAATTAAAAACTCGGACCCCTGCATAAAAACTTCAACAGCACATCCCAATGATTCTCAATTGGGTTGAAACTCTGTTGTAGCCAGTTAATGTGAGAAAATAATATCTTATGCTCCCCGAACATCTCTTTCACAATTTGAGCCCAATTTATTGTTGTCTTGGAATTCCCCGGTGCCATCAGGGAAGTAAAAATCCATTGATAAACAAATCTGATTATTCAGTATATTCAGATATATTGACCAACAGAAGCAATCCCAGGTCATAACACTTCTCCTATACACTTGTACAGTAGGCACTAGGTATGATAAGAGGCGAATAAGGTGATGCACCCTTCTTACCCTGATGTGCCCACCACTCAGAAATAGGGTAAATCTGAACTCATCAGACAACCCGAACTTTTTCTACTGTTTCACAGTCCATTCTGTATGCTCCTTGGCAAATTTAGCATTATTCCGATTAGCCTTACTGATAGGCTACACAGCTGTTTAGTCCCACTTTGTTTGTATAAATGCTTAATTGCTATCACTTTCAATAGTAAACAATATACAGTATAGGTAATAGTTTCACTAAATGTTTAACTAATATCCCATCATGTTCATTCAGTTTTTCGACCACATTTCGCCCTCTAAGATGATGGTTTACCACCCATCTTCTAGGCTTTAACTATGCGTTGGAACAACTTAGAATGTTGGAATCTTCTTAGTTGTTTTTTTTTCTGTTTAAGAACTGAGAAGCTACTCACTGCATCAGTTAAGGTTAAATAATTTGTTGCCAGCTGAACTATATTAATAACTGCAGTAACTACCAAACGAAAGGCTCTTTCTTACATGTATTATTAGTTAAATCCAGGTGACGACTTTTGACCGGGTAGTGTATTTTCGTGTATTTTTACATTTCAAAAAATGATGCAATCATATATTCATATCGAGCTCTTACCGCTAGAGGACAGTGTAGGTATATTAAGACTTGCTTAAACACGCAGTTAAATGACAACCTATTTGGAGGCCTGAATAACCTATATGCTCCTCTAAATAAATATTTGATTTGGTTTGTCAGACAACTGAGCAAAAACGCATTATGGGACGCGAATACGATCAATTCAATGTTTTCCCTCATACCTCGAGCTGTGTCTGAGTTTTCCAGTCAGAGATTTGCCTGATATGAATACGAATGCATCACATTGGAAGCAAAAATGTGTGGAAAAACGGGTTTGGACCCCGTGCAATATTATATTATTATACACAGTACTGGTTTATTACCTGACAACAATGAATCTCTGCTTGGCGTTCAAGTCAACCTAGGACTTGTGATGAAATTTCTCGTGATTGAAGGTGTAAAATCGATTATGACTCTTAGCCACAGTTAAAATTTGGAATGGTGCAAACGTTCTTAAGAAGGTCACACGATCCCGATAACGACCCCGGTCGAGATGGCTCTGAGTCCACTTTAACATTCAGCGAGAGGAACGCCTGATCTTTGAAAATCCACGGATAATTCTAACCAATTTGCGGAAGAGACGCATCTGTCTTTAGGAACTGTACTCACAATCATACATACATACATACATACACCACGTGCACGTTACAGGAACACCGTTGGGAGTTTTTGCCGCATCCATCGTACAGTCCTTTAAGAGATTTCTACATGTTTGTGACATTAAAAAACTTTCTGGGAAGCCAGTGGCTCAGACGAAAAGCAAGCAGCCCCGGTGTACTGAGAACACTTTCCATCTTCATGGTATCCAAGCACTGGTAAAACACTGATAAATTCATTAATATAGCAGGGGATTATATGAGGAAATAAATTGTATTTTACTCTCATAACTGTGGTGTTATTCTGCACCAAAAGCCGGTTTGACTTGAAGGCCCTTCGTAACCCACCACAACCCTTTATATAACTATATAAAGTTAGATTTAAGCAAATTTATGTAATGCATTGTTTTAAAAAAAATCTTTATTTATATTTCCATCATGCATTAATTTCTGTCACCTAAACAATAATTAAAGAAAAAATTTAACTGGTGATTTAAAAGCAATCTAAAACGGGATTGGAAAACAGGAATTAGGCTACATATATGCTAGTTTGCTGCTTTGTTCTTTCCAGTAGCACTTATTTTCTTGCAGGCAGCAAGGCTCCCATTTGGGCAGAAAAATAAATCCAAGGGAATTACCCCCTGTTTGCCACTATTAAATTAATGACTACAGGTTAATTGTTATAAGCAGATCGAGGGTCAAAGGACAACCAGTGTCTCCTATTCTGACCTTCATTACACCGACAGAGTGGATTCTTTAAGTGGGCACTTTATGATCACAAAACGAAATGGCAGGGGTCAAGGACTACCATAAGACTGACCAGTCTTAGTGCCGTTCCTTTATGATGAAAATCAATTGTAGTTTACCTAGCAATTAAATACCTTCTGTGTATAGTAAAACGAGGCGTGTGTGTGTGTGATGGGAGATTAAATGTAGTGTTTACTTTATTCACAAGTTTGCGAATAATGTAAAATATCACCGTATAACACTGCAGGTCTGCCCTGTAGTCTGTAAAAGGCATATATTGTAGCCCTGAATAACGAGTGGACCAATGATGCATATTGATTGTAATCCAATACATTAATGGATGAGAATAAAACGAATTTCAAAGACGGTTCACAGGAGCCATGCAGATGCCAAAGCTTGAACATATTTTTAAATACAAAAAATGCGTAAATATACTAAATTAAATATACATATTGCTATATAAAGATGATCAAAATACATGGCTTTGGTACAAGTAATCAACTTTTTGATTGATTTTACTAAAGATACACGTTTTTAGCTACATTATTAAAATATAGAAACTATTCTGTCCTAGTCGTTTGTATGAGACTATTGGTAGACTCCTATGAGCATAATGTATTAACCTCCTGCGTCCCGAATGTCCTCATATAAAGACATGACATTTTCTCCCAACTACATCAAATATACATATTTTTTTACGATCCTCATATGAAGACTGTTGGGTATAATTCTTTTGCCAACCTTCTTCCAGGTTGAGAACACCGAATAAGTTACATAGATACAAAAACTTTTAATACTTAAGATGTTACTGTGTTATTTTGCAAAATCACTGCAAATTTGTCATTTAGTAGGCTATTCAATATCGCAGAACCCTGCATTAATACATTCTGACATGTTTCAGACACGGTTCCAGATACGATTTCTGGTAGTGTTTTGTTTAATCTTTGCAATGAAGGGAAAACAATATTTAAATTGGTGCGACACAGTGTTTAAACAAAAAATTAAGAGTTTGCAAATTTGTATAGCCTAATGCAAAGCATATCGTGATGAGTTAATCTTAATGAGTTGTTTTCGCCCATCTCACCCCATTGCCCCATTGCAGTGCTGAACATGTTACACTGATAGGAATTAAGCAATAATTTTTTAAATATTATTGTTTATAAATTACAGATAAACCTCCCCCAGAGAGAGAGAGAGAGAGAGAGAGAGAGAGAGAGAGACGTATCCTCTCATCTTTGATGCGCTCGTCTCTGATTGGCTATTGGCCTGCTGCTTCTTGACGTCACTGCGGGAAAGAAGCGACCGTGCAGGCTTTTAGACCCGAAAACTAGAGACTCCAGAGCCAGCGAGAGAGAGAGCATCACAGCACACGAACGGAAGAGTCTGCTCCAACCTGAAGCTCAGATCGGCCTATGAAAGGTCAGCCAAAGCCACGTGCATCTTAAATAAAACACGAAACCACGAATGTGCTGGTTTCATGGGAGGAAATCCCCCATGTTGGAAATAAACTGCATAGTTCGTGCTCACTGGATCTTAAAGAAACGCCATCCCGGGCATCGCGGACTTACAAGGGAAAACGCGCCATGGTTGTTGGCATTAACGATCATGATTTATTATTTTTTTGGAAGCGATGTTTCAGACGTGCAACACACAATGCTGGCAAGACATCTTGCGCGGAGGTGATCTTGCTTGGCAGACACAGAGAAGACCACTTAGATGTCCCCAGCACTCGGGTACTAGGCTAACACTTTGCATCATGAGCACGACTGAAAGGATTAAGTACAACATCATAAAAAGTAAGATTTCATATTTCGTTGTCAGGAATTACACTTGATCTGTGGATGAGATAAACTAAATTATAATTATCATAGTAACAAATGGTCAAAGACCAGCGTGTACTTGTAGTTTTATCAATAGACACCTGTCTTCATTAATAAATGAAGAATGCTTGTAAAGGTACTGACTAAGAAAGGCAAAGTGATAAGAAATCTTTTCAATGTCCTTTCTCAAATCACACCATGGATCGGAGGTAATACAACTAAAATGTCATACATTCATTTGCAATAGAATATTTAGAAACATTATTAGGATTCGCCATGTTATGTTCGCTATAATATCATATAAGAGAGTACGTCTCGGAGCTGTAGTTAAACTGTGTTTTGTTAAACTGTTGATGGCAAAGCATACAATGTATTATCTGCAAAAGGATGCAACAATGACAATAAGGGGTTTACGCTGTAAAAAGTTTGTGTAATAAAGATGTACTTCAGAATATTAGAGTGGCATAAGTTGGCGTAGTGTTTTTATGTTAGAAAATAAGGTTTTAAAGGTAAAAAAAAAAAAAAAGCAAAAAGTAAAAAAAAAGAATGTTGCAGTCCTATAATAAATATTATTTTTATATCTATAATTGTAATTCACAAAACATACCATGGAGATGGGATTGTTTGTTCTTGTTTATATTATGTATATATATAAAATGTCCTGTATTATAAAGTAATATATGCCTTAGTCTAAATATATTTATTTGCTGTTTAATCTTATTTAAAACAATTTTCAACACAACAGGTAAGCCAAGCAGTCACAAAGAAATCAAACCCAATGACGTCATATGCCGCGCGCGCTCCAGAGTAATGTAGGGTCATTATTAAGGGGCGGTGTCTAAATTTAGAACAGTTACAGCTAAATAATAATGCTTTTTAATAATTCATAAAATTCTTAACCATTTGTTTTAATTAAAAACAAACATTTCGACTTTAAGTGGAGGTTTCTTTAGACCCATATAATTATAATAAAAACTTTTTTGTCAGAATTTATTATTTTTTTAAACCAGAAAATAAATTCGATTAGATTCCATACATAATTGCTATTAGTTCATTGCAATGTCATCTAATGAATGGGTTACAACTTAGTAATTTATGGAATGGTGATTTGAGTAAAATACACTCAAAAATAAAAATTATTTTCCCGCCATACATTTTTTTTCTTACCCAGGGAAGGTGCATTACATAATACGTAAGTGTATTCCTTGTTAAAGGTGTATGCGTTGTAGGATTAGTTTTGGTCTATTACAGTTTAATAATGACAAAAGTCATGGAACGAGTGATTAAGCATATTAAACATAGCAATACAGCAATAAACAACAATATGTCAAAGTAAATATGATTAAAAATAAAATAGTCCTGATTGCAATGAGATCGCAATGAGATTTCTGTTCAGATATTATATATTGTTTCATCTAAAATGAATACACGTCCAATCAAAAACGAAACGCTAAAAGGTCCAAAGTGAATGAGAAGTGGAAAAACGGGACAGACAAAAAGATCTATTTTAGGAATTTTAATCTTCTTCTGGCTGAATGACAAGTCTACAGCACAGGCAACTCACGTTGAATAAATGCTCAGGCCTTGTTCATACAAATGCGTATCTACTGTAGGATTCAGGTGACATTAAAACCCAAAATGCACTCCTTTGTTTGTTTGCTAACATGTTAACCTTGTTTTTTTGTTCATGATCAGGTCTGCTCTTACGCTGTGCTTCTCGTTACTTGTGTCGTGTGTGAAGGGGTCGGTTGCTATCTTTGGTTATCTAGCTGTATGAGTGTTTCTCCTCCGTCATAAAGCTAGATAACCGAAAGTAGGAGCGGTCTCCTGTACTGCGCACTGCTCTTGTGTCTAGGGCATGGGCAGGAAAAATACTGACCTCTGCGTGCACAAACATCATAGGGAAGGTAAGCGTCTGTCTCTCCACAGTTTTGTTACGCAATCGAGTATATTTAGTCGTGGTTTTCTAGAATACCGAAAATGCTAGTTCTTCATACTGAATACTGAAACCTGATAATCGACTTCCTAGAATATTGGAAACATATTTTTGGTGTTCTAGAACTATTTTTTAACAGAATAAAATACTGAAAACTGACTTCTCACATTGTAAAACACAAAAAAATAAAAAAAGTTTTTTGCATTATAATATAGCCTAATGACATCCAAATATTTTAGTACACTGGAAAAAAAAAGTTTTGGCGGTTTAAAACATTAACAAGTATTTTACTATTATGAAAAAATGTCATCTGACTGCTGACATTTTAGAATACTAATAAAAACATAATATCCTGGAATATCCTGGACAAATAGGCAGACTTACGCTATAAGTCATGTATGGCCTTTGTTACCAAGCTCTTCTACTGGTTTTTCATTTATCCATATTGTTTTAAATATGAATGTTTAAAATAATATGGATAATCTTATCTATATTGTTTTAAATATTAGATCATTGCACAAGCCACTTCATATTAAAAGTTGCATACAACCTATTAATGTGAGGAGCATGGTAGTATTAGGATGAGTTCACACGCATTAAATCCAACAAACCTACTCTTCCCTCTTTTCAGTTTTTATAAATAATTTGCATGAGAATTGCTTGCAGATATGCCAAATAATATGATTATCTTGTTATATTCAGGCAGTGTAATTCAAATCAAGGCCTACATTGTAGGTAGTAAGGTTAGATATTAATGCACACAAGCACACATGAAATTATTTTAAGCAAACTTTTTTTTTTGTTTATATCATAAAAAGTCCACTGCTAAAATAAGAAGGAAAACAATATTTGTATTGTTTCAAACACCTAGTACTATATTAATTAAATTAATTATAGATATATATATATATATATATATATATATATATATATATATATATATATATATATATATATAAAGGCTGGTGTTGGATTTAAATCTACAGGTTTGGATTGACACTCAGTGTATACTGGGCAAAATGAAAAATGAATAGAAAATTAAAGTAAATTCAACACTAGAATTTGGTACAGGATACGGCTATACTAATGCCCTACAAGTCAATTCAGCCTACCTCAAGCTCTTCATTCTGATTGCCTATGTATATAGGACTCTGTCACTGTCGCTAGCACATGAATGTGATGAACCACTTTCTTTCAGCCAACAGGGCTACATTACAGCCTATAGCACTCTCAGCCGTGAGGCTTACAGTGGCGCTCAATAGGCGTGTAGTGGTGCTCAATGGCTTGAGCACAGTCCTTACTAATTGGTTTGATTTGGAGGGACTTGTGAAAGGCCTGTGCTGCATTTTCCCACGACGGCACAGATTTCTGCCCGAAGTGGTTCAGGGGCCAGTGTGGATTTTTTTTCCTACACAAAGACAGTAGATGATGAGGCGGCTTATGGGTTGGCTGTCTCTCATTTGAATAATTACACACATGCACGCGCACACGCACTCACTCTCGCACTCTCTCTCCCACACACACACACGCGCACACACACACACACACACACAGCTATATAACTTTAGCACTATTTTACAAGAAGGACTGAAGCACACCTCTATTTATCAAAAAGCATTACTTGGTGAACAGAATTATAGGGCTGTCCTCTATGAGGAGGACACATCCAATGCTCCTTCCACAAAAAAAGGAGAGGAAAAACATGTCAGCTTTTGAGTGGATTCTCTCTCTCTCTCTCTCTCTCTCTCTCTCTCTATATATATATATATATATATATATATATATATATATATATATATATATATATGTTTTAATGCCAGGAACACTGGCATAGATACAGTAGTTTACAGCCATAATAGGTCAAGTGTACGAAACTCTTATATTCTGTGACAAAATGACAAAACGGTCTAATTGTGGAACTTAGGATTGCAACACATTTGTGCAGGGCAGCTGTTTCATGTGGCCACAAGGGAACTGATATTACATGAAGCTTTGACTGTGGTCCGTTGTCACTATGCTATTGAAGTGGCTTTGTTACTGGTTTAGTCACAGTTAGCTACTTAACCACAACATTAGCATTACATCACCAGGAGGCTCATTGTAAAAAAAAGCCAACATCTGTTTGTAACCACAAAGACAAGCGGTACAGCTAAGTAGGCTTATTAGATATGTCATCATAATGTGTAACTACCAGTATTCATTACTCATTTTACATATTCAAAAGATCCTGTTTGAGTTATCACTATGATAGAATGAAGTCAATGATTTACAACTTCACCCTGCCAAATTGCCATGCCAATACTAAAGAAAATGAAAACAAGATAGATAGATAGATAGATAGATAGATAGATATATAGATAGATAGATAGATATTAATGTTAAATGTACATTTTTTAAATAAAACATTTATTAAGGCTAACAGCAAATAATGTTACAAACAATCTCATTAAGAGAATGTTTGCCAATATTTATCGTCTCAAAAGTATTATTGACAAACTCTACAGAAATTGCAGACTATGTGTATATTACCTGTAATAATTTGCAGAGTCCATATTGGTGATTTCAATGTTTATGTGATTAATTGTGTGATTTTCATTCAAATCTCTAGCTCCTTCCTTACCGCAGAGTTTGCTTGAGAGACCGGACCACCATGCACTGCGACAACGCTACGTGGTAAGAACATCCGATATCTCCCATGAATTCAGAATGGGTTTGTGAACTCATATTAAACACATGCAACTGAAACAGATCAATATTGACAAAATATGCTTGATATTTTATTTCACCCATCCTGGCACTGAAAAATAGAGGAATAGAAATTTTGAACCAAGTTCAAGCAGCTGAGAATTCCAAAGCAGCAAATTGTTTTTGCAGCTATATTTTTATTTGTGGTACAGAAAGAATCACGTATTGTAGCTTTGAAATTTAACAAACTGTTCCAGAAACAGAACATTGAGGATGTATGAAGAGGAAAGCAGAAACATCAGCACTTTTTACCCTTTGGAATATTTTATCTTTATCTCTCATCATTTTATGTAATTTTATATTATGTGTGTGTGTGTGTATTGCCATTCTCGTGTCCACACACTCATCACCTAGCCCTGGATGTTCACGGATCCTCTGACATATCCTATCAACGTAAATGGTTGCTCTGATTTCCAGCCTTCTGCAGAAATGAAAATTCATTTTCCCATTTTAGTTTGGTTTTCTTGAGTTGACTGTTTTTTACAGTATAAAACAGCTAACTTTTTTAATGTTTCATGTCAGTGCTGACTAATATCTTGTTTATTTATTTATTTTTTGTGTATAAAACATAGATGGTTAGTTAGCATCATATATCAAATACAGCGCTTGAAATATCTGTCAATTATGATTAACTGAAGCTGTGAAAACATTGCTAATGCACAGAAGTCAATTTGCCATGGTAAAGCCACAAAATATATTTTTATGAATCCTAGATAAGATCAAAGACAGTGAGACTGAATTTGAATGTCTTTTGGCATGCTTCAGAATACGCAGTTAGAATGACTCCAGGACATTAGGCTGGGGGCTTCAGTGCAATAAATGAGCAGAGAGAGGAAATTATATGTCTGTCTCCGTCTCAATAATGATAAAAATGTATGGCTAGCTATCATATTACATATTACTGTTATGTAAAATTAATGCAAGCAAAGAAATTTTGTCATCATTCATTAACAATGATCTTTTCCAGCTAAACTGGTTACCCAACTAAATTGAATAAGGGTTATGCGATGAAATTATGGGTGGACAGCAATTGATGGTGAAGCTGATTTAGTACACCTATCCTGCAACCACTACATCAACCATACAACTATAAGCTACAAGAATCCAAAGAGCCAAGGGTTACACTGTCTGCAATACTGCATTTAAATGTTCCACTTAACAAACCATCATAAAAAGCAGAAGCAGAAATGGTAAAGCCAGCAACTATCAAGATATTTACTGTGGATTTTCCTTTGCAGAGACTATGAAGGAAATACAGTTTTTTGTTCCTTGTTTTTTCCTATCTAAAGAGAGATTATATGGTAGTTGCCATGACATCTGCTTTGGCAGTGATTAAAAGGGGCTTTTTCTTTAATTGTGCTTTACTCTTGTCCCCCCCATAGTGACTGCCAAGCCATTCACACTGTCTTGATGGAGCATAATAGCAAAAAAAGGCCATCTAAATGAAAGAGCAAAAAATAATGGTCAACTTTCATCCTCTTTCTACCAGCCTCCTCCCTCCATCAACGGAAGCATTCGGTGCCATGTGTGCCCCCCGGAGCAGAGGGCGGGAGAAGAGAAAAATGATGTGCAAGAGGCCACAGTTCATGTGCCAGTGGAGACAAAGAAGCTGCCAGTTGCCACGATCCCCACAGATGCTGAAGATTGGAGCTCTGAATGAGGGGCTGTGCTTTGAGGAAGCCATCTTGATGGAAAGGCTGGCTGCCGCTTCCTAAAATGGCTGTGTTGGCATGAGGTATGTTTGCATCGTTGTCTCTGTGTGACCAAGCTTTTGCAATTAGTTTTAATTTACAGCAAAGCTGTGAGCTCACTTAAATCTTAACACTGGCCATAATGATCATCTCATCAATTACCTCAGTTATTTAAACTTACAAATTCTGCTTCTTGACAATATGTTAACAAAATATTACCCATTGATGATTATCAACTGTTATTTCTGAACCTAGCTTTAATGATCTTGTAGTGAAATTATTCTATTAAATGAGTAACAGTGAAAGATTTTTAAAAACAGAATGTCATACAAAAGATACATAAATAATAAAAACTGGCTATACAGTAAGAAGGTGATCACAGTTTAAAATAATCTTACTTCATTCGTCATTTCTTATGAGACTAAATCACCCATTTCTTTTATTAAAATATGTATAATCAGCCTGCACAATGCAAGTGTGAAGGGTGAATGAAAAATATGGGGAATATAAAATTATATAATAGAAACACTGTCATCATCACATCAGATGTCACTTTACAGGTATATGCAGATCATTATTTGTCAAATTTGGCTGTACCTTCTGTGAAAAGACTCTAAGATAACTACTTCACTTTTGACCAAAAGTATCAATATGTATACTCTCATCCTTTTGACCAGTGAACCAGACCTGACCCATTTTTAAGTGCTCTCAGGCTCTTTACCAAGGACTTTTCAAAAATAATAATAATTCTTACTCTTAGGAATCTGCAATATAGAGAAGTTGCACTGATTCTCCTATCTACATCATCCACCATTAATCTTATAATGAGGTGTCAAGGCCACTCCTAGAACTTTCAAATGCGATCATGATGTAACTAGACATAGGCAACTCAAATAAAAACAGCTAATTTGCATTGTAGTAATGTAATGTAGTGTATATTAAATATAGCATGGTGTTTCTGAAATCAAACATTTATCAATTTAAAAGCAAAATATTTGGTTCAATTGGAATCTTCTGCTGTACACATCATACTGTACATGTAAATGGGTGGCTTTTAACAGACTAGACCAGTGTTTCACAAACTTTTGCCATCCAGGCATTTTGTGAAATTAAATTTCACAGACCACCCCAGTATAGATGCATTTTTTGAACACATTACAGCTATTCAAATATCAGGGACATTAGTTAGTTCTGTACAGTTGTCCTCTGGCTATTTATTGGAGCTACAGATATTTTTATTCCGTTTGTTCAGTTTTATTTAAACTTCAACCCAACAGAATACATTATATTCAAGTTAGAATTATTTATAGGCTTAGAGTTAATCAGGTTCAGGTTCCTTACATGACCAGAAAAATAGGCTAATAACTTTGAGAACTAAATGTAACACCTTGGATAATGACAGATCGCAATTTGCAATAAAAAAGTGTAACAAAATTACAATTCAGACCCCTTGGGGTCCTCAGACCCAACTTTCAGAACCACTGCATTGCTATATGGTTCACAGGTGTAAGGCTAAACATGTATTTTATAGATAGTAATTACAAAACGACAGTACTTAGCTAATGTTAGATGAAAACACAACAATGCTGGAAGCCATGCAGATGTGGATGTAGTGATTGTTGACATCGATGCGATCACCTTATTACCTTTATATCATAGACGTATCACAACATGCACGTTTTTATCGATCATGGGCCAGTATGCTGTTACTGCAAGAATAGTATATCTAGAAGGTTGTTGGCATTGGATAGGTGATGAATAAGAAACTTTGAGTCCTTGTGGGTATGACTACTAACATACCATAATTATGAGACAAGACTTAAACATCAACATGAAAGCGATACAGAATTGTTAGGAACAACATTGGTCGCATTTTAATGTATAAAAATTTTCAAAAGAATGAAATGGAAACGGATTGTCAACGGTATTCCTTAAGTCCTGGTGCAGGACACATCTTACCTGCAGGAAGAATGTTAAAGACAATCTGGCTTTAACAAAGGCTGATTCTTTGTCCTAATTGCATTTATGTAAAAACGCCATACATCACAATGAGGATGTTAGACTCTTCGTGTGGAAGGCAAATAACTGGAGTTCAAAATGAAGCCATGAGAAACGCTTTTCCTGTTTTTTTTTTTGTTTTGTTTTGTTTTTTTTTGCGTGTGTGCTTCGAAGATGAAAAAGAAAACACAAAAAAACGGAAGCAACAACGCAGACGCAGTTAATGAAAAAGAGGACACGCGATGGTATTAGCATAATTGCATAGGCGCGCGCGCTTACAATTAAAGGCGCAGTGACGCTTTAATGCAGCCTCAGTTTCTGAAACAGTGGCGAGCAGTTTCATGTTACATTGAGGTCTGTGTGTGTGTGTGTGTGTGTGTGTCGAGGTCACACGAGACAGAATCAGCTCGTGAATTCAGGTGATAAATTCTTGTGTAAAACGACATATACAGAAATCCTCCCTGGCATTTTCAAGCATATGCATTATGATGGTCAATATAAATAATTTGTTTCATTTTCAATTTTTTAATAAAAAAATTCCAATGCTTTCAGTAGCATAAAAATCCGTCAAACCCAGATTCATAGCTCTCACAGAGCAATGATAGCACAAACAAGATCTACTTGCAGGAGGGCACAGATTCAGTAAGCCTAAATGTCATGCACATTAATGCATAGTGTGGGAGATGCTTTCGCATCCGTGATGGACATAAATGCACAGGAAACTATTTGAATGCCTAATCAAATGCCTATTGACAAATACGTGAGATGCTGGTTATAGTTATGCAATGGACAAATTCAGTAATATTTTAAAGTGAATTGTGGTGTGGTGTATATTTTAATATATAGTCATGTACTGATGAACATAGAATTTGGCACGTGACTGTAGACTGACTACATTCATGGTCAAAATTGTATGTGGTTGAAATAAGAGCGCTTTGCCTTTAATAGCTGTTTTCTAATTAGGCGTGTATTACTGGAGGAAGGGGAGGAGAGGGGAGGCTCTCCTTCCTGCTTTGCATCTCTCAGACCTTTATGTCCAAGATTTTCACTGCCTATGTGCATAAGATATGCACAGAATTCACAGAACAATAACCCATAAAGATATGACTTTAAACACTAGTATGTATGTGCACAAAAATGACTTAGAGTTTAATTCATTTTGTCACTAAATGCCATTTTATGTATTAGATGAAATGCAGTGTGTAGACATGTAAGCGTGCGCGCGCGCGCGCGTGTGTGTGTACGTATAATGTGACTGCTGCAGAGCATTGGCGTTAAGTGTTAATTATGCTACTTGGCACGGTGCCAATCCTATACCAGATTTTTCCAGTTTTCAACATGCAAATTAAAATGAGCTTTGTTATTGAGGTTCAGCACTAACAGCCGCTGTGTTTCTTATAGCAGTGTAGGATAAATGTATACCTTGTTGGTTAATGATGCAGGTTGAGAAATAATACCTGTTTACGACAAAGAATCAGGATAATGACTGTGTTGTTGTTCAACACAAACTGCATACTTGCGTTTTTCCTGTGAGTTTTTATTGTATGCGGTGGAGGTTTAATCTACATTTGGATGTAGCTTGTGCTGTGTAAATAAAAGGTGGATAAAACCATGACAGTTTTAGGCTACAGATGCTGACTGCTGAACATGTAACCACTATAAGCTGTGTTTTAAAACTGGATAGCAGTATACTGTCATTCACTGCTTCTCAGCATATAATAATTTGTATGTAGTATGCTGGTTGCCTTTGTCTTTAATAGACAGAGCTTGAAAATGACTGATTAAGGATCTAGTGGTGTTTATTAGGGCAAGGGTATGTGTGTCTGTGTGTATGGGGGTGAAAGGATAGGAATATCTGGTATAGGTGTAGGCATAGTATTAAATAGCTGTATTAATCATTTCTGTGGAGGTTTTCACAAGGATAGTAAGACAAATGCCTTGTGATCTGTCAAAAAACAAGAACAAACTAATTTTTTTTAAAATGTTTTTCTAAAAATTATCCAATAAATGATTTGCTAACAAATTGGTCCTGAAACTACATATTATGACAAAAAACCTGTTTGAGTGTTATATTCTAGTTCATTGCACCCGTGAATTGTTGGCTTGGAAACATTCGGGTGAAATCTGCAGCTGTAGGGTACATGTTGGTAAACAGTTAGACGTTGCTGCATTATTATTCTGATCCTTGTCTGCCCTCTACAATAGCAGCATTGTGAGTGTAGCTCTTGACGTGATTCTGTGGTGCCCCTTTTTCCCACCATTGTCAGGGTGGATAGGGAGTGAGAGACACAGGAGGCATTAGACTGGGAAAGATGCTCAATTCCAGACGAGGCCAAATGCCTAAATTAGCACCCAAACCCTGACAGACAATCTGCTGAAGAGGAAAGAAAACAACATGGAGAGCCTTTATTTTACAGTGAATGTGGAAAAATGGGTGTGAGTGTATAAGTGCCTATCCTGGTTCATGTGTGTGAACATGTAATAGCAGCCATCTTTTAGTCATGTTTGTATATTTAGTGCAGGATATAGTCATGCATTTTATTAATGTACCTGCTATTTATTCTGATGCACACAAAACTTAATATTAATATTCGTGTATTCCTTTCAGCAGATTTTGCCTTAGAAATAAAACAATAGGTCTGAACATGAGGTTTCTGAAGAAAAAAAAACTGACATGGATATGACAGCCTGTCTCTCTTTTCCCTTCTGCCAGGGCAGAGCAGTTGGGAGAGCAATTAATTAAAGCACCATTATAATATATTACCCAGAAGAATTGAGCCATCGTTATAGAACATGACAGAAAAAGAGAGCAAAAGTTTACACCAGGGACTGGGACTGCATTTCATGGGCAAGCCATGAAGTATTGAAGACAAAACAAGGAATAATTTAATCCCAGAGTAGTGAATAAGAGACAAAATAAATCTTGATGTGTTAAACTCACCTGGACCCTTGACCACATTAGTTAAGGACACTATTAAGAGCAGATAACTACAGGATAGAGCTGGTGTTTGTATGGTGAGAACCTTTGGGCCTACCATGTGTAGTGAGGAATGGAGGGTGATATCTGTTGTATGGGGAGGGGCAGGAGAGCCTTACTGTCTAGCTCTGCCCGTGGCCCCATGTGGCCGATGCTGCAGCTGGCATGCTAATAGCAAAGGCCTATGGGAGTCGACTATCTGGGAAAATTTGTCTGGCATACTAGCAGTATTTCCAGCAGACTCCTGTCAAAATCCCTCTGCCCCAAGTCCCCTGCCCCCAGCCCCCACTCCCCAACTTCATATCATGTCATCTTTCATTTTGAGTGTTGTGAACATTTCTGTTTGTTTTAACTATTACCATCACTTTAAATTTAACAGAGAAATCTGTTTTCAGTACTATGATACAGGGCACATGGTGAAAATTATACACTTATAGTAATGTATTACATATAATACACCTAATACATGTCTGTCTCATCACTAAAGGTCTCAAGACTCCTCCATTTCTTTTCTTTTCATCTAGGTTTCTGATCCTTGTATTTAAATGTTATCATGTGTGCTCTAAATACATACCATGGAAGACATAAGGGTACTTGGGCCTACCATAGTATTCAGTCAACATGTTAAGAATCTCATCACGCCACCTCTGGGATTTCTCTGTGAGAATGTTTTATGGTGAAATCACTTTTTCATCCATTGTGCCCACCTCAGTTGCCGAGCATGTTTTAATCCCAGCATAAAAGTGATTATCCTGGGAATCCTTGTTCTCAGCTTTGTATCAGCTACAGGGGCGCTTTCAAATGGCCTGTTTCCCTTTCTTTGCCTCGTCACTTGCCAACTGGCCGTGAAACATTTGACATAAGAATGCTGGCCTCGCAAAAAATGACATCTTAATGTGCGAAAAAATTTTATTAAACCTATTCTTAGACTTTTGCACAGCTTTCTACCCTAAACTAGTCTTTTTCTATAGGCAGATGTTTTGCTAACATGATTTGAAGAATTTTCTTTTCCAGAAAAAAGCAAAATGTCTGCAAATAGTTTTAAATTAGAAATAAGTTTAATAATCTTACAGTTGGTTTACAATAATCTTGTAATACTGAATCCAGATTCATTTCACTATATTTTAGCTAATATATACTTTTTTGCTTCTTGCCCTGGTCATCCTAAATCATCACTTTCATCAGAATTCACATCAGAATTGGGAAATCAGAATTTTAGGGTAGTCTACAAAAATACAGAAACACTGTTTGGCAAACTTAGTTTGGCTTGTTTCATCTACATGTGATTTGATGCTAGTTGTGGTAATATCTACATTGTAACATATCATACTTATTATTATATTTATAAAAAAGTTCACAGATGTGGCCAGGCTTCAATCCTACTTTCAATTTGTTCATATTGCACCACTGCCATAACAATGTAACCACTTTGCAAGAAAATTTATCCTGAAATAAAATCTCCTAAGAGCCTTTTTCTTTGCTAACCAGTGTTTTCTGAGCTCTTTGCACCCATTATGATAAATGTATTTTCTGTACAGGCCCATAATAATAGACATTTAAGCAGTCAGCTACAAACTGATTGAGAGTTCTACTATGCTACACAATGATAGATGTAAAGAAATGAGAGTCAATCTCTCAGCTAAAATCCTAAAAGAAGGGAACACATTGGTCACAATGAGACAATTTGAGTACCAGAATGAATTTTGCATATGTTCAAGAATTACCAACATATATAAAAAGAAAAGTATTTGGTCTAGATTTGTCTATGTCACCTACATAGGGTTACATAGTGATTAAGCCTGCCATCACTTTAAATTAATTGCAAACAAATACAGTTAATTCTATATTGTTTCTTTGAGTTTCTATACCAGTGTCAAGTTCAAGTCCATTTGCAAGGGTGTCTAGCCAAGGCCAGACAGACTGGATACTTCTTCATCCAGTTCTGTCAACTTTGTCTCCCTATTCACCCTCAAATAAGGGGAGGGGGCTCTCAGTGCAGGGCAGTTGCCAAGGGATAGGGGGCAGACGGGCCCAGAAATGTGTTGCTGAAAAGACCGGCCTGTCAAAGTGTCTGAGGGAAGTCAGGCTAGTTTCCCCCCCACACCCACATACACACTCCACACGCCATCCCTAGCAGCTGGGCACAACTACAGTGTGAGTGTGGGTGCATTTCCAGGGCCTGGGAAAGTCGGCTTTGCAATGAGCACTTTATATTCATCAGGCCCTCCCTCCTCCCCCCCTCTCTCAGTGACTTTGGTAAACAGCCCCCCCCCCTCCCACACCCACACCCCCCGATCTTAAGTGTCTAGTCTATCTCCATCGCCCCATTTCCGCAACGTCTAGTCACCACATGGTTTAAAAAAGATAAAAAGCATAAGTAGACCCAAAATTATAAGACGTTATTTCATTCTGTACTGCATTCAATTGCTGCAGATTTATCCAAAAATAAATCTTGTTCATGTTCATATGGATGAAGCCTGTTAGGTAGTCTATGAGGCAGGCTAATATTTTCTTACAGGTCACACACTGATACACTGATAAAGATATAGAAATTGCTGCATTATGTAAAATAATAAGAGAAGAACTGAGTGTAAAGCAGCAGATTTTCAGTGTTTTTTTGTCCAGTGTATAATTCTGTAGTGCACTGTGATATGGGCTTATGGGCAATTATGATAAATGTTTTTATAAATATAAATATAAAAATAGTGCTGAGCTCTCTCTCTCTCTCTGTGTGTGCGTGTGTGTGTGTGTGTGTGTGTGTGTGTGTGTGTGTGTGTGTGTGTGTGTGTGTGTGTGTGTGTGTGTGTGTGTGTGTGTGCACGCATGTGAGGTTGTGTTTTCTTGAGGTCTCATTGAAGTCGGAGGACGAGTATCGAGAATAAAAGGCCAATGATTTGCATAAGCTGCATGCTGTCTGAGGCCATGGGGGTGGAAGCTGGGGAGGGGAAAAAAACGATATAAGGGAACATAAAAAAGGAAAGAAAGAAACCCCACATTGTGCAGGCAGAGAAAGAGAGAGGGTGCTTGAATGAGGGAGAGGGTGAAAATTAACAGAGAAAGAGGTCTCACCAAGTCTCCTGGAGGGATTAAATTGTTCAGAAGCCTCTCTACATATAATTTGGTCAAATTGGTAATGGCACCACTACATACTCCTCGTACATGATGAGGAACAGCAGTGATTTTTATGACTTTATGAACAAAACAAGAAAAACAGGATAAAGGCTGCTGTAAGGAAATTGGGGAAATGACACTGCCAGTTCATCATATAAAAGAGCTTGAATTAGACTGAACGTGTATTGACCCGTATTAAGAAAGATTATACCCATAAACACGTAACATTTGAAGTTGCGGAAAAACACTACAAAACACAAAATACACAACGAAATTTAATACACAAATGCCTTGTGTAGTTATGTTTACGAAACTCCTCATACATACACTTTTCCTAATATTTCATGCATCCATAAATTTTATACATACATACGTGTAGAGACACATGCACACATTTCAAGCACAAATTTCAACCACAGCATGTTCTGAGTGCTTGGCATACATGGCTCAAACACAAAATCAATTTCAACTCATTTACTGTGCATAAAGAACAAAGTTTATGTTGTGACTGAATCTTTAAAGATGTTTCTTGATTTATTACACATAATATGCTTCAGAAGCTTGATGAGTAATTCTAAAACAGTCTGTCTGTTTTCATTGTGTAGACTATGATGATAAGCCAATGTAATTGTTTTTTTTTTTTTCCTAGGGACTCTTTTTAAGGACATCATGTTGGTGATCAGAGAGTAGATCCCATTCCCAAGTCCCTGGATCATTGTCATAATGATCAGCAGCTCTGCTCCAGGATATCTAATGACTGCTTCTGGCTACTGTGGACAATCAAAACTTTAGCAAAGGATGTGATATTAGAAAACTGATATAAATCTTTTATGAATAAATATGACGGCTCAAAATGCTGACAAATGAAAAGGTGCCTTACTGTGTGAAATGTTTACAATAAAAAATGTAGTTTACTCTCAATGACATTTGATAGACAATGTATAGTTTATGAATATACTGTAAGAGTCATTTCTGTTGATTCTGTTTTAACTGTGCCTTCAGCGCTTCTGTGTCTTTGACAATAAATGACATGTATTTACATGATAAAAATTATATACTGTACATTAAAACCAGTCTTTCAGTTTCCCATGAATTTTCCATTGAAAAGGCTCTTACTTTTTCATAACATTAATCTTTTATGTGCTAACTTCAGCAGAAGTTACAAAATTTCAGTTGCACTACAGTTTAACACTATGTTTTCTTAAATGTTGTTTTCTCAATGTTAGAGAAATAAAAATCAATAAATATGTGCAATATAAGCTTGATTTTTATGACATGAATTCTTATTTTCAGAGCTAGAACCTTATATTTTAATAGTTTGTCATAATTGAATAACGGCAGCCTGGCTCATACACAGCACACAAAAACTTAGTCTTCTAGAAAACAGTAGTCTTCTGTAAAACACCTGCATGATTAAATCCAGATTAAATAAGCAATTCATTAATTATGGATCGTATCATGGCATTGATGAGCTCTAAATTTGAATTAGGAATTTGGATAAACTGCTAAACACATTCCAAAAATACACATACAGTACATCAAATTGAAACCGAAACATTTAATGCTCTTTTTTATTGTGCTTAAAAAAATTAACTGCAATTTCAATTTTAAAAAATCATGAAAATAGGCATTAACTGTAAGCTAACACATTATCACAGGTAGTTAAAGTTAACTTCTGAGCATATTATAAATATATTTTACAGACTTTTAAGGAAAGTATGATAACTGGACTTGAAACAGCTCTTATTGCCTGGATATCTGGTTCAGTAAAGAAAATTACTGCAAGGGAATTTGATACTAACACCTGAAAAACAATAAAATGAGAATTCAAAAATCTTCCAGAGGCTATTTGGAGCAGAAAACTAAACTAAACCAAGTTAAAACTAAAACGCTAAATCTAAAGCAAATTGTTATAGAGCAAGGAGCAAAAACCAAACGAAATGTTGCATTATTTACAGAAATATCCTTTAGAATTATTATACATAATAATATTTCACCTACATTCGCAAATTATAAATTGATCAAATATATCCAGGACTGCAGTAAGGAAAAAAGTCTGTTTTGACCTTGAGCATCTGAGATGTAATTTTGTTTGAATTGTGGTTTATTCATGTCAGAATGGAACGTAAATGTTATGAACTACATTTAAAAAAGAAATATAATCTTGTCTATAAAAAAAACAGTCAATCAAAGTATGTTTTTAAATATAATATTACATCTGCTCAGTTATATAATTGCAAACATAAATGTTAATAGAAAAAAATGTGTAAAGTTTAATGTAAATTTAATATTTTATTAAATCGGAGTTCTCTTTGATCTTTGCGAGTGATGACCGCTGTCGTGGTTAGAGGGCACCAGACCACACCCAGTGAAAACAAAGACGTGGTCAATATTGCTCAAATGAATAAGAGACTAATTTTGAATCAAATTAGTTCTCCTAATGAATGGTATTTTGTTAATAATAAGCAATATTTACTTGATTCAAACCTGTATAAGAGTCAACGTGCCTAAAGAGCCGATTTTATAGATACATTTAGGTTTGTAAAATCTTCCAATCTTAAGGTCTCACGTTAACCGAATCGATTAAATAAAGAGACTACATCCAGTTGGCCTAAATACAGAGTGAATCCTACTTCCTGAGTAACATATATTACACAAAAACCCATGTTGTTTGTGGTTTATTGCTGTACAGGAAACAATATATTAATTGGTCTAGGGTATGTTTCATCTAATTTCTTTTTTATCATGGTATCTAGTTTTACGTTATGAGCGTCCATAATTAGGGAAGCACTCTTGCAATACTCAAATGCGCATACTTATAATTGTCCTGTTACACAGTTGAAACATGCATCGCATGATATGGATTTCTTTAAATTGAAATAAGATGCTGTCAGAGGAAACTGGCGGTGTGTGACTGGTTTTGATCGCCCGTCTCTGGAGGGTCGGCGAGGGTCAGGGGTGATGATTAGAGTTCAAGTGGGTTGTCCGGCTATTCCCTAATGGCTAATATGAGGAGCTGTGTTAACAGGAAATGACACGGGTTTCATGTTAAAATCGACACGTGCAATAATCGTGTCTGTTTCCGAGTTTAAGACATAATCTTAGCTACATCATGTAATGTAGAGATATCCATTATTGACACAAGAGCTGTCCGTAAAGCTTTGTTTAATTTAACATGATATTGTTGCTTAGTAATTTTATGTTTATTTCGAAATAAAGTCTAAAGTTTTTGTAGTAGAGCATAACTAAAGATGTGAAATTAAATTCATACACTCTGTGAATGTGCGTGTGTGACTGCAATAGGTCTGTGCAGCTGATTATATATGAGCGCTGCTCTGCGTATGGCACTCGACCATCATTTGTATTCATTTTTGGATTCTGGTCAGATTTTCTGCTTGTCATAAGAGAGATAAATAGGCATAGCTTCTATTGTACTAAAAAGCATGCAGGGTCCATTTCTTAAAAATAGCACACAGAACTTAATCGTCTAGGAAGAACCAAACATTGGTCTATTATGTTTTGTGTTTATGATGAGGTTCTGATTGTCAAAGATGAACAAAATGAACAACCAAATGATCAGGAGAATAAAGTGGAATGTTGCACCTCATATCTAATTCACCCTGAGACGTCGCCAATTTCTGGGGGAAAAAAGCATTTAGAGGTTTCTGAAATCTACTGAAATATTAGTCGGGTGGCTATAGTGAAGCTTAAATGTATATCAATTCAAAAAAGAAGGCCTAAACCAAAGGCTTTGTTGAGCAAGCTTTATTTGTGACTACAGTGACTACAACCTGTCAGAAAATTAAGAAATAAAAGAATTGGACTGTTGGTGATAAATAGCCGTTAAATCTCAGAGTGAATGTGATTCAGGGTGCAAATTAGCCACAGAGCTGCTCGTCTAGTCTTGGAGAACCAAGGCATCATTGTGCCATCATTTATATCTTCCAAATCAGTAAGCATTAGAGGTTGTGCTATATGTTAGCATAAGAATAGAAACGGGTCCTGTGAACTTCCGCGACCTCCTGACACTCTTTTTCCCTCCTATGAATAGCACCACTTTGAGACTCCACAGCCTCTTTCCAACAAGCTTGAACCATGCCTAAATTCTTAATTATGGTAATTTAATATATCTTAAGCACCCGACCGCTTTTATTCTCGTTCATCCACAGTTTGTTTTAGGCATTCACCCAACCATAGAACATCATTAAAGCCTCTTATTTGCCATAACACTGGCTAAATAAACCGTGTTTCCACATTGCTATAAAATAAAACATTTTATAATACGATATAATAGGCCGTAAGTATAATAAATTAGATTCAGATTTTTTTTTACAAGCAAAACATTTTTTGGCAAAGTCAAAGCGATTTTTTTTTCAGCATGATGGCTGTTTCATGATTTATATATATATATATATATATATATATAAATCAGGAGTTGGTGTTTCCAAGTATTGCACCGAGTAAGTACACTGACATGAGACGTTTGATTTCGAGGTTTTGAAAAAAAGAAAAAAGAAAAGAAAATATCTTCTTGCTTGTGCGGTATTGTCATACAGATGAAAAAAGGGGGGGGGGGGGAAACAGAGCAAAGCGTTTATTCATTCATTATTTAGGCAAAATTAGCAAAATATGTAAAAGTCCACACTTGCACGTTAGAGGACAGATGCGGTCACAACGAGCAAAGTTAATAAACCTAATGTAAAAACAAGAATATTCCAGTTCGATCCTGATGCCTAAGACGTAAACTAATCATTTCATTGTTAGAAAAGCACTTAACAGTACTGCAAAAACGTTTGATGAGTGTGTACATTTCTTTTACTAAGATGTTATTATATTTAAAATATTACAATATAAATATATTAAAATATAAATATTTGTAGCGCATCATGGAAAACCAGACCTGCACAAGCACATTATGCATTTGCACACTGCACAATACAATCACAAGCAGCCCCTCCTCTGCTGTCTGTAGCACTTGTGCAAACCAGACTGGAGGGAAAAAGGCGACATCTCTGGGAAGAAACACGAAGCAAATTCACATAGAGCATTAGTAACACCCGAAGTTGCGGTGCAGAAATCAGAATGATTAATAATAAACATTACCAGGCTTTACAAAAGAGAAAACGCCGCCATCTTTAAACGTGGCTCTACCCTGCTCATTAGTGTAGTCCTGTTTCGAAAAAGCATATTTGCGGAATGAAATAATATTTGGTAGGCTACCATATAAGGAAAAGTCCAAATATAACCTCAATTTTTGTAGAAATCTTCCACCCCGAGGCTGATGTACGCCTCCATCTAGGGCGCATTCGTTGGTGGGTAGACTGAAACTGAGCACATCAAAGCATAAACCAACATTAATTATGGCGGCGAGATAATTTATGCATAAGCTAATTGAGGGTGATGTAACATTGCGCGCGCTGTATCGCGAGCGAACGCCGTGGTTCCATTTCAGTTCAACTGCCCTTAAAGAAACACATACATGCAATCAAACGCAAATTAGCACTCATTTATGAACTATGTTTGCGATTTTCTGACCACCATTTTGTGAGTCTCAATTAACCTTGAATTTAAAATATGCCTGCCTCTTCTAATCGCCGTTTAGTGGAACCCTTAGGCCTAATTGTGAGCAAATAGCCTTTGTTGTTTATAATAAAGGTTTCTATTAAATTAAAAAGAATTATTAACTTTATAACATTTCATACTGTACAAATAAGCCTAAACATTTAACTCAGAGTTCATGTGGCATTGTAATTTCAACTAAACCCATAGCCAATTTTTTCTCTTTATTGAACGTAATTACCCCATCAGCCCTGCTGCAGTTAATGCAACACATGACAAAATTCAAGGTAGAAGAAGCAGAAGCTTCACAAGAAGAAGCACAATTAAATGTATTCTTTTCCTTCGTAAATCCCAGCCTACTAACAATGGAACACACCAAGCAAAATTATTTCACCTACTCTGTATCTTTTTGACCAACATGATAGAGTCTTAAATGTTAAATAGAAAACTGTTTAAATAAAGGAATCATTTTGATTTTTTTCAGCTAACCACTTGCGATCCAGTGACCAGGTGATTTTTCGTTTTTAGTTGAACCCAAAACTATTTTAGTCAAGCTTAAAAATAAAGGAAAAGTTCGTTCTTGTTCCTATCTGTGCAATAAATATATACCTATATGTGCAAAAATAAACATTTTCCAAATTATCATCAGAAAATAGTTAGACGTTGACGGCAAACAAATCGAATGTAATACAGTATGGAAAATATTAAATTGACCTGTATGTGATTTTAGGAGAACGTTTTCAGATTATAACCTATGGAGGTTAGTATAGCAGTTATTAGAAAAATGTAACAACTAAGATTATATAAGCACGACCGACAGTATCCCTTGTGGATTCTAACAAACGAGATTTTTCATGAAACATTCAAGCGTTCATGAAGGTTTTTTTTTAATGCACTGAATTAATTTCTCCAAATTGTGAGCATGCTAACGTAAACCTCTTTTTTTTTCTGGAAAAAAGTAGGATATTTAGTAAGAAAGTCACCTATATACTGAGAGCGATTAATCGAGATTAAAAATAAAGACTTGCTTAGTTTTAGTTTTTCAGTTATGTGAAAATTATGTGTTTCAGTTACAGAAGTAGCCAACTGGCAGCATAAATGAAAATTATGAATGGTTATGGTACTTCAGTTCCGCTTTTTTATTGAATAAGGATGATAATTTAAAAGTTTATTTGAAAGCAAAGTTTTGGTTTTACGTACATACATACAGACAAACAAACATGTATCCGTACACAAATAACCTACATACATTTAAGGACACATTGACATGCTGATGTAATCGATTATCTATTATCTATAATCTATTATATGAGCTATACTTTCAATAAATTTCAAATACACACACACACACACACACACACACACACACACACACACACACACACACACACACACACTCTCTCTCTCTCTCTCTCTCTCTCTCTCGAAAAAGCAAAACATAAGAAAAATCGTCTTCAAATAGTTTTTGAAATGTGACCTGGGTATATAGAACCAAATAAAGTTAAATAGCACATTCACATTGTCCTTAATGCATACGTTCTCTAGGCTCGGTCAATGTTTGAAAAGTGTCTCGTTCTCTCATTCACATGCACATGCACACTTGCGCGCACACACCTCAAAAAACGCAAAACATTTATTACATTTTATTTTAATTTTATTAAAAGAGATCAAACTGATGTGAACCTGTCTAGCAGATTGAATAAACGTAAATAATATATTTAATGACTCTGAAAATAATTCAAGTTTAATGAAAGCACAAGTCACCAGAAGGAGCAACAGCAGTAGCAGTAGTAGTAGTAATAATAATAATAATAATAATAATACAGCACTTTTTTGTCACTTTTCCGTTTCTTAATACCACTGAAACATGATATTTTAATATTTTAAAATATTTCATATTGCATTTTTTTTTTTTTTATCAGGAGAGGGAACAGTCAAGAAAGAGTATTATTAATGAATGAAATTTGTAATTTTTTTTGGCAAATCGTAAAATGAAATAAATAAAACACCATGAGACATGCTATTATTCAAAAATGATCGATGCGCTTAATGTCTGGTCACATAAAACCACACCATCATTGATTACTTTCCCACCAAACATGCCTTGTCAACTGGTCCTGGGGTAATCCCTGTCCTGCAAAACATAGTACTGTATGTTCCTAAATCTAACACACCTGCATAGTTATCAACAATAATTTTCCTTAAAATGTGTCGAATGATGGGAAATCCAGGACCAATTTTGGGATCCTATTGTTGTAGTTAAGTATATAATGTACACTCAGTAATGTTAAAGCACAGTGGAAACTATTGTTTAAGACTCTGGCGTTGTGTGATTGCAAGAACACCTTCTAAACTTTTTCATCAATTGTAGTAGACATTAAGAATTGTTTAATCCATTACTAAACTGGACCATGTTTGCAAATCTTGCTCTTGGCCCTTTAGTGTTTCATCTTAGACATGGTGCAAGGGATAGTGTTTTGGTTCTGTAGAATAATGAGAGAATGTTAAAAGAAGAGGAAGTCACACAGTGGATTCATTGTCCTGTAGTCTGTCACATTCACAGGGAGGTTCAACATCACTGTTCAGGGTTTGGTGGCTTGCTCAGAATGTTAAAATAGCCTGCCGTCAGGTTTCTTTCACCACACAGAGGACGTGGTGATTTGTGAACTGAGCTTTTTCTTGCCCGTCTAATGCTTCTTCCTGTGCTGTATTGAAAAAAGGGGATGAAAATAGAGAAACATTGGTTGAAAGCTTTGGGCTTTGGCATTGGGGGGGATGTGTTGGGGGGGGGGTCATTTGAGGCTTGAGGAGAAAGCTGTAACTGCTGTCTCAGTGGGGTAAAACGTTGCCTTGTGCCACCCAGATGCCTGGCATGCTGGTTCATTTGTCAATCTGGTAAAGGAGAAAAAATGGTTGTAGATAGGGGAGATATTTCAGAAACCAACATATTTACATCTTGCTATAAACATATAACGTATCTGTCGTTTGAGGTGGGCCAAATATTAAGAGTAAATACATAATAAGGGAGTTTTAATAAGGTTTTAATAATATTTTTTTATTCTTGAGCCATAAATCCATTCTACGTTACTTTATTTAAGAGATGTCAAACCAACCACAATGCACTAGATTTCTTTCGATTATAACACCTCTCAACTCTCCATGTTTCACACATCCACTTTCTTAACAGCTGTTATGCTACTTTAATTCACAGTTCTCTATAACAGCTCAGTTAAATAAGTGAAAGAAGTCAGCCCATGACTGAATATTTTGTTAGCCAATACACATATCTTAATGTGAATTACATATTTTTTTCCAGACTGCTTAAATAATAACATCCTAAATTTGTAGCATTATGTATTTTAGGGAGCTTAGGGCACACAGGAGATGTGGATGAGATGCCATTTCATCGTAGGGCACAAGCACACACTCTCACACACTTAATCACATTATGGGCAATTAAAAAAAAAAAAAAATCAGCGGCTGCATTATGTTCCTACATCGAAGTACCCAAAAAGCAGAGTGAGATGCAAACCCCACACAAACATACCAGTGGAGATTCAAATTCACAACCATGCAAGTCGAGGCAACAATGCTAACAGTGAGCCACCGTGCCTAATCTAAAATATAAACAAATGCTACAATAATTTATAATATTAGATATTTTATTTTACAGACAGACTTTGATACGAGATCACAAGCAAATTTTAACACTAGTATCATGCAAACTCTGAATGCATGCAATATCACACGTTCATTTTTAAATAAAAAAATAGGCTTTAAAAAAACAAACCAAAAATAACCTATCCCACATCTCATGCTGCTAAAGGCTTTCTCTTTTTTTGACAGTACATAAGGGCAAAAACGCTCTGCAGACAGTCATTTTTAATTGCATGTAATTACATACAATGAACAAGCATATATTAGTTATTATTGACCAAGCATTCAGGATTGGTTAGTTTACATTGCTTGGTTGTTAGCACCAAAACGCTAGTATAAATGCTCACTAACATTTAAAATCATTAAAAAAAAATCAATTTATTTTGCTGATCAGGTAAAGCCATTTTCCTCAACGCATATTAACATATTTAACTTTTTTTTTGTTCATTACACACTGTTATACTCTGAGTGTACAATGTACTAAAGATAGAGTGCTTTGGTGAGGCACTAATTTGCATTTTTAATGACACACATGCCAGAATGGCACATAATGCCATCTTTAGAATCGGCATGCCACAGTAGCACCCTCTGGTGGCAGCAAAGACCATATAGGCAGTGTTAAGTTATCTCTTGTACTGTTTTTAGTGTAACGCATCCTTACAGATTGACACGCAAAATCATTATTCTCATGAATAACTTTTCATGCAAGTATCTTAAGTTTATTATTTTTGATTTCACATTAACAAACCAAAAACAGGAATCTGTTCTGACACTCAGCACTTTGAAGCAGTCATGAATGATGAGAAGGGGAAAATGCTTTCTTTTCTCCTGAAAAGCATTCTGTCCATTGAACAAAAATCATTGTTTTAGATTATCAAGAATTTAGAGAAAGGGAAGGACTAAATTGCACAGAACAAGGCCCCAGTCAGGAAGTAGGACCAGAAGACCAGAGTCCACCTCGGCACCTCAGCAAAGCTTCCTCCAAGCTTTGTACAGTGAAACAAAGCACAAACATTTCCCTTCACTTTGCCTGCTTTAGCCATTCAGAGCTTCCAATTAACACTGGATGTCCTTAGTGAGATCAAACATGTGCAATTATCTGCTGGGACTTTGATGGTGCAGGCTCCCATCATTTCAACTGACTGCACCCTACAAAAAAACATTTATTGACAGTCTGTGCACGGCACAACGAATCAGGACAGTGTTTCATGTCGTCCCTTTTGCAGTGCAACACAGCCATAATGAGAAGACTTGGGTCATTTCACACAAATTCCAATACACAATGCTGCCAGGCCATTGCTAATGCCCAGTGGAGGTTTGCCACTTTTTCACAGGGTGAGCAGAGGCAGGCAAATCTGCTCCTCGACATAAATGTGTCAAGTGACTTATTAGGCTTCTGTTGAAATGCACATGCAAGAATCCGTGCATCCTCACTAGATAAACATGTGCATATGCACGCACCGACAAGTAAGATCATCTTCTCTTTTTCTTTATTCCACTAAAATACAATCCAGGGTTACAGGATCGGTGGTAGGCTAAATCACAAGGGTACAGTGTCTTACAGAAGGCAAGCGGGCCAGGTTCAGACATCAGCATTTGTGGGCTCTTGACATGATGTGACAGCACGACTATAACTCACCAAATCCTGCATTTTGGGCCACTTTCCTGCCTTGCCTATTTACAATGCTTCAGTGGAGATTTCTTTATTTCATCACAGACAATAGCCCTTTTCTTTATAGCTCCCTCAGTCTCTTTTTCCCTCTCACGCAGACACACACATATGCACGCCTGCACGGACACACGCACGCACACTCGCTCACTGCCGTGCGCATTTTGATGGTAATTAATGACATCAGTGAGAAGCGGGATGAAGAAAAGCGAGGTGCGTTTGTTTGCTGCGCGGACCGTGGGAACCTCGAGGCTCTTGAGGGTGGCGAGTCAGGGGGCTGGAACAATACTAACGCTGTCGCCTTTCACCCAAACACCCCCCTCTACGGTATACCCCCCCCCCCTCCACACACACACACACACACACACACACACACACAATCCCTGAGATTCTCCTATCCTCTCCTCCTTGTCCTAGATTCCCAATCTCTACACTTTCTTATCCTGTGGATTTACTGCCCTCTTTCTGCCTGGTGCTGCAGTACAAACCCAACATACAGATTTTGTTGTCCCACAAAAAAAGCAGATTAAGATAAAAGTTCATTTGCCCTACTGCTGAAGAGCATTACCTTAAATAAGGCATGCAGCATCCTCTTCCTTCTTTCATCTTGGCTCCATCACAGCACAGCTGCCTTTCTGGGTCACAGTGTGATTTTATGAGCAATGGTAGGAGGATGAATGGAGTATGTCAATCAAGAGCTGTCCAGTGGGTCAGCTACACTAATAACCTCTCAGTCCACCTGATGGTCCACAAGAGGAGAACAGCATTTTCCCACCCCCCATTCCCTGGGCTCTTTAATAACAGGGTTTGCACTAGTGCAACGTGGCACCTATGTAATCACCTCTCACACTTCCTTTTACAGCATCATGCCGATAGCTGTAATTACACCCTTTTAGAGGCTTTGCCACTGAGCTGAACATGAACGTGTATGGTGGTTACTAAAGATGACATAGAAGGATCCTCTCAAAAAAATTTATTTCACTTACAGAATTTTCCATGCCATAGGTGCCTTTGAAGAGCCTTTTCCAAGAGTAGGAATGAATAAATTGTATGTATGGTATATGATGAGACACACACACACACATTATATATATATATATATATATATATATATATATATATATATATATATATATATATATACTTTTAGAGGATTATAATATGTTAGCTATTTTGCACCAATGGAGAAAGTATCACAGCTCACAGACTATTTAAATATATACATTGTGCTTCAGAACATATTAACCTTAATTGCATTAATATATGGACAAATAATGAAATTATAGATCTTTTCAGTTATACATGAATGCTTTGCATATTTGCATATTTTACAGCATAGAATACACTATGGTATAAGCAATAAAGATTTTTTAAAATCAGAGCAAATGTCCATAAAATCAGGGGCCCATGCTATATAAGTCTAGTTTGTGTCTAGTGAATCAGTACTCCCTTATTTGATTTTGACCTTTGTCTGAAATATTTCCCAATACACCACAGGCAGACATTAAGATTGCAGACTGAAAAAGAAACCTGACCAGACAGTCAAGATGTGGAACAATGTGGGCACTCCAGTTATCCCTTTATGATACAACTTATGCTGGAATGTGGCGGCTGTGTTCCCAGACGTGATGTGCATTAATTGGCTGTCCTGACAAAGTTACCCCCTCCATGGTGGAGTTATAGTGCAGTTAGACCGTGGAACCCCTTAGCGTCACTCCCAGCGGCCCCGAGGGGCCCCATGAGTTCTTCACAGTGCTCCATGCGGCGGTATGAATATGCATGCAGTGATAAATGGAGGCAGGCCAGCTCTTGATTGTGATCCATGGTTGGAGCACAATGGTCTCCAGTCCTCTTGCTTTATAGCTTCACTCTGTGAGTATGTGATGGCTTCAATGCGTACTCTGATTTAGATGCATGGGAATGGCACAGCCTCTCCCTACCCGAGACATTTTCTGTCTACCTGGGTGGGTTTATGCCTCTTTAACAGTCTAGAGATACTTACTGGTTAAGCACATTTATATAAAGGGAAAGGGAAATGTGTTTACAATACATTGTGGTTTCCTTTTGATTTGTATCAGCTACCATGGTGAATTCAAATGACAAAAGACAATTACAGAGTCTGAAACTATTGACCATGAGCCTCTTATCAGGTCAACCTTCTATCATTTAAAAACACTAAAATAATTTTGGAATTATTTTCAATTTAAAAAGAAAGAAAAGGTTTTAAAACAACTCTAATATAATAAGGGGTGTATTGTACATAATGAATAGTTATTTATAATAAGCTTAAACATTATTTTAGTGTTTTTGAATAACTTGACCATTTGAAATGGAATGTTTGTACTCTTACAAGGAAATTTATATATATATATATATATATATATATATATATATATATATATATATATATATTACACATCAATGTATGATATACATCAATTAGTCACATAGGTTTACCAGACAGTGAAGTTTATCAGTGAACACTTTATGGAAAACATCAGGGACAACTGACCATAACAGCCATATCTTCTTTTTAAACATTCCAACGCAGACCTAGTCAACTCTTTAAAGTTAACTTTTCTGAAAAGGCTTTCCATAAGATTGTAGAGTGTGGTTGTGAGAATGCGCCTATCTATCCATGTAAGCATTTATAATGTCAAAATATTATTATATAAAAATATTATTAATTATTCATTATTAATATTACTTAACATTTTGCAGTGTTTTGATACTTCAGTTGCATTTGGACCTTGTATTAGTGTCCATTACTGTCAGAAACAGTCAACATGAAACTCATGAAAAAGATCTTTCATTTGCCTGCACGAGGATGTTGCACATTCGGAAGTGATGAAATCCAACACACCCACATTCAGCCAGCCATGCCGGCATCTTCCCTGCAATGCCCACTAAGTGACTATAGAGGATCCTGGTCCCACTCAAAAGAAAAAAGCAAAAAAAAAAAGACCAAGCTGTCCATGAGCTTCTGTCAGGAAACAGAGATGTGTGGACCAAGGTATCTAAGCAGCTATAAGGCATAACATGCACTTCTCTGCTCGTCAACCTGCCTAGCAACCGACATCAAGTGACAGAGAAGCTTCATCCCTAGCAACGGGAGCCAAGAGATGGGAAGGCCTCACACCTTAGCAACAAGAGCCTTGAAGCTGAGAAAGGCACTTCTCTGGGCATCTCAAAGGAAATGTCCTTCTCCCCACCCATCCCACAAAACAGACCCCCCCCCAATGGGTGTGAAGTTCATCCAATAGCTCTGAAAGGACAGCCCTCTCCGACTCAGACACTTGTCAAATGAGGAAAAGAAAGGGGGCAGATACTTGGTGGATAAGATCATGACTAATCTGTTGTTCCTTACTGCTGAGATCCATCAGAGTCTCCAAAACAATTTGCTGGTTGGGGTGCATACAGATGACTGCCTGCAACCAACACCTTCATAGAGTATGAAAAACGAAAAGAGGGAGTAAGCATGGGGGAATCTATGTAATTCCTTTATTCAGAATAGGAGAAATGTGGGAGGTGTTGAACTCACAAAAGGTTTTTCCATTTCTTTTCAGGATCAAGTTGCATTTAAATCATATTTTACAATTTAGTGCACAATTTAAAATAGTTAAATTCTTATATTCCTCTATGCTTCTATTTTCAGGATGATAATTTTAAAACCAGCTAAAAACAAACTAAAAATATATATAGCAAACTCATATACATTTTTTTTCCTGATGCGTTTTTATGGGTGAATTTTACACATGGTCTCAGTTAGGGTAGCTCTTACCTTACATGCTGTTTCAAAATGCAACCAAAGCAACCAGGTGGTGAGACAGAAGGAGGGATGCAGTCCACTTCTGCTCCCTTTTGTTTCACAGCCACACTTTTCAGCCAACCCATTCTTAAGCCTCTCCTAACCAATTTTCTTTATTCTGTCAGGTAACCACCCTTTTTTCTGACCATTGAGGAAAGCTAATCTTTGCCTGTCTCTGTCAGATAACTGAAGGGTCTGCCAATCAGTTTATTCCAATCAATTAGGCCTCTTTTGGCCAGAGTCCTGGCTTAGCAGATCTAGCCATAATCAGTGGTTTAACCTCATCATTAGCTGTAATTCTAGCCCCGATGTGGCTTCAATTCCATAATCTTAGGCTCTGTCTTGACTGGTGGTGACTGGTAATGTGGTGCCTTGGGCAGGAAAGGCTGCCTTCTCTTTATGTAGAGCAGATGCTTTTCTCTATTGATTCTATCCATCGTCACCTCAAGATCTCTTGGGTTGAGAGAAGACCTGAGGAACAGAGGAACAATCCTGTGAAAGGAGGTGTGAGACCAGCAGTAGATGTGTTAATGAGGAAAAAGGAAGTTAAATTAGCAGTCTAAAACCAGCACTGAGCAAGACTGCGCGCTGTATAGCAAACGTTTTCGTGATGACTTCATACAAGGGATCAGTCATCTCTATTCTATAGACGTCAAATGTGGATCCTCTTTTGAGTGCTTAAAATGTGCATTCTGTTCCATCACATGGTTGAACACCTCTCCAATTCTTTCCTCTTTAACTTGTCAATCAAGTTCTACAACTGACTGAAAAGGCAAATAATCAGCTTTTTGAAATTAGTCGCCATTATAGTCCTGTTACGTCCCTCCCACTCTTTTTTCGCAAGATGCAATGCAGGTGGATCCTCTAATTAGATGGATCTTTTAATCCAAACCCCAAACGTTCCTTTCCAATTGTTCAGCCAACATCCCTTTCATTATAGGCTCGATCCCTCTACTTTTGTGTCCAAATCAACAAGACCCATGCTTCCAATCATTCAACTATTTCTACTGACACGTTACACATGGGCTTACCCTCATCATTGTCCGTAGGGTCATGCTCCAGTGTATTAGAGCTGTTGACCCTTACAAATGGATTCATGTCACATCAAGACAGGCTTGATTGGGTTTTAACAAGGCCCAGAGTTCCTGGCCTGAATAGAAGATGAATGAATATAAAGAGAAAGTAGATGTGAGGAGAAATTTGAAAAATCCAACACACGAAAGACTGGAATGTCTTCTCTTCTTAATGAGAGAATGTACCCAAAAGTTTAGTATGACTTAGGCTTTGAACTAGCATACTTTACCACGTCTGATGTACTGTACATAAAGACAGAAATTCTGAGAAGAACCTTTCATACTTTCTGAATATGTAATCTAGATCTGAACCTTAGTACAGCTCTTTACTGGCATGCCACTTCCCTGGATCTGTTGGCATGTCCACAAGTAAAGACCTCTTAAATACACTCTTGGAAAAAACTATTTTTCATATTTTTCAAGGGGCTCAAGCCGTTAAGTATTTTAAAAAAACACACACAAAAAACACTCAGAAACATTAACTGAATGCGATAATTGCCACATTCTTTGCAAATAAAACAGAAAAAGTCAAAAACAACTTAGCAATTTTAGTGCAAAATAACCAACAATGTCAGTACGGTGTAAAAAGATCTGTCAGGCCAGATGTACCAATCATCCTACACCAATCAACCCCTCAAAGTGATATAATTATCAGGTCAGGAGGGGAACGGCTGGTGCATAAAAGACACCACCTTTCTCCTACCCCCTACTCATAGCCCACCATTATACCCCACCAACAACAGGCCAATTTGTCCGCGAGGCCCCTTGTGCCCACACTCCCTGCCGAGTTATTTAGCTCCTCTCCTGCACTTCAATGGCAGGTACTGATTAGAGGGGCTGCAATCTCCCTCCCCTTCTCCAAAAAAAGAGGGAGAGAGAGAAAAAACTAACCCCCTTCTTCCAGGCAATCTTTAATCTGATTACAGGCTTTCTACAGCTTTTCAGACAAGACCAGCCTTGCGGGACAATGGAAGACCAAGTGGTTTCACACACAGCCTCTGAGCTATGTGATCCAAGTGTGGAAACTCTGGGTGCTCTCCATCAGCTAGTAGTCTCTTTCAGGTTACACTATAGATGGGTCAGCCCACCTGTCGCACAGGGTCGGGAGGGGGGATTAACAAGGACATCTCTGTTACAGGGTCAGCCCCCGTCATTCCATGCAAAACCTGCCCTCCCTCCCTCTTTGCATCCCCTGCAGACATGTTTGATTAAGAAGAGGAGATCTGACCCAGGCGCCTTCGCTTTTAGCCCACTTGGTTTGGTGCTTCATGTTCTTCCTCTAATCCACGGGAAAGGACCCAAGAAACGGTCCAAATTCTGGCCTGCCCAACACAAACCCCTGCTGTCTATCTCATTTGTACCTTGTAATCCTTCCCAAAAACCTGCATATCCTCCTGTCATGTTTTTTTTTTTTTTTACCTTTGCTTGACTTCCTTCATGAAAGGATTACAATTGGAGAATTCACTGCAGAGAGTCACTGCAGAATGGTTAAGCTACATTCTTAAAGAGAAAAAAAAGATTCTTTATGGATTCTTTACAAATATATCCATAAATAACCTTTTTTCTCTTTAAGAATATCTATCTTAAAGAGATAGATCTATCTATCTATCTATCTATCTATCTATCTATCTATCATCTATCTATATGCTATCAATGCAACAGTTACCTCCACAGTGGTCAATTATATTTGCATCTACATAAAAACAGAAAAAAAGACAATTAAATGAATAATTTCTGCTTAAAATTATAAGTAATGCAGAACCACAGGTGAAACACAGAGTGGGTGCATGTGTAGTTGCATATTCTCTGATTGAGGGTAGTCTAGCTGGCATGTATGGAATGCTATAATAAAAGAGTGTCAGCTTTGATTAATTAGTGGTTTAATTGTATAATTTAAATACTTTTTTAACTCACTGAATAATGAAGGTGGTATACCTTGTGATAATGGTGGCCAAGTTATCCATTTGTTAGCCTAGTTGGAAGTATGGTTAACTGGTTGGCTAGCTTAACAGAGTAGTTGTTCTAGTTACATTTCTCACATATTTAAATCAAAGTTTACTGTGGTTACAATAATATAATATATATAATTAATTAATAAATACATTTTGGTTAAATGTATAATGAAGAAGGGTTTTCTTTGTTGCAATGTTCTTGAAGGAAAATTTTACTGCTCGAAGCTTGCTCTTCTATAACCTGGGAGATTTAAAACTTGAATTCTCGAGCATCAATTTAGTCTTGATTTTGTCTGATATGGTTCTAATGTGCTTTGTCTAAAATTCCCCAAGAGAAATAGATGAGACGGGATAATTAGCAACAGAAGTCGTCCTTGAGACATAAGGGAAGTAAAATTGCTAAGCTCCATTCAGTGTTATTAATTTCCTTTCAAAAGAAAATGAGCATATATGTATGCATATGGTAAGGGTCTGTACACATTACATCAAGCAATGAATACTTCCCTTACTGGAGATATATTCATCACTTCAGTGACAGTTTCTTTCTGGGTCAAGTCGTAAGCTCAATTCCCGATCTGATCACTTGAGGGTGAAGCCCCAACAGTGGCAGCACAGCAGCACTGAGTCTCAAACCAGAGACTCCCTGATCAGAAGGCCAAGACCTAACCTACCAAGCTACCCCTGCCTGGCACATTTTTATATACACTATACTGCACTGTTAGCCTGTTGGCCTCATAAATCTGGCCAGGACCTTAAAATTATAACCTATAGGGATTTCAAAAAGTGAAGCATTTTGAAAATTTTAATGATCTTACAGTTATTAATGATTACATAATAGATCTATGTTGTGTGAAGGATTAAGAACTGGTAAGAAATGTTTATACAGAAAACTATTTTTCTTTGACAGCTAGCCTGCAGATAAAACTTATTCTTATTCATTCATTCACTCGCTCTATTGCATTACTTTGGCCAATATAGCACTTTTATTTTTAAATTTACAATGTCAAATTTATATTCATAATACCTAACAAATCATTACTATTTACACAACATCATTACACAACAATATCATAACTGAATAATATCAAGTAGAATGCTTAAGGTTCTTCATAGAAAATTGATGCAGCAAGGGTGCAACATCAAAATCAATAATTTTGTCATTTAGCCTACAAATATAACTCAAAATTAATTGTTAAAAAAGTAAATAAGCATATGTATAATAAAGTCAGATATTGCTGAAAAAAAGTAAGTCTCAATGGGACTTCAGTGAGAGCTTGCAGAAAGCTCTTTATTTGCTCTTTCTGCATGAGATGCATAAATAAGGGTGTGATTTGAATCGATTCCATATACAGCCCATATAGAGAGTTCACTGATTTTTCTGAAGATGAGAATGTTTGAAGGGAGCACTTTAAAGAACGCTAATTTGAGATGTCTTTTCTAGAGAAAAAAAATGAGTGACAGAAAACATATGCCATCTCCTTTTTTTTTTTTCTTTGTTTGTTTTATGAGTTTCCTTATAGATGTCTAGAAGGACATAAATAATACATTTTTGAGATCTCTTTTCTAATTTTTCTTTTCTCTGGGTTGACTGACCTGTTAGAAGTTGCTAGTATATCAAAATGTTGGATTTTGTTGTATTCTATGCTCAACCCTGATCTTAAACCTACATGTCACTAGTGTGGAAAAAATACACAAGAATTAGCAATATTTTCGAAGAGGCCTGCTCATTAGCATATACAGGTGACATTCAAGTCAAATGAAGGCTTTTAATTGTGCAGAATAATAGAACACAGTTATGAGCGTAAAAACTACCTTTATTTCTCTTTCATTAGTGTTTGGATATACTCACTTACCCATATACCTATACCGCCTTATTCTGTATACAGGTGTCCTATCCCAGTAGACTTAGGGCGAGGTGGGGTGGTGTACACCCTGGACATGGTGCCAAGTCATCACAGGGCACACACTGTGCCAAGCCACTGTGCCATCTGCTTTAATGCAATCAAGGACAAAAAAGATTTCAGTACACTGGAACCATAATTAAACTGCCTGCTTCATGTCTGAAACAGTGGCCTCCAGAAACTCCTTTATTGGCCCAAACATGTGAAATCACTTGGAGCAAGGTCAGGCCTGTACAGGGCATGCTGCAATAATTCCCAGATTAGTTCCTGTAATATGCAAGTGGTGTTTGTGAATGCTTGTGTGTACCGTTCCTCCAGTTCTCATCACTGTACTGTGCGTGAAGGCTTCTGTACCCATCATTTGTTTTTACCCCTTCATTCATGAGATATTTTAGTAGGTCCCAGTTTGACTTGAATCCCCCTTGTATATGCCATTTTGTGTTTTCATGTTTCACTTGCATTTCACATGCATTTCTTTCCTTATTTTTGCAGCTTCCTTTCTTTCCTTATTTTTACTTCATACCACCTGATGGTTCCATTTGAGGTCTACTGTATATACTCCTGAAAATACTCACTCACTCACTCATCATCTATACCGCTTAATCCTGTATTCACGGGGGCCTGGAGCCTATCCCAGGAGACTTAGGGCACATGGCAGGGTACACTTTGGACAGGGTGCCAATCCATCGCAGTACTCCTGAAAATAATCTTTCATAATTTTTCTATATGGCTCAAAAGTGTTTCCACTATTGTTACAAGTCAAATTGAAAAATCACGTGATCTTTATTAATTTCATTATTTGTACCTATCAAAAGTAGGAGCCAAATATTTGTTCTCAGCACACATTCACCTTGAAAATACAAATGTGACTATTACTTACAGATGCATGTAATATCTGCTTACGATTTGGCTGTCACTTATTCACAAGACCCTTATGTGTATTTTAAGTCCATTAAAATGTCATGGGGATTGATCAGGAAATAACCCTATTGACCCAGTTTGACCCCTCTACAAGAAGCAAATTTCCATAAGAATAGTGGAATTGAGTTGGACCTGAGGGTGACCAACAGGCTTAACACCAACCGATTTACTTGGGAATTTAATTCATTATTCACATTGAATATTAAGTCATTAAAATATTTTAGTTTGTATTAAATGTAATTATTTTAATTAACGTCAACACACAAGCGGAATTTTAAGCTTAATTTGTCTGCACTCCACTTGTAATATGTCTCTCTTTAAATAAGTATCCATAGATACTTATTTAAAAGAGAAAGAGAGAATGAGAGAGAGAGAGAGAGATGTAAGAAATAAAGTAACATATCACAAAGGGCATAACATACAGCAACCCACAAATGCAAAACAATGCAAACATCATGCTTTAAAGTGAAGTAAATTCTCCATCAAAAAAGGGGGATGACGCACCACCTGCGGAAAACACATGCATGAGGGCTGCAGGCTAAAGAGTGTGGTGTTGAGCCATTTGCCCTTCGACCTCAACAGTGTTCCATGCACTTAGCTAAACAAACAGTTTAGGAGTCACACAGGGGCTGAACAGCTGGCATAAGGTCAAAACAATAAGGTGACCACTTTAAAACACATGTCATTGTGCAAACCCTTGTAGCGACAGAGGGCCAGAAAAAGAGAAAATAACAGGGTCCAGCAAGTACCTATTCCACCCAAACTGTGGGCTTTGTCTCTTTTCTATAGCCTGATGCATTGGTCTAACTATTTTGGTCACAAAAACTGCAGAAAAATTCTCCCTTTTCCTATAATATTTATTATTATTATTATTTTATTTCAGATTTACAACTATTTAGTTGGCAAAAACATGACTGAATGTCAAATATAGTGTGAATAGTTTATATCGACTAGAAGCAACTCATTTACTCATGGATTTAACTACAGTACTGATTTCTTCTGGTCATAGTATAATGTTAGAAATTATCTGAATCTCTTAAAACTTTGCCAGTAAAGGAACAAAACCTTGAACAATAAATCAGATTAAAATATAAACTATACATTACATCGCTTTTATTTTACTTATATATTAAACAGAGATCGATTGTGTGCAGACAACCATGGATGATAAAACAAATAAAATATCACTTAAAAGGCATATTTTTGCAGGTCACTACATTTCCTAATTGACAAAAGTTCAATTGTTTATTTCTGTAACAAACTGTACAACAACAACAAAAAAAAAACATCAATACAAGAAAAAAGAATAAGATGCATCCATAAGTCATCTTGACAAATGAGCATTTAATCATATTGGAAGTTTAGTACTGTCTAAAGACCTGATGTTGGCAGTGTTAAATTTATGTGTGAAGGTAAACAAATCAGGCAATATTAATCCACATTACAGTTACTTCAAATGTAGGCCATTAGATATTTAATTTAAACAAATATTTTACTTTCAAAAAATATACTTTTAACCTTCATCTTTTGTATCTTTAGTATTTATCTTTTACCTGGTATGAGTGGTTTAATTAACAACCTTTAGTTAACTTTTAGACTAGTGGTCATCATGAATTATTTGCCTACTTTTTAAAGTATATTAAATGAATGCTTTCAGGTGAATGATACATACCCGGTACATTGCTGTGCAAAAATTAAAGATGACACATGTTTAAAACATACAGTACATAAATTAATTAATTGTTTTTTTGCATTACATGTATGTTTTGTAAAAGTGGTCTTGAATGTTTGCACAATAATGTACAGAATTACACAGTAATAATATTCTAGGAATACATTTTATTTATTTATAGTTTGTATCATTCACTTGAAAGCATTTAGTTAATATACTTTAAAAAACTAGGTACAGTATGAACAGTCATACACAACTTCTTGTGCATGCACATTACAGTTATTTACACTCCCATGCACACCCACACTATGCATTCTGTACTATTTATATACTCTGTATATTGCTGTCTTTATTTAATCTGTCCATTGCTTGATGGTTGTGTATTTACTGTATATGGTGTATTGACGATATGTTCATTGATATATTTGTTATGATAATATAATTGTTGTATTTCTTGAGAGTCACCAACTGCTAGAATCAAATCCCATATACTGTCCCAATAAATCTGATTCTGAATGTGTTCTGTGAAATCTGATTTTTTTTTATTTTTTTATTTTAGCAGGCAAATATTAAAGTTTAGTTTTATAAATATTTACAATTAAATATTTACAGATGTCATGCTTTCAAACACATTTGTGTATTGAAGAATAATAGGAAAACAACATGACCATTAGGAAGTAACAACAATATAAATTCTATAAATATTTAATTTATGATTAAACATTTATATAAAATTTTTATGATTACTGACACATGTAAATATTTCCTACTACTGTTTATCACCAAACAACTAATACGTCCTGAATGGTCATTTGGACTGTGACTGTAAATAATCTATCCTATTCATTCTTGTTTTTTGTTGTTTGTGTGATTGTTTGTTTTACAATGGAAATCAAAAAGTACCGTATAAAAATATTATTAAGGATATTTGTAATATATCCCGAATAGTCAAGTTAGATGAGATTATATTCAGTAGTCAGTGGTTATGTACCGCCACCTTGTGGTGGTTTAAGGTAACGTGACATACCAGTCGGCATTAGAGTTTTCTAAAATTGAGTATGGGGGTTGCTCTTTATTCTTAGGCAGCTGCACACAAAAACTAACCCAATATAGTGCAACCTAACACTTATTCTAACCTCAATGACATTTCCTCTGTTATACTTGAGTCAAGAGATTTGGTTGATGTTATAATACACATCAAGTAATTTGAGGTTATCTGACACTTTATAGCAGACAAAATGATGGATAGATAGCTTTTTACCTATTTCCTTAGTGAAACCTTTTTTGTCCAGCCAGTGTGTTTCCAACAGTCCCTCCTGGTTGGGTCAAACACACACACACACACACACACACACACACACACACACACACACACACACACACACACACACACACACACACACACTTACTGGTGGTATATGTACTGTATTGCCTATTATTGGCCATAATAAGAGATATATACATGGGTCATCTGAAGGACTCCCTGGGTTCCTACTGTTCTTTCTGACAATGTTCTCATGAACAAGGATTTTAATAATCTGGTAGAAGCAAAGAACAAAGACAGCCGACAACTTAGACAGCCGAAATTTAATATTTTTTTCTATGCTACAGAAACAAAGTAATGAAGCAATACAAACACAACATAGCCAAAGAAATAGTTAACACAAAATTTAACACACCATAGCCAAGGAAAGACATATGAAAAAGAGAACTCAAGAGAACACAGGAGAAACCAGCAATGAATGAGCCATAGGGCATGATGATAAACTCAGTTAATGTACCCAAAGTATGTAGATACCAGACCATCACAACCAGTTGTGCTTGTTGAACATCCCTTTCCATGTTAATGTCAGGCAAGAGTTTGGGGAAGACCCACAGTCATTTAAATTAATTTCAGGTGTCAAGGTCAAATTATACAGGAGTAATCTACAAGTACACAGTTACAGTATATTATGGGCTCACATAATGTAACTTTTTGTACATTATTAATGTATCTAATTCAGCTAATCAGTCCTTCAGCAACATCTGAATATAAAAGTAAGGTGTAAAATATTTGGATACAACATAAAATATTTTAAAAAATCATGTAAAAAAAAAAAACTGTGTCTTTGTTTTGCTGCATACTTTTTTATATAACATGTTCTCATACAATTAGTGCTGCTTCTAGATTTTTTTGTCGTAAGCCAGAAGGCTTGGCATTGGAATGGCAATTATTTATTTATCACAATCACAATCATAGGTGAGGCTTTGAAAATTTCCACGTGTAACGTGCTCCACGTTGAGTAAAGGCCATAAGGTGTCTCAAAAGGATAGATGACCACAGGGTCTACAGCCCATAGCAATGCTACAGGGGGATAATCATGAGTAATTGTATTTCTTCTGAACATGCAAAATGTTCAAAATAACTGAATGTAAATGTAAATGTAAAATAGATATGATATGACATGCAGCCTGTAATTTCAACGCTTATTAAGACTATAATATGCTTAGTCCAGTTCGAGAATTGCCAACCAGTGACACCATCATGTAGAAGAATGAGGACAGCATACTCTTCTACTGCATATAACAAGATTACCAACAGAGCTCACACAATCAGCTGAACAAAAAAAATCCATATTTGATTTTGGAACCTTTCCATACGGAAGTCAGCAAAAATGAAAGTGAAAATAAAAAAAGACAACTCAGATGGGTACTATGAATTTACTTTCCAGAGTGTTCAGTAATTCCAGTTTATCTAGCTAACCTTGGCCAGCTCCTCTGGCACTGATCTGGCAGTAAAAATATAACAGTGGCGGCCAAAAGTGAAATTCAATATTTTAATGACATTCTCAAATCACGACAGTTAATATAATATGAATAATTTGTTATTTTGTGCAATGAAATTGCTGTACAGCAATTAATATTGAGTAAGAAGTTTATTTAGTATTCTTTTTGGAACCGACAGGGCATAGAGTCAAAAAGACGTCTGCAATATGCTGGTGTCACTAGTTTGTGTATAGTAAGTACATTTTACATGCCTGATTGATTGGTTAATGAAGATCACAGACAGAAACTTGGCACAGAAGTTCAGAAAGTAAAGTCCTGCCACATATTTGTTCCATACAGTACCTAAATCAGCTGATTCTAATTAGCACAACTGTTCAGCCAGATAGGATAGGAATAATTAGTGACATTACCTGTTTAGTGCACAGGGAGGACTATAATACGTGGCACAAGTTGCCTTAATATGTTCATGCCGCCACGGTATATAGTGCAGATAATATAAGTGCAGAGAAACATATAATTAGCGCAATCCATAAAAACTAGCTCTAGAAACACGAACAAGAACTTGGCTCATTAAAAAACACACAACAACAAAGTGAACACAGTAGATGTTAGACAAATGCTTTGTCCTGTTCCACAGTGTATTTTAAACAGTAGTTGCCGCATACAGTAAGTGTGCGCTCTGGGAACCCTCTATGAAATTCTTCCATTTAGAACCAGACATCACTTTCTCTGTGCGTAACTCTGGTAATGCAAGCACCTCAGATACCCGTTGTTCCTGTTTCACACTACAGAAATATTCAAACAAAAAAATTATACTTTACAAAACATATAATGTTGAAAAGTATATATGTGAATAAATGTGATTGTATGTGATGTAAATCACTTTAAAGTACTATTATTTATTTATTTATTTATTTATTTATTATTCATATGTTGTCCTTGATTGTAATGAATAATGAGTCTTCATAATGATCTTGTGGGAGTTCCATGCATGCAATAAGTGCTACAAATGGCAACTTAAATATTAGTTCTCATATGACATCAATGTGACTCAGGTGTGCGTGACCTCTTGAGTTTGGTATGGGCTGAATCGTAGTGTAGTTCAGTAACACTTTGAGCACTGACATAAACAAATGAAAAATGGAACAAGATAAATGCTCCAAATCAACCTCTTCTTCAGCAGGGGAAGAAATATTCAGGACACTTGCTACCATTCTTTTATGGTGCACATGACAGTATACTTAAAAATAAACATAATTCAATTGAAACCCCTTGAAAATCCCTTGAAGTTATAAAACATGATAGAACATTTCTTAATTGAGAAGCTCAAAATATGCACAGTGGATGGTTAATTCTTTAGTTTCGTGTGCTTGTGTGGGAAGTACTAGTGATGCAGGTTTCTGAAAACTGCCAGAGTTCAAAAGAAACAAAAGTTTTGGCTCTTCTCCCAGACAAATGATGTATGTCAGTTATTTGACTGACAGACTCGTTTCAAATTACATTGTTTTACTTATTGCTGAGAGCGACCATTGAAGTTAAATGTTAAACAAAAAGCTCAGATGTCATTTACTAAAATTACATTTGGTAGAGGAACCTGCAGACATGGCTAATTTGTCAAATAGTCTAAGCATGTTTAATCATATATAAGTGGTATAACTTTCAGCATTGGAATTTAGCAAACTAATATTGTAGTAGCGTTTCCCTGCATAACTGTGTCCATAACTGTGTCAGCTGGCATAAATGTTTTTTTTTTTTTTGAGTCCATCATTTTGAAGTCTGACAGTTTTTTTGGTGTGTAGACACTTTTGTTCTTAAAAAAGGAAATCAGTCACCTGGCTAGACCTCCAGTTTCCTCTTTTACAAGAATTAGTATTGGAGTCAACAATAAGAACTAGTTTAATGGTTCTAACAATATAACACAAAGTGTTCATTGTCTATGGGGTCACTCACTAGCTCTGAGCCCCATTCAACACTTTTAGGATTGTATAGAAAGCACATTTTACAGCTAGATGAAAGATGCAAAATAGACATACAAATCATTTTAGGCTGTTCTGAAGACCAAACACCAGTCCAACAAACCCTTCAACAAAGCTGTTAGCAAATTTTATGTTCAAAGGAATCAAAAGAAATGCACATAAAGACTAATGTAGGTGTTCAAACGCAAGTTGAGAAAACCCATCAACCTAACTGCCAGGGAAAATCTGATTTGATTGTGCTTCGGTAACATACAATTAAAAATAATTCTCATTATAATTAAAGTTCTCATTATACCCTATACATATAGTGCTATAAACATTCTAGCATGCTTCAGCTAGACTCATTATCCCTCAAGGTAAATGTAAGATATGCATGAAGATGTTCTCCGTCCTAGCACCCAGGTGGACTCAGCCCTCAGCTGGACTATTATTTAACATAATAATTTATTTTAATAATGAAATAGTCATTTAGTCACAATATTCCGCTCCATTTTAATATAATTTATTTGCACAAAAAAAATCTAAACTGTATTACGTACGTTTGCGTTCGTGTACGCGGGGCGTCGGACAAACGAGTGTCTATGTAGGCACGTAAACGTTTGAAAAGCATGTGACCTGAGGCTGAGCTCTGATTGGATCTTTTCAAACCATCCTTCGGCCGCAGCACTCTGCGCCCCGAACCCTCCCACTTTTTTTCTTAGCGAATCAATATTGTTTTTTAAATATTTGAGCTCATGTGATTGGTCCATTCTCAACGAGTCTTTTTCAGTACTTTTTACGGCAAGCGGAGCTGCCTGATTGGATGCGCTGTGAGTCATGCCTTTATGTTATACTAGTAGTAATGATGCTTAATCACCTGATAAATGGCTGTTTACAGACGAATATTAAAAGTTTAATTTTAATTTTGTTTGCGCCCCCCCCCCAACAAAAAATTTGCACCAGCCGCCACTATTGTAAATACTTTTCCAGAAGTCCTAATCCATTTTAAATACTTTTCCAATTTTTTATTTTTTTTATTTTTTTTAAGAAAAATACATTTTAATAAGTATTTAAAATGGACTAGGACTTCTGGAAAAGCAAATGAAAAATATACAGTCCCCTATATATATATATATATATATATATATATATATATATATATATATATATATACTGTAAAGGTCTTGTACTCCCTATACATATGTACTTACCTGTAAAAATAGAGGTACAAAGGTACAATTTGGTATACAACGCATAAAATTGTTGTGCGGAATGAGACTCACTGCAGACATTCGTCTTTGTGACCATTTTTAGACAGCTTGTGGAATCTAGTAATAGTAACAAAGGGGATGGTCTTCCCACACATGGATGAAAAGTCCGTTGTTACACACTTTAACCAATGGTTAGCAAAAATTACTTGCTCTGTTAAAGTTTTTATCTAGACTATGGACATGAACTGTACTAGAAGACAACATTTTCATAGAACTGCACTTGAGGAAAAAGTCAGCAAGATGTTCAATACACAAACGGTCCTTGAAGTTTAAAAACTGTCCAGACATGTGACAGAAACTTCTCAGAGTTTCGACTAGAGCTCATGCTCCAAAACCGAAGATAAGTCTTGAACTTAGGTTATAAAAACAAGGATATAAAAATGGGAGGGAGGTGCTTTACACACCCTAAACAGTCTTAAATGAACATTGACCAAGAATGAATCACACACACACTGGAAAGAAAAGCTACGATTTCTAACCTACTGTATGTTACATGATTTAAATAAATCAATGTTAAAATTTTTGTCACTTGTATTTTACAGCACAGCATATTCCAACATAGCTGGGGTTAGAACGCAGGCCCAGCCAGGATACAGCACCGCTGGATCAGAAGGGGGGTAAGGGCCTTGCTCAAGGGCTTAACATCGGCAACTTGGCGGTGCTAGGGCTCAAGCACCTAACCGCCTGATCAATAACACAATAACCCACAGCCTTAATCGATTGAGCCACCACTGCCATTATAGTTATAATATGCACTGATTCTAGTAGATTTGTTATAACTTCATAACTTTTCAGGTTAACAAAGGTATGTTGCAAATGCACTTTAGTGTTGTTATGAAAATGTTAAAATGTCTATGGTAATTATTTACATGTACAACTATCTATATTATACAATGATATACTGTAATGCTTTTTGCTTAATACCTTTACTGTCTATTTCTTTTTATAAATGTAGAGATGGTCCCAATATCATGTTTTCTGATTAGCTGATACAATACCCATTTGATACTGTTTTCATAATACTAAATTTTACATTTTAAAATAAAGCACTTCACGGTTACATATGTCGTCTCATGTTCACTTCCAACAAGTTAACATAAGTCATAGAAGTCTCCAAAATGTTTGTTTGTTAATGTTCCTGCTGAAATACCACTCAGAACATACATTCTAGCTTCCCTTCTGGTTCACACCCTCACACACACACACACACACACACACACACACACACACACACACACACACACACACACACACACACACACACACACACACACTGTTTAGTGTCTATAGTTTAATATGCAAATGAGTTACTCCCCCCACACTACCCATCCTTCACGGAAATTGTTTGCTAATTGTTCCCCATTTTTCTTCTTGTTTGAAATGATCTCATGCCAGGTGTGAAATTTAAATGGCATGTTCGAGAACATTTGTTGTCAAAGCTGGAAAAAAAAATAAGAGAGGTAATGTTTCCCCCCTCAAAATTTTTCCAATATGAGCACACACTGGACACTCATGTGAATTTTTTCATAATACAGTAGGTCCTCTTTAAATTATTTTACACAAAATGTATTTATATTGCCATTATAAAACAAATAACATTAAATACATTAAATCAAGACTATCAAAAGTGGGATATTATGGTCTGATGATTTTCCCATCTCTTTATATGTACATATTCCCAGCTCCAGAAAATCCTTTTTTCCTTTAAACCAATTCCAGTTCCAGTGTGGTTTTTTGTTTTTTCCTGGGTGGATCTCCAATACCAGCTCTTGGTATTGAATTAATCGCATCTTAAATTATAAGTAGCATTAAATAAAGCAAATCATATAATGTTTTGCATAATGTAAGTTAGATAATTACCTCCATGAACTCACTGTTAACCCATTAGCACAGTTCCTATATTTTACTATAGGAGGGGGGGAGTTAATTTAGAATTACCAGCCTCAAAAATCAGCAATCAGCAGCACATCAGGTTAGAGCCGTTATGGCTTTACAAAGGATAAGTAGCAGACACATCTCAATATCAAATGTTTAAAAGAGTTTATTGCATATTTTGGATGCCTCCAGCATTGTTTTACAATGTCGAAAGAAATAAAAATCATGAAAGACCATACAATTAAAAGTGTTTAAAATTTTGACTGGTAGTGTATCTGAAATATGAAGTATATTTACAATATCACAGGTTAAGAAATTACTTCTGCAACAAGTTAGCAATTTCTCTGCACTAATGTGCATTTGGGGACTTATTATTGTGCATGAAGGGCTACAAGAGCAAAATGCATGATTACTCATGTTTACTTTAATGCCAGCAGATAATAATAATGCCTGCATACTGCAAATTTACAAAACTAAAAATACAATGACCTCCAAAATCTGAATAAATATTACACAAAAAAAGGAGGCCTCAGCCACAACATTCTGGAGAGCAGATAAAACCGAACAAAACACAAAGCAAATATGCTACCTGCATGTCAATGAGCAAAAATTATATTTTATATATAGAGAGTATGTACAATTTTAGTTTTACGCGTCTACATTCGTATACATATGTAAATAAAACATAAATACATTCATACATACATTCAGCAAAATATGTATTATACAATTATTTTTTACAGATCACCTTGTTTTGCTAGTAGTTTTTCAGATGAAACTGGTTTGATTGTTAGATCTAGCAAAATGCTATTGTGTCTCAGATTTCCTGGTTGCCAAGGCGTCATCCAACTGGTTTCATTCACTGATCTCATATTCATTATGTCTGTGTAGTTTTCCAGATCTGCTTAGCTCTGCTCTATTGTGAAGTTGGACTCCGACCTTAAAAATAATAAAGACATGGTATATAAAACACACAAAGGAACATGAATAAATGATTGGGTTCATTTAGTAATGCTATTTTTAAAATGTAAAATAGCCTCTAAGTTTTTTTTTTGTTGTTTTTTTTTTGTGTTTTTTTTTTTCCAAAATGAAAGTAAATCCAATGTTGGGTATTGTATATTTAATTGTAATTTAATTCACATGGCAGAAATTCATCTGCTTATCGATTTATTGAAAAATTAGGTCTTCAGGAGCTAGTAACATGAGTTTCGACATTGTTAATTATAATGACTACTCAACAGAATTGAAAAAAATCTAATATCATGTCAGATAGCATGTATGTAGTTATGTCTAGAAAGTAAAAGAATTAAAGCCATTGTTCCTTACCAGACTAAATGCTAAGAGTATAAACTTTACTATATTACTTACATACATGTGTCTGGGTGCTTGTTAGCAACATGGTTGTTGTATTCCAGGATTGGCGGGATACTTTCTTCATCTTCAGGTACCTGAATTCAGACACAGAAAAAAAAAGAAATTACTATAAAAATTTATGTTCTGACAGATTTCTAAGCTTCTGTCTTTTTAGGAGACCTAACCATTTAGATGAATTAAAAGACAAACCGATTCAATATAGAATTTTGTAGAATATCGTGTAGTATAGAATCACTCACCTCCCAGTATACTTCATCATCAAAGCAGTTATCATCAGCTGGGTCTCCCCATATAGGCAGTTTCAGAATAAAGCCTGCAAATATTGAAGAAAAAAATAGCCACATCTAAAATTAACAAAACAAAATTAAGAATTTGGAATAATTAAAATCTAAATAGTTTTTACAATAAAAGCAGATATGGTGTTTCTGAAAAAGTAGGAAAACAGAAATAATATTTCCTCCAGCGTTATTCTCATGTAGTTGCTTTTTGTGGCTTAATATGATAGACTGTAATTGGATAAAATAAAAATAAAAAAATTAAAAAGTGTTTGGAAATGTTTTACCAGTTCTTCTTAATTTGCACAATTCTTACATTAACTACTCTCATGAAAGTTTAGAGTTAGAAAGTTGATGGTTTGAGTTTGTGAGAGTTAGGGTAGTTACTTACCCACTATTGCTCCACCTACAAGTCCAAAGGCGATAGCCACGCAAAGACCAGCAGCCTGATAGCCTCCCTGTGTTTGTGGAGACCTTGTTGCTAAATCACCAGTAAATCCAAATGTGTTGATCAATCTGGAATTGAATATATTAATTGTTTCTCATTATCTGTTATACACTCAAAAATGTTCTATGGTTGAGGAAAAACTACTTTTTGTAGTTAACACACACTACATAACCTACTTATGTATTTTTAAATCACACTTACCCATCATATGAATACACAGACTCCCTGGCAGTCGCAGCTGTAATGGCACCTACAACCCCTCCAAGAAGACCTGGTACAGCATGTAGATTGTGTATTCCACAAGTATCCTGGATCTTTAGTCGTTTTTCAAGGAACGGCTATGTGGAGGACCAAACATTTTAGTGCCATTTCTTATTTAGCGGAACTGTCAGTTGTAATCTTATTGCAACACTTACTGTCACCACTAGGTAGCCAAAGGTAGAGACGATCCCGCAGAGGAAGCCGACTATAAGTGATCCATAGGGCGTGATCAGAAACTCAGCTGCAGTTCCCATTGCAACACCGCCTGCCAGGGTGGCATTCTGGATATGAACCTAATTTACAGAGATTTTGCATGTTAAATGTTTGATCGCTCAGGGTTTGAGTGCTTTTCACACATACATTGCCTACAATACACTTTGTGAGGTAAATTACCATGTCTAATTTGCCCTTCTTGGCAGAAAGGCTGGATATGGCAAAGGTGGTTAGCACGCTGGCTGCCAAGGACAGGTACGTGTTGATGGCAGCTCGGTGTTGCCCATCTCCATGATATGCAATGGCGGAGTTAAAACTGGGCCAGTACATCCAGAGGAAAAGAGTGCCTGAAGCAAAAAAAGATTGTAGTCTTAGATTTCGGATCTCATGCTTTAAAAAATTATTTGTTTAAAAATGTATATTTTCTTACCAATCATAGCAAAGACATCAGAATGGTAGACAGATCCATTGAGACGTTTGCTCTGGTTTAAATTTGGTCGATAGAGCATCCACGAAATTGTCAGACCGTAATATCCTCCAAACGCATGGATGACCATGGAGCCACCTGAATCTCTGGCCTGTGGCAAAGTTACAGTCAGATAAGCATAATTAATGGAATTTCTAGAAATTCTATTAAGAAATAGAAATTATGCTTAGTACAGTTTTATAAATGTCTACCAGTGGCACATACATGCAGAAGACTGAGGATTATGTATTCTTCTACTGCATATAAGGTGATTCCAAAAAGAGTTAACACCATCAGCTGTACAGGACTGACTTTTCCCAGCAAAGCTCCATACGCGATTAGGCACCCCGCCACACAGAAGTCAGCGTTAATGAGACTGGAGATGATAAGATAAGAGATGCATTAAAAACAAACATGCCACAGTGTTAACACTTTTCTAAAGCTTTAAAACCAAATTATAAACACAGAGAATTCATTTAAAGTGCAAGTTAAAATATACATTTTTCAAGCCACTTACTTTTCTATTCCAATCTTAATCTTGCCATCTGCAGGGTCCAGTGAGTGAAACCAGCCTTGCATCAGCAAGGCCCACTGCAGCCCAAAAGCACCAATTAGGAAGTTGAAGCCCACTCCACCGAAGCTGTAACGCTTCAAAAACGTCATGAGGAAACCAAAACCCACAAAGATCATGACATGCACATCTTGGAAACCTATTCGACAAAAAAAATGAATAAAAATTATATGGAGGTGAGTTGGGGGTGGGGGGGCGTAGAGATATTAAACAAAATCAATTATTCAAGGCTCAAGATAGTCGATTAATAAGTGATGAAATTAATACAGGGCTGAGAATAATACATTTAAATAACAGTTTTTCAGTCTCTGGGGAGGTTGACCCCTGTTGTCACAAGTGTTTCATTTTCATTTGTATACAATATTATAGATAAATAGAAAGAAATGCAGTTATACAAATATGAGAGATACTATAAGAGTTCTGGAATTTTTAAGTAATTATCCATAAGAAGAATAAATCCATACTCACTGGGATATCTGTAGTAGAAATCATTTTCAATATTACTTGAGATATTATGCTCCTTCCTGTAATCAGTCCAGTGTCCATCAGACTCATGATCATAACGCACAAAGACCCCAAACAAAATAATCATGGCAATTTGCCAAACAAAGCAAACAGCCGGCAGGCTGATCCGGATATCAGGGTTTTTAGGATAGTTCCAGAAACTTTGGCAAATGTTTCCCATTGTGACTGTAATTGTTATCCAAAAACAGGACACCTTTCAAGCAGGAGTTTGTGTAAAGAGAAGGTGCATGCAGAGATATTTATAGTTGAATCTTTAGAGGTGTGTCTCAGCTAGACACGTATTTGACTGCTGAGGTGTATCTTTTGCACATGACTTGAGGGGGAAAAAAAGTCAGCAGACATGGTTTCAGATTAATATCTGATAATATTGCTATCTAAGAACTGCCAAAAAGTACTTTGATTGTGAAATAAATCAGGATTCATATTTCATACATTAAGTAATTTAACAGAATAAAGTTGACTGAATAATATTTGAAAATGCAGGAAGAAATAAATTAGCACTAATTATTTTATAAAAAATTATGACAGATGTATACGCATACAAGATAGTCTATATACACCCATAGTTTTATGATAAAGTGTATGCATGAAAATGTGTTACATTGTCAAGCAGCTAAGCTTTATCTATTAATACATTATTATACTTTTATTTTTTATTGTCAAAATAATGTCGCTTATATTTACTTCTTGCCTGTGTCTATGCAGGAATGTTCAGCAACATGTCTGCATGTGAATTTTGCACACACATTTATTCATAGATTAAAGGGGAAATAATATGTATCCACCTATTTTCATTGACCTTTATATCAGTTCCAAAAGTTCAGATTAAAAGCACTCAACAACAATGCTGCACAATTTCTCACCAATTCTCAAGAAGTTAACAGAAGTGAAACAGAAATACATTGAGGACTAGCTGTGCTTTATGAGTATTTATACTTAATTTGTTTTCCTTCCCGGACTATGTTAATGAATGGAAATATATTTTATGAAAAGTAGATGTAATAAAAGTGTACAGATAACATCAGTTTGCTTTTTCAATTGATTTGTTGAATTATGTTCTACATTTGGCACTTAAATTCTTTAGGTGAGCCAACTACCCTTAACCTTATTCGAGTCTTTGCTTTGTCTATATAACACTATTTCCTATTTTAGAAATAGGAAATATAGAAATCCTATAACCCTATTTTAGAAATAGGTTCTTTTTTTTATTTAAAAAAATGAATTTCTATTTTTAATAACTTTGAAATTACTAATGGAGTTGAGTTGAACTAGGCTACAGTCAGTTTGATGAAGCTGATAAATATATGTCTTATTTAAATGGATGAGCTAAACAACACTAAACAACAAGCACACAGAACATCCAGCATCCATACTGTACAAATGATCTAAATCATAGACTTTTAAAAAATGATAATAAAAAAAAGTTTATTTCCTTCCAGATATAATTAGTCTGTATAAAATAATTTTAATAAATGGAGGCATTTGCAGACTGGCATCTAGAAATGAATTTTCTTCAGACAAAAACATAAATGTTTCCTGCAGAGAAATTTTCTTATGTATGTAGGTATTTCACATCTCTTAGTTTTTTTCTGTCATATGTATGCATACATACATACATAGAAAATGGCAAAGTATTAAATTGCACTGCATTACTGATGCAGGCCTGCTACAGTTTTTCCTTTATTAAAATATAATTTACATTAAAACAGGTGGCTTATAGTTCCAAAAATGAGGCTTCTGTAATTTTTGAGTGAAGCAATAGGTTTATGTAAAAAAGATAGGGTATACCTTTGCTTTAAAAAAAAAAAAAGGTACAGAGACAACAGTCATTTTCAAAATTTTAACTTTTTAAACCAGAATATTCAGTCTGTTGAATTTTTTCAACCACTGAATCATATCCAATTACCATCGATCGTGCAGGTTCCAAGTCCGGTAGCCAAAATCTTCCTGCTAAACACTGCCCAATGTGTGTGCTGGAATTATGTGTTTCTGGTTGTGCTTTGAGTCACCTGATAATCCATTCTGTGTGACAGACATGGTCTGTTATCTGCAGATTTCTGAAATGGTAAAAGGCCTATGTGTTGTCTGAATTCACAGATGGATTAGTAGATTTTTGAGATAATGTCAGGTGTCATTGTGGTAGTCTAAGCAGGTTCTCCTTCTTGGAGCAAAGTGGAACAATGAATGACGTTTGATGAAGCAAAAAAAAAAAATCGTTATCGGGGCAACATTCCAACGATTACTGAAGTCACATGTGGTCATGTGGTTACATGCCTACAGAATACACCCCATGATTGCCTGCATCATCAAGTGAAAAAACAGATTACTGAGCAAGAGACTGCCTCAGGAAAATGTGTGATTGATTTCTTTTTAACCTTTCAATTACTGTATATGATATTGTTTTCTTCCAGTCAGGTGCATTCTCACATGGTACATTCTTTCCACATTCCACAACAGTACAACCAACCACAGTGAGTGAAAGCCAACACACCCCCTAGAATAAGCGCACAGAATAATCATATAGCACTGGTCACTGATCATATTTCTCTTCTATCACCAGGACATGTAGAATTTGATGGGAATGTGTTCACTATTTTTTTTTGTTTTGGTAGTGTTAACAGTAGCCTTTGTTGCCTTTACCATTTGTCTCTGATTGAATATTTATGAAGAGGACTGATATGACAATACAATTTTTTAAAAAATGTGATGATGGGCTCATTGCCTAATGAGCTATGAATACATAATTCCTCTTAAATACATAACATTTTAGTGAATTGTGACAACAGACCCAGACATGCTAAAAGCAGACCACTAGTATTATGATAACATTAATGCACCATAATTTGTCATTAAAATGACTATGTTTAGTTTACAGTGGAGCCTTGGATTGCGTCACATCGTTTGATCACAACTGAGTCGATGGTTATTCTATCTCTTGCACTGCGGAATTGTGGGTAATTGTCTCCCATGCTCGTATAGTCAACATCCGTGCACACGTGAACTGTTTACTATAACACTGTGATCACGTATGTGCAAATAAAGCATTTTTTATTTTGTGTTTGTATGTGTGTGCAAGATGACTTTCACACAGGGTATGATGAGGGTGTCTCTATTCTGTAAACTTAGGGTTAATTTCTTTTATTTTTACTCTATATTTTGTATTAATTATTTTTATAATAATATTTTAGGGTTGTGGAACGAATCGTCTATTGCTTTGATATACAAGTGTTTTGATATACAAGCACACTTCTGGAACAAATTATGCGCGCAATCCAAGGTTCCACTGTGTACCCATCTTTATGCATATCTGAAAGTAAAATATACAAAGAAGTTTCTGATTTTTCGAAAAGTCAAATGATTGGTCAATCTGAGTTAAAAGGCTTGTAGTTCTATTTAAAGAAAATGATAAGTCATCAACAGGATGATGACCCGGTTAACCTGAGTCTTCCTAAAGACATTTTTGTGCTGTTTAAATATTTGATCAATACTCTTATTGATGCCTTCATGTGTTGTTTCCTGTAAAGCTGCTGAAAGAAAGGCAACAAGTATTAATAATGTATAAATAATATAATAATAAATAATTAATAATAATAATAATAATTATTATTATTATTATATTATTATTATTATTATTATTATTATTATTATTATTATCATTATTATGCATGACTGCTCAAAATGTAACAAATTTTGGTGCCTACAATTTAGCACAGAACATGTTGTCTTTTTGCTTCTTGCATGTATGTGCACGTATAGATAAAAAACAATCCTTATGTCATTTATGAGCATAGATTAGTACATAAATCAGTATGAGTGAGTACAAATCCGAAGCAATTAAACCTGTCACTTAAGAACTGCAATCAAAGCAAACAGCGTGACAGAAAAAAACGTACAGTACGTCTCTGTAAGCTCTGCCTACAAGAGGCCAAAGACATATGAGTCGTTTGGATAACATAATTTGTCAAATGCATTCATTATCACATGTTTCTAGCTACTGATAGCATGTATGTAATGTACATTAAAGTATTTTATTTTTTTGTGATTTGTTTTTATAACCACTTTTTTTTTTTAACCAAGTGGCGCTACTAGCATAATGCAGTTACACCTCTTTTTCAACCAATCAAAGACAGACTTACGTTTACGTCACTATTATTTATCTGCTCCAGGCAGTGTTGCACACCCAGAGATTAAAATCAAAACAACCTGAACTTCACAAAAAACCCTCAAGAACACGTACAATACATAGGCTTTATCTGCATGAATCTATTTTACACATGGTACCACCTATTTATATGTTTGGACACAAGATCATTAACATGATGACCCTCTTCTATGATCATGTTAAGTCATCCTTCACATTCTTTGAAACAGTTTGAATCATTTGCTCTGAATTAACCGGGGACAGACTTTTCAAAAGAGCAAACACAGGATAAATATCGCCTACATGACATAATAATCCAGTCACTCAATATAGTCATTGTTCTAAATGGTCATCTTGTTAGCTAGTGTAAGTAAGAAGCTGGGCATGGAATGTCCTCTTTTGCGGAACACAGTCAAAAGTGATCAGGTGAGGCTCAGATGGCAGAAAGGAATTTAAGCTTATCAGCTGATTTTGACAGGTGGCAGATGGCAACAGGCTGGTTGATGGCAATGTGACAGGTAATCACATGATGCTGATGGACAGCATTTAAATGCACCTGCATCACACAGCTTTGTTTCTCATGTTAAAGATCTGTTATCATTTACAGGTATGTACAAAATGCTGATGTTAAGTTACAGTTTATGAAAGCTGGATCAACTTCAATAGGCTTAAGACAAAGTGACGGGCGAGCCATTTGCACTGTTTTAACTGCTTGTATTAAGAGAATGCAGCTTACATAAACAGAACTCGTGACTGAGTAATGTCAAATTGATAGGGAGGCGTTTTCCTGTAACCATGGTTCTGAACAATTGAAAAATATTTTTTTTTCTGTCTGAAGTAACCTTTGGACATTAGGTGACAAATGGGTGACTCAAGGGGAAGGACAACAGCAAGGACAGTCTTTAAGATGTCTATAAGGATCATAGGGAAGGTGTGGCACTATTGGGCTTTCATCCACATATAAAGGCCCTAAAGGAAAAAGAAGCTTTTATTTGTCACATACATAGTGTATACATACAGTATGTATAGCACAGTGCAAATCTTTTCTTTGTATGTCCCATCTTATTAGGAAACTGGAGTCAGAGGACAGGGTCAGCCATGATATAGCACATCTTGAGTCTTGGGCCATGTTCACAGGCCCAGCAGTGACAGCTTGGCTAGACTCTCCAACATTCAGGTCAGTAACCCAAAGCCTTAACCCCTAAGCTACCATTGCCCCCAAGGAAGCAAAATGATTGACTTAGAGAAAGCATTTGAATGTGTTCATACCTGTGTCACTTTTTCTCGAAAATGTTTTAGTGAAAGTGAGTGAATACATCTATAAACACACCCTATAATTCGGGACCTTTTTGCAGAACCATATGCAAAGCAGCAGTCAGAAAATATATGACTAAAGCATAAAGGTTAAATGCATGTTTATTTTTATGTATGTACAGTTGTGGCCAAAAGTTTTGATAATGACACAAATATTAATTTTCACAAAGTTTGCTGTTTTGGTGTTTTCAGATCTTTTTGTCAGATGTTACTATGGTATTCCAAGCATTTCACAAGTGTCAAAAACTTTTTTTTTTTGACCATAGTAACATCTGACAAAAAGATCTGAAAACACCAAAACAACAAACTTTGTGAAAATTAATATTTGTGTCATTATCAAAACTTTTGGCCACAGGTTTATATTGCATTCAATCATACACTGTGACTCAATTATTTGCCATTTAAATGGAAAAGTATACCATGTGCACTGTATGCAAAAAGCGCACAATGTGCTCCAAATAGGCAAATCATCATTATTTTATGTGTTGCATGAATGCCAATTAGAAGAGTTGCACAATGAAAGACTGCTGATTGGCATTAAGGTGTGTTGCTCATTTCTTGGAATTCTGACTCAGGGTATGTCTGCATGACTTGAACTTACAAGTATGGCAGAACTGAGTATGCACACATAGGCATGTCTAAATGAATGCAAAATCTGAATTTCACTTAATGCTCCAAAATTGCACTTACAGGTTCTTTTTGTATATGTACATTGGGGGAAATAATTATTTGCTCCCTGGTAGATTTTGTAAGTTTGCTCACTTGGGGACTATAACTTTTATCATAGGTTTATTTTAAAGGATAGAGACAGAGACAGAATATGAATAAAAAATCTAGGGGGAAAAACACATTATATAAATGTTATAAATTGAGTTGCATTTCAATGTGTGAATTATTTAATTCCCTGACAATAATTCTGGCTTCCAGACAGGTTATGTGCTCATGTGGTGCACAGATTAATTTAAGAAGGTGCTCCTAACAATAACTTATGTGTATAAAAGCCACCTGTCCATAGAATCTCTCTCTTCCATTCATACCTCACCACCATGGACCATAGAGCTGTCAAAGGATGTCATGGACAAGACTGTAGACCTGCGCAAGGCTGGAATGGGCTACAAGAGCATCAGCAAGAAGCTTGGTGAGAAGAAGACAACTGTTGGAGCGATTATTCACAAATAGAAGAAATACAAAATAACCATTAATCATACTCTGTTTGCAGCTCCATGAAAGATTTCACTTCATGGGGTAAAGATAATCATCAGAAAAGTGAGGGATTAGCCCAGAACTAGAGCTAGGAGGAGCTTGTGAATGATCTCAAGGCAGTTGGGACCACAGTACACAGAACACAATACGCCACCATTGATTGAAATCCTTCAGCGCTGCAGGTTCCCCCTCTTAAGAAGGTACATGCACAGGCCCATTTGAAGTTTGCCAATGAACAGAAAATGATTCGGGAGAAAGTGCCCTGGTCAGACAAGACTAAAATGGGCTAACTCTTTGGCATCAACTCAACTTGCCATTTTTTGAGGAAGAGAATGGAAAACATCATGCTTGCTTTGTTTCTCTGCTTAAGGTACAGGCTGACTTTGCCGCATTGAGGTGCCAATGGAAGGGGCCATGTATTGTAAAATTTTGGAGGAGAACCTCCTGAAGATGGGTCGTGAATGGGTCTTCTAGCACAATAATAAAACATAACAAACCACAAAGGCAACAAAGGGGCAGCTCAATAAGCTGGTTATAAGCTAATATAAGCTAATAATCATGGAGTGGCCTAGCCCGTCTCCACACCTTAATCCTATATACAAATTTGTGGAGAGAGCTAAAATTTCAAGTTGCCAAGTAACCTTATGGATTTAGAGAAAATCTGTAAATAATACTACACCGAAATCCCTCATAAGATGTGTGCGAACCTGTTAACTTACTACAAGAAAAGTCTAAGCTCTGAGTACGCCAACAAGGCTTTCTCAACCAAGTAACGTTTAGAGATGAAAGACTTGTTTTACTCACTGAAATGAAAATCAATTTATAACATTTGCATAATGTGCTTTTCCTCGATTTTCCTGGATTTTTGGTTGATATGAAATGATTATTCATTTACAATGAACCTATGATTAAAAAAAATATATAGACCCTTCATTTCTTAGTAGGTGGGCAAACTTATAAAATTTGCATAGGATCAAATAATTGTTTTCCGCACTGTATGTAGTGATCCATTCATTGATTTCAATCATTCATCTTAAGGAATTGTTGTATCCTGCTCAAGGCCATTACTGATCTGGTTTTAATACTGGTTGGAAATGGGAATACACTCACTATGGACGGGACATTAACAGGGAGGTGGGTAGAAACTGGAGAATCCAGTGGAAACGCAACACTAAATAACATGCAAATAAATTCCACACACAACTGGCAAACAAAGTTCACTATGTTCATCTAAGTTTAGTAATTAGTGGTTATAAATAATATGGTAATAGTTAACTAGAGTTAATTTCTTGTCATAAATAACTGTCTAGAATAGTACATAGGTACATAATTCAAGACACTAATTAGTTTAGCCTGTTTTGCTGGTACGGCAGGACACATATAATTATAATTAATTTCTGGGCATGCACATAATTGATGCAAACAACTTAAAGATATGCATAGCAGCCATTTTGCACACTGTAAACCCTAATGCTCAAAGTAATTAAACATATTGAGTACTGTTAACTTAAATAATTACAATTAGTTCAAATTAATAGGCCTTGATAAGTATTGAGAACTTTTTGGTATTTATGAGTTTGTAGAAATGACACGTTTTAAGTTAGCTGAACAAATTCAATATTTTAAGTAACTGTAAGTACTTAAGTACCGTCACTGTCACCTTAAAGTTTCACCAACTTAAAATCTTTCAGACTAGCGATTTTGTGTCTGACGTCATCAGGGCAGTAGGGCACTGGTGGCTCAGTGATAGGTGTTTTGCCTGCTATGCGAAAGGCCTGGGTTCGATTCCCAATAACTGGATAAAGTGTCTGTCCCAAGCCCGGATAAAATGGGAGGGTTGCGTCAGGATGGGCATCTGGTGTAAAACCTGTGCCAAGCTTGTGTGCGGACCGGATTGTCTGCTGTGGCGACCCATTGCCAGGAGCAGCCGAATGACCAACAACAATTTATTTGATTTGCAAAAAAAAAAAAAGATAATCGCTATTAAATAGTATGAGTTTGGCTACTCAATAATGCAAGTAAAGAACGATTAATATGAATGAGTACAACAAACTCAAAAATTGATAGTTCTGTTTACTTAACATTGGAAACATCATTACTTAAAAAATGTGATGTAACTGATTACCCCGGTTTTTTTGCGTTTTGCCATCTTATTCGGGTTTACAGTGTATATGTGTATATGTAGTTTAAGAAAATCTGAACAGGACCATCAAGACAATGCATATTTAATGTTTGCCTTTGGGTTCTGATCTTTGCAGGGTGATCAGAAATTAGCACGGGATTATAATATCAGTTGCATGCTACACTGTAAACCCGGTTAAGTTGGCAAAACTCAAAATATTTGAGGTAATCAGTTACATAAATTTTTTTAAATTAATGATGTTTCCAATTTTAAGTAAATAGAACTATCAATTTTTGAGTTTGTTGAACAAATAAAAAAAATGGTTGCAGACCAGCCAGCACGGGAATCAAACCCGGGCTTTCTGCATGGCGGGTGAAACACTTACCACTGCACCACGAGTGCTCTATAGAATTTACATTGGTGGAAGTTTTACTTAAGTTATAGTTACTTACGTACTCAAAATTATTACTCATTCAGTTATTTAGGTTAACAGTACTTAATGTGTATAATTTTCTTTGAGCATTAGGGTTTACAGTGTAGCTAGCTAGCAACTTAATATTATTAATCCACTGGATGTTGGTTACAGCAATAACCAGATTTTATGAGCAAGAAAAAAGACGAAGGGCCAATATTGCTGTGAATGACAGAAAAGTTAGACCATGCCATCTCTTACACCAAGAGGGCATGGCAAATTTTGCTTCCTGTAGTAATGCCATCTGTACCATCTAGAACACAATTTATTCGTTTATTATTTTTTTTATGAACTGATTTCTGGCATATATGATAAATTAATTTACTGTAATGTTGTTTAAAACTGTAAAAATGAATTTATAGACCAAAGCATTACATGGTATTTCCTTTGTACTATGCAGCTCATGAGATCATTGTAGGTCAAATGTAGGCAAAATGTACCTGCATGATCTGTGCCACATACCTCACATTCACAGACCTACTCAACAAGAATGGCAAGATGAGAAAATACACAATGTACTTTAGCCATATAGTGTATATGTCATAGAACATGTTTTGCATAGAACATTTTGCATAGTATGACTCATAAAATGTCAGTGCGATTTTTATTAGAAACTCTAGATTGGTTTAATGTTGAACTGTTTTTATGGTTACAAGCATAAAAACATATTAAATCTAAAATATATTAAATGTAATAAATGTTACAGTACATGACACTTCTATACTCATATTAAGTTTAATAAACATTTCTACTCAAAAATTTGTCAGCCACTCTTGTGCAAAGCATTAAGAAAAAATAGGCTGCACATCACTGTGGCAGAAAACTGACTTCACAGACTGAGGTGACATGAGGGTGAAGTATGAGAGGTCAACTACAGGGGAAAAATACAGGTAGTTCTGGTTTTATAATTATAGGATGTAATATTACATACAGATGTGTCTCTTCTACAAGTTTTGACAAGTTATCCGTCACTTTACATGAATCAGGCTTTCCATTGAATGACTTCAGTGAGTTCCTAGTCACCTCGACCAGCATCACCATCATCATCATCATGGACGTATGGCCTTCTTTAAAATGTTTGCACCATTTAAATGTCTTACTGTGGCTGAGAGTCTCATCACCGCTTTTTGTGTGTAAAATGTTATGTAAATGTCAATTGGTTTTACTCCTTTTCTACTATTCTCATTTCAAGTTCCGGTTTGACTCAAACACCCCTAGTAGCATGCAATTGTCATAACGTTCCGTGGAAGTGCCATAAAGACATTTTAAATGAAATCATTCTGACCAACATCACCAACTCTAATGATGTTAGGCATCCACCAGACATACATAAGCGTGTTACATTAAAGAATTAAATTTCACCGATTACACAGTAATTTATTTAATATATTTCATTTTTCTCCCTGAAATGAACCCCTGGATATACCACAGAAACAACATAATCAACAAGAACAAGAATGAGAACAACAACAACAACAACAATAATAATAATAATAATAATAATAATAATAATAATAATAATAATAATAATAATAATAATAATTTGGAATCTTAGGATTGAACACAGAACCCTGAAGTCCCCGAAGTACCACATGCCTGTTCAGTCATCTCAGAATCTTTGACAAATCTTTGGCTGAAATAACTTAAATCACAGAAACTAGATAATGAGCACAAAGCATACACAATGCAAACAAAATGTGGTGATGCAGTTTTGTGTGCGTCAGTTTCATAACCCACTGTGTAGATTTCCCATGGGTTCCTCCCATCTCCCACAAACACACCAGGAGGCGAAATGGCTTTGCTAAATTGTCTTGAATGACTTATGTCACTGTGTGTGTGTCTGTGTGTTTTGTATGATGCTTTGTGTTGGTTCGGTGTCCCATTCAGGTCCTGTCCCCACCCTGTGCCCAGTGTTCCCAGGTTAATGCATTGTTAATCTGACTGAAGAAGAATAAATGAAGGAATCCTATGTTTGCTAACATTATTTATGTACAATTTGTCGTTAGCTCTGAAGAAGCCAACGTAACAACAGTTACCTATGAAGTTACTCCACACCCTACTTTAATCCAAATGAAGATCTTATAAAAATTAAGATTTTTTTTTTACTTGATCACTTTGTCTGAGCATGCATACAGAGATTTCCGCAATTAATCACAGAATGCACAGTAGATATATAAATGCAGATGTTCTTGTTGAAAAAAAAATTAAATCTTTCTTTAAAGCTATTAATGAGGTATTTTTATCAAAGGGTATCCTTCGTGTGTCATATTTAAATATCAAAACATCAGACCCAAGTTCAAAGCCATTTGTGACGTGTGCCTGACTGTTGGATCATACATTCATCGTTAATTATTATTCGGAATTTATGATGTCATGCATCATCCAGAGAGTTTAAATCATTTAGGCCGACCGATGAAACACCTCTGATAAGTACAGTTTTCTGTCTGGCAAAAAACATTACAATATGTTTAGCAATGTGTCTGGTCAAGCATCAGAATGCAGTCTGTTAAGCTTTAAGCCACCTTACACAACACTGAAAGCTCATTTCTGTTTACTTGTCAGTTATGATGCATCTGCAAATTATATCTTCACAGCATTGCTGAGTTCCCTTTTCAAACCATTTGACCTGTTGTTTTGAAGAAAGAAAAATGAGCAAAATCTTCAGATCTTGTGAAAGAGGGCTGTGGTCATTTGTCAGTCCTGATGATGATGTATACATCGCCTGCTAAATTACCACAGCTACAGCAGGAATTTGCTCATAATATAAGCAGCTTATTTAACAAAAGCTGTTAGATAAGACGCATGTGATGTCTGATTTCATCTTTGCAGATTTTATCTTTACAGATTTCATCTTTACTTCACAACAATGACTTTATTAAGAGAAAAACGATGTCATGTGAATACACTGTGATCATAAGTTATGGCATAGTTTCGATTAAATACATTACAAAAGTTCATTACAAAAATGTTCCAGGAACAAAATATACATTAAAAAAGAAGGTTTACATTAAAAGTTCTGTTCATTTAGAGATTAGACAAAATTTTTCATGCATTTCAAAAAGCACAGCGTAAACAGATTTAAGTGTGTGTTCGTGTCAAACGCAGAGAGTGTGTAGCTCTGCTCTTATTTTTCGAAAGGAAGGACGCATTCTTGGGTCATGCTGCCAGCAGCGTTTCATCAGGGCATAGATCTCATCTGGACAGCCATTGGGAGCTGGCATACGATACCCTGTGTTTAAAAAACGTCATATAGGGAATGTCAGTCATCACATGTACAGTCCCTTTTTTAAGTAAATATCACAAAAACATTTATGGACTCGATTTAAACAATGTTCATAGTCAAACAAATATACAGTATAAAATGAGGTGATTTTGTGTTTGAATTCTGGAAAACAGCCCCAAAACACAAAAAGCTGAAAAAGAAAATCATGTATTTGCCAAGATGTTTCATGCCTGCAACACAGTTTGCCAGCTATGTTTTAAGAACATAAATACATGTCACCAGAATGACATGAAAGTGTCGTAAAGATTTTTTTAAAAAAGGTTTTGGAATCAGTTTGCCTAAGGATGTCTAAAACTTTGCCATCCAAGTGACTTCATCATGCCAAACAACTTGCCTCCATTAAGTGTTTCAGGGTTTCATGCTGTAACAACATGACTACAGCCTAATTAATTCAGACTTAATACTAATTATACACTCGCTCAGGGTGTTAATAATGCTTTTAATGCAGGGACCTGGACTACTTAAAGATATGCAGTAGCATACAGTAAAGATATAACTTTGCACAAACCTTTTAATTAAAAGTTTATTATTTGTTTTAGTGATTTTTTTTTCATTTTCATATATTTGAATCAATGAAATAACACATGAAATTATGTAATTATGCAAAAACAAGGACAATCAGACATTACTTTAAGACACTAAAACCAGCCTTTCTGGAATAGTTCTTGCAAGAACAGTATTGTCGAGTGCATTCCCAAAATCTATCAAGCACCATGATGAATCTGTCTCTCATGAAGACCTTCCCAGAAAAGCAAGACCAAAACTTACCTCTGCTGCAGAGGAGAAGCTCATTTAGAGTTACCAGCCTCAGAAATCACCAATTAACAGCATGTCAGGTTAGAGCCTTTATGAAGGCTTTACAGATCATACGTAGTAGACACATCTCAATATCAATATCATCATATCAACTCAAAGGAGTTTGTTGCATATTTTGGATGCCTTCAGCATTGTTTTACAGTGTAAAAAAAAAGGAAATACCATTTAATTAAAAGGTGTGTCCAAACTTATAAACTTAACTATAATAAAAGAAAGCATGACAAGACTGGTTCGAGCTGACAGGTAAGCTAGGCGTGAGGCAAACAGACTGCAAAACTAGACAATTAGACTAGAAAAAGACCAGGTGACGTTTTTCCAGATGTCAAATGCCTGGCTTCAGTGAGGCTGTGCCTAACACCACCTCCAAAGGCATTGTGCATTATTAATGTTCCTATTAAATGGAGGCAGTGAGCCAGTGAGTGCACATGTTAATATAACATAATCAGCTTTAGGATGCTCCTAGAAGCACAGCCAGCAAGTGTATGTTGTTTTAAGTTGTAATATTGTACCAGGCAGCTTTTATGCAATAAGAGTGAAGTGTTCATGAACCAGTTGGAGTTGAAGTTTTACATGTTCAGCATGCAGTGTGCTCAGTCAAATACATTTAACAATAAAAAGTCCAGCTTAAACCTGGCTTGATGAACAGCTACAGCGCACCCTGCTGGTGGCTCCTGTGTACACAATATTTTATTTCCATAGCTGCAATGTGTCTCTGATTGCCAAGACAAGTGTGGCTTTGTTTACAGGTAGCGACAGTGCTGCGGAAGTCTTCCCATAACCCATGGGAGCAATTTAAAAACGCAACAAATATTTCAGTGTCTTTTATATTGAGATAAAATAAAAATCAGGCTCACACACTGTAACCACAAACTACTCTTACCAGTCCTCTTTAGCTTCAGCTAACTAACTAGACTTGGTTGCTTTCTAAATAAATTTTACTGTTATCGACTGTTTTGCTTTTGGCTGGTCCCATCATGAGTCACCACACTAGATCATTTAATCTGCACAGGTTTTGGCACAGATTTCGGCACAGTTCTTTACACAGGATTCGCATCCTGATGTGACCCTTCAATCTGTTGGGAGCAGCAATATCGGTTCTCAATATATTATCAATATTCAACTTCAATAGCTAGGTATGAACTATTTGTTGCTATGCAACCCCAGCTCTTCTGTATGACAGGTGAGAATTCAATAATGTCCATGATGCTATTACTCTCAGTATTAACCACTAAATATGACAAATAGGGTTGTTTACCTTCTCTGCAGCTTTACAGGCAGAAAATCAAGATAAGCGCAGCTGCTTGTGCGATTTGCCTAAGCCGCCACAGTTAAAGTACAGTAAGTGAACAAATGTTAAAGTCTGCTTAGAGTGATCATATGCATATTGCAGGCTTCTATGATATCAGTACTGTAATATCAAAAACAATATTATAATAACACCAGCATTATAAACCATATGATGTGTAGCCCAATCACATGCACTGTGTACCAACCAGACATTAGGTGAGCAGAAAACATAAATGTAGCCTGTTTAAATTCTAAATAGATAATCGCTTTTTATGATAAGTGTACATCTGCATCCTGTACACAGCTGTTAGTGTGTAACTGTATCATTGCATATAGGGTTACTGTCAGTAAGAACAGAACACATTAAACATTTTTAAATGTGAACCAAAAAACTATCTTGAAGATTGAAAACTGAACATCGCATATTGGTATATTGATTCTTAAATTTGAGGCTTTCAGAATTGATTTATCCTTTATATCCTTGCCAGTGTTAGGACGCGTTGTGGACGGGTAAAGAGTTTTTAAAAGGTTAAATCTAAAAATCAGTTCTAATGTAATTTGTGATATTACTATTTCAGGTAGAAGCTCACGTACATGTCTGCCAGTCTTTCTGTACGGCAGAACCAACCTTGAGGGCAAAATCACTGTCCAAAAAGCCCTGGCTGCTGTGACAGAATCTGGCACAAAACTGCTCATAACGTCCCTTCTACTCAACATTTTATTAAATTTAGGGCACAGATTTAACTTCAGGCAAAAACAGAAGGACTGCCAAAGTTTCATTCAATTCTTTCCATCCAGGTTCGCGAGATGCTGTGACAAAATCGGCTGGACAGACGGGTGTCTGGTGCTCAAATGTATAAAGATATAACTGAAAGAGCGAGTTCTGACCAACGTACAGACAAAACCTTTACTGTCATTCTTATCAGGCAAGAATAGTAATCTTTTGTCATAATCTGTGAGCTTTCACAAATCTGCTTCATCTGTTTTGTACTTGTTTTGGTTGACATACATGCCTTTATTTTTTTCTAAATGTGTCAAAGCCTTTTCTTTTGCTTAATTCTATTACAGGTTCATGATCTATTTTACACATAGAAAAAGGAACTGTGAACTGAGCTAGTTTCAGTAAAAGATTTAAGTGATTACACTGGTTGTTGTACAGTAAGTGAAGCTGAACTGTATGTCCTTTTTAATTATTTATTTAATGTTTGTATTTTTTGGAGACAGTTTTAACTTAAGCAAAAGATGTCATGTGCTAAGTTAAAATAGTTTTGAGAACTTTATATTTTTATAACAATTACAAACAAATGTAAAAACAAACAAAGCGTAAGTCTTTCTTGTTCCACTAGGGGGCAAAATAGAGCATTATAAGGGCTATACACAATGTTTCTCCAAGACAATTTTCATTATAACATAAATTTAGAGATAAATATAAATATTATGAAAATCATAGTCATTTCTTCTCCATTTCAACATAAGCACATATTTTGTGTAGAGTTAAGATACCAATTGTAATAATGCTAACACCAAAAGAAAAAAATCTTAAATCTTTGATCATCACTCATATGCCAGTAAACTGTTGGTAGGATCATGGACACCCAAGGATTTTTTATGTCTTCGGGGACCAAGTGTCAGCCTGTCTGATCGTATCCCACAGAAAAGCCAATGGTACTCATGATAAAAAGGTACCAGAATGTATGTGTATGTATGTGTGCTTGTGTGTATATGTTTATTTATAGATATATATAGAAAATATATAAATAGAAGAAGCAATAGTCTTACCTCTTTCTACTTCGTCCCTGGTCTGCTGATTGCTCAAGCTTGTGTATGGAGTCACTCCTCTAGAGAAGGTCTCCCATAGCAGCACCCCAAAACTCCACACATCACTCTCATGGGTGTAGCGCCCTACAAAACAGCCAGAGGGCAGCAACGAGTCACCCACAACAATCTACAGCTGACCAAATCTGCAAATCTCTATGCGAAAACAAGCACGGGGAGAGAAATTACAGATAAGCTCTGTATAAAAAGCAGACAGATTTCTCTGATGAGGCATTAACGCTCGCCAAAGATCCAACCATCTGCTGGAGTTTATTCAGTCTGTCTGTAATCTCCTACTCAGTGTGACATACATGGCATAATGCCATACTACAAAAATTTGTGACAATTAATGTATTCCCAAGAGTTAATGAAATAACCACTAGTGGTTCTTGTTTTATGATGTTCTGAAAAAAAAAAAAAAAACCTGTATGTGACTGTACCATAATTCAGGGCTTCTGGTGCAGTCCATTTTACTGGGATCTGTTTCATGCCTCCAGTTGAGGAATATACGCCTTCCTGTTCCACGCGTGACATGCCAAAATCACTGATCTTCACCACACTCTTCTCTCCAACCAGACAGTTCCTCGCTGCAAGGTCCCTGTAGGCAAGACAGAGAGAGAGTGTGTGATTGATAGACCATTAAAGAAAGGGGAAGACAGAGCAAGACATAGACAAGGAGCTACACACAAAGAGGTAGACAGGCAGGCAGAAATATAGACAGAACATCATACAATGAGGTGAAATAAAGGGAAAAGAAAAAAAAGCAGCCACAGAAACAGTGATAGAGGTATAGACAGCAGTGCAAAAAATAAAATTTGCTCCCCTCCTGCAGAGTTTCACTGCTGTGGTTATTCAGTTTGCCTGCACTTGCTGGCAATATATTTTCTAATGATTTTTAATTCAATGTAGGGCAGCGGTAGCTCAATAGGTTAAGGTTGTGGGTTACTGGGCTACTGATCAGAAGGTTGGGGGTTCAAGCCCCAGAACCGTTAAGTTGCACTCTTGAGCAAGGCCCTTAACCCTATGTGCTCCAGGGGTGTTGTATCCTGGCTGAACCTGTACTCTGACCCCAGCTTCCTAACTGGGAAAGGCAAAAAAATCATTTTGCTGAACTAGAGAGAAATAATTTAATTGGATCCATTTCCAAACTATAAACAAAATCAGTAACGTAAACCATCCTGGTGAGCAAGTGAGCAATCAATATGCTCCTAGGTAACAAACATGGCTTCATACAGTCATGTTCAAAAGTTAGCACCCCTTCTTTTAATTAAATTTTGTGTGCCCAATCATGAAAAACATCTGGTCGTACTGGGTTTCAGGATTAGACAAATACGATCTCAGACCAACGACAGCACATAACCTTTTTCCCCTGTGGCATTATTTATTTACCAAAAATGAAGACAAAACAAAAAACAAAAACCATGTGTCCGATTCTAAGTGCCACATTACTGCTTCCATCAGCAGGAGTGCAAACCTCTATATAATCTGAAGTTTGCTGGTCTGGAGCATTCAGGTGTGTGTTACCACAATGCCAAGAGAGAAAAGCACAAGCAAAGTTTTTTTAGAGAAGCAATTGTTTCTGCACACCAATCTGGAAAAGGTTTTAAACAAATTTCAAACAATTTGGAGTTCAGCATTTTACAGAGAGAACGATCACAAGGGGAAATCGTTCAAGACAGATGCCTATCTTCCCAGGCGTGGACGCCCTGGCGCATTCACCCCAAGGTCAGGCAGTGCAATGCTTAGAGAAATACAAAACAAACAACAACAACAACACAAACTAAAGCTTGGTTAAAATCCAGTCATGCAATTGGACAATGATCCGAAGTACACCGGTAAATCTACATCAGAATGGCTAAAAGAGATAAAACAATCAAAGGTTTTGGAATGTCAAAGTCAAAGTCCAAACCTGGCAGGACCTTATGCAGAGCTGTTTATAAGCTAATGGCCAAAAACCCTTAATGAACTGAAGCAATGTTGTAAAGTAGAATGGGTGAAAATTCCTCCACAATGAAGTGGAGATGAAGAGAGACTAATAAAGTCATACAGGAAACGATTACTTTAAATTATTGCTGCTAAAGATGGATCTACGAGCTATTCATCATGGGGGTACTTAGTATTCCCCCCCCCCCCCTTTTTGGCTTAATGTTTCTTAAATAAATAATGGCACAATGAAAAATGTTATATGTTGTTGTTCATCTTCAAAGCAAAGCCTTGTGATACACAGTGGAGCTATACAGTTAACATTACTCTCCTTCACTACATGACTTGTAAACTCAAAATGCTTATCTTATAATATGACATCTATGTCCATACCCCTTTCATACCCCTTCCTCTGTAAAGTCTATGAGGAGTTTCAAATCCTGTTTCTTTTTCAGCCCAGTTTTGTCTCTATCAGCTCCCAGTTCTCTACAGCTACAGGTTGCCATCTCTCACATGCGTCTGCTGCAACATAGATATACTGTAGTGCATACAGGTACATATAATGTCCATGATGAATTAGTTGCTGTTGCTCACTGCTTTCATGCATGAATGCCACAGACATGGCAGCAGCCTATTAAGAAATGTAGCCTCACCCTGATAAGATTAGTTTTAACTGCAGTTTAGTTGGGTCCAACCTACTTTTATAAGATTTGTTAAAGACGTCATATGTCATAATTTAAATAGGCAAGTGGAAAAAATATACAAGTCTAGCAAGTCTTTACTTGTCATTACGTTACTTTCATAAATAAATATATATAGTGAAATTCTTTCTCCACCTATCCCTCACTGTGGGCTTCATTATAAATAAAACCATCCTCACCGATGGATGCACTTCTTGCTCTCCAGGTACTCCATGCCAGACGCTACATTCTCTGCCATCTTAATCAGCATCTTTGGCCTCAGGCTATGTCCTTCTGAACGGAGAAAGGACAGGAAGTCTCCTCCTGACGGTGCAAATTTAAACACGTACAATGAAGTCAGCGGCACTAAAACACTATGAACACAGTGATATCTAAGACACTCCATTACCTTGCACCAGCTCCATGATTATATAGATGGGCTGTTTCTGCGTGCAGACGCCGATGAGCTTCACGATGTTCGGATGGTCGTACTGTTTTAGAATTCTGTAGGAACACAGTGGGAGATTTAGTCACAGCATGAGGGCCTGAGTGTCAGATGGACAGTAAGTGGGTTAGTGTTCATACCGAGCTTCCATGAGAAATTTATTTTTGAGTTCGATGGCAAGGTTTTCACGGCAGGCTTTTACCGCCACTGGGGTGTTGTCTGAGTGCAGGCGGCCGCTGAACACCTCACCAAAGTTCCCCTTTAAGCATGCACACGCACACACACACATGCATACCCACATGCACATGCACAAAATCAGTTGAATTGGTCAGTTATAATGTCATATTTGAAGCAGAAATAAAGAAGTATTCAACATTTTGAGATTGATATGGCCCTTTGTAATTTTACATTTTACCTTTTTGCACTTACAGTACACAATTTTGCACTTACAGTACAAGCACAAGTATTTACTGTAGTTCCTGAGATGCTGTTCTGCATCTTGTATGAGGCAAAATGTGGTAAGTTATAAGTGCAAAACGTTGGCTCTGTGCTTAGGGGCTTCGATTTGAGGTGTTACTTCATAATGAGGTTTCCCATTTCACATACGATTGCTCACTGCTTTTTGTTTGCTCATAATAATCAATACATGTCTTCGCCACAACACTAGCCACAGCAGTTTCCTGCATTTGAAGCATTTACTGCTTTATGTCTCATTCGCCCATGTTAAATACTCGTCTTTGTGTTAACCCCTTCCATGGTCATGATTATAATAGCAATAAATAAATAACTAAATAAATAAATGAATGAACATCTACTGGCCGCCGACTGATGCACTGACACCGCATCAAGAAGGTTTATGTCCTCTGCATTAATCTAATGAATGTAATTGCTGGTGGTAAAATTGCCTTGGCTCGATGCTGGGATACTTAACATACTAACGGATTGCTCTTAAAAAGCATTAATATGAACGGCTCACTTACTAAAGACATCTTTAAATGACATTGCTGATAAAGAGCCGTTATTGATCTGTGTACTTACCCGCCCTATGCTTTGGCCAAGGATAACATCATCATGGTCCAAGCACCACTTGTCCTTGAAGTTAAGACAAGAGAAAAACCAGAGATGATGAAGTCAGATACAAATTTAACCAGTGTTTCTCATTCTCAGTCGGTAACAGGATGTAGTGAGATATTTATATATTTTTGCATATAGACATGAACTGACTATTATACAGTATGTGCGGCACTTCAGGAATCTTTATGCACTGAAAGAGTTTTACAGTTCAGTACTCTTGCATGCATCTCAAATATAGGCAGAGTAAAAACATTTTAAAGCACAATGAAATATGAATAAAATGGAGAAAACTGCATTACTGCAAAGTTTTCCATATGACTGCAGAACATGCATGAGCATGATGTACAGCTGATGTGATATTACAAACCGAACTGATTAAGATCAGGTTCATTTTACATAGCTAACAAACAACTTGATTAGATCTTGGCATTCACTGTCACTAAGCAAGCCTTAAAGATCTTTAGATAAACTGACTGCAATTGCTTATCTATTTGTTAAGCTGACTCATTACAGAACAAGATCTTTGCAGAAGAATACATGTAGTTTGTGCAAAATGAAAACATAAACAGGGTCATTTGGTTATACAGTTAAACCTTGGATTGCGAGCATAACTCATTCTGGAAGCGTGCTTGTATATCAAAGTGAATTCCCCCATAAGAAATAATGGAAGCTAGGACGATTTGTTCCACAACCCAGAAATATTTGTGCACAAATAATTAATACAAAATAAAACAAATTAACCTGCACTTTACCTTTGCAAAGAATCATAGCTGGTGTGGGTGAGACGAGAGACAGGAAAGGCGGAGGAGGATTATTGTGTGGGGGGACTTTCACACACATACACACACATACACACACATATACACACATATACACACATATACACACATATACACACATATACACACATATACACACATATACACACATATACACACACACACACACACACACACTAATGGTATCACTCTCTGACAGAGTGTCTCTGTTGGCAAACTGGAATCTTTTTCTTTTTGACTTAAACAAGGAACCTCACTAAATCCTTGTGAGGATTTTGCGGAAATGTGATGTTGCATTATCGTTAAACAGATTGACCTCCCGCACTGCTACAACCACTTTAATCTTTTTCATCACGAGGGCCGTTGTTGCTAAAAGTACAGTTACTAGTGACGCACACGCACGGGAGCATGGGATTATGGGAGTGATTATCCATAATCCTGCAGCACAAGAGAGAGAAGTTGTGATCATGTGATTCTCTGGAGACAAAGCTTATACGCACTGCTCGTACTTCAAGATTGATCGTTTATCAAGTTATAATGTATTTAAAATTTTTGCTAGTCTGGCAAAACACTTGCAGACCAAGTTACTTGCAATCCATGGTTTTACTTAATACTTTTTTAAAGCTGAGAAGTCAAAGTATGTTACAGGCAGAAAAAAATTGGCCAGAATTCTGCCGCAGTGGGTTTGCACAGACCAAAGCACATATTAATACAAGATAATCAGGCAAAAGGAAAGTCCTTGTTGTTGAGAGTTACGTGCTACCTTTGGGATGGGTCTTTTCAACACAATGTCTGTCCTCCTAGTGACATTTTTGTTGGAGTTCAGAAGGTGGTTCATGAGCAGTGGAATAGAGTTGAAACCCTCACCGTCCAGACGATATATACCCTATATGCAAACACAAACACATAAGGTTACAGATGGTTTTCACTCAAGGGCCAAATCTACTTCATACACCCTCTACTATGATGTAGTTGATCAACCAGGACCAGCTTGCATCTCTAGATTTGCACCGACACTCAGATAAACGTAGCTAAAAAAGAAAGAAAAAAGAAAGAAAGCAAGAAATCTTTTGTTCCCAAAAGCCCTGCTTTTGTGGTGTCTTGCACTGTTCCAAAACAGTCAAAAAGGGGCATGTAGCAAGAATAAGCGAGATGCAATTAGAGCATGAATTGTACTATACTGATGCTACTGTCCCAGGACACTAACCAGTTGTTGTAACTTTGTGGCAAGAGCACAAATGTCTACTGTCTTGCACTGGTTGTTTTCTGACGGGAAACTAAACAGTAGCAATTACTGAAAGTGTTTTTTTGCAAATGAATAAGAAAAAGGCTCTACATCTTTTATGGATAAAAATACCCCAAAAGGCTTGAGATAAAGCCAGGAAGACCACCTCGGTGTGTTGATATACAGCATGCCATCAAGAAAAGATGAAGGAAATGAATGAATGTAAACACTGGTTTGTAAGCCTACGTCCTGCTTAGAAAAATCTGGATCAAAACGCAAGATAAAAATTATATAATGGTCATCGAATTGTCCACGGTGAAATAAATACCCAGCTGTATAACAAATATTAAGGGGGGGGGCTTTATGCAAAATTCACTTTTTTTGTTTGTTTAAGCCATTCGGATAGGGCTTCAGTGTGTGTGTGTGTGTGTGTGTGTGTGTGTGTGTGTGTGTGTGTGTGTGTGTGTGTGTACAAACACAAAATGTCCTTTTTCCATTTTGGAACAAGCCAATTTGTTTTTCCCCCTACTGTGATCTCACATAAGAAGAGACCCTCCCTGAACCTTGCTGCTCTGCTCCTTTGTTTACTGGTGAGGCAGGACTCAGCAAAAGACGTACAAATGATGCATTTGCAAGAGGAGTGAAACAAAGGAAGTTTGAGGTATGCATCACATAATCAATATTTTAACTGGAACATTAACAGACACACTTGGAAATGGGAAAATATGGGACCTTTATACTTGCCTTAATTACGCACTTTAGGATAATTACTAACTTAGCAGTAGCAGACATTTCTTGCATTTTACTTAAAAGGTCACATCAGATTAAATCTTTTCCTGATACTCCTAAGTAGACTCAAAAAAAGACCTTCCTGTATTTTAATCATGAGCACTTTACTGTCTGGTTACTATAAAAACTACAAAGAGAGAAAACATTTTCAGTCTAATCCTTCTGCACTTAGACTCTCATGTATCCTTCATTCCCTTACTCACAATATCAGACCCCTGCTCAGATCCTTGTAAAACAAATGTACTTTTATGAAACTCTTCCTGTATTAATGTTGCCACTGTTTGACTGTGATGATTTACACAGTAAATTCATCATATTGCAGTACGCAGGATGTACCACTGATCATAACACAGGATGTAACATATTATAAGCCACGTACCTCTGTGTTTTGAATGAGGAAGTGACGACACTGACCACCCCAGTGCACAGACAGAACATACTCCTGTTTGCCCTGGCTCTGCCTGACCAGAAAATCCCCATCATTCTTCAGCAGCTCTTGGACTTCCAAACGTGGGATGGCACCATGGTACCAACACTGCTGACACAGAGGCTTCTCAATCTCGGGCACAGGAGGCAAAACAGGTGGGACCTGGGAGGCATTGTAAAAAACACTACTCTACACAACAAGACACGAGTGGGCTGCATTACATATTATTTTACAATTAGTGAGCTAGTAGACAGATTTTAGGCTTACAAATACCCAAGATTGTTGGGTTTAAAAGACACCAGAGAAAACATCATTTTAATATTGATACATTTTAATACAAAATGCTGATTTTTGACCATTCTCATCCTCTATACAGCTTAATTCTTTATACAGGGTCGCGGGGGGCCTGGAGCCTATCCCAGGAGACTTGGGGCATGAGGCGGGATACACCCTGGACAGGATGCCAGTCCATTGAAGGCGCACATTCACACAACAGGCAATTGGGAATTACAATTAGTCTTTGGACCTGCAAACTCCATGCACGCAGAGATGGGAATCGAATCTGGCCAGAAATCAAACCCGGACCCATGAGGTGCAAGGCGAGAACGGTAACCACTAAGCCACTATGTAGCCACAAAGAGGGACATGTTCAGATTAATCTGGGGATGTGGTCTTTTATTTGGCTATCAAATTTCCATGTAAGAACACCTGCTGTCTGTGTTTTTGGCATACATTTATATACTTACTCGAGCATTCATCCATCAAACTTCAAACAGATTCATTTAATAAGGAATTTAAGCACTTCATTTACATTTACGCTATTTTAACTCCAATTTCATGGAGTTCCATTACTCATATTTACCTTCACTGAATTTTTGCATGCTCATAGTCATTCTTTTTTGTTGCCCAGTCTTTTTACTATAATAGAAAGAGAAGCAAACTCTAGAAAGGTATAGAAAAGGTTTACTCACAGTATACTTAGGTTTGAATAGGCTGCTCAGGTGGTTGATGATGCTGTCCATGCTGGGGACCTTGGAATCTTTGTCACGCTCCTTAGATAAGAAATAAAAAAATAAAAACGTAAGAAAGAAAAAGGTATGATGTGGGTAGGATGTGGTTTATCTACTTGTTGTACTAAGAAAATTGTTTTGCTGGTACAACACATCTATCAAAAAGAAAAAAGGAGCTGCAGAATTCTGTAGAGTAGCCTACAACGTTTATCTCATTCTAAAATCAACCATGCTTATGCTTACACACATTGGGAAAGTGTATATCACATCTTCAGAGAAAAGACTGTAGTGGCTAAATATTCCACATATACTGTAATTTGGTACGCACAGCCTTTTTTAGATGTTTAACAGCAAGACTTCATCTCTCATGCCTTAGTAGCTCCTCTTTGGTGAAGATGCACTACTCTCTTCTAAAGTAATAATGAAGGGAATGGGGCACAACGGGTAGGCAGTAAAGGCTGTGCAAGTCTTGAGGATATACAGCAAACAAATGTCCTAGGCAGCATATTATCTGTGGACGATTCAGCATTTCTGTGCTGCAGAAACGATAAATCCAGAATGCAGTCCGGTGCCAAAGCCTAAGGCCATACAAGTCTCGGGGATGGGTCCTTTTTTAAGTTGATGGCATCGCTCAGCTGAATCACAGTGTAACTATAAAGGTTATGTTTGATGTGTCAGGGTCTCTTAAATGCACTCTGGAAAAAAGCCATATTTTTGTGCTTCTTCAAACAACTACTCTTTCCCAGCAAATAACTACAAGTTACTGTGAATCACACTAGTCAGCTAATGACATCAAGCATTTAATCCAAACAGAAAAGTGTGAGACGCTTTCAAGCAAGCCCAAGAGCTAGCCGGTAAAGTGGCACAGTTTAATCCAAACTGTAGGGCAATGCATTAAAATACAAGACTGAAAAACCCTTATTCCTGATGCTCTCAGTCTGATGAATGAATTAGGCTCAGTTTTAAGGCTCTTTGGATAAAAGCATGCGTAACATGGATTAAAAAAAGTTTCCAAACATTGCATTGTAAATCTTGTGAGGAATTATTCAGTGCTCAACTGTGAACATGGCCTGCTCATTACCCAGATATGGTTTAAAGCAGGAGAGTCTACACTTTCCTCAGATAAAAAAATGAGTCTCTGACTGCATGCTAGAATAATACTCACTCACTCACTCATCGTGTATACCGCTTTATCCTGTATTCAGGGTCGCGATGGGGGTCCTGGAGCCTATCCCAGGAGACTTAGGGCATGAGGCGGGGTACACCCTGGACAGGGTGCCAATCCATCACAGAAATCCAATCCATGAAAATTTGCATTTGTATACATCACAATATTAGCATATTATACTTTATGCTATACGTATTAATATAGACCAATCAGCCACAATACTAACAACACCTGGTGACACTGATAACACTGATAATCAGTTATACTGTATATCAGTAAACTGCTAAGAGGATCATGTGCACTCAAGGCTCATCTGTGCCTAAAACCTATCTGGTCTGATCCCACAGAAAAGCCAACGTAGGACAAAGTGCTGAAAACGCCAATACTGGCCACAAAAGAAAGGTATCAGAACACCCAGTGATGCGCATATGGCATCTAGCAGGCAAAGAGCTGTTGATCTGGCCTTCAAATTCTTCAGACCTCAGTCCGACCAAGCATCCCTAGAATGCATCGAACAAACAAGTCCGATCCATGAAGGCCCCACCCCGAGACCCACTGCACAGTCTGCTAACATCCTGGTGCCAAACGCCATAGCACACCCCTAGAGGTCAGAGAGCTGCCTCATTGGCATAAAGGGAAACCTACACCATCCTGAGCTTAATGTTGTGCATTTTAACTTCATGACTGATCATCATCTAAATAATGCAATATACAGTATATATCTCTACGTCAGTATATGTTTATAGCAGTTTTTTGTTGGCACAGTGGTGCAGCAGGTACCAACAACTGTTATCTCACAAATCCTGTTTTCTAGCCTGAACTCAGGTTTGTATGGAGCTCCCTGCGCTCTTGTCAAGTCTGCATGGGCTGTCTCCATGTTCCCACTTTCTAAAACACATACTGGTTGCTAAAGTGGATTAGCTATGTGTGAGTGTACAGTTGTGTGTATGTTTGTGTATAAAGCATTAGCATACAGGGGTGTCCCTGATTCACTTCCAATGGTCCAGTAATAGAGTCTGGACCAACTGTAACCCTGACCAAAATGAAATCAGTGACCGAAGATGAATGAATGAATATTGTAATACATGTGATTATACCATATATTTTATACAAGACTATTCGCTGATCATGTTCCTTCTTCCCTTCTTTTTTAATCTGTGTCTATTTAGATGAGTGTTTTGCAGATGTTTTGTTCTCACTTCAGTCTGGAAGTTTCATTATCCTTATGCTGCAAACATTGAAATAGATTACTAACCACAGTATGAAGAAACAAAAATGCAGCCAAAAAAAAAAGGTCAAAGAGTCAATTTTTTTTTAAACATTACATTTTGTGATGCAGTGTGAGGTGGACCACTAAAATCACTTCTCACTTATAAATGAGGAAAAGTTACAAAATCATTTATGTTTATTCTAAAGCGTCAGTAAATTAATTGGAGGCATGAAAAATGCATAAAATGTGTATAAAATAAATGTACTTTTTATTGCAGTATTAAACCTACTGTAATTCTAATGCATGTTAATTATTGAGCATATTCACAATATTCTGTAACCAACAATAATTGCAACATTACAACATTACACATACACAGTATTATTACATTTCTTGGTTCCATGTAACAATAAAATCAAATGGGAAAAAGTATTTAATTAACTAAACTGCATGATACAGTAGATGAAGCTGCTGATATTGCTTCATCATGAAAAAGCATAATGATTAATTTAGAATTTATTAAAAAATATTGAAACATAACTTTTTAATTTGAGCCATTATTGTTTTGTCTTGGTCATATGAGTGATTTACAGTTAGGACGATGACGAGACACAAGATTTATATCATGGGAAAACCCAGTGTTTAAAACAGGAACATATTTTATTTCCCCAATAGAAGACCTTTAACTTCATTTAAAAATAATCACATGCTTTAAATATTATACTAGGGTATAGTTTAGCTGTCTTGGTAAAAGGGGGGGGGGGAATTAATTAATATGAATGCTGAATGCTACCAGGAGTATGTAGAATAACCCCTACATTCAGTGGGCGGTCAAAATACTTACATAATGCTAGACATTAAAAAACAGTGAAGGAACAGTGCAGTCATTATGTCATGGTTTTGTTTGCTGTTACGAAATCCCCATATGACTGTGTCTTTGTTGGAAGAGCAGACTTGGTCAAAAATGTGAAGAATGGTATTTGAATAATGGGCTTTGTCATAATGCTTGAAAAATGTCTGGATTAAAGAAAAACAATACCAATTCATATGAAAGCACTCCCACTATTTCGATCCTATTCACCCATAAACATCCTGATTATCAAAAGCTTCTCACAGAAACCTAGTGTTTCTCTCTGCTGTCTAAAGTCAATTGACTCACAGAGATGCTGGAGTTGAGAGAAATCTGATCATCATCCAGGCCCAACGTTGGTGCATCTTTGCTCCCGAGGCTTTGGAGTTTATCAGCCAGCAATCTGCGCTGGGCCTCGAGCCGGGCACGCGCCACCATCGATGTCACCACCTGCTGTCTGCTGTCCTCCAGAGCATTGCGCTTGCTGAACTGGTACACCCTGGTTAAAAGCATGGTTAGCGCGTTATTGCAATAGTGACTAGAATCATTTGAATTAAAATGAAAGACCTGCCAGAGAATCAGCATTCAGCTGACTGTGTGGACCGGTTTCCCAAAGTAGCATCTAGACTCCACAACAACCCTGACCAGATTAAAGTGGCTAATGAAGATGAATGAAAAACAGAGATGCTAATCAATGGTTATACAATGGGCTGCTCTCAGATTCTAATGAGAATAAATAGTTTATTATCCAGAGGAGCACCACAAGAAAGGCTGTAGACAAGATTCATGGACAGGGCTGTTGTCAATTCTGAGATTGTATACATTTTCCAATTATGTATACAGTGTTTTCCAAAATACAATAATTTCTCAATTTAGCAGGTCATTTTATAATGGGTATTCTGTAGAATGATATGGGGTGTTGAAAAGTAACTGACTGATGCTAGTCACAGTCTTGATTAAATTTAACCCAAATTCCTGCCATGTGTATCTTTTTACTGTTTAAGCTGAAGAAGTATATATAATATATAATACCAATCAGGCATAACATTAAGGCCACTGACAGGTGAAGTGAATAATTGCTTAAATTGCTGAAAATGTTTATGCTGGTTCCAATAAAAAGATATAAGAACACACACAGTGCATTGTAGGTTGTTGTGTAGTCGCAGACTGGTCTGGACCCATGTCCGCTGCCAAATGTGTCTACACAATTCACACGTGAGCTTCAGAACTTGACAAAAGAGCAATGAAAGAAGGTGGCCCGGTCTGATGTAATCACATTTTCTTTATTATCACGTGGTTGGCCTGGTGCATGTTTGATGCTTACTTGGGAAAGAAATGGCACTAGGATGCACGATGGGAAGCTGAACCAGAGGAGACAGTGTGATGCTCTGGACAATGTTCTGCTGGGAACATTCATGTGGATGTTACACATACCACCTATTTAAACACTGTGGCTCGACAAGCATTCATGGAAACTGTGATTCCATGATGTCAGTGGTCTCTTTAATTGGATTATGGTTCAAGGAACAAAACAATGAGTTCGAGCTGTTGACTTTAAAGCCTCTAAATTCTCCAGATCTCTGTGGGATGTGCTGGAAAAACCATTGCATATGGTATATGTGTGTGGGTGTGACTGAATACATGCTGAGCTCTGACAGATGTTAGATCGTAATCTTTAAGGCAATAAGAGTTACAGAGCTAATACTAGGCCAGTCATTAATTACACACAACATTAACTAATTAAATTAAGCAGTAACCTCTAACAGTGCTGGACAGGCATATAAACCAAGACAAATTAGCACAGCGCTTCACTCCACATATCAAATATTCACGAAACCTCACCTCTGGCCAGCTTTATCCAAGCTCTCGTCAGCCTCCAGGTCCATCTCCAGTTGGTTAACAGTGGCCTGCTGTGTTCCCAGCATCGCTGCTATGTTGAGAAGCTCCTCCTCGATAGCCGTGAGCCTGACATTGAAAAAAAGAAGAGCATGATAGAGTCATTGCGGTGAGAGGCTACAACTGTGCTTGATTATAGGCAATGCATTATTAATATAGTTCCTTTAGGCCATGTAGCTGCTGACAAATGATAAAGTAATAAAAATGGCATACATAATAATTCATATAGAACAGGAAATGCACTAAAATGCTGACTGAAACACATTACGGATATAACTCAATACAAATACATTATTTGGAATGAACAGATAATGTGTTTGAAGCAGACACAAAACGAAACATAAATAGGAGATACACTATTAATTTTTTGATATCTAGTATGTAAGTGAGGGAGAATGCACCGGTGCTGTATTCCTTCCAAAGTGAGTTCATTTAATTCCAGCTCTTCAGGCTTCAAACGATCATCATCCTCCAGCAGAGTGCTATCAAACTCCACGCACGCTGGTACTTCCACTCTCGTTCTGTGCACACACATACACATACAAACATCAGTGTATCCTGCAACCCTGGCCAAAACATGCAAAAGTTCATATAATGTTTACCACATGGCTATACTGTATGTACATGCCCAATCAAGTCATTTTGACCGGCTGGAGTTTCTCATTCTTATTTAAAACTTTATACCACAGCAATACTGGGTTCTCAAATCTATAGGACACAAGACATGTGTACTTAATAATAAGCTCAATGTAATATGTTATTAATTCAATATTACACAACAGTTCCAACCGAGTAAGCAGGCTGGAGGCGTTGATCGCCAGCAGGGATGAATGTCAGCCAGTACTGTCCGTTGTATTGAGAGGAGAGCAGCTGCCTGCCAAAACCCACACTGAAAACCAGTACTGGGTTTCAGGAAGATTTCAGGAAGGAGATTTCTGTAGTTTGTCTAGATTCTAGTAAAAGTATGACTGTTTGGGCCTCCGAGTGGCGCAGTGGTAAAGTGCTCACCCTATCATTCGGGGATCGCAAGTTCGATTCCCAGGTGATGCTGTAGAGAGATCTGATTGGTTGAGCTCTTTCAGAGGGGAGGGATGAGAGGTACTTAGCTCACAAATTAATCTACAGCCAATCAGAGAAGTGGATAGCGCTGTCCTCTGAGTGGGTTACACCGGCCTCAATGGTGCGTGTTCAGTGACAGTTCGAAAACATGCGGTCTTCAGCCCTCCCTTAATTTTTTCATTAACATTGCACAATACTAAACAGAACTGTAAGAGGTAGAATGTACAATGCATCATTAATCAAACTTTGCTTGCATACATATATTGCTGTGGTATAAGAAAAACAAAATCCTTTTTATTCTTGTCTAACAGCATGTCATGTTTTATTCATTTCATAAAACAACTAGTATTGCCAAGGACCAGACAACATTACACAAATTGATAGAAAATATGTGAAAAATTTTAACAGATCACTCTTAGATCCTAACGCACATTATGAACTCACTTCAGAGATATAAACCTATAAATATAAAAAATAAAGATTTACTGTTATGCGTTTACCCTTAATGAGCAAGTTGGAGGAGACAGTGGTGAGGAAAAACTCCCTGAAAAGCTAGGGAAACCCTTGAGAGGAACAAGATTTAAAAGGGAACTTTTAAGGCTTAGGTGCAAAACTGTTGATGTAAATTTAAGTCTTATTAGAGGCTGGCACACTTGGAGGCTAAATCTGCGAATGGTAACTAGAAAAAAGTGTGCGTGCAATAACAGTGATATAGTGTTTGCCGTTTTTTTATTACATTTTATCTCAACTGTTCGAACAAGATAACAATAATAATCTTCAACATTTCTCAATTAACATAAACTTTTATCCAGTTACTTATATCAATTCATTTAAATAAAAAGATGAAAACATTGAATGTTCCTGAATATTTGACTGGCACAGGCTCTGCTTGGACAAAACATCAAAATGCTGATTTAAGACACAGAGCCTTTTGAATTAGCAGCAAACGTCGAGCAAGTATAGACCTCCTATTGTCCTGATTTCTCTGGATGTTTGCGAGTCACATTTTTTTTTCAACTTTTAACTAAATTTATTTGCATTTTTTAATAATCATGTTCTTCCCACTACAGTAACTCTTTTCTCATGCACTAGGTGGAGAACCGGTTTCACAAAAATGTTAGGAGAACTGTTTTCTCAATACACCAAAGCAGAAAAACAAACTCGCTGCCTTAATGCCAGAGCTCTGGAGACAAGTAATGGATAGAACTCTGGCGTAACTCTTAGCTCTAATGAGCAATCCATCCAATCTGCTGCATGAGACCACTATTGCACAACAGACTACGCTCAGCAGCAGGCCATGCATGTCTCAGCAGCCTTTCTCAGGTCTTTCTTCCCTGCGGCGATCAGACTGTTTACCTCCCTGAGATAAGCCTTCTATCAGCCTCATATGCAAGAACAGCATTTCAATTGATAGTTTGTTTTTTGTGACTGTCCTGCATTAATGATATTGTAATTCTCTGTATATATCGATCAACTACAGTATAACATTAACAAAACAGAATTAATTATTACATATTAATTATGTACTGGTAAACTGGTAGCAGAGTCACGGGCATCCAGAGCTCACCCATGCCCTTTGGGACCAAAAGCCAGCTCATCTGCTCCTATCCCACAGACATGCCAATGTAGCACAAATCACCAAAAAAAGTAGATACTGGCTATGATAGAAAGGTATTAGAACACCCAGTAAACCACATGTATGCAGCCCAAGTTTCCTCAAAGACCCCAAAACTGCCAAACCAGGACTCCAAACTCCTCAGATCCCAATATGACTGAACACCCATGGGATGCACGGGCAAAAACAAATCTGAGTCAAAGAGGCCCCACCCCGCAACCCACACAACTCAAAGGATCCACTACAAATGTCCTGTAAAGTCAGTCTACATGGATATGTTCAAAAACATAAAATGCTTCTAGTAAAGTGCTTTTACAGATTATTGGATAGCTACTGAGTGTTAGCCATATGATACAAGCCTTGAGTGAGGTTTCAAATACAATCTTTAAAATTGTTCATAATGCTCCTGCACTGCACATTTCATCATTTTCCTTTTTGGAGATAACCTTTTGGGTGAAATATATGCAAATAAAGAAACATATTTTAGGTCGGTAACATCTATAGGTTTATTCTTGGTTTGATTAAGAACTTTTATAAACTTTAAGTACAGGACGGAATAGTTGATGTTTGTAATTCATGCTTTTTGACAGTATGATCTGCAAGATTAAAAAAATAATAATAATAACACTAAGTTTTCCACTTAAATATTTTATTCCTGTCTCTGCCAGGTATCAAGAGATCCAATTATAGCTGAATCCATTAAAATCCATTGAAATGTACTGGACGGAGTTGTGGAGCAAGCTGAAAAGTTAATTTAATAACTACACTGCAGGAAGAAACTTACTGTCTACAGTAGCAAATTATGTCAAGAAGACCGATCAGTGCAAATATCAGGTCAAAGCATTGTGGCTTTAATTCTTTTACTTTCATTTTTCAATCTGTATCTGTTTCAGTCTCTGTATTTGATCTGGTTTTATATCCCCTGTGGTTACACCTGTGTCTAGTTTGTCTGACTAAATACTGATGGCTTTCATTTGTGTCCAACAGCAGACTTGGAAAGCCATATAAACGCTACTTGCTGTTCCATCATACCGATTTCTTCCTCTATGACTTTTGCCGGTTTTGATAACCTCTGGAACCCTGTCTTGGTCAGTGCTATACTGTTTCTTATTACTTTCCTATGGTCAGTTGTTTTTATACTTTGTCCTTAATAGTTGGACCATCAAGACTTGCATTGTAAGCATAAACTATACACAAGGAAAGATTTATTACTTGCGATAGTACAGACACTATGAAAATGCTTTTTGCCCAATTTTAAAAGACAAAAATGCTAAACCGTTGTATACAATACATCTACAAATTTCAAATTCAATGCCCGGCCAAAAATATCTCGCTGTTTCAGAAAAGGTCGAAATGATTGGCCTATTATTAAACCAGGTTAAAAACTGTCCAACACATAATTAAAACCTGGAAGAATAGTGCTGAACTCATCAGAGATCATTTAAATACTTGATTAAGCTTCATCAAAAGAAATCTTCAGAAGAACATACAGCTATGTTTCATAGTGAAAGTACATAGCACTTCCCATGCACAATGTGATGAGAACTCGCAGGACTGGGATTAAACTCCCATGAGGCTATAAGAAAACCACATGTTGGTACAGTAAGACGAATCTGAAGAATCAAGTGAGCTCCGGTATTCAAGTGAGCATAAAAATTGGACTTTGGAGCAAGGGAAAAAGGTCATGTGGTCAGGTGAGTTCAGATTGACCTTATCCCAGAGGGAAGGTTGCATCACGGTAAGAAGGGCAGTACATGAAGCGATGCACCCATCATGCAAACTATTAATTTGTACAAGCCTAAGGAGGCAGTGTTATGATCTGGGTTTGCTTCAGTTGGTCGGGTCTTCAATTGTTTAGCAACATTAAGTGGCAATAAATTGAAGTCGGCTGAATGACCAGTTTATAATATCAATTAAAAAAAAAAAGGTTTCCTGATAGCAAGACCATATTCCAGGACTCAATTTGTGTAAGAATGGTCCTGGGAGAAACAGGAATTTACCACAAAAAAACCCAATGTATACTGGTGGACTGATCAACAATGTATTACTTCCACATAAGAACCAAATTACACTATGAAAACAGTGATCTTAATAATATTACTAACCATTCTTAATCGCAAGAGAATTATCTTAAGTTGGTACAAACAAACCTAACCACTACCAGAATTTTTTATTTTATAACTATATTGTTCCGTCTTTTGCCTTTGAAAAATGTTCACTATCCTGTTATCATCATAACAGAAAATTTGGATATTCAAACTCAAACATCATTTTATAAGGCCACTGGCTCTCACTCTTTATCATTAAATAGCCATGCTACTCAATAGAATAGTAAAAAGCAGTGGAAACGCTAAACACTGTCTAGGCATAGTCACAGCCATAGGCAAATTGAACAAGGAAAAAAATCCTAATTGGTGAAGGCTAACCAGGCCTGCTGAATAAAATTATGGTAAATAGGTGAACTCAGAGAGCTGAACAAAGCTCTACCTGTTCTGTTGAATGAAGCTTTCATACTCTCTGTGCGGTTCAATAGCTTTGATGTTATTGGTCATCTCTTTATGAACACACACCACCTCATCCTGAAGTAGACTGGTCAGGTCAAAATACTCCTGTAGAATCTCCTTCCTGGGGGCAAAAAAAACACACAAAAAAAACAGAAATGTGTTCATTTCGGATTTCCACTCGCATGCAGGGAAACCACTTCTCGGTTTTGCTGGTGTTTTTGGTGATAATACAGTATGAGCACAGTCAGCTAATGACTAACAGACAAAGAAAAATAGCAGAAGTTTTAGTGGTTGTCATGAGAAATTGTCAAGTGTGACCAGTTTAAGTGCTTTCTGTACTTCCTCGAATTTCAACAGTTTGGCCAAAGCAAAAGTGAAAAATGTCAGTACAAACACAAGTTGTGAAATTTGGAATATCTGTTGCGCACTGTTGCTGCCATTCACGCTTAAGCATAATGCACTTGTTTAACCTTTATAATACTGAAGGGTAAACAGGACGTGCATCTTTCTTTATGAACTGTCTTGAAAACACAGCACATAACCACAGTTGAACAAATAATAATAGGGTTTTACATAACAATAGGATTTTAAAACGATATTATAACTGAATTTATGTTACAGAGTACATATTTTATATTGAAGAAATGCATGAAAAAAATATGCAACATATGCAATGTGCAAATATATTTTAAATACAGACCTATGAAGTAAAAAATACATTATTACTGTGTTCATGCTTTGTTTTTAAGAGTCTTTACTTGACTTCCGCTTTATACTGATAAAAGCTTCAAGCTTGACAGCTTCAAGAAGTTCATCTAATGTGACAACAACAATGAGACCTCTTATCTGAAATCCATCTGCATGCTATTCGTGCTTTGCATCTATTAGCATGCATGTAGCTTCTGTGTAAAAATGTTGTTAAACCCCGTAAAGGAAATGGAAACGCCTACCAGTTTGCATCTTCAAACATACTTTTAATGTGGACTAGGACAGCAGTAGAGCTATAACACCACTGCTACTTGCAAATGTAAGCATTTTGACTCACAGAATGAGCACCATCTCCTCCTGCAGCGTCTGTAAAGCTGTGAGCAGTGCTGGCTGGCTGCGGCCAAAGTGCTGCTGATGATGCACCTGAGCCGCCTTCACTGCCAGCACGTACTCATTGTGGTGCTCATGAAGCTTCAGCGTGGCTTTGATGTAGCGCTCCTTGGCTTTCTCACGGTCTTTGTCTGGGCCGGACAAAGGACACAAAAACAGCTCCTGTAAATTCTGTCTCATACTTACAATTCCGATGACATACAAATAAGGTACAACCTCATTATTCAAGTCTCTTTTTGACAACGACAAGCTCGTTAAAATGAGGGGTTCTGATATGTTTGATTGAACTCTATATTGTAAGTTTTCACATTGTGTGCTCCGAACAAAGGCAGTTCTACTGATTATGAGTGCTCTGGGCATTTGTGTGCTATTTGCATCACATTTGGCATTCAGAGTGGAAGTTAAGGAAGACAAGGATACAAAGGGAAATGAGGAGCAACCGTGTGTGCTACCTTTACTCGCCTCCTGATACTTCTTCTTGGCCTGGGATGCGTCTCGCACCAACTGCTTGTAATTAGACTTCAGGCGCTCCAACTCAGTTTGGGTGACCTAACCTTGCACAACAGGGCAAGATGAGAGAATCAGTTAGACAAACACGCATTGAATAATGATGGTCATACTGTTCAAAGGAGTGAGGAAGACGTGTCCCTGTGGTCTGTACAGACGTAAGATAAAGGGCACATCTGTGGTGATGCCCAGTGAACACACTGAAACCAACAAGACACAAGATTTCAAGCTTGAATGTTAAACTCTGAAAAAAGAACTGCATCTTATGTATCTTCTGGCCTGTATGTACTCTTGTACAAAAGGAACTTTAGAAAATTATGTCAAGCTAGTTAATCTGCCAAATATAGATCTTTACTAAATAAGGATGAAATCTGATAAGGAAAAATGATCAACTTTGGGGTAAGAGTGCTCATACAGTATCTGGCCACCAACACACTACCCTGACTTATAACCTACGCATTTGCCAACAATAACATTATTATTCATCAAAGAACAACATAGTGTACTTTTCATTCAATTGTGGTTCTGCTCTAATATTGTGGAACTGCCAGAAAACTTGACCTCTGACAGGTACAAAGCACTGACACTGGAGACTCCTTCCAAAAAGAGATCATCATTTGGACTGAATTATTTACACATACTCTGTACTCTACGTTTATACAAATTCACATACACATAAGAAACACATTGTTTTTTATTTTCAAGAAAGCATGTTTTTTTATTTTTATTTCTTTGAGCCCATCTTCAAACAAAGCAAGAAAAAAATGTCACAAATGTAGAGCATGAGGTTTTTACTTTTCCGGCGACGTGAGCTCAGCCATGACACGCACATCTTAAAGCAAGGTCAATGTCACTTAAACTGAATGCACACTAAAGACCTTTCTCTAAATTGCTGACCCACTTAAATTTAGTCACTTGCAATTTTCATCTACTTAAAGCTCCCATATTTGACTTTTTTTTCTTTCTTTAACAAGCAGGCATCGGCCCCAAACGTCCCCCAAAGTGTCTGTTAATGCTCCAGCTGAAATAACACTTTATACCTTAGACTGCCTCTTTTGAACTGCTCCTCCAAACATACCAATTTAATGTGTATGTAAATGAGCTACTGTCTGCATTGCTTTAGAACACACTGAACGGTGCTCTAAAAAACACACTGGGAGGTCTAGAACACACTGTTTTTTTCAGTTTCAAGCTACATTTGAACACAATTCTGGATATATAAAATATCCGAGAACAAGAAACAAATCAGGAAGTTGGTGATGAATAACAGCTGATTTGGATATTAATGTACGAGATTTGGTTACCTTGACATACTTTTGCCTCCCCATGAAAATGAGAGTAAGTAAAGATAAGCATGAAAATCTTATCTTGGACATGACATTTACTTTGTGTAAACAGGTAAAGAATAGAGCAAGCTCATATCACACTACGCTGTTTGTTAGGCTGAAATTACCAATCAATAAACTGATCATTCTCATGAGGAACTAACTTTATTATATGGGTTTTAAAAGTTGGTAAATCAAGCACAAAATAAACCCTAATAGCAATAATCTATATGTGGCTAACTAGGTAAAACTACCAGCCTTTACCTCCAAAATGCACAAACAATTCATGAGTCCTTTAATGGATTTCCAGGAGGAAGTCAAATGCATCAAATACAGAAGTATGTAAGACACACAGATGACTAACCAGAAACAATAATAATAATGAGAACCTGACAAACCTTATACCTAGGGTAGGTCCAATCTAAATAAATACACATATTTTTTCAATCTTCAGGCCTATATGTCTGTAGATTTGGCTCTAATATCTCTCTGATAATAGAAGACAGAAAAAGCACTTTCACAACAGATCCAAGCCACCTTTACGGCTGACACATTTAAATCGAACAAGAATGACACTGATACTGATCGCTAAAGAGAGTGTCTGTTGAAATAAAGGATCCGCAGACCTTTCTCATGTTTGTCTACAAGAAACTCCTAACTGATTTGTAGCTCCACTTGCTCATTTCGGTCGTCGTCGGCCAGAGAGATGGCAGATATTCTTCTACATTATATAAACACTTTACTCTGTGGAAGATTTGAAACCATCCCAAAAACTTGACGATAGAACTTTAGCAGCAGAAAAGAAAACCAGACAGTGACAGGTCCAGGCCTGCCGTGCCGCCTCATACTGTACCTCGACCCGCAGTAATGATCTGTGAACTTCTTCCTTTCATTATGAACAGGCACGTGTGTACACTTGTTCACCAAAGCAAAAACTGCTAAAAACTAGTGTGTAAAGATAATGTCAACAAGGGCCACTCGGACGCCCGAACCGTGTTTTTTGGTTTTTGTTGAAATCTAATGCTGTACAGGATTCACATCATACTCCTTCTGGATGCTAAACACACTAAGCAAATAAAAAAAACCCACAATATTAATTTATACTTTTATGGGACAAAACATACATAGTCTATTAATGATTCATTCTCTTTCAAGGGCTTTTATTACACCCATGACTGTATTTCACATGAGCCTTCATACTCATCGTTGGTGACAAATCGTAGATATGTCAATTACATCAATTTATGAAATCATCTGACATGACTCTCCCTTACTGAACAGTCTGGGCTAGAAAGAAATCAGCCTCAGCCTCGATTCTTCATTACACTCCTATTGCTGTTGCAACCATTGCTGGTGGTGTTAATGTACTTTTAGCAGGAAATAAACTAACGTAGCTGGCCAAATCTCCCTTCTTAGCTACACATACCAGCCACACTATTATTTAATCCCACTCAGTCACCTGCAGATGATGGTTTAGGCGAACACTCTGCCTTTTCAGACGGGGTTCTAGTTTTGCGGAGGACATAATCACCAATTCTGATTTTCTGTCCACCTGTCGACTAAAGCCAGATCCCCTTTCTTTTCATGTAACAAATTCCACCACTGCTTTTTCACTTCCATTTGTGTTGTTTGCACTTTCATTATGGAAACTTGGCGCAACATTGGTTCGCTTCCTGTCGATTAAATTGGCCCGGTGACAGAATAAGTACACTGGCTACTGCACACAGCCTTCACTTTTCATTATTATCTGCTGGCTACACTGGCATGAAGAAAAATTGCCATACTTAGGTTGGCACCGATGCTTATCGGATCTATATTCATGACCTATGAATAAGATTCCGAATCAGCTTTATTGTCACGTCAGAGTTTACACCTTTCGTAAATATAAAAGGAGTGAAATTCTTGTGTGCAGAAAACCAACAATAATGCAGTGAAATATTTTAAGAATTAAAAAGATGAAAGCCAAAATAAGTAATGAGAGTTAGTAAGGTACATACAAAATGTACAAAACGTGGTAGAAAAGGTACAAGGTGCTATTCGTTTATATCTTTTTATTCATCCGGCATGTTTCAGATGACTGCAGAAATTCTTATTCTTGACCCTTAAAGTGGACTGGGATGGTGTGGAACGGCGTCCTGGCCCCTTCAAAGAACAGTTAAATATTCGGATTGGCAGTTCACACCATAGATTCTATTAAAAGAATCTTCAAATAAAAAAAAAAACACAAGGTGTGCACTCGAACTTTTCGTGTGAAAAAGCTTTGTGCAAGTCTGAGGTGTCAATTTCCTCGGTGCATCTTTACACTGTGGTTTAGCATCTTTAGGATTCCACCACCTGCCCAGTCTTACTTTAAACCCCGCTTTACCCTATTCATCTTTTAAACATGCATGTTTCATGCATGTTTCATGCATGGTCAAAAAATGTTAGTTTTTTTTGTTCGTTTTAGCAATCCATAGGGCTGACTCGATTCTGATTGATTAGAAGGTGTTACGATCATTTTCTAAAACTAGAAGCTCTAACAGGAGTGTCAGCCATAAGTAGGTTTATCTGTATGCACTATGACCATTTCTATAGTAAACGCATTAACAGGAACTTTTATAATAAATGCTCCACATAAATAGATTTTAAAAAAAGATCGATGATAAGGTGATTTTTTTTTCTCAGTATGTAGAGGTTTACTTGGTTCTCGAGTGTCAGTGACAGCCAGACCTTCAAAGTTTTCCACTACAGGACAAAGGTGTAACGGTTTCCTGTTATATTTTCTTGCCTTATTAGCTACAGGAAAGAGGGGAAATAAGAGCAACAACTCTTAAATGAACGTGCTGTTCTGGAAAAACAATAAATTCCAGGGTGCTAAAGGTCCTTCAGTAATACAAGCAGAAGACATAATGCTAAGCCAATAATTATTGCTTTCAGCTGTTGAAATTAATCACATGTAGAAACTCATTTGTAGAGTCTTTCGACACTACCAGCGGTTACATTATGGCTTTAGAAAACTACCAGATGAAGAAAACCCTGATGTAGCTTCAACATCCTCCAAATATCATGTAGTTCTATTCCTTTGTCCTTTCTATCCTTCATCGGCAATATGTTACCATTCATTCAGTTTAATGGGCCATAAAATAACAAACAGTTTGTTTTCCACTTCATTTGGATAAGCTCATCCAAGCTTCTCCATTCCAGTCTTATGACCCCATGTGCTGCACATGTGCTTTACTTGCACCAAAACAGCACATCATACATCATCAAGTCGTTCATGAGCCGAGTCAGATGTGTTTATCAGGAAAAACAGCTACTGCACTGCTGCGCGATGATGCACACATCTCTACAGATATATTTGAGTGTGTATACTGTATATAATAGGCGGCCTCTGTGTGCATGGTGGGTTTCCTATGTATACAGAGTGCCAATCCACACACTATATATACAGTATACACACACACATACATACATATATATATATATATATATATATATATATATATATATATATATATACCTACACACACACACACACACACATATGAGCATTAAACATGCAACTACACTGATGCCCACCAAGAGAAAGAAAAGGCCCACCAAATTACATGAATCATACTCTTACATTTTATATAAATCAGATAAAACAATATAAATCATGTATTTGTGGTACTGACCCTGCAAAGCTCCTGGTTGAGATGGCTCCATTGCTCACTGTATGTCTTCTTCAGTTGCTGTTTGTCTCTGATTAGAAGTGTGAGTTTGCTAAGCGGACCCAGCGTCAGGTCTTCAGAGTGCTTGCGGAGGATCCGGCTCAGGTTTTCCGTCTCACTCACCATCACGTTCCACGACTGTTTAATGATATTTAATGATGAGATGAGATTTAATGATCAATAAGCTTGCCTGTCTCTATTTATCCATTTCAATGTGATCAAGTTAAATATATTTAAATGAAAAAGAAATATGCTTTTTTTTGTAGAATCCTTTCATCTTAACCTTTATAAGCAATGCACAGACCCAGGGAATATGCATGAACTTTTTGCGTCATCAAAACTCCTTCCGCTCACTTACCCTGTTGACCTATAATGGTATTATGACCAAAAGAGAGGACACATGGCTACATGAGAACCTCAGACTGACTTAATGTTAAAACGGGAGTTTTTTGTACAGTGAAAATAGAGAAGTGGCAAACATTTCAACATGACAAGTTCAGATAAGGACTAGGACTTACTGACACGGATTACAACAACTGCACAACTGCAAAATAGTGAAAATATCTGGAATTTTCATTCTGACACTATAGGATATGTGCTTAAGATGGTCTATTTGACAAACAATTGTACATATGTATAAAAACAGATGATTAAATTATAAAAATCAATGTAAAGCATAAAAACTACCTAAACTTACACACCCCCTCCGCACACAAGCAATGCTTCTAGGTGAGCATTGCATGAATGTTCGCTTGTGTGATGCATACGGTGGAAGTTCCAAATAAGTTTCACTATGTTTATGCATCAAAGGACACAGTGCATGCTTCTGACAAGGGCTCTAAAGCAAACATAAAAAACCTTGCTGCAGCCTTATAATGACTAGAAGAAGAAAAAAAGTGTCAGGAAAAATGAACTAAACACCTGGGGAAGCACTGTCCCTGCCTTCTCCTCTCACTCTGATGAAACAGACTGCAACGAAATAAAAAAGAACAAGAATCTCAGCAGTCACTAAAACATCATGACGAGAATAATCAGTGCTGCTTTTACGTCCGTGGCTCAGAACACAGCTCGGGGAATTGGACGGGTACTGAAGCACAGCGCTTCTTAAGAGACAGCAAAATTCAATCAGCTCACTCTTGTTCAGCGGAATATGTAATGTGAAATGGCAATTAGTGTAAACTGAGCCTGTGAATGGCAGCGCTGGTGCAGGTTTACCCTCAGCTCATTAGCCCATAATACAGAGATAATATGCTAGATCGAATGAAGTCCTGCAGGGACATGTGCGTACCTTATGGAGCTGGCTGATATAATCCAAGCCTCCTCCAGGCTGAGGGCCCTCCAGTTTCTCTACCATGGCAGCCATTTGATGCAGCTGAGCAGAGAACTCGCGGTCGCTCTTGGCTCTCTGGGTCATCCACTTCTTCATCATCTCCATAAGCCGCAGCTCAGAGTCCTGCAGCCGCAGCAGAGCAGCATGACCCTGATGGCACCAGAGTTCCTCCCCAAAACCCATTGTCATCCTGCACTACAACAGCCTAGTGGAAAACAGAGAAAATGTGAACTCTGTGTCGGTAAAACCAGGACTATAGAAGTTCATATCTTTATACCACAGCGCTGCTGAATTCTCTATTCTGATTGGTCAGAATATTGGTGACTGATTCCCTATAAGAGCAGCTTTGACAATACTTCCTGATACCTTAGTGTTTCCGTATTAACAAATTACACAGAGACTTCTGCATTACAAGTGCCGTTTTTGATGTGGTGAAGGTTTCACTGAGGAGATGTCTGTTTACCGTGGACGGACGTAGTCTCCAGAGTCAGCAGTGTCAAAGAAACAATTTCTTGCATAGCTCTTATAAAGTATGTGGCATGAGGAGCTTGTTTTATGGATGCTACACAATGTTAAACGTAACTATAAAAGTTTAAAAGGTACAAAGTTCAATGTTTAAAAAAAAAAAACTATAACATTAGACTTCGAGTAGAATAAGAGAATAAAACACTGTCAGTCATGCTGATGACAAAAAAAATCAACTTTAGACTGGTAGTAGTAACTTCACAGTAGTAGTTTCACAACCTCTTTGTTAATTTGTATCATTTTCACACTACAACCAGTCATGTTTTATTCATTACATCAATAACTGTGATAATAGGCAGCCATTCATTACATAGACAAGTTGCTACTTTGATGTAAAATATTAATTAGAAATACATGTTATTCATTATTATTTGTAAAAAGGAGAAAACTCAAACAGGTGTGTCCAAACTTCAGAATGGATTTCATTGGCTAACTCCTGGTTCAGGAAGCACTAGGGGCTCAGTTTGTCATTAAACAAGTCAAACAGCTTGAACAGTTATGCAAACTATTACAGATTAAACATTTTGGCAGTTAGGCAGGTTTTGCTAATGTAAAATGAATCATAACTCATATCAGAAACATTATAAAAACACAACCCCATTTACCTGTAACAATGTGAACAACACTATATAGCCAAATGTTTGTGGACAACCATATATGGCTTTTCCACATTGGTTTCACAATGGTGTAAGCACCGGAAGTACAAATATAGTATCTGTAATGTATTTGTCAACCTGTTCTAGTAGGACAATGTCTGTTCACACAAAGGAGGCTCCATGAAAATATAGCTTTACAAGGTTGAAATGAAAGAACCTAAGTGGCTTTCACAGAGTGCCCTGAGGAGAACTGGAATCTGGCCTACCTGTACTCCAGACTTCCTCACCCAACGTCAGCACATGATCTCATTAATGCTCTTATGGCCAAATAAACACAAAATCACGCAGCCAAAATCTCCAAAATCTAGTTGTAAAGCCTCACAGAACAGTGGGGTTTATTTTAACAGCAAAGGGTGGACTAAATCTGGAATGAAATTTTCAACAAAAACATATGCATGGGATGATCAGGTGTCCACAAAATTAGCTGTTAATTAGCAATCTAGCTATTTGGACTGGCAGACAAGGGTATTGAATAGTATAGACAAATCCTTACATTTAGTGTAGTTTCTTATGGAATAAAACACATTTTTAAAACTATTCTATTTATTATACTGTTGGACCAAATACTAGTCCATGCTTCAGTTTTTGTTGCTGAAGCAATATACTGTATATGACACCTTACTTGAAAGAAAAGCACAATTACATAACTTTGTTTCTCCTTCTACAGCCACAAATAAAGAAAAAGTTCCATCCTGAGTCTCTGTGGAGTCTTTCTCATGTCTCAGGTTTCCTCCAAAAGAAAAAACACAACCAAAGACAACCAAAGACACAGTGCAATTCCATGTCAAATCTGGATCTGCCCATTCTCATTGAAGGCACATGACCACGTATCAGATATATATCCGATCTAGGACCAGATATGAAAGTGATTCAGATTAAAAAAACTTCAGATTTGTGAATGTAGCCATATTATCAGAAATCCGATTCAGAGATGTCACAATCCGTTAGATGAAAATGTCATATCCATAACGCCAGGTTGTCCTTAATAATTTATTCCAAACATTTTGAAATCTACATCTTTTGTATTCATGCAAGTCTCCTCCATGGTACCAGTGTAATGTTTTCTTCAAATTCACTGAGTCTGTAGAAAACCTATACTCACTCAGAAAAGTTTGTCTGTTTATTGTCACATCTATAATGCTGATAAGGTGTTAGATATTTTCGGGTGTAAATGATTTTGTGAAACCTAAGGATGTGTTTTTAGCCGAAGACATTACTTTCCAAGTTGTGCAAATGAATTCACTACTACTCAGCTTGTCCATTCTCTGAGGCTATTTGTTTACCAATATGAGCCCAACTGCCCCACAGTGTTCATTGAATAGGCATGGGATGGATGAATGAATGAATCAACAACAATAAAATGTTCCGTGCTTGCAGTACACATCGTTCCCTGTACAAAATAAAGAATAATATATATATATATATATATATATATATATATATATATATATATATATATATATATTATGTGGAAAGATTTATGGTTATATCAGACAACCAAAGGTTGTCAGTTTAAAGATTTCACTTTTTTATCTGTCTGGTGGAGTGGTCACTGGGTTTCACTTTGCATATTATACTAGTCAAAAGATCTTTCTGTTAAGGGTGTTAAAGTTGGTGGTTGACAAGCTAGAGGGTGATAAGAATTTCACTTCCTTCAGAGTGGTTCTGGACTAAAAAAAGGACGTTGCAAATAAAAAGAACCTTCTTTATTAATGCATTAACTTGTTAATATCTCTCAGGGTTATGCAGTAAGAGGTCATACGAAGACAACGCTTTTGCTAACACATCACTCAAGTTGCAATACACAGACGAACGCTGACTGGCACTTACTTCATTTGGCTTTCCTCAAAACAGAATTTCCTTCAGTCATTCACCAGACAATACTATGTACAAAAATCCCATAATTCATCCTAACATAAATCCAGACAGTCCACAATGCTGCTCAAAGGTTATAACATTCCTGAAATGGGTGTTTTTTTTTTTTTTCAAGTGTGCAAAGAGCTGGGAAAGAGCAAAAACACAAATTTTCTGTGGCTTGGAAATGAGAAACAGTGACTGCTGCAAGGGCATAACCTTCATTCACAATAGTAAATTTAAAAAAATTATACATACAGGGTGTTCCAAAAATGTTTAAAATAATTTTAAATATGAATATGAGTAACCACATGTCCTAGGCAAACTAAATTAATTAGGCTCCATGTTGAAAAAATTTTTTAAAATTCATCGAAATTCCAACAACATATATGTGCGCCGCCTGTGACACAACGCGTCAAGTTGTAGTCCAAACACGTTGTAGCATATCTTGCATAACATTCTCCAGCGCTTCAATGATTCTCTGCTCTAATTCCTCTAGGCTTGTAGGAAGAGGGAGGATGAAGACCTGTCCTTTCACACAGTCCCATTAAAAAAATCACAAGGTGTCAAGTCAGGTGATTTCAACAGCACATTGTCATTATCACTGGCACACCCGGCCCATAAGTAAAATTTATTAAACTTGGTTTGTTTTTATACATCTCATTAAAACTTTAGATTATTTGCGAGATTTAGCTTAGTTGTTAGACTATGAAATAGTCAAATTTGAATGAACGGCACTCAGCAGTAAATGATTTAAGAAAGTGGCAGAGGTTGTTGTTGTTCATGTTCAAGTCGCTTTTCTACCAAGTTGCAGAATTGTGTACAGCAAGTAAACGTGTTTTCGTGTGTACAGAAAGTGATTTTGTTCCACGCTCAAGCTACTATTTTCTTCCCATTACAGAAAGCCCTTGGCGACTTAGATCCTCTCTGGTCTTTTCTTTCCACCAACCCACCTTTACCATTACCATTAGGTCATCCACAACTGCTTTGCTCACTAGTTCTCTATCTGAACACTACAGGTGCTCTAGAGTGACTCCACAACTCTAAATAGTCTCGCCATCTCCACACTGTACCTCAAAACACATCTACTGTAGTTTCCAGGCCTTTCAGCTGTCCTAAACGTCACCTACTGTAATTGTTGGCTGTAACTCATACAAGGATGGCAGTGGTAATTACAGGACCCCTCACACCACTACCACCTGTGTGTTCATTGAATTCTATACATATTCTTTTTTGACATTAATGACGTGAACATAAAACAAATAAAACTTTATAATTCAGAATACTTCACTACAGATCTCCACACTGCAGATTTAATTCCTGACCACTTAATGAAAAATGTAAAGAAAATAAATACACACAGAATGAATGAAAAATATATATATATTGGATGCTTTGGGCATACTTTACAGATTTTTTTCAAGGTCCCTGGACACGATTTGGTAAATGATGGCTATACAACAGGGATCTTCGATATATGCAAAAGAGTTTCATTGCTGCAAAATAGGAGGCAGACTAGTTAGCTGCCTGGAAACAAAGATGAACTGATTAAACCAAAAAGTGGAACGAGGTGTGGTTCCTGCCTGTTTGGACTGAAAACGTAAAACCATACTTTTTTTGTGTGTGTGTGTGTGTTTGTTTGTTTTTTGTTGTTATTTTAGAATAAAACCGAAGAACCTTATTATAAAGGTTTGGATCAGAAATGTAAAATTAGGGTTTGAAACTATATGTAAAATACACTGTACCACCAAACAACATATATTTTTTTCAATATACAGCACCTTGCTAAAGTATTCCCCCACTTTGATCTTTCCCATGTTAGTGTGTATGGTGTATAGAATGTGGTGGTAACTCATGTTGAGAGCTGGCATATCCTGGTTGCTTCTAATGGTTGATGATTGCCATCTTTGTTTCAATAACTCTCGTTCGGATAATTATGTCATTTGCGATAACAACTGGTTGCACTAAAGCTGTTTTTTTTTTTTTAACCAATGATGTGAGTCACAACATTCATGCTTTATATTTGTAAATAAATTATGTATAAAAGCTGTTCTGAAGTTTATTGGAGGGGGTGAATACTGTATTACGGCATTGTCATCACATAACACTCTCAAAACAAGATAATAATAATAATAATAATAATAATAATAATAATAATCTGATAGAATATTAATTAACATTTGCTTTTATCTATCTGTAATGTTTCATAGCAAAGTTGGAATACAGACTTTTGTTGTTGTTGTTGTTGTTGTTTCCCTTGTTATATTTATTCATAGTTCGTTCATGAGACGTCATAACTATGAAAACTTTTTTTTTTTTTCAGTCGCGGAAGTCCAGCAACTTATATTCACAAAGTATTACAAACCCTTCAAAAAAAAAAAAAAAAAAACCAGAAAAGTTGATAAACTCTCGGATTAATTGAACGCAGCATTAGCCACCTGCACTGGACTCTTTAAAGCGCGCGCAGTGGGAGTTGTATTCGCTCCTACTGTAACACTTCACACTGTAACAATGAAATCATTTCAAATACGCCACGATACAGACAGTGTTATTGATCCTCTCACCTCCTCCGGTGTCTTGTCTCAGGATGTCTGAAGGTCCATTTAATCACCACTGCATGGACGAAACAAAAGCCTGATAACAAACAAACTGGAACAACAGACGGACTCGTATTCTCCACTGTAGCGCGAGAGAAACGAGCAGAGAGCAAACCACACGACCTGCGACGCCTTCCAATCTGATCACACTGTACTGAACGGACCTCACGGCCGAGTCCTAAACCAGCCCCCTGTTGGCCTGAGTGCGCGCTGCGTAGGGCGGAGCCTCCTATTGTTTCACATACGAGAGGGAACATGTGCATAGGGAGAAGAGACCTGTTTGGAATTCGGCCCAGGAAGCTTGCACTCGGAGCGGTGTTCATGGTAATAACAACAGTTGATTCAGAAACAATCGATTTATTTCAAACCCGATACTCTCACACATCTACTCATATATCGATTGACATTTAATACAACTATGAAACGCTATTTGAAGGTAAACGTACTCACATATGCTTGTATATTGGTTTATTGTTTTGTATAGGGGCGTTAACCAGGTCTCTTGTCTCTTCCTCCATCTCTTCCTAGTCCAGGCTCAACAACTACAAATTAAATACTGTACACTCCAACATGCACCCCCCACCCCCTTCCCCCTGGTTCAAGGTGCCAGTACATCACAGGGCACATATACACTCTACAGCAATTTGGACCTACACTACATGTCTTTGGACTGTGGGAGGAAACCCACTAAGCACATGGAGAACATACAAACGCCTTGTAATTCCCAGAGGTGGGAATCGAACCCAGACAATGAAGGTGCACAGCGACAGTGCCAACCACTTTAAAGCCTCCATCCTTAAAATGCACCTGACTGATCTGAACCGCGAAGTAAATAACATTGACTGTCTTGTTCCAGTGGTATCTGTGAGGGGGGGTGGCGTTATAGAGCCTATAGTAAGCAGTAAGGTGGCACAGTGGCTTAGTGATTAACACGGTTGCCTTACACCTCCAGGTCCTGGGTTTGATTCTCGTGTTGGGTCTGTGTGCATGGAGTTTGCATGTTCTCGCTCTGCTTGATGAGTTTCCTAAAAATACCTATATAATATTAGGCAGGTGGTTTTAACATTCTGGCTAATAAATATCATAGGAAAAAATTTATTTGGGAGATGTTCCAGTTTAATGTCATAGGTCATCATGTCTGTCAAAAATGGTTAGATTAGATCAACTTTATTGTCAATGAAAGAGTTCGATACAGGGCCTCCGAGTGGCGCAGTGGGTAAAGCGCTCGCCCTATCATCCGGAGATCGCTAGTTCGAATCCCGGGTGATGCTGTAACCTCTCGCAGCCGGAGGTCTAGAGAGAGAGCTGATTGGCCGAGCTCTCTCAGAGGGGAGGGATGAGAGGTACTTAGTGCTCCGACATTAACCACGGCTCTACAGCCAGTCAGGGGCGTCTGTGAGCTCGCGCAGCGGAGGGAGCGGATAGCTCTGTCCTCCGAGTGTGTTACGCCGCCCCCAATGGTGCGCGAGCAAGCAGTTCGAAAAGATGCGGTCGGCTGGCGTCACGTGGTTCGGTAGTCCTCCCGGCTGAGTGGTAGTAGTAGCCTTAATGTGGGAGCCCCCTAGTGACGGGGAGGAATTGGACACGACTAAATTAGGGGAGAAAATCGGGGAAAAATCCCAAAAAAAAATGGCCCCCAAGGTCTCCCGATCTGACCCCCTTAGACCTTTATCTTTGGGGTCATCTGAAGGCAATTGTCTATGGTGTGAAGATATGAGATGTGCAGCACCTGAAACTACGGATACTGGAAGCCTGTGCTGGCATTTCTCCTGCGGTGTTGCTATCAGTGTGTGAAGAGTGAGAGAAGAGGGTTGCATTGACAATCCAGCACAATGGGCACCACATTGAACACATTTTATAAGTGGTCAGAAACTTGTAAATAACTCATGAAAGAATAAAGTTACTTGTGAAATTCCCAATAAGTTTGATGTGTCACATGACCCTCTTCCTATTGAAAAAACAAAAGTTGGATCCAAGATGGCCGACTTCCAAATGGCCACCATGGTCACCACCCATCTTGAAAAGTTTGCCCCCTCACATATACTAATGTGCCACAAACAGGACGTTAATATCACCAACCATTCCCATTTTATTAAGGTGTATCCATATAAATGGCCCACCCTGTATAGTGCCTTAACGGAGTAAATAATATGGGTCAGTAGGAATAAGTTACAGTATTTAGCTCTAACTGATGCAGTGAGTAGCTTTTTATTTCTGAAACAACCATGTCAGAATGCATATCTTGTGGTCGTGATAAATATGTTACTCTGCTTCAGAAGGAGCAAATTATTGACCTGCATCAAGCAAAGAGGAAGCATACAGTGTGGACTACACATGATGGGTGCATAATTTCATCCACCTCTCTTATCCTGATGCACCCATCACTTCGGAACAGAAGCACACAGGAGCACAGTCCATTCTGTATGCATCAAGCAAAGAGGAAGCATACAGAATGGACTGTCGAGCACTTGAAAAAGGTCTGGTGAGTCCAAAAGTCCCTGTTCCGAAGTGATGGGGGTGATGCATCAGGATAAGAGAGGTGGATGAAATGATGCACCCATCATGTGTAGTGCCTTCCGTACAATCCTGGGCTTGCTTCTGTTGATCACGTCTAGGTTCAGGAACACTATGTGCCCAAAGATGAGATCAGCTGACTACCTGAATCGACTGAATGACCAGAGTTTTCAATCAATGGATTTTTTTTCTTCTCTTCTACACAGACATATTCCAAGATGATAATGGCGAGATCAAACTGTGAAAGAGTTGAAAAGGAATCATGAGAAATAATTTTCACACATTGATTGGTGACCACAGAGCCCAGACCTTAACTGAAATGAGAATCTTTGGGATGTGCTGGAAAATAGTGGTCTGACTCTCCCATCATCAATACAAGATCTTGGAGAGAAATTAATGATTTTGGCTAGAAATAAATGCTGTGACATTGCATCAGCTTATTGAAAAGATCAAAAAAGATCTTAAATAATCAAAACAAAAGGCAAAAAGGCAACAAAATATTAAAGTATATATATATATAAAAAAAGAAGAAATCATGAATGGAGATTACAAAAGCTTATTAAAGATGCATGGTAAAGAAAATCATAGATGTGAAATAGTGAAAGTAAGAGCATTTTCACATGCACAAGGTGATAAGAACTTACAGGATTGGGATTAAACAGGTGGGTGGCAACAAGAAAACACCTTGTTAGTAAGACTAAAAGGTTAAAAGTCTTTGGCAAATACAGAACATAAGCAAAGATGCATTTGAAAATATTTAAACATAAAAAAAAACTTCAATATAAAGAATATTTTTTTGTTGCAGTTTTGTAAGTAAAACAACTGGGAGGTTTTACTGTGTGCGTGCTGGAGAATGAGTTAAGTTCTTGTGGTAAAAATCCACAGTTGCGTGTCAAGGTATTTGCCGCTTCCTGATTTGGATATTGTTCCTGAAGTTTTGTGCTTTGTTCAGATGCAGTTAGGGAAACAGCTGGCAACCCTTTTAAACAAACTGTACTTGTTCAGTCCTCTTCGAATTGTGCTGTCAGGACTGTAGGGTCTGAGATGTAGCTCTTGGGTTGTTTTTTTATTTTTTATTTTGTATTTCTCTGAACCTTGCCTGGTCTGAATATAAATTGTTATAAAATATTTGCTTTATAACCATTTCCAGCTTGATCTGCAGCAATAGTTGCTTTTCTAAGACCATTACTTATTGCTTTGTCTTTCCCGGTTGGAATGAACACAGACCTGAATGCTCCAGACCAGCAAACTGCCAAAACGTTTGCTTTTAATGCAGTCTACCCTCGCCTAGTCTACAAACTCCTTTACTGGCCCAAACATGTGGGAAGTGACGTCAGGACTGTAAAGGGAATGTGACAACGCGTGTTCGTTCCACTTGCTGAACGTTCACGAGGCTCCGAGGAGCCTTGGCCGGGATGGTCATTCATGGATGTATTCTTTCGAATATTTTACTGTGGCTGAGAATCTCATCAACGTGCTTGAAGTCTTAGTAAATATCAGTGTTCTGCCTTCATTCACAAGTATTTTCATCACAAGTCCCGGTTTGACTCGAACACTCCTCAAATTATTTTTTAGAACGTTACTTTAGGGTTGGACAGCAAGAACAGGAAGATCATGCATAAAGCAAACCATCTGTTTATTTCCTGTTTTCATCTATAAGCAGCTAGTGCACATTGATGTTCATGAATGAAAATGACAGACTGAGGTACGGTATCTCATGCAGCACATCTCTGTGCAGAACACCACTGGAACAGCAATTACAGAAATCAGAAAAATAAATCTAGTGCATCATCTCTGCGGAAAGTTTAAAACTTCTGCAGCACGTTTTGCTTCACCTGTAAACTGCACTAACAAATACACTATTTCAGGAAAAGAAAAATCATAAACAAGTGGTTATGTACTGCAGCTGTAAACCCAACCATCATCTTTTACCGTGCTGCACATGATCAATGCTGTACCTACACTGACAAGCAGGCCTTCGATAACATTACCACTGCATTTGCAACTGTATCCCCTTTTAGGTTGTAGAGTTTTATGTACGACATTAAAACAATTACAGAAACTACATTATCATTTAGGGGGACAGTAAAATAAAAGTTTATTACAATAAAGTAATTTATTGAGATTTAAAAATACAACCGTGTGAAAATCTTTTGCTGTTTATAATCAGTTGCTAAGAAAACCTGTGGTTGTTTCCTGTGCAGCAGTTAGTGTGTTGCCCAGGCTGTTTGTCACTGTTCTACACGATGCAAAAGCCTTTATATAGCTTTACAAATGTATTGGGCAGATTCACATACTTCACATGTTGCTCTTGCAGAAATCTAAGCCACAGGAAAGCAAGAGTGTGGCTTTGTGGAAAATGTAAACTTGACAAGTCTGACCAAACAGTTGTGCAGGTAAAGAAGCGACTTCATAACTTTGCATAGATCTTTATTTTTCATAAATCTATAATTCATATATTGACATCAATTAAATAAAAAGAAGAAAAAAAAAATAAAAAGGCAAAATCTTTAAATTACAGGAATATGACAATGCACAAAAATAGGTCTTATTTTATATTAATGTAGTTGTTCTGTCTCAGATATACAGTATACACTAAAGTCTTTCAACAACAGGACTTCTTAACTACTGAACCTGGGCACATGAGAAGTGTCTGGTGGTAAACAGGTTCATTGGACAAGTGTGTGAGAGTGTGAGTGAGTGAGAGATTACTGTATCTGAAACGTGACAAGAACCAACCCATAGAAAATCTAGAAGAAAAATAAGACCCATCTATGTCCAGTTTTGCTCACCTGTGTAACGTGCACACGTTTGACATTCCTGTCTTTGGTTATGTCATGTCTTTCACAAAGCCCAATAATCCTGCAGGAGTCTGTGGGTGCTTAATGCTTGTGATTAATAAGTAGACATTAATAAGAAGACTTTGATGCCATTAGTTTAATGTTGGACCTTGCAATTATTCGAGTAACACAGCTAAAGATGACATATCCCACTGAGTACACCCTTGCAACACTTTAAAAAAGGGAACAGGGAGGCATAATTCACACTACCACACGAGCAAATGACAAGTCGGTGATGTCGCGTGCTGAGTTGTCTTTCATGGAGTGGAGAGACTGCCAATATTACAGCGCAAAATCTTTACAGACAACTGTGCAATTCTGTGCACAGTTCAAGAAAGAAAGTCGTTCAGGAAGCCAGGAGAACTTTCTCTCATATCTGCATTAAAATACAAGGGTCTGGTTCTCTGGAAGAAAAATATGAAGAAATGAGGAGTCTTTTGAACAGTACTGTACATCTTGTATACAATGTGACCTTTCTCTGAAAAGCATTATGATGTTAAAATTTCATTATTGCTTTTTGTGCAACTAAGAACCAAATGAAGATACATAAAGTGTGAAGTGGCAAAAACGATTGGCTGGCAAATTCCTCTGATTCGCTTACTCGCATACAAATTATGTCCAATTTGCTTAACTGAATGCACGTCAACCTGCCGCACTTATGAAATGTCTCCTTAAATGAAAAGAGGACGCCTGTTGTTTTGTCGCTTGCCAGTATGAATGCAGAATGGGGATTGTCAAATATTTCATCTTCAAAGGCTCATACTGTATTATATTAAGAATGGCAAAGAACTTGAGTTTTGATAAATAAGTCAAATTTAACCCTAAATTACCTCAACAAATCATGAAGTAAAACAGTAATGGACTGAATTAGTGTTATTTAGATGCATAATTATTATTATTATTTTTTTTTAGTGTAGTCGGAGACATTCTGATTCTTATAAATGAATGCACGGTGTGTATCTTTTCATTTGGGCTGGACAGAACGCACTAATGCAAAGTTTGGAAAAAAGTGGAATTAAATCTAAAAGAAAATGAAAGAAATGCAAATATATATTTATACACACGTCATTTACATGAAACTTCAAAAGGGGAAATAAGGTGTATTTCTAACAGAAGTAAAAACAAACATTTTGGACGCAATGAAAAAGAACAAGTAAAGAACAAAATGAACGTTTCAGGAAATCATACTGTAAATCTCCAAGGCATGATTTAATTAAAGTAGATATTCCCTAAAATAATCTTTACTAAAAATGATAAAATATGTTTAACTTGGTAGATAAGGAGTTTGAGAAACATCCTATTGCTCTTAACAACAGCACTATAACTAAAGTCTAGCACACGTCCAGTCTGAAGGGGGGGGAAACTGACAGTAATGAATTATTGAGGCGGGATGGTAATGCTTTTGACACGATTACTGATTAATATTTTAGAATCTGTGCCTAAGGTGAAAGCTATTTAAAAAAAAACATACAGCCCTATGAATTTTATATTGTACAATCATCCACAGAACACTTGTGAAAGAGGCAGGATTTTATCCTATACAAACTGCAATCTTATTCACTACACCTTTAAATAAGAAATCCTGGAGGGTTTTTCCCCCATTTTGTTACTAGAAGACACTTAAAGAGAGAAAAGGTAAAAATGGTATCTGCTATTAATGCTAATATTACAGAATATGAAAATGGACGTGGAGAAAAAAAGATCCATCCATGACCCGATGGGCCTCTGCAAACAACCACTGACAATCGCTCCTTTTAATATTAAAAAAGAAAAGAAAAAAACAGAATTAGATTAAACAATTAACAGGCTGAGTAACCACATCACTCAAGACAAACTGAAATAACCTGATGCTCGATTTAATTATTTATTCAACAAGCTTACTTTAGAATAATCTACTCCGATTCCCTGTCCCATACAATAGCTGCATTGAGTGTTCACTTGAGCCCTTGTAGTTTCATTCACCAAAAAAAAAAAAAAAAAAAAACCACTTACTGATGAAACAAAACTCACCAGGCCCGCATATGATATAAAGATGAATGAAACTAACATTGGAAGGAAGTTAAACTGCCTTTTTTCTTCTCAGTGTTTGTCAGCTCAACACAGAGAAGCCCTGCTCGACTTTCTCAGAAGGCCTCAAATGAAAAGTTTATTTCAGAGCAGTAGGAACAACTACCTCCAGGGAGTCTGAAAGAGAGCACGAGGTTACAGCAGTGTAAACTGCCTTCAAGTAAAAGAAAGAAAAACAATGAACTCTGCATCTGAAATTCTCTGTAGAGGAATTATGCTTGGGGTCTGCATCATGAATCTGTGTATGCATTTGAAATTAAACCACACTTGCCTCAAAAACTCCCAAAAGAACATGGAAAAAATTTAACTGTCTTTTTAAACGGCCCCGAGCATAAGATTCACCTTATTCCTTTTACAGTAAATTAAATCATCTGCTATTATTTGGTCGGATCGGAAACAACTGATATACATAATAGGATTTCCTCCTTAGATTTTATTAGGCAACATGTAGTGAAACTGAAATTAAGAGGAAGAGACTAAATGACAAGCACTCTGTTTTATTGTGTTTTTGGACAATCCCAAGTTTAGGATAATAAAATTTTCTCTCTGTCTTATCCCTCAGCAAATCATCCATGGAGGCTTTCCTTTAGAGGCACTGAGGCCAGGTGAGCCAAAAAAAAAAAGAAAAGAAAAAAGGTGTTCAAAGTAGCCCCGACATTAGAGCTCACCACTATGGGAAAATAATAAATACAGCAGGATCAAACCCAAAGAAATAAAGAGGAGACAAGCCTGTGAAAGACCACAGAAAAAGGAAGAAATTAATTGAGGAAAAGTTAGTTAGCAAATGTGTATTGGGATTGGGTTAAAGAGCACTTTGTGTTTTGATGAAGGCAGTTCTCTCATTGTGGACGTCGAACTCGTCGGTCTCAGACTCAGAGTTACACTCGTCTTCGTTCCAAACGCTCGAGATTCCCTTGTAGGCAATGATGTTGCCGCGTGCCATGCCTATGCCGAAGCTGGCACGCATCGCGGAGCCCACTCCACCTGCAGAATTGTACACTTCATTGAGGTTATACGAGCGGAACTGGAGCAGGCCAAACACCACTACAAAGGCGGCTACAATAAAGGCACAGCTGAACACTGCCACAGTGGCAGGCAGGTTGAACGAGTGCTGTAGACTCATGACAGCAGAAGAGGCGCCGTCGTGTGGTCCAAATAACGCAGCATCGGGTGATTCACGCTGAATCTGGTTCTGGTGCTGGCAGGTGCCAGTATTTAGGTCCAAGTGGCTGTGGGGTGGGCATGAAAGGCAGTCTTTTGACGTTGTGCCACTGCAAGTAAGGCAAAGCTCATTGCAGGGCATGCAGGTTGGATGCAGGACAGGAGCCACCTCGTTATCTGAGAAGGGGTCAGAAGGAGAGACTGGCGTGAAGCCTGAAGGGCACTCATGTACACAACCCTGCTGGTACATGTAGAACCCTGGGTTGCATTCTGCAGATGAGGAAGACACAAAGAAAAGAATATGAACAGAAATGAACAGAAATGGAATGCTTGATACTCAGAAAAAGGGAAAATGTATAAGAAATTTGCTGCACACCAATATTACAGGAACAGTAATTTGGTAACACCAACACTATACTGAGATGACAACCTGTTGCTGGTTCCCATACTAACAATACCCTCTTCACTAAATAGCAGCAACAGATGAGTGCCAAAGGAGTTGCCTGTGTATTCCAGCTAAACACTAAATGCATTCAGTCAAGTTAATTAGAAAACATGACCTAGAAAACAAGGTCCCTTTAGGCTCTTTATCCTTGCAAAAAACACTTTTTTTTTTTCTTCTGATGCCTAATGCAAGTATGGCGTTTAACCTCGGTGCCATAAACCCACCTTAACAGACAAGTATTCCAGTTGAAAAGAAAACGAGTTAATCATGCACCAGAGGCAGTTTTTATTTCCAGCCAATTCAAGGAGGAATAAATAATGAAACAAATATGAAAAATGTATGCTTAGTTACTGGTTGGAAGTCTTGGTGGGAATAACTGGTCTAGACATTTGGAGAAAATCTTAGAACAGCACACACATCTGCCATGGCAGACAAGTACGCTCAGTTACAGTTACTTTGTTTGTTTAAAACAGCAAAAATGTGGACCATCTGTCCCTGAGGACTGGAACTCTACTACCAGATCGCAGATTTAAGAGGTTAAAAGGAACAAAAAGCCACAGAGCACCTGTAATCAGTACAGCATTTGAAACCACTAACAGACACTTTCTATTTCTTACTTTTTAAAGGCATTTTTTTTAGAATATGTAAAATTTGATTTTAAAAAATTACAGCATATTTATTTGGTTGGAAATTTCTGGTTGGAAAAATACGTTCAGGTGCAGAGTACTTTTTGGGCAGGAGTCCTATTACACACTGCTATCTAAGTTTTTTTTTTATTATTATTATTTATTTATTTTTTTTCAGAGAAGAAAATCTGGCAGAATCCACAAAACACTGAAATTTAGTGAAAGGAGAATAAACACTGGTATCATTTATGAAGCAAACAGCTGGATGACCCACTTTCCTAAAAGAATACGTAATGTTAATGATATTGGCGCTCAGCTGAAATCTCAGGGGATTTCATCACAGAGAAAACCAAAATGTCATCTTGACTTGTTAATTAACATGAGCCACATTTCTTATGCTTATAATGTACTTGGCTATCAAAGTGCTCATGGGCTGTGTAGCACCCCCTGTAATAGCACCACCTACTGTACATGCACATGTGAGACCCAGACGTTTGATGCCCACAAGGCTGACAATATAGACAGAAAACAGAAACGGTATATGCCCACATCCCAACATGCATCGGGCCTTACATTGAATCACAATAAATAAATAAATAAATAAAATAAAAGAATAAAAAAAAAAAAAAATGGTCTAAAAAGTTGAGGTGGCATCTGTAACAGAAAATTATAAATTGTTGGCTATTCCCATTATGATAATTTTATATAGGTTAACAAGAAGCAAGTACAGTACATGCATATTTAGGCAAGTATTCACAAAAACATGTTGGTTGAGTTCAATTAATTAGTTACTTATTAGCCTGATAAAACCTTAGTTATTTGTAACTTGGTACAAATTATTAAACTTGTTAAATGTTTATATTTTTACCATGCTATAATTTCCCCTTATCATACCTTTCATGTAAGTATAAACAAAAGACACAATAGTAAATTCTTTTAATAAAATAAGGTGGAGTTAATCAAGTCATTAAGTTTGTAGCAGGACACAAGGTGACAAAATATTAGGATCAGCACAATAAGCTCTTAGTATTGTAAATACAGCTGTTGGGCTGCAGGGGGCACACTCTCCTCAGCACTGGCATGCTTACCTGTGCAAATCTGACTGAGGTCATACGTTTTACATCCTTCTTCAGGGAGCTGGTTGGAGTCTGGCATGGACGAGCCAGCGGATGCGGAGGCAGTGCCGTAGAGAACCAGCGTGAACTGAGTCAGAGTGCCTGAGAGACAAGACGTGAAAAAGTGATTCATTCATACAGAGGAAAACTAGCGTCTGCTACTACACAGTATGATTTGCTTGCTGTACTAATCCTTACTGTCGAATTCTTCAGTGACCAAGCTGTACAAGTGGTTAAAACAGTTAAAGGTTAAGATGCAACACTGTGGTAGAGCGTATTGATTAACAGAATACAGAGTGTTTTAAACTGTTTATTTAAGAAACAGACTGTTAATGTCAAGGTGATTTATTTCAGCTAATTTAACTCGGCACCATTAAAATCAGTTATTGTTGACTGTTAAAACTCCACAGCTTGCTAAATCAGGCTAATACAATCAATGCAGATAAATTATTCACACTATGGACGGTGTAGTAAAACACACACCAGTTGAACAACATAAGCAAGGGCTCAATGAATATTTACAGTCTGCTGAACAGGGACAAGGAAAGAGAGAGTCTCTCACCTTGTGATTTACTTTACCATATTCAATTTAATAAGATTTACAACAGGATACAGGGAAGGAATACAAGTTACGCCAACAACTAATAAAACCGACAAAGCAAGATGACGGGAATTAAGGGAGGAGGATGCAGGAAGAACACTCCTAATTTCCTGTGAAGGCAACAGTATTGGGAAGCTAATTTCTCAAAGCAAGATTAACTGCTGGTCTTAATTGCCCTAGCCTAGACAGCATTTTCAGTGTAGAAACTTCCTTCAGAAAGCTATCAAGTTAATGGAAAAGCTTTAACCAAGTTAAGATCAATGGGCATTAAAACTGTTACAAGCTTAGTGAAAGATTTTCAAAGAACATCAGGCAATGCAAAAGGTACAAGAACAAATCACCTCCTCAGGCAACAGAAATCCCTGTTTGGAAATGTCAATAAACTGAAGGTCTGCTAACTAAGGATGTGTTAACTGTTTCTATCACAATACATGCTTTGCATTATGTGTGACCATAGTGCAGCCTATTCTCCTCTCCTTATTAAAAAATAAATAGTATAGTCAACAAATAACCAATCAATTATTTTGACCTTGAAAACAAAATGGGAAACCTTGCAACAGTCCAACCCCCCTGGTGTTTATGCAAAAGCCATGGCGCATTCTGCTACAGTACATGCTTCTAGTTACAATTGCAAAGTTATGCAGAGAAGCAGCCCACTGGAACTCCAAGAGTGAGACTCCTCGCTTCAGCTAAAAAGTCTGCCCTGCTTTCTGCATGCATTAATTACTGAATAAAAAAAATAAATAATAATAATAATGAGAGAATATTAAAATAGAGTTACCATAGTCACTCGTTCCGGCCACATTCTCAATTTCCAGAGTCCACTCGCCCCTAGGGTCTTCATCCCATGAGTGCGTGGTCATAAAGGCCCAGTCATTGAAGCCTTCAGAGGAATAATCACGAGGCCTAAAAAAAAAAAAGACATAAAATGCTATGTACAATATACAACACAAACAGTGGATCTGCCAAGAGAAAAGTAAAAAAACATCAAAGCTTTACACATTCAACATACACAGCAAGCAGAACAGTTAAGAACTCCTGACCTGGGGGCAAGCAGAGTCGAACGTGTGCCCTGTGGGCTGGTCAGGTAGATCCCCAGATTTCCACGTCGGTTGTAGGACATAGTGAGCTGGGCTTGAACATGTTCCAGAGAGCTCACAAAGTTGGCCTTGCCTGAGCACGCGTCTACTGTCTTGGAGATGACCAGATGGCTCCCAATGTTCCTGAAAAGAAAAGTACAATCTTTTACACACTCCAAGACTTCCTGTCATAACAGTGGTGAACGACTGGATGCTGAAAGTCAGAGTGACTTGTCCTTTCCTTAATTACCCTTTGCTATGCTAATAAAATGAAAACAATGCTGTTCGATAATTGCACAAAGCTGTTCAATAATGCACTTTCAATTAGACTATAATCAGATGTGATTCAAACAGAAATTAAAGCTCGCCCCACACGTGCACTGCTCCAAAGCCTTGACTATAGTTTCGTTTGTTTATTTGCTTCTGAGCTTTTATCAGCTGCATATTTGATCCCTTCCTTTGTTGTCCTCACAAAAGGGAGCAAAGCTAAAATCCATAAATCCATTAATGCATTGTTTTCCAAAATCCTTGCATATAATCTTAAAAACAATAAATTACAGCTTTCATGAAAGAACAAGAACAAACAAGTGTTCAACTGCTTTTTTTTTTTTTTGAAAGTGCAGAGGAGTTCGGTATTTATATCAAGGTTTCTAACAACATAACACTTGCATCATACAGTCTACAATAATCTATATTCTCTGCAAGACACACACATACTTTTTCCATTTTCCCTTTCACTTTTCTAACACCAAATGACAAGGCTGCTAAGCAACCCAAAGTGTAACTGTAAATCACTCCAATTATCAGCAGACAATCTAAATGGTGTCTCACTGGACCACCAACTGATATTTTCTAGAGATTTGAGACCAGGCCAAGTGTTTTTCCATATCCACCACACCCATAGCTGCAGGAAAAAAAAGAGGAAGAAAAACCCCCCACAAGAATCAGAACTGGGCCACTGTGGTCTGAACAATAACATGATAGCACAAGGACGTCATCAGGACATGAAAGCCGAGAGCAAGAGACACCACATTAAACTTTAAGACCATGATAAGCTCTCCCATTTAAAGAGCATGTTTGTGCCTCTGTAAGCCAGGTAACAGAATGTCTATTCTAGGCAAGTCCTGTAATACGCTCAGATCTGGTTGGTACTATTGACGAAACCATTTATTGACCTTGCCTATCATCCATGAGATTGCAGACAGAACTCAAATTCCTGCACACAGATATGTCAAAAACAGTTCAGTGGTTGCAGTCCGAGTTTACTGCTGGGAGGAGGGAATCAATGCAAAGATGTAGAGTAATCACTAAGCTCAGTTGGACCAGATCCAGCAGTGTGACCGTACTAACCAGCATGCTGAACTGGGCTTCATTCCAAAGCCTTCTGATCTCTTCTATAATATGAGGGAATCATGGGGGAGACGAAGATGAAAAGAGCAGGAGCTCTCAAGAGGGCTTGTGTACATAGAAGGAGGGGGCATTTGAAGGAGTGCGTGATTGTCCACAGAGACACGAGTGTGGTATACAAGCTCGTCTGCAAGTAATTATTTCCTTCAGACATACATTGCGGACTACCCCCCACCCTCCCCTACTGAACATCAAACCCAGTAGAGAGGTTGTGTGTCTACTCACATGTATGTGCAGTCAATCCCACCATAGCATCAGCTGTCAGTACAATGCGCACTTCCCATTAAAATTTGGCTTTTATAAGAAATTCCAAACAGAAAGATGCAAATAATCTCAAAAAGTCTCACAGGGCGCCACAAGTGAAGCCTGAGTTAGCACAGATAAGCACTCTAAAGCCAAAGTGTCACATCCGTTTTAGGTAACAGGCCACATTTCCCTTCACGGCAAAAAAAAATCCAACACCCTACCAATATATTGGAAACAGATCTGGTTAGAACTTACTATTTTTGCTTGCTGATGAAGAACAACCTTAGCGTCTTTAGCTCAGGTTGTCATGGGGTTTGAAGCCTCATGTTTATTTCTCTGTGTTGCCCCCTAGTGGAATAACTGATTCTCCCCTGTCCTTTTCCTCATTCAAGTTAATTAGGGTTCATAACATGACTTCAATTTAGATCACAGATTTTACTCCATTTGGCAGACCTGATTAGAAACTTTGGACCACTCCTGGGATCTGCACTGTAAACCTGACACCAGTGCCACCTATTACCTTTCATTTGTAATAAATATGCTAATTTCACTGAGGTATTGATTAGTATTGCTTCGAGAGAAAGACTAACCTGGGCTCAGACAGCATGGAGATGACGCACTTCTGCTGAGGACCTACACTGGTCCAGTTTTTGGCTTGGGCTACAATGGCAGCAGCATCCAGCAGGCCATAGCCATACGAGTGGCTTACTAAAGAACAGACAGGGAGAGAGATGTTCAGATATAATGTGATGGACATGAACAGAAAAATGAACAAAGATATGAAGACAAAAAAGATGGGCAATATAAAAGTGACAAAAAAAAAGAAAAAAAAAAAGAGATGGACAGAATGAGTGCGAGAGAGAGAAAAATAAATCAATACTGCTGACAGCAAGCTGGCAATTCCATTGAGTCCAGTTTAATAGGGGGCAGAGCATTCAGCGGCATTATGAGACAGGCGAGAAACTGAAACGCACTCTTGATTTGTATAATAACATTGCTTCATTGATTGGCAACATAGCACACTTGGTGACAGAGCTCAAGTACGGAATAAACAGAGCAGACAGAAAGAAAACAAGAGAAAAGCAAAAGGAGCATGCCAGTACCTTGGCGTCCGACCCCATTAGTCTTCCAGTCATTAGTGATCAGGTGAGCTGGATCAGATGTCCTCACAACCAGGTGCTGCATATCCCTCCATGTCAGGTTTTTACTGTCGAGACCAAGGAAAAACAGGTATCCGTTAGAGCTAGCATTTGGCCTTTAACTGAATTGCGTTAAGTGGTGGACAGGGTGAAATTTCACCTGCAGTTTTCAAGGACCCTGCAGGTAAAAAGATCTGTTTTACTTATTAATGGCTACAGGCGATGACATATAGGAAAAAGGCATGATTATATTGTAGTGCACAGCCAGGGGACTGAAAAGGTCAAATCTGAAACATGACACTGGGATCAAGCATCAAGAAGTTACTCTAACTGTCTGCCATTTTGTCATCAAAATTTCAGATAATGCTAGCAATGACTACGAGTCACAAGTGCATCACAATCCCAGTGAACCACATGACTCATTTAGGTTGTTGAGTAGAGCTATGAATCCCAGATGTCGATTTGATTTTAAGCATTGCAATTTTTTTTTTTGTTCATTTTGATTCAACAGCAATACTCTATTGTCTGATCTGTCTCGAGCAGCTATATTGCTTACAGGTTTTGAAGTACTACTGTTGAAGTAAAACTACTAACAGTATTTAATAAACAAATTATAAATAAATTATTTTATTTAAATAAATAAACAATGGCGGCACGGTGGTGTAGTGGTTAGCACTGTCGCCTTGCACCTCCAGGGTCCGGGTTTGATCCCTGGCCAGGCTCGATTCCCGTCTCTGTGTGCATGGAGCTTGCATGTTCTCCCCGTGCTTGGTGGGTTTCCTCCGGGTACTTTGGACTCCTCCCACAGTCCAAAGACATGTAGGTTAGGCTAATTGGCGTTCCCAAATTGCCCGTAGTGTGTGAATGAGTGAGTGTATGTGTGTGTCTGTGCCCTGCGATGGATTGGCACCCTGTCCAGGGTGTACCCTGCCATGTGCCCTAAGTCTCCTGGGATAGGCTCCAGGCCCCCGCGGTATAGATGATGAGTGAGTGAGTGAGTAAATAAACAATAATCTTTTTTTCTCTCTGACAATCTTTTGCTTTTTGCGGGTGGCAGTAATACACCAACTGCCCATACATTCAAAAGAAGAGCACATTTGCAAAACAAGTATTTGCAGCAGAAGGAAGCAGTTTGTATTATCTGCAAATGCTGTGATATATTCTTAAGAAATCTGTCAATTTTGGACCATTTAACATTTTAAGTGAATGTGAATTGGATCTGAATGAAAAACTCAGTTAATTGAATCGACCAAAAAAAGGATCAATTCAATTGCTTTACTGATAAAAGTCACAGAGCTCTAGTGTTACAACAGCATTGTAGCAGAAGCTAAAACTATCTGCCATGCTGCCATGTATGTGAAACAAACCACAGATACAACACCTTGAAAGATGTAGCAACACTGCGGTTAAATGCTACTGCTTTGACGTCATCTGCTTTATGCTGAATTTTCAACCTCTAGCGCAGGAAACATGTCTTACAGTCAAAAGCGCAGGCATCCAGCCAGTATTTCATCAAGACAAAATAGCAGCTGCAAATGTGATACTATTATTTTATAAAGCTAATGTTTCCACGCAAGAAGTACCCATATGAGGTACAGAAAAGTATTATTAAATACTTATTTTCTATATTTGGGACAATCACAGTCACTGTATACATGGAGAAATTCAAGGTTCAAACTGCACAGGCTTGCCATGATGATACATCAGAAAGTCTGATATGAGATTAAAAACATTTGTTGGTCTTTTTATCCAAAGACCGTTATTTACAACAGGCTCATACTAAATATGTATTATATATGTATATATACATATACACACAGCGCTGTAAAAAGGATTTGCCTGTTCCTGATTTTTATTTTAAAAAATGTTTTTGCATATTTGTCACACATAACATAAGTAAATTTCATATTAAGGGGAAAAAAACCTGTAAAATCTGCCTGGACCTATGTGGAAAAAGTAATTACCCTCTTGATAAATCATGAATGTACTGTGATTTTTGGAAAGCTGAGTTGAATTTAACCTTCTCATGTATACACATACAGACAAGTACTTGTCATTGACAGAAAAATAGTTTATAGAAATAGTTAAAAAGTCAAAGCTAAAAATAATCTGATTAGCTTTAATGTAATTAGTGATGTGTGTTTACATTGAGCAAGTAGCTTATTAGTACAGTGGAACCTTGGATTGCGAGTAATTTGGTCTGCGAGCGTTTGGCAAAATGTTAACAAACAAACGATTTTGCGTGCGTCACTCAGTCATCTGTGCGCGTGTACTGTTTATTATAACCTTGTAACAATATGTGTGCGAGAACACGTAAAGCAAGTGTCATTAGAGAGGTTCCTTATAAAAGATCCAGAGCAGAGTCTGTCTCTGTCAGAAAGCACTGATTCCGTTAGTGTGTGCAGGCGAGTGTCATTAGAGAAGTTTCCAGACAGAGCAGTGTTTCCGTTAGTGTGCGCATGTGTGTGTGAAAGTCATCCTACACAGTAGCCCCTTTCTTCCTCCTAGTGTATATGCATTTTAGCATATACAGTAACACTGGGCTCTCAGTTAAAGTATTTTACATTCCCCAACTATGACTACTGCGGACATGTTTGCTCTAATGACCGATGTTTTATCTCATAGTGGCGCTATATTTACTGCTTTTTATTAATGCCACAGTTTTGGAGAACATACAGTATGAAAAACTGGTTTCAAACTTCCCGCAAGAAGAATAAACATGGATTGATCTGTCCATTCTTCATCGTCCACTTTCCTTTTTTTTTTTTTTTTTTTGAAAGTAAGTCATGCTGTGTCACGCAAATCAAGAGTTCTATAAACAGCTTTGTGTTCAGCTTTGTGACAGTGTCTGTTGTCCAATGCATTATACAAATATTACATTGAACTGCAAAGCATAAACCAGCATTAAATTTGTTTGGGTCTCTACAAAAGCCATTTGTCGTAACAGCTGTGCTGTAGCAAACCACAATATAAACACTATGTGAAAGTCAACTGTGGAAACGCCATCCACAACAGCGCATCACAAAGTATAATTCTACACTAATGACTTCTTACAAAAATATAATTCCTGGTCCCGTCTGTTTAGGAAGTACTAAAACAATAATCAGAACAAAGCCACAATATCATAGTTCATAGATTTTGATGGTGTTTAATGATATGGTCATGATTCCAGCTGTAATTTACTGGGGTTGGTCTCACTTACTTGGCTTCCAGGGCGAGGGCTATGATGCCAGCAGCGAGAGGAGCTGAAGCTGAGGTGCCTGTGTGGGAGTCTGTACACTTCTGTCTCAGGTCTGTAGTGATCTGTAGGTAGGTGAAACTGTTTAAGGCATCTTTTCATATACAAGAGAGTCTCAATCCATAGAGACTCTAAGCACCATAAAAACTTAACCGCAGATGGTTTGTAGGATGAAATAAAGACTGTGGTATTAGTACAGTGGCGTATCTGCATATCGGCTGCATAGCTGCTTCAACCATAACTAGATGTACCTTCGACTTGAACGAGCTCTGGGAACCTGATGTGTTTTACACATTCAAGGCCAGGGGTAGGATAATTAGCTCTTAGAACTGATGTGGCAGGTGTCTGGAGCAGAGGGGGATGAGATAGCAGTGACAGACAGGGAAAAGAAGACTGAGAAAAAATGTGGAATGGTTCATGACAGAGAGGTATCCTGGGAGGTGCACTGACTGAGACAGAGCAGCTTGGATTGAGGCTAAGTGCTAAAAATTGCTGAGAAGCTGAATGACAGCTCGGAGACGGTGGATGCAGCAATTCGGTCTCCTTCATTCAAAACGGGTGCATTACAGAGCAGGAGAGAGGGGAAGATTGCCTGTCACTACATGAAAACACAGGCCCGTGTCAAGCTAAAGATGTCTACGGAAAAATTATTTTTGAAATTCGAGTATCTGTGCGGCAATGTTTTGGAAAAGAAAAAAGGTTACGCTGAGTCATTAACCATTAAGGAACAATGCTTGTGCTCAGAGTAAAACTCTAACAAAGGATGCTGAAAGAAAGCTGAAAAGAATGACGGGGCAAAACCGGTACGATTACAGTATGAGGTTACTTGCTTTGTTTCAAAATGAAAACTTGCAGCACAAAGCTTCAGTCTCCTCACTATAGACAAGGTTTGAAGTTCTGGAAAAGTGCTTTGGCAGGGTATATGGCATAATGAAACACAATACAGACCCTGAGGGCAAACATCCTCCCTCTCCTTCTGTTAATGCTACATCACATGCTTTCTTCATTGCCGGTTCCCACTATGCCCTGTTTCACCATTAACAACTAAAATATTAAATACCCTCCACATTTTCCTCCCAAAATGAAAAGGCTTCTTCATCTTTGCCACACTGCGTTCATTTGATCACCTTCACCACACAATTCAATGTTTCTACAACTATAGGTAAAACATTATAGTTTAAATTGTCAGACGGTGAAACGACTTTGGATGGCATTTAAAGGGCCTTGGTAAAGCACGATGGACTCACGATCTGTTTCTCGTTGAGTCCTCCACTGCTGTAGGTGGTGGCGAGGGTGGAGGAGCAGGCCTCGCTGTACCATGGCACGTCGCCGTTCTGTGTGCTGCTGCTGATTGAGAGTGTGTAAATGCTGTTGGTGTAGCCGTCACAGTTGCAGTTGTCTTTATCCCGGCCACCGTTACCAGATGCCCACACAAAGATGGAACCCAGCCCACGACGACCCTGCGCAATTAAATAAATATGCACATCGTTAACAGAACTACACACGAGATGTCGACTGCAAAGCCTATTTGACGCTGATAACGTTTTGATAACACTAAAGCTTTAATATCTGACAAATATTAAACATTTGAAATCTCCTAGCTTAGTTTCCCATGTTGCAATTATGTCTGTTTATATTCTTTAATAGAGAGACTAGAGAGAACCCAATGATATGCAATACACTAAAACTATGAGGAGAATGGTATGAGGCATGTTTCAGAGTATATTTTTATATCCCACATGTTTTTCATTTCAACATGCTGTCCCAGGCAAAGGCAAGAAGCATCTAATTCAATTCAGATGATATTTGCTCGTTACCTTTGATCAGGCTTTGTTTGTGCAGCCCTCTCCATACGTCATGTTCTTAACAATAAAGCAATAAAAAGCTTCCAATAAAAACAGTGCAAGCCCAATACAGAAAAAGTGCAGTGTGCTCTGTGACTTTCTGTCCATGTACACACCTGCGGGACTGCAGGCATCCTATTGCATGGGTTTGCCCAGGCTTTAGTCCTGTTTGCTTTAGGATTTATTCTCCAAAGCAAATCTCATTTCCGGAAACAGATCCGAGAACTGGCACAAGGCAGAGCTTATGATCGAGCCAGGCGGAGAAAATTTGCAATACGAATGAACAAGGTAATGGCTGGTGTGCTTCATGCCCAAATTACTGGACAAACAGTGCACAGATCAAAGGTGAAATGTTTACCTTGATTAAAATTCTAGACAATTCAGTACTGAATTCACATGGATGGTTATTTAAAAAATAATAAATCGCTGAAATCTTAGCGTATACAACTCTCCCCAAAATATCAGTCAAGAACAATAATAGTGATAGTGATAAATGTGAATAGCCTTAAAATAGATTGAAATTCCATCACTATGTAAAGTAAGAACTTGGTGCTAATAAAAACTCATATCACGTTAATGTGACATGATTATTTTTTATGATGATATTTTTATGATCCACAGGTCCCAGGGGCTCACTGAATGGTTTGATGAGGATGAAAATGATTTAAAACATATGCTATGGCCTTGACAGTGACCTAATCTCAACCCAAAAGAACACCTACGGGTTTATTCCAGAGTGAGGATTTTGAAAGCACTCTCTAATATTATCAAAACGACGAGTGGGAAAATGTCTTTTTGGAAGAACAGCACACTGACAACAGACTATATGTCAGTGGATATTAAAAGCAGCATTTGGGGTAAACTATGGTTAATAAGTCTCGGATTTAGACAGTATAGCATCAGAAACTCCACACCAAACATTGGTGAATGAACAAGACCTGTATGTTTTTGTTAATTTTCAATACAATACTATTGCTTTGAACAGCCAATGTGCTCAGTCCAGCACAAAGCAGTGTACACTGACAGCACTGACCTACTCTGTCCTATTGTTCTGCCTGTTGGCTCAGAGCCAGATACACCACACCACTCAAAAAACACATCAGTGTGTGTATGTCAAAAAGAAGGGCTGGAATCAAAGTGATGAATCAGACTAAAATTTACACATGAAGGTATGTAGCTCCCCAGCTTAAAAATTGGTGTGTACATTTATTACAAATGTAATCAAAATCTGATTGACTACATTTGGAATAAAGAAGACAACTGCACAGTTTATTTCATACACCCCCGCCCCCTTAGTGTTAAGGCAATTAAAAACGTACAGCACACTTTCTTAGCAATTAAATGTTTCCCAAATCTGCATACAGATTTCTCAGTAAAAAAAATAATTTAAGGTAATATTTAATTTAAACAAGCAACACTTTGTCTGATACATCCTTATACGACTCAAGGCATTCTGATCCAAGCCAACAATTCCCTTAAATTGAGGGGGAAAAAAACAAAACAAAAAAACTTGACATTCTGGACTACACATTTCCACCTTTGAAAAATGTTTTGAAAAAAGGTAACAGCTGAAAGTCTTAAAAGTCAGTCTTGGACTTGGAGCAACTATGAATTTTGTAATGTTTACTGCTTACAAGTTAGAACTTGACACAAGACAAAGCAATTAAATAAAAAAATATATTAAAAGAGTGTATATAATTTTCCAAGGAAATTCTCTTTTTGTAATATAATACCGATTAAAACATTAAACCACTGACAGATTGGTTTAAAGAGAGAGAGCAGAAGAAAATGTGAATAAGGGAAGAAACAGTAGACAGAAGGAGAAGTAGGAAGACCGAGTCAACATCACTGACCTCAGATACACCTTTTAAAAAAGCCTCCTTTGCCAGCTTGGCAGGGCCATCCACAGTTTTGCCGTCATCCTCGGGTCCCCAGCTGGCACTGTAGATGTGTATATGCTGAGGGTTGAGGCTGAGAGACTGAGCCTCAACCACATCAGTGACCTCTCCATCCAACATCCGCACACCTGATTAAAAAAAAAAAAAAAAAAAAACACATCAGATTTTTAATTTCAATATTGAATTAATAAGCAACAGGAATGTACCATTAAAAGATCTACAAATTGGTCATTTTTTACAGTGCATTCGTATTAAACAGCGGTTATATTCTTGAGCATAGCAGTTCAGCAGATTACAGAGCTGTGGCAACTTTGTCAGGAAATAACACTTGTCATGTGTCCAAACTGGCAGAGAATTTTTGCTTTTCGTACCTTTGATCATGATTACATGACAGCGCCCTGATAATACCTGAATAATTTGGTTCTTTCCAGAGGAAGAGGCCACAGACAATCACAAAGACAAATCCTCACTGCTGCTTTGATGGCTTAGAAATACAAGTCGTGGTCATAAACTTTTATGTATTTTAAGTTTCCAGAACTGGGAAAAACCCTGGGTGGGGAAAAATGGACACATAAAATCAGCAAACGTGAAAGACACCAGGGTTCAGCACTTGATGAAATGAGCTTCCAAACAGAAACTTGAAACAGCTTCAGTACAACGCAAAATGACACCTACAGAGATCGCACAGATTATGAAGCAAAAGATCTTTAAAAGAGAAAAGGACAGGGACCAAAATCCTACTCAGGCTTCGAGTTCATTTAAAGGTGATCGCCATCCCCTTTCCTCACGGCTGTCAAGTGTATCTTTTTAGAAGTCAAAACAACAGAGAACGATCTGATCAGTTTCTACTTTTCTGTACAAAGAGAACCTTAATTCTTAAGGGACGCATGGAAAGAAGGCGAGGACTCTCAGTCTTAAAATGTCAGCTGCACTTGAGGTAAATTGATTCTGGATCAAATGTGTGAGATATACCTTGTGGGGATAAAACACTGCAGAAAGCCCTCACAATGCCCAAAAGGTAAAACACAGAAAAAAAACAACAACATCATCTTCACAACAATATGGTTTTGGTCTTAAGTCATGTAGGTAAGGTCACTCCCGCATACTGGCTTCCACAAAACCAAACAGCGATTACCTTCATGTTGTGTGTAATCTCTAAACCCAGAGCCGTCGCTGCTATAAGGAAACCAGCAGGTAAAGTGAGAATCATAGCCAGATATCAAGAACAGACAACCAACACAGTGTGTCCAAAAAACAAAAATCTTTAAATCCCTCAAGCACTTTGAGAAAGGTATCCATGACTCCTTAGAGCAATAAACCAGAGATACGCCCTGGAAAATAAAATGCATGACACTGGAACGCGGCAGAACTATCCAAATCACTCTTCACATGAAACTTCCAGACGACAACGTTTCTGTTACCAAGCCACATGGAACAGCAGAAAGTCCTCCAAGTAAATGTTTGTTTAATGAGTGCTGGCAGTGAAATGTCTGCTAGTGGTTCCCTTAACAGCAGACGGACTGAGCCATTGCTTTGGGTCAATTCTCCAGAGCAGTCCTTCTGTTCTCACTCTGATCTTCTCTTCACATTAAAATTGTCCTGGCATCCTATTTAGAAGAGAAGCCTATTAGGTGAAGGTTTCCCCTACAGATGAGTTAAAAGAACGCAATGTATGGCTTTTTAACAGTGGCTGATTCTCATTTTGGAAGGTAATAGAAAAAGGAGTTCTGTTACATAGAGCTAAGAGGTGGAGTGGATAATGAAGCAAGAGTTTCTTTAATGGTTTCCCGCATAATAGCAAAAGACTGCCACTTTCTTAACCAAAAAGGGATAAGCAGGAGTATGAACACATGCATAAGCTTCAAAAGCAGGGAAGGAACTGTTCCATGACCTAAAAGCAGATTGAAAGACGATGACCTGAGATATTCCCCTGCAGGAAGAAACACACTGCGAAGGGAAAAAAAAGGACCGCAAAAAGTCTCAAGTGGGGCATTAAACAAGGACAAGTGTAGTGAAAGAAGGAAAAAAAAAAAACAGGCATCTGCAGAAGGCCGTTTTAAAGCCACTTTAACAAGCTGCTGCACAAGTTCTTTAGCCGTGATTACAGTGAGATGGAGACTTTTTTTTTTTTGAAAGGAGATTCAAACCTGGCCTCATATTATACCTTCTTCATCGAGACAGTCACGACGGGCTTGGAAAGTCGCCGGAAAATGCAAGGCTCATTTAAAATACATCTGTATTTTGCAAAACTCTCAGAGCTGTCATTTACATGCAAACGGTGAATACAAATATTTTGCCCATATTTGAGTTTGTTTGTAAAAATGGCTCATTCATATGATCATAACTCCAAATGGATTTTTCCAGTGCGGTTTTTTTTTTTATACTTATTTATTTAATTTTCTGACAAACCCGAGTACCAGACACAATATAGCTATAGCATGGGTGGGACCCGAGTGACCTCCTCAAACATCCTTTGTTAATGTAACTGAAACCTGTGGAACCAAACAACTAAGAAATCGCTGCTGCTTTTGTGTCTTATTCAACCACACCTGCATTGGTAAAAGGCAGGCTGAAAGCTGCTTAGGGATTACACTGCTAAGCTTTAGTAGCTGCGAGTCGAGATCCAGAGAGTAAGATTTGAACAGTTTCACTCTCGTCCCTTGTGAACGTAGATGAATGGATATTATCTATCCAGTGTTGAACAACTGAAAGATTCTGCCAGGTCCCAAAGCAAGAAGCATAGCAGGAGGAGTAAAGAGATAAAATATGCACAGAACAGGATGAATCATTTAAAAGGATTACAGATGCTTACGCACAAATCCTTGGCTGAGCTGGTGCTCTGCGATACTCACTTGCAAGATTCTAATATGGTCTCAAGGCTAAAATTACGGCTAATGCCCCAAGACTTTTGCTCTAGATTCAGAAGTACCCCTGGATTAAAATATTTAGGTGTTCCATAAAAATAAAAAAATTAAGTGTCATTAAACTCACCATTAGTGATGGATCAATGCTAACTCTGATTATGTCTCTGATTAATTAATACCACACTCCTTGGCAGGAAAAAAAAAAAGTTGAAATAGCAACTTGGTGAGGTGGTGTATTTAATTGTTCAGGAGCTACTCTGTTAAGGGAGCAAGAGTCAGGTAAATGGGAAAGGATGCACATGATTAAAATGAAGCTAATTGCAACAAAAATATTAATCAAAGAATAAATTACATTTGTTGACATTAATTTAATCATCAATTTTAGTACACTTAGTACTTTAGTGCCTACACTGATTATTTGTTGCACCCCTAAATCACTCAAACACACAGTCTTTATATAAAAAGGGAAAAAAAACAAAAGGATGAAAGGATGATTAAGCCAACTCACCTCCAATCTTGGCATTGTAGGCTACACCGACACCACAGATGTCATTGTTGGCAACTGCAGCTACCTCTCCAGCACATCGTGTTCCATGTCTGTCAAAGGGGGTGGGGGGGGGTGGGGGGGGTGTAGAAGGTTGAAGTTATTCCATAAATGTAGTCAATCATTTGACTTAACCATAGTTATGCCCTCAGCAGAATACCATTAAAACAATCAGCCTAATTATTTACCACATTTATTGTAATAGTGGGGGTTGGGGAGAGGGAAAAAAAAAGTGTTTTTTTTTTTTTTTCACTCCCCCTTTTTTTTTCTTAAGTCAGGAAATAAAAAGCAAAGTAAGCAATTCCTCCCTGCAAGATTTTTCTATAGAAAGGACATATTTTAGTTTCTGATCAGGGAAAACAAGAGGCAGATTCTAAACTAGATTTATATATAAAGTCATCAAAAAGCTTTATTTGCACAGCCTACTGCTCATCAAAATGAGCAATTTTAATCAAGATAAGTTCTTAGACCAAAAAAAAAAAAAGGTGATGGGTTTTTATTTGCCTAGAACGTGCATTAGACAAGCCCACTGTGAAGCTCTGTCATTTGCTTTGTTCTCCAGAATCTCACCAGAATTTACTGTACGGGTCAGCGAACATGCCCTTACATGATGTCCTACTGCTGTCACAAGATGCTTTGACTGACTAATGCAAACATCAAACACATTGGGGCAAGAGGGTACAAGAGGGGGAGGCGCACTGTAATTAAACCAGCAGCAAAGGATTTTGGTACAGGAGCACAAGCGAGATCAGCAAGGCTGGAATTACAGAACTAAGGAATAACAACTCTCAGTTCTGTTTATTTTCATACACAAAAGCTCTTCATGAAGTACTCCCAGGACACCATCATATTTCATGCAGTCTTTGTCAAATGTTCAGGTGTTTTAATGTGTTTTACTTACCAGAAACATATTAAAGTGATTGGCTTATCGAACGTAAAACTGCTTTTGTTCCTTTAAAGTACAGCTGTAATTTAAATACCGAGCTCGCAAGTCCTATATTGGGGAAAGTAACTGAGACAGCAGATTTTTTAAGGAAAAAAAAAAACAAGGCTAAAAGTAAAATATGCCAGGCAACTCGGGAAAGTCAGAAACTTCAGAAAAAGAGATCAACTCTGAGAAACTTTAAAGGCACCAATTCTCAGCAAGAGCAAAAGTTTAGAGGTTAATTCCACAGCCGTAGTCAGTTTAGTGTGAACTCTTTAAGCATCATCATGGGACAGATCAGCTTAAGACCAAACCGCAGCTTTAATACTTGCCGATGAGACCGGATAATTAATTTAAAAATATATACAGAACCTCATACAGAAATGCAGTCAATAAAATCAATCTTCAAAATGAACTTTTGTTTCAGTTTAGTCTGATAAATGAACAAATAAAATGTGCATTAAGGTGTCTTTTCCTTCCACTGTGACAACAGCGCGCCTTAGGCAAGGACTTTCAGTTTCATAAATTAAATGGTATTCTCCAGAATAAGACAGCCTACATAATGGTCTATACTTCTGTACAGTTTGTGAGAAGCTCATCTCTGGATTTGTAAGGTTGCAGGTGCTTGATATTGTATTTAGAATTAGCCAGAGGTTGGAAGAATGACTGCTGGCTAACAAGTCACCTCATTATCTAGCTCTCTGCCTATAGAAAGGCTGCTATTTATCCAGCAGAGTGAGCGTTAGTCCAAGTTTCCTCTGAGATGCATTAAGCCACCCCAGTGCATTATCATAGACCTGTTCCTGAACAGACTTGGAGGAGAGCACCAATTGCCCAATTCTGTTTATGTGACTGGCTAGCGTCACACTAATTGACACAGAATGATGGAAACAAGGCCATCATTCCCAACCAGAGAGCAGGACTAATTATGCTCTCAAGGACACCCCAGTCATGGATGGCTACACAATTGTCAAGAGTCAAATTTGCAATCTGCCAACAAGGTGAAAGCTTAGACAGCTGCACCCCTCGGGAGTTCTTCATGTGCCTTAAGAAACTCATTTCCTGGTAAACTGAAATCTTCCTAATCCCATGCACATTGTATATTGGTGAGTATGTGCTTTATCTGGCAATAACAAAAACATGTTTAAAACAGTACTGCACTGTTTGTAACATTTGTTGCAGCTTGTACGTGCTAATATAGATTTTTGAGCTACAGATAGTTACCAAAACATGATATGAAGTGTGAAATGTGACACATTTTAGTGGTGTTGTAATCGGAAACATTCAACTTACATCTTCTGCACCACACTCAAACTCACAAACTTAAAAGAAGAAATCTAATCTTAACCTCTAAATGCTAATCTTACAAAACAAGAGTGTTCTCTTCCAAAGTACTGAGAATGAAAAATATACATTTTTACTGCTGTTTCAATTGTTTTAAATCTTCTTGTCAGATGTTACTATGGTATACTGGAGTGTAATTACAGTAAAAGCATTTTCTAAGTGTCAAAGGCTTTTATTGACGATTACATTGGATAATTCCTTCTTTGGTCCACCGAGCACTTCGGGCAACAGATATATATGCCAGCTCAATGGCCAATTTCATCTGAGCACCTGTGAGTGAAGGACCTTGGCTCAAGGGTCCAACAGTGGTGACCCGGTGGCGTTGGGACTCGAGCCGGAGACCTCCTGGTCCGCAGTCCAACACCTTAACCACCAAGCCCCAATAATTACAAAAAAGTTCATGCAGTATCAATATTTGCAGTGTTCTTTTTCAAGACCTCTACAATTTACGATGGACCCATGAGCCACCTTGACATCAGGCAAAAGTGACAACTGTGGCTTAGGGAACAAAATATAAAAACTTTGGGTCTATGGCCAGGAAACTCCCCAGACCTCAATCCGGTAGAAAACTTGTGGTGGAATAACAAAAATCCACAAATTCTGACAAACTCCAAGCAATGATTATGGAAGAATGGGCTGCCATCAGTCAGGATGTGGCCCAGAAGTTGATTGACATCAGCTTAGCAGGGCAAATTGCAGAGGTCTTGAAAAAGAATCATTGCATATAGACAAGACATTTTCTATAAAACATGTTCAATAATGGGTTCAATAATCAGTTCATTGAATCAATCACCATTATAAAATTAAATGAAAACCTGACAGAGTTTGCATGAACCATTTAATTCAGCATGTTAGACTGGAACAAAAAGAAAGATGGTTCTCACTAGTGTGACTCAAAAGGCATGCGTCTGTCCATTTTGTACCTGTAACTGCTTAAGCTCAGTCACAGCTCTCCATAGCCCTGAATATTTTGCATCTTCACTATGAAATCTGAACTTAATAAAATGTTGTTGTTTTTTTAGCCTGGATACAATCAGAACAAAAGGCTGTCTGAATGTGGTTTGCAGTGGGCTCTTGTGTGTGTCATTTTGTGTTTTTTTTTCCCTCCACCTAGTGTTCGAGGCATGTTTAATATCTGTACAGGATGACACGATTGATGTCTGTATTAGGGCTGGTCTCATTGTCAAGTCGGGCACAGAGTTATAACTAACTGGGAAGCAAAAGCACTCAAATACACTAGACAAGAAATATTTCATGTTAAAGTCAAATTTGCATGTTTGTTAGCTCTGGCTGAACATATTAACCAAATTAACAAATCAAGAGTCTTGCATCAAACAATATAATACACTTTGTTCATAATTTATATTGATAGCACACTGTCACAAATATATCACATTGTTCTCTAAAAGAATTCAGAGAATCTTATTTTTTCACCAAAGAGGCTTATAATTTGCCAAGCTATTTTCTGTAACAAGTCACGCAGAGTCACAGTATAGTAGCGCAAACACCCAGAGCAGAAAACTCTGTCAGAGCAAACTGACACAGGCATTCGCTTTAACTCCATCACTAACAAAAGAATAGCACTGGGAGTTCCAAAGTGGTTGAAGGCTTTGTCCAATAGAAAAAAAATGACCTAATAAGCCAATCATGCAACAGTAATAGTGAGAAACTATTACAGCCTTTATGCTTTACATAACAGGAGAACATGCATCTTCTGAAAATCTATAAACATCTGTTCCTTAAGAGTGCACTTTAAAAGAGAACCATTATCATTGGGCTTTTTAGTTTAATCTTAACATAATGAAACCCAGCAATAATGGGCCCAAACTCCTGTCATTTCTTGCTTCATCTGACAATCCACACCAACCAATATTTAATAATTTCAGCATATCCCTGACAAATTAGTTTGACCTTTTCATTCCACCATAAAACAAATTCCAACTCTTTCTAAATCACTGCACACTCAGCAAAGCAGAAAGCAATGCTCTAATAAGCCCACCTCTGTGCACAGAAACAACCAGAAAAAAAACCCCAGCACATTAGGAAAACAAAGCCCTATCTTTAATAGCAATCAGAGGACGGGCCCGATGTTCTACGTGTAAAACGCATGAAAGGGCAGCAGAAATGATTTGTACAATCTGCCGCAGAGGTTTTTCATTACTCGACATGGAGTCATTGTAAAACTATTACGTTTTTCTCATTATGCTGAAAAGATGCAGAACAGGTACGGTCGCATCACTTTACACAAGTGAATGGATCCGATATGGACCCCGGCATTAACTGCTCTTTATTTATTAAAACAAACAAACAAAGAAAACCTCACTGGGAAGCAAGCCATCTGCCAGTGGCAACTGCGGTAGGTCCATCTGCATTTTTTATCCCTGAAATTGCAATCAGAGCACAGGGGCACAAAAAACCTGCAGCCTGAAAAATTACCGCATGCTACCATTTGAATTTCATGCACAATGCCACAGCAGAGAGCCCACGAGTGACCCAGCATTCCTTGTCCTGTAGAGAGAAGGGGAAGAAAAAAAAAAAAAAGAGAGATCTTTGGTAGTTTTCATAAAGACTCAGAGATCTTGACGGTGTTGCCGAGTGTCACAGAAGAGCATTCCAATGTATATTTGATGATCATATTGGCTTTATTTATGTATTTATTTATTTTATTTAATCCTGTAGAAAATAGGTTATGCGGCTTTTGGTTTAAAATGGGTATTGTATTGAGACTCCTTTCTTCAATAATGCTGGACACATGGTCATTTTAAATTGAATTACATTTTTTTTTTTTTTGCCTGCTGGCTTATCTGAGCCCTGGAGGCAACGGATACGAAGCAGAAACATCACAAATAACAATTTTAAGCAAAAAGCAGGATAAGAAACAGCTACAGTATTAGAACAGATTTATTTCGAATGGCAGTAGACTTCCCTATAGCAGGGATCAAAGTCATTAAGCTACAACTCATAAAATATAAGCTTGAAGATTGTTGCCGAGTTGGCATAAAAACACCAAAAAAAAAAGACCCAATTATAATAATAATACATTGACCCCAGTAGAGTTGTTTTTACGCTTTTAAAATGAATGCAGCAGCCAACATGGTATTATAAAGGAAAACAATGTTTTTTCTGCTAATGCATTCAAGTCCTTTGTGCTAATACAGAAGGACAGACTAAGACTAGTCTAAATGTCAATACCTACAAAGACCCATGTGAGTACCAGGCATAATAAGACCAGATATTCTATCAAAATATCATTGAGCCTGGAAACAAACGAGAGATCAAAATGAGATCCATAATTTCTTCATATGGTCAGTTCCAAGTTCCTTTTATTCCTAAATGTACTAGTTCCAGCTCATTTACTTTTCCTAAACAGTGAATTAAAACTGAATTATAAACACTCAAGCAGAATGTTAATATAGTGGGGTTAGCACTGTGGCCTCACACCTCCAGGGTTGAGGGTTCAAGTCCCACTTTCGGGTCTCTGCGTGTGTGGAGTTTGCATGCTCTTTGCTTTGTGGGTTTCCTCAGGGTTTCTGGTTGCCTCCCACAGTTCAAAGACATCCAGATTAGACTAACTAGTGTTTCCAAATTGCCAGCAGATTGTACCCTATCCTGCCCAACTCGGTGTGCCCCGAGTTCCCTTGGACAGGCTCCAGGCGAGTGCGGGTAAGTGATTGAGTATAAACACACATTTAGAAACTGATTTGTTGGCTCATTTTGGTAGCAGCAACTCCTAAAAAGGAAACTTGGCCTGACTTTCATAAGGAAGGGGCTCTAGCTAGTCAAGATTATGTTAGCTATGAAAATTATGTTCATGTTCTCAGATACTAGAGAAACTTATGCCACAAATTGATTGTTGGTAATGAGATCATTCCACATTACAGTTTCACTGGGGCAAGATAATAAATTAACGATTTATCTACTTCTGGCTTGTATCAGCTATTTTTGTCAATATAAAAAATACAGGGTAAGTAGGTACACCAAAATTCAAAAATACTTTTTGTATACATAGTGTTCTACACAGAATTATTTTCTGCTTATGCAAAGTCAGGAGGTCTCTTAGGATCAATATATCCATCTTGCTTGCATCAGCAGCTGAAAAAGAACAAGGGCAAATATCATCCTACTCCCTCACTGTCTCTCAGAGCTCTGATATTCATACATAAAATAACAGTTGAATTATATATACACACACAGTGGTCATCACTGGCCTCCATGGTCCCTAGTTGGACTACAGAGGTATGTATATAGTATGTATAATGTATATAGTACTTTATTAACCCCAAGGAGAAATTATAATGTTGCAGCAGCCAGTTCATGGATTAGATAAGATAATGTAAGATAGATGTAAAACTAACCTAGGTTAGAATAAAATAAAAAATATAAATCACTATGAGGGGGGAAAAAAACATTGACAACTGGCATCAACAACTGGCAATTGGTGATGCATCATAATTGATGATGAAAATAAAATCATTTGAATCCAAAAGCTTTCCTGACAACCTAAAAACATAAGGGTGAAAAGCAGATATCAAAAGCCCATTTGGCACTAGTACCCTCTACAGCAGGCAGCAATGCAAATTAATGGATAGATAGACTCTGGCAGACTGCCGCCTGTACTGTGATCTAAGGCTGCCAAAGGCACCAGAAAACACATTCATAATCACACTGTAACTCAGTGATGACTAAATGGGCTTTTCTTTTGATTGTGCGCTTCCGTAAAGTTGCCAAAAAAGAGACGCAGGCAAATGATTCATCATAAACATTTAAATTCCATATATGGGTCCGAACGGCATGGGGCTTTCACGGCATGAAGAAAAGCGCTCTGACTCAGCGAGTATTGGACAAGGAAAAATTTTTCTTCCCAAGGAGAGAAGGAGAGAGACGTTTGCACATTCATCACAAGATTTTTTTTTTCTGAAAGGAGTATTCTCTCAAGATGATGGATATCATGCTGTTACAGATCTACTTAAAGCCACTAACAGCACAGATGATCTATTTCTTTTTAGGAGAACTACACTGACCATCTGCTCCTCAAGAGTTTCATGTAGTTTCTAATTTTGCAAAATACATCTTGTTATCTTTGCAATAAATAAATATATAAATAAACCTAGTCTGGAAGAACAGTAAATGATCTTGCAAGGTAAATGAGATATTACCTTAAGTAAACATGCGGGTTTGGCTAAACTCCTAGCTAAGGTGAATGGGGGCGTATAGAGAAACTACACTTTTGCTGCTGATTCATACAGTATTTAAGGATTTGCCAAAAGGAAAATTGTCCTGGATCAGGTCAAAATGCCGAATGCATCTATGGACTGGATTATGATGGATGAAAGAGGGCTTTATACAAGTGAACAGAGTTGGGCTTTATAAAAGAACCAAGTAGCGACTTAAAAGCCCCATGGGGAACTCCGTCACTAAGGCCAAAAAGGGCAAGGCAAGCTAGCTAAACACAAGCTTTATTATTTAAAAGGTTTAAAATGCTCAACTGTGGTGTTGTGGGTGTCTTCTGAAATGCACATGAGACTGATGTATAGGGTCAGCATAAAGTCCTTCCATAATAATGTGATTATTTACAACCATATCATAAGCTTTACAAAACATTCAGATCGCCATATTACACAGACCAATTATTAGATTTTTTCCCCCTCCTAAAAAGATGATACTGCAATCACCAGTATCAGAATGGTACTATATCGGCAGTTCCTGTTTAAGGAAGGTTCGGATAAGTGATCTTAAACAAATGTTCTCCAGGCACACCTAGCACAGGTTTTATATAACATATGTTTGAAATCAGGGCAAGACTTTATGCTCTGACTTTATGTTCACTTTATAAACTGAGTTTCCATGCATTTAAAAGTTTTATGTAATGATAAAAAAAAAATTTTAAAAAAGCCATGGTATCATTAATAAAATTTCATTAGCCTTCATTTCATTTGGAGCTCCCCTTAAACCCATTTTTATAGCTTACTACAGCGCAACCCCATCCAACATGCTTGTGTTATTCAAAGCGTCACCCAACAGTCTCAGGGCACAGCAGTTATAAGCCTGTTTGCAACTTGATTTGGGAATTGCTACCAAAAACAATATTCTAACTATATTTTTCAGTGTAGGCACATAATCTGAATAGTACATGGGTGATATTTCATTCGGGAGCCTCATAGTGTGTAATTCATGTTTAGTAAGAGATTTGCATATTATATTTCATAAGCCAATGATGTGCGGCAGGTCACAATGCCGTAGATGTAAAATGGGGGTTAACCTCACGAAAAGATTTTAAGTGCAATATGTGAACTTGACTAAACTGTCCAAACCACCCATCTAGTCCTACAATTTAGTGCTCGTTTGCATCAGTTCAATCTATTGATCGAGTTTGGATGTAATACCCAAGATGAGACAGACAAATGAACTAAAACCACAAGACAAAATGAACAAAAAAGTTAAGAAATCTTAGAATCTTGGTGCTTAAATCTTATGCACCACTAACTACACTAATAAGAAGCTGGATCTCACAGACACAATGTTAAACTACATCTTTTGCACAGAGAGCACAAGCTCAGAGATCGTTCCACTCCAAATTCAGCCGGAGATCAACCTTCTTGCCCCGCCGAGCTTTTTCAGTCTGTCATTATTAATTACACTTTACAGATGAATAACAAAGCTATAACATCCCAAAGCAGAGAAAGTCTAAAATAAAAAAACCCTTCAAATTTTAGCCAAATCAGTACATAATGAATTTCGCCACCAGAAGCAATGACAAATGCGGCCCATCAGAGTTTTGTTGTGTTGTTGCTCTTAGACTTGATTTAATCACTTGGCTCTAAGTGGAGTGACAAATGGGAGAAAAGCTTTTTCTGGTTTATAGCTCTTCATGCAATCTGCTCCTGTCACTAAAGCAAATTTGCTTTAACTGTGGTTGATTTATCTGACTGAAGGCAAGCCACGAAATGCCTATGCATGTGGGAAGATTGTTTTGGTTGCTAGGGTGGATTGTTGTTAGGTTTGCCCCGTATCAACAACTGGCAAAATGAATTCTCAAAGCCAAGAGAATGGATTATAAACCAATATGAGGAAGGAAGCTACAGCTACATTTTAGTGTTTCCTAAACCATAAAGAGTAGACCAAATTGTGTTTAAGGATTAAAACTGCTCCCATAACCCATACGAAATATGCACAAATTCGCAGAGACGAAATAAGGTGAACATAAAAAGCACTTTGGCTTGGAGCCATAAAGAGTCAGTTTGATGCACAGTGCCTATTGTGGAGCTATAACTACATTTATGACTGTATGCATTTCACTTAGAGGAGGCTTGTGTATATTACAGCTTGACAATGGTGTAGCATACATGATATGAAGAGGATGAAAGCCTCTTCATATGTAAGCCTCCCTTGAGCTTTGCATTTTGAGCTCCCATTTTGTCCTGCTCAACCCTGACACTGATTTACAAATGTCTCTTAGAAGCTTCTGGTGCTAAGGACACACTTCCTCATACCATGACATTAAGAGCCAAGAGGAGATCTATGAACTAGGCCAGTACAGAGCTGTTTACACAAGGTGAATGATTCTTCTTCTCAGGGACCAGTGCACTCATACTCAACCTTCTATATACAGTACAGACCAAAAGTTTGGACACACCTTCTCATTCAAAAAGTTTTTCTGCTTTCTTCTTGCCATAATACAAATTCAACTTCTTTGAATGAGAAGGTGTGTACAAATTTTTGGTCTGTACTATACAAAATTATTTGCTTATTGCTAACTCTGTTAGCATCTGCTGCAGACCTACCTGTTGTCATTGAGCTGGGTATATCGAGGCTGAGGGTCTGGATCTCCATCGTTGACGTCGTAGCTGGCATCGGGATCCTAAAAGTCAGGAATTTGTATTAAAATAAATAAATAAATAAGTAAAAATAAAATTGAGTTTCGGATTTTAAATTTAAATTGTAGTGTGCGATGCTTTTCTCTTCAGACTCACATAATTCTGCTCAAGGTCTGGGTGGTTCTTTTCAATTCCATCATCCAATATGGTCACCACCACATCTTTTCCTGTAACACCTTGCTTCCAAGCTTCTTTCACATTGAGGTCACGATGGTTGGTATTGTACTGAAAAGAAAATGAGAGAAACGTATTACATGATCCAAGCAGGAGGAGAAACAATGCCACAGAAATATATTTAGCCACTAAGGATGGGGTACTTATTGCACTTGCTATTGACGCTATTGAGACCGCAATCTTCCCCGGAGCACAATATGCCCTTACAGTGCTAATGATAACCCATGTGCTAAGATTCACCAATTTCCTTTTGTTAACAAAAGGTCTACGAGCAAACGAAGATTTTAATTTAAGATAAAGGCCTGGAAACCAAGCCTGTCTGGATTCTACAGTGACTTTCTAGGGTTCTGGGAAAAGAAATTCATCAGGATTTCAGGCAGTTAGCAGTTGACGCTATATCCCTCAGATTCTCAGTCATGGGCCATTGACCCTGACAATAACACACCACCTTCAATCCACCCACACACCTGCCACAAAATTGTGGGGAAAGGCATATAAAGGAATTCCTTAGGTTCTAAACCAGATCCAGTGTTCACATAGCACAGCAGAAGAAAAAAGATATTTCAATACATCTTCTACCTCTACTGTTTCAATTCACCCTTCCCATAGGGAAAAGACACACACAAAAAAAGGGGTATAAAAGAGATAATAGTCGGCAACTATGTGATGATCCATTGATGGACCATTCGACAGTCATGGATTCTGATTCAGAGCGCGACACTTCAGTGAACTGAGACAACGTACAGGAATCTCATCACAATAACGATTTCCGTGATGTATTGCTACTGCTGACCTTTAGTCAATTGCTGTTGAAATTTTATATCATCGAGTCATTTGGCACAAGAACATAACAGCAGTTTTAAACTGAGAAAAAGATCATGATATAAAGTAGTTTTTTGACTTTGCAATGCAGCACAGAATAGCAGAGTCGCTGAGTCTCCTGCTTCTGTTTACAATTCCATCTCACTTTACTAAATGAAACAAACATCCATCGTTTCACCGGTTCATTAGCCGGAACGGCCCTTTCGACTGATACTCTTCCTTCGATTCCAAAATGACAATCTGTTTTCCTGACAGTTAGTGATTTATATTACTCTATAGCACTGAAAATTAGAGGCTAAACAAGTTTACATTTTTCACCATTAAAGATTCATATTATAGGAACATTGTTATACATTTTAGTGAACATTTTATTTCCACAAATATTTACTTCTAAATGGCCAAAATAAAAACAGACTTGGACATTTTTACAGGATGCTAACACCTTATAATTCGCATAATACTTAATGCATACATATGATCAGTGTTTTATGCTTTGCTCACAGTGAAGGTAGGTGAACCGCACAAATCATAAATTGGAGCTACATTTAGACATGCTTCACAACATGAAGCATTCTGGTAGCTGGGAAATAAACTTTCCTTCCAGCTACAAGTGGTGGTTAAAAGCTCTGGGCTACTAATCAGAAAATTGTGAGGTCAAATCCCACCATGGCAAGCTGCCAGTTTAGAGCCATTGGGCTGGGCCCATAACCTTCATTTGCTTCAGTCTGCTCAGATAAAAGCTTGCCAAATAAGTAAATGTGATTTCTGCTTGACGTGACAAATGTGTAAATTATTACTGCAATAAACAATATTGACTCATGCATTAGAAGCAAACTATCATAACCCCTGCCCCATTATGAAACCACTGACAAAAAACTGAAAAAAATTATAAATTGCTGGTTTGCTGCAGTAGACTACCAGCTAATGGTAAAAAACTACTATGAAATGAGGTAATTAACTTCACATCATGTCAAGATTTGCTTGTTTGGCAGACAATGACTTCATCCAGCTTTTTTTTTTGCACAGGGTACTGTGACGCTGGACAATGTTTGGGTCCAATAATTAGTATACATAGACAGCTATGTAGACAATTGTGAGCTTCCAAGTATCACATATGGAAATGGTGGTTAGGTGTTGACAATTTTTTAGCCTTATAGTGAATTCTGAGTTTGGTGTACAGAAACATTGCACTATTATACAAAAAAAAAATTGTACGGTTACCAAAACATAATTCATATGTGCCTCGTTACAATAAAAACCAGAGGTCATGCATTACTTTATCATGGATAACCTCGCTCGTGTCTTCTGAAGGGGCGATGTGCATAAAATTTGCCATGTGACTATGTCCAGCTGTGATGTTTTGGTATAAAAAAGTAAAAAAGATATTTTTCAGATTGTGCATTTTGTCTTGACACAATGATGTGCCATTTAGATAATGCTAGCAGAGAGAGGGCCATTGGAATGCTTCAACTTGGTGCAACACAAGCAGACGTTGCAGGGCAGTTTGTAGTTGCCAGGAATACTGTGTCCAGGCTATGGAACAGATTTAGAACAACTGGTTCCACTGCAGATCATCCTAGGTCTGGAACAGGGGTGTCAAACTAGATCCAGAAAAGTCTGGTAGGGTGCAGACTTTCATTCCAACCGAGCAGGAGCCACACCTGACTCCACTTGTTTAATTAGTCATTCTTGGCTTTCAACAGACTATCAGGTGTGGCTCCTGCATGGTTGGAATGAAAGCCTGCACACACACACCGGCCCTTTTTGGATCTACTTTGAAACCCATGGGCTAAAAGGCCAAAATTCACAACGCCAAGACATGGCACACTAATTTGTGGTGTCATTTGAAAAACTGAACAGAAATTGTCGCCACGACAGCAGCTGGACTTGCAGGGTCACACACAGTCATTGGACTATGCAACGATGCTCGGCAGCAGCTGGACTTGCAGAATGTGCAAGGAGGCCATATTTTATCCAAACTGATATTTCATACTTTATTTCTGATTCTAATTGATAATTTTTTTTAAAATTACAAGTCTGTAAAGCTGCTTTGAGACAAAGACGACTGTAAAAAGCGTGTTCAAAGGCCATTGTTAAATTGGAGGTGTTGGCTCTACGTTGTCATCTGAATTTTTTTTTTCTGGTGCTTATGGACAAAGATATTTGTATAAAATCAATAAAACCTTCTAAAAAAATTATATGCTCAACATTTATTTTGCCCAGCAGTTAAAAAATAAATAAATACATTTTTAAAAAACCACACACACTCAACACTTGTATGTATGACTCACCAGATACCACTGCTGTGCAAACTTGGGGTCAACTGGCTCGGAATAAATGTCCCTCTTCTTCCTCGATTTCACCACTTGTTGCTCTGCCCATTTTACCTTAAAAACACAACAGTGACATTAAAACCATGACTGAGATGACACATGAAGTCCAAAAAAAGTGTTAACTGTTAAACTGTTTTATTATTCCAGGTTTGATGTTAACTCAAAATTAATTGTCAAGATTTGACTGGTTCAATTAACATATATACACCACTGACCTTTACTCCAGTTATATTACATAGTAAATCAACTTGCTCTAACTTGAGAAAAACTAATTGGGAAACGATCGTTTGCATTTACATTTAATCTGCCCCCCGACCCCCCAGGCCTCAGCAGTACTGAAATTAGACGTTATTTCAAATATGGAGGCAAGCAGTCACGAAATGATTACTTTAAAAGAGAAAATATGCCCAACAACTATAAACAGCAGTTCTATTTTCAGAAATGACTTATTTAGTAATAACATGCCTGGTGAAAAGGATTGGTTGGGTACAGTTTATAGCAAATCTTTAACATGTGTCTAAATACAATTGCTAAAATGATTCTAATATCTCAAAATAATCTGAGTGATGCGTCTATTATTATTGTTTTTCCTATAACAACTTGTGATGGCTTTGGAAACCTGTTCAACCATCATGTCAATAATGGCCAATAAACCAAGAGTGAATACAGGCAGATAAACTCCTTACTGAAGCAGAACATCTAGCCTCCTCCTCTCTGCAGCAATGTGACAGTTCAGCTAAAGTGATCGAAGTCTACAGGCAAAGTAAATCACGCCTGACAAAAGGTGCAAACGCAGCTTAAAAGAAGCGCAGCTTCATCTTGGTGGCTACTTGGAAATTACCCTCAAGCACTCAACTCGCAAACAAATTCCAAAAAAGTCAACCTTCTTATAAAGCGGTTTCATTCTGAAAGTAACACCCGCAAAGAAGTGGGAGTAAGAGAAAACAGTTGAATATGAGACATGAGTTAATATCAATGAGTTAGACATTTACAGGATTTGGAAGATGCCCTTATACAGAGTGACTTACATTTTCTCTTCTTTTTTTCTTTTGTTTTGAGCAATTGAAGGTTAAGGGCTTTGCTCAAAGAAGACCGACCAGTTTGAAATGGATTCCTCCTGATCAGCAGTCCAATACTATAACCACTAGCTACCTAGGAACTCCTATAGAAATAGTTTGGAGTGATTAAGGACTGTATGAGGGATTTGGCAATAACTCATAACTAAGTTTCTGTAATGTGTGGTTGTTTGTGTGTACAGTCCCACAGACAGATGTGTCTCTTCTGCAAGTTGGCAACGAGTTATCCATTGATTTTCAAAGATCAGACATTCCACTCATGCATGGAAACGACTGCAGTGGGCTACAAGCCACCTTGGCAAGGATAGTCATTCACGGACCTACGGCCGTCTTTAAAACGTTTGCATCATTCAAATGTTTTACTGCAGCTAAGAGTCTCATCACTGTACTGTACTTGACATCTTCTGTAAATGTCAATAGTTTGGACTTGCATGCTCCTCTTATATAAGCATTTTGTCTTTTATATTGTCACTTTCTTCCTTATGCTTCCAGGCCCATCAGGTAAATAAAATTTCCAAGAGGATAGTTTATCAGAATATTAGGTTCACCATAGCTTACTGATATACCAGTTGTAGTTGAATAGTTAAGACGTTGAAATGATTGCTTACCTTTAAAAGAAAATGCTTCAAGGTCATTTTAAATTGGTTTGGTGAAAATACACACCATTTCTTAAATTACAAGACATACTGAAAAAGGTGGCCTTTTTTTAAACCATGATCACCTATTATCTTTCTACTGAATTAGAGTTCAAGCAAACCCTGCTAGTTAAGAACTACATTTTTATAAATAGTTATCTACTACGTATATAGTATGTATATATAATAAAACTATATCTATCTATACCCTATTATAGTTAAACACTATAATACCGGTCCCCCCGGTAACCATGCTAAATATTCTCAATACTGACCAAAATGATTGTTTCTATTTTTTGCCCTAATCAAAGAGCCCAACATTATTTCTGACACCTGGTCAAATGTTCACTTTGAGTGTCTCAGGATTTTCACTTTTCAAAGGCTTGCCTTTTTTAACTATACATGTGGATTACACGGTGTTATCCTAATAATAAAAAAAAGTACAATTCTTAAGATGTGATGTATTAAAAAGCCATATGAGGTTAATACACATCTGTAGAGATCTCCAAAAAGAATTTAAAAGAATTAGTGCTCAAGTCAAACAAGGCAAGAATTCAGACTAGCCGGTCATAGGAGACTATCTAAACCCTGGCTTATTTTTCTTCTATTGATGTCAAAAAGCTTTCAGTGAAAGAAGAGTAGCTTGAGGATCATGGGATAATTTCAATTTCTCTCTAATCCCCACAAACCAAACAGGCAGGAGATAATGTCGAGCTCATCTCCTCGACTCCAGTGGGAAACCACTGCATTCCCCATCAGCATGCAGTGACGGCCAGAGTTAATAATGTAAACCTGAGAGAATTTTTGTGACAGACATTTGTTAAGATTATGTCTAGGTTCAGCTCACAGCCGCAACACAAACGGGCCCGACTCCATTCTGCCTTAGGGTCTAGTGTTAATGAGGTTTTAAGCTAAACATTATGTGACGGTGAATCTCTAGATACTGTACTTAGATTAGAAACCAAGTCTATGATTAGTGTTAGTGAGATTACAGTTCTGAATATCAACAGGATTCTACTGCCTATTAAGACATTTTAATCAATGCATAAGGGCATTTAGAAAGTAATTAGAAGAACGATTGCAACTGTTGAACTGTTGAAAATTGTCACTATTGCAATACTTATATATGAACAGTCTGATGGGCTAATATGCAAGATGTTTGCCCTGCTGTAACGTGTACTAAATAATAAATCAGTGTTTTCAAAAATTTTAAAATTGTCCCCACAATTGTCTCTGGTTATATACGGTTGGCGGCACTTATTCATCAGTCCTTGCCGTTCAAGGCTACCGTCTCCCTAGTCACTGCTGTGAAGGTGTGAACATGCTCGCACCATTACCAATAAACTGATGTAGCCACAATAGACACCCACTTTTAATGTTAATTAATAAAAATAAAAAAAAAGTGCAGCGATTAATTCTTTTGAGATCTAAGGGTGTAACTGGACCCAAAACAACTCACAGAAGAGCATAAACAGAAGCATTTGGACTGATACTGTAAGGAAAGTGAAAGTTTCTTAAATCATTACTGGTGACGAGACATGGATTTATCATCACTACAGGTCTGAGAGTAGACCTGAGTACGGAACAGAACCATCCTCACTCACAAACAAAGAAAGTTAAAACCTCAACCATCAGCTGAAAAATCGATGCTTACAGTTTTCTGGGATTCTCAAGGACCAGTATTGGTTACATTATCAAAAAAAAAGGTTCAACAATCTGAAGTCTAAACCTCAGACTCAACATTTCCCACACGTCTGCACATTTCAGCCTACACTGTCGACACTCTGCAAAAACTTTGTTGAGGTGATAAAGTATCCTCTCTATAGTCATGATCTTCCTGAAAGCAGCCCTACGAGGACAAAAATGCACTTCTGATGAAGATGTGAAGACAGCGGTGCATTCATGAAGCTCAGTTCTGCCTAAAACATTTTTAATGAGGGAATATGAAAGCTTGTTGGCAAATGGACAGTGCATTGAAATGCAAGGAGGTTATGTTGGAAAATTATGTATTTTTGTTCTCTACAAATGTATTAAAATACGTTCTACAGCCAGAATGCAAATCATTTTTGACTCACTCTCATCTAGCTAAAAAAAATTGGTTAAGAAAAAGCCAATGCTTCAAGCAGTGATTTTTACCAAGTAATAAGGAAGAACTGAAAAATGCAGGCCAGAATCTCCAGCAGTAAAGATAAAGATCTCCATTATAAATGAGTCTGCAAGCTTACAATCTGAAAAAGCTTAACTGACCGGCCACTCTCCAGACGTTTCAAATGGAGGAGGCGGTGGTGGGTAGCAAATATCTGAAAGAGACATTTGTCCGTCTGGATAAATTATTGTAATTTCCTTACAGAAAGATATGAAACACGAAGCATTGATGGTGGCATAACATGCCTAAAAACTTTAATAAATGTTTCCAAGGGTAAAGCTTTGAAAATCTTCCTAGCCTGTTCGAGATTTTTGTGGAGTCCAAGATAACTTCAAAGTAGCAAAAGCAATATGGTAAAAGAAAAAAAAATAATAATGAAAGTTCGTTTCATCGCTACGTCTTTGTCCACAAGTTGCCTTATTGGTGATAAGGGCTGTTTAAATGCCAGGAAGGCTCCAATTTCAACTTGGAGCTAAGGGAGCAAAAGAATTCAACAACAGGAAGTGCAGGGCGGCTAAAGGAAATCTCTTCAGGCTTTGTTCAGAGGGTGGGCAATGGCATTTGGCACAACTGAAAGTCGTTTTTAGCAGCTTCATTTCTTCAAGATTCAAATCATCTGCATATAATGATGGCTCCACTGTGGTTACATAAACAGCCTAATCTCTACCTGTGATTAATAATGAAGCAAAAACCTCTCTAAGCGGTCAACTACAGAAACGGCTTCAGAGCTTAGGATTTTTTTTGGTCATAGTGTCAGAACCAGTCCCATCTCGCCACATGCCCTTTAGTGCTTTTATTTCCATTATTCCTGGTGGGAGACTTGATAATGAGTTTAATCAGTTGAGTTGGACAATTTTTTGACCTTCAAATCTGAATTAATGGCTGGTGAACCTCTGGGGCGCCTTTGGTCTGCGGTCTGAGACATTCACACACACATTATAGAGACACATGCACATCCCACCCAGTGTGCAGTCGTTGTGGCGAGATCCCAGGTGGCCTCATTATTCACACACCTCATCACTTCTGCAAACCAGACTAGAGTGTTTTTGCACCTCCGGCTAAGCTGGGCTTACCCCTGTGGGCTATCCAGCACGAGTCTGCAAGCAGACTGTAGCCCCCTCTAGAAGGTGAGTCATGGCACATGCTGATTCGCTCAGTGATTTCCATTAAGGAGATTTTTCGCCTCTGGAACTGAAGGTGTGTAGATCATGTTTCATGTCGCCTCTGATCTTGCCATCTGGATTGAAGCGGATGGCGAGTGACAAGCATTCGGACGACTCTGAATAGCAGCAGATGTTGGGCCGAGCCATTCGAGACGCCTCGACTTCAAAAGTTGTCGAAGATTCACAAAGACGATGCTTTATGTGGGTTTAATAGAAAGAAAAAAAAAAACCCACAAAAATTACGAGGACTGTGGTAAGGCCATTGATAACTAGAGGAAATGGCACCATCTAAAGAGCTTTTAAGGAGTCTTTCAATTATAATGTGACAGGAAAAACACTAAGTGGAAAAAGGTGCAAGTAGACAATGATGTGTGTCAACAAGGCATAGCAGGGCATACGATAACAGTGATCCAATAAATGAATTCACATTTCACAGGAGGGCACCCAAGCCCTTACAATAGTTATAAATACATGCAAATGTTTTATACAGTCAGTTTATTAGACTGCAATGTAAATAAAGTTAGGGAAAAACAAGGTGGAGTTAATGCTTTAACAGATTGAACAGGGTCAGGCATCTAACAGATTGACAGGTTGTAATGGCCGATGCACCAGATTCAGTATTCCATTTATTTTTATATCCACTTCCACTTAAATATATGTATACCAGTGAAAGTCCTTTCCTGAAGTGAAAAGTGTTGGCCTACAAACCCAAGTAAAATTGTGTGACATTCCAAAAACACTCATTCCTCATTTAGTCAGATTTAGTCTGAATTTGACCTGATTCATGATTAAACCATTACTAAATTAGAGAGAAAAATCTGTTATCCATATCATGCAGAATAAACTTGAGTGTGCACGCTCAAAAATCATACACTGAGTTAATAAATGTCTGGAAGCGTTGTGGAACATTTCTAGCATACCTGGGGTTCTCTGTGTAGGCGAATGTGTGTTCCTCTGTTTTGAGATAAAGACCTTTTCACCACCCTGCGGTGCCGGAAATGGTAGTAGTCTCCAAATATCTGCCAAAACACAGAGAGGAAAAACATTTAGACTTGCATCTTGAAAGATATGCTACAGTAGGTAAAACACAGGGTTGTTGTGGAACGTCGAAAACGAGGAAAAAAAAAAAAATGAAAAAGAATGAACCCTTTGGCAAACCACACTGCATAACTAAACCTTTTGGATGACTCTCACTAAGGGAGAAAGGAGAAGATTTTAGGTAATACATCTCCACCATCATGAATAAAGCAATAAATAAATCAGGAGGAGACGCTAATGAAATATGTGGTAAGACAGATATGGTAACAATAAGTTGAAAAAGGATCAAAAGAGCAAGGCAGAACGACAGCAGGACTCTATTCTCTGACATGCAGAGAAGAACTTCAAGAGAATTAGACACACAGTAAGACAGCTCCACTTAATGAAGCTGCCAAGTTAAGGCTGGCGTAACGAAAACTGACAGCATAGATTTAGCTGCTCCAGTATTACAGGTCATCTCAAAGCGCTTCAAGTACCCCAACCATGACCTCATTTTTAGGTAAAAGGCTCAGACACAATGATACACACAGAAGACTGATGCTGCTGATATAAAGTCAGACAGCTTCACATCCACGCAAACTGCTAAGCTTTAGTTTCTGAGCAGATCGATTCTCTCACTGATGAATAGGAGAAAGCTGAAGTTCATGCGCTGCTAAGCTCCTGATGTGTGCGTCAGAGGACTGTGTGGCCTCGACAAAAAGGCTGTAAGGCATAATATGGTTTTGAACACTCCACCAGAGAGCCTGTGCAACAAAACACACCTAATGTCCCCTGAATAACAGTCTGAGTTTTATTAGATGCTATGCAGCTAAATAGATCACTGTCAGCTAGAGTATAAATTAGACTGTAAACTAAAAATATGAATTTCATGCTAATGATGTAAAAAATGTCAATTTTTTAAATAGGTAAACATAAGTCTTTTCGGGTGTGTTCACACTTGACACGTGTTCAATTAAAAATTAATTCTTTATAGTTGCTCTGTTAGTGCGGTTTACCTGAAAAAATGCGAACGCTGCCACCTGAACCTCGGTACACGTCAAGCAAGTGATCCAAGACTGCTTAAAAAGGTGCATTTCGTTCTGCTTTCAAATAAACTCTGGTGCGGTTTGACTGAAATGTGAATGCATCGTGAACCAATGACATGTTAATGACCCAGATCTGCTTTGCTAAAATTATCTGATAATGAGGACTAAACCTGGGGACTGTTCAACTCTGCATTCTCTGATGTAGAGGAGGCAGTGTTTGGATGGCCACTGAGTGAGAAAGTGTCCTAGAAACATCACGCTTGTTAGTCAGCATGGCATCGGACGAGTTTTAAAAGTTTGAGATTAAGGGAAATTTTTTTTTTAATTAAAACACTGCCAAATTAAATAATAAATTTAACAAACCTCAGGACATTCACTATGGACTATCTTTCAATCCTTCACTTGACATCACTCAGGCCAACAGCTGTTGATCAATTGTGAGCACTTCTTGTTGGATGGCATCCTTCAGTTCAACACAGCTCCTCAGGTACCTTCATAGGAAGAAATCACATGATTTCTTCCTATGTGTGTGTAAATGTACACATGCACACAGAGAGCGAAAATCCGGAGACATTGCGGGCCATGGCACATCACCGAAATGCGAAATGAGGCAGCCAGGGAATCCCTATTGGTTCGTTGGCAGTATGCGCTGTGGCACCATCCTGCTGAAAATAATATAATAATATATAATAATAAATAATAATTTACCATGTTTATTTGTTGTCTTCGCAGTTCTGGTCATAAAAAGTTGTTCAGCATGTGAATGTAACCACTTTTTATGACCAGAACTGTGAAGACGACAAATAAACATGGGAAATTTTTATTTTCAGCAGTCACTGTTACGCCATTTTCCTGGGGGGGGGGGGACGTTCTAAAAACGTCCGACTCCCGTTGGTCTCCCTGGACTAGCAACCCATTTTATGGGACCGAAAGAACCAAACTAAACAGAGTGTGAACACACCCTAAGATCGCTAGATTTGCTTTGTCAGGACCTTTAGCATTGCTCATTTTCATTTTGAATAATCTCATCTAAGTAACACAAAAACACTAGATCACAACAAGCAACGTACATACCTTAGATTTTGTGACCGCGTTACTAATCCACTTGTGTATTATGTTTCGATGTATTATTGATAGTGTAATACAAGGCTTTGGTGCGGCACTGATTTGAACAGATATGGTATTAGTCTTGCGCTGATGCTAAAATAATGATTAAGAAAAAAAAAGCCGCCATAAGGATAAGTGGGTTTCAAGTCTCTTCCCATGCTCTTCTATTTAATCTCCAGTAAACAGCTTGGATTACAACATGACAAATCAAATACCATAAGCCAAGCAAAACACGTTCGGAAAACATATTTGCTCCGAGGCAGTGAAGCAAGTGGAGAAACCTAGCAACTATAAAGAGAATCACAGATTAGGAAGCGGTGAAGAAATATGAATAAAAGGATTACAAAATAATGAAATAAGCAAGATCCAAAATAAAAGATGTGGCGGGGGGGGGGGGGATGCGCAAAATTATAAGCAGCTCCTTTGCAATCATAATTCCTTGTAAAGCAGCGGAGAAAGGAAAGGGATAGAGAGCGAAGCGCAGGTGCATTCTGTTCAAGCCAAGATAAGAGAATTTAAAAGGCTGGACGCAAGACACCGCTGGATTTAGAGTTTCTTACTCCAGTCTTGGTTGAGCGTTGAGATGAAAATCAGGTCTTTCAAAATAATACATCATATCATATATGCCATCACCATGCTAAATTACACACGAGGTAGATGGATGTCTTTCCAAAAACATGGCAACAAAACAAAGCGAATATCTGGAACATAGTTTTTTTAAAAATTTTTTTAGAGGTTTTAATTCTCTAATCCATAATCCTGAAATCGACGCCAAAGCCCCTAGAATGCAGATGTATCTCAAAAGTTTATAATGCCAAGTCTGGAAGGGCCTCCATTTGCACGGCATCTCGGAGGAATGTAGAGAACGTCATGGAGAAAGATATTTATGGACAGGGCTGAAAGCAGACCTTCAAAAAATGGGCAAGACAGCGGTAATGTTAGCCTGTCAGTGCTACACCGTGCTAACGTTTAAACGCAGACCCTGTGTCGTGAGGAAAAAGTGCAGGCGGCCTAATTACCTCCCAGTGTACCTTCGACTCATCGTGGAGGTTCAGATAAGAGAGCCGAGCGGCACTGGAGTTCGGAGTGAGAGCCCCGTATTCCCACGCAAATTAGTGCCATCATCTACAATTAGCCTCTACCTAACCTGACATGTACTATTAGAGCTCCTAACTATCTGCATAGCAATCTTTACAAGCACACAATCTCCTGCTACATTTTAACTAGGGGAGAGATCTAATGGAAACCACAGTGTGCGCCGGTGGCGGAAAGAAACGAAACAAAGGGAACGGGTAATGACAGGCACCACAGTGCGTGTTAAATTTGCAGCAGCCTCTAGGGATAATTACTGAAATGCAAGGGCTATCCAGCAAGCTCATTGAAATGCAATGCCATGCGAGTTTAAAAATAATTTAGTATTGTTTATTTTCCAATTATATAAATGTCAAGATCAACTTGATACAACAAAGGAAGCAGACCACCTGAAAACAAGAATTCATTCTGTAGGAAAGCAGAACCCACATGCTACTCTTGGGATACTAGAGCAAGCCTGACTCATGGTAGTGCTCGCTCACTCACACACACACACACACACACACACACACACACACACACACACACACACACACACACACACACACACACACACACACACACACACAAACTACAAACTCTCTGAAGTGTTAGCAATCCATGTAAGGCCTTGAAAAATATATGTGAAGGTCCGCAACTGCCCTCACATTCAGGCAAATGCAATTTCTGACTTACCTTTTTTTAAACTTGGCCGACGCAGCTTATTCAAGAACATAAGAGCAACATGATGGTCAGCCTAATCACATACATCATACACAAAATACATGTCTAAAATGCTTCTAGTGGGAGTTAAGTATACAGTGCCAAGTTTACATAAAATCTTAAAGAAACTCACCCTATCTCAGTTAGCCAGACATGTGAACCCACATGTGCAACCAACAGATAATGAAAAGTTTCCCCTCCCTACATCAAGACTCAACTTCACAGCCTGAAGCAGAGCAGCAGAAGATGGCCATCTGGGAGTTTTCACCCCGCATGAACTTGTCCTCTATCTCTCCCTGACCCCTTTATCTCAGGGAGTTGTTTTGCTTCAACAACCTTACGTTGTCCCCAAACATCAGGATCCCACACTTCTGTAGACGGTCTTTGTTTTATTTGTTTTTTTAAGTACTCCACACAGTCTCTTTATGTTCCTCCTGCCTTTAGTCATTCTCCATACATCGCCTTAAGATAAAAAAAAAAAAATTATATATATATATATATATATATATATATATATATATATATATATATATATATATATATATATATATATATATATATTTTTTTTTTTTTTTTTAAATGTACAATCGGGAATGGCGATCCTTAGGGATGTGACCAAAACAAAACAAACAAATACAAACTAGAATGTGTGTGCATATATAACATATGCATTCAGCCGGAAATATAATAAAAGTGTCTGTGGGAGGGTGGGGCGGGGATTGGTCAAAGTTTCTGAACAGGAGTGGGATTAAAAATCAGTCCCACACAGACACCCGCCTCTTGAGGATATAGGGCTCATGTTCGTTCGTTCTGTGTGAAAAACATAAGGGCTCCAGAGAATTTTGGCACCTACTGGAATCAATGGCCATTTTCACAAGTTTTTATGAAGGCTTCGTTCTGTACCAGGGCTCATTTGAGCGAGAGGTTTCAAAATCAAAGGCTTGCTTTCACATGAAAGAATTCCCCCTGAACCATAGATCAATTTAATACATCAGGTTTGCAAAATGGGAGACATTAAGCTCATTTGTCACCCCTTTGGTATTGGTACTCAAGCAGTGAGGAACAGCTATTTGGATGCTGGCTTTTCATTAGGAGTGCACCAGATCACAAAGCACATGGTTTGATTCAAACCATGAGTTTCTGAGTGACCGATTTTGGTTTCCATGTATTACTTAACATTTTTAAGAACTCTTGCATTTTTAAGCAAAAAACCAAACCAAGGTCCATGGTCTTAAATTATCTAATCAAATAAAATATTTATTTTTTTTAGCATCTTGGCCTGGATAATGTGCCTTGGGAAGATAACCAACTGTGGTAATTTTAGTGAAACTAAAGTATCATTGATAATTGTGCATGTATAATTGGGCTGGGCGTTTAAGTTCTATTAATAATAATATTATAGTGGGTTTACAGCACTGCCTAAGATGATTTGTCCGTGTGATCTGGCAACCCAAATCAGAGCGTGCACCCAGGAGTAAAGGAAAATACATTATTAGCGCTCAAAAACATAATTTGCACACATACAAAATGACCTCATGTGAATTGTACAAGGGCTGGATGACAGCACAGCACAGAACACCATTTACAAACGAAGCAAAGATCACCTCCCTGGACATCTTCCGGGCTTTACCAGTCATACAAGTCTGGTCTTAAATAGCCTTGAGTGCGGAACAAATGTGTGAAAACTGGTCGGTGAAGCATGCTCAACCGCCTCAAAATATCAGGTCAGACACGACTTTGAAGTTTCAGTCAGCAGATTTACGGTTTTCTAGGAGTTCATGATTAATTTACACACATTCCATACCACAGATGATTCCTGAAAGCCCACTAATTACTCTCAACATAGATTAAACCGCACTACAAAGTCCTGGTATGCATGGACAATGACCAATTAGACCCTTTTCTGAATTGAGCAGCTGTGCCAGAGCCGTACTCACCCTGAGAATGTTTAATTGCTGCCCAACAGCACATTTTTCCTAAATATGAGGCTATTAGCATTTCATGTAGTTCAAATGAATCCCAAAAAGATTCTGTGCAAATTCATGATGGGGCCCAGAGGAAAAGGTGCCAGCTGCATGCTAGCTATCCTGGGGGCTGAGTGAAGGAAGAAACAAAAAAAAAATAAGAAAGAAAAAGAAACCTGAGTCTCCTATGCTTTTTATCAGCAACCTTTCAGCTAAAGCAGAGCTGCCCATGTACTGTTCATGGATCTTACACTGGCATGTAAGAAGTTATAACTCTTACAATAGGAAGTCCACATTGATTTAAGTATCATCACACAGGGAATGGATCAGAGATGTCAACACAATGGAAGAAGAAACTGTGAAAAGAATGCAATAGCATGCACAATAAATTACTCTGAGTCCGAACACTGCAAAACTGTAGGGCTTATCTGCGAGTTCTTCAGAATCTATTAAAGGCAGATCGATCCAACGCCAAGTGCAGTCCTCCACATGTCAGCGCTCGTAAACTGACCGTTCTTTCAGCAAGCGCTTGCTGGTCAATGATTCTCTCAAACTAAATGAAGTGGAATCTTCTTAACATAGCAAATCACGCTCTCCATATCATGCTTCATTATAATGGGTCGTTTGCAGTGGGTCACGAATTGTCAGAGGCAGATTAATGGAGACTGGTGTTGTGAGAAAGAATGAAAAGGCCAATGAAAAAACACAAAAGGGCCCTGAATACTTCTCGGTCCATGGTTACTATAGAAACTCCTACAGGCTGAACTGAATTTGACAGTTATAGCTGCAGAGATGAGCAGAGTAACAGCAGCGTGGCAGTAAGGATGCAAAAATGTAAACCATTTCTTACACGTTACGACATAAAATATCTGACGATGCTGCATGAAAACACACAACGGTATTACAAAACATCCTCAAAACTTTACATCAAAGAAACTTATTATAATATTAATGTGCTGCAACCATCAATGCATTAGAATTTCAGTCATGATGTAAGGTTGTCTAATTGTCAAAAATATAACATGACTGATATTAGAACATTATAATAATAATAATTTGCATTATTAAAATTCCGTGTAATTTTCCCAAAAGACAACCTGGATTTTGCATGTATTATTTAATTCATGGCAGACAGAAAATAAATAAAGTCTGGTGAGGGAATGACTGAACCAGTTAACAGTCAATAAACATTCATAAAGACGAACAACATTTTGCTTAGTGCAATGTCAGGCTACTGGTTATGTTGAGCTCGGAAATTTACTTCATGCAGCTCAAGATCATAAGCTCATATTTTCTGGTTTGTGTAAGGCAGCACACAGTTTTTATTTTTACAGCAGATCAAGAAACCCAGTTGGGATTTTTCTCCACCGAGTCGATTTGACAGACAACCAACACTGCATGCATGAGTATACAAAAAGAAAATAATAATTAAAAAAAAAAAGTAATTGCTTAATAGTGCTGTGAAACCGATTTTTTTTTTCATATAGGGGTAAGGAAGTGGACTTGGTTCCTTACATGAAATGTGCACGTCAAGGTGAGAGAATATTTTAAAGAGGGAATGCTTTAACAGACTACTTTAAATATGTTTGCTGAAATGGAAAAGCGTATCTACTGTTACCACGACACAAACCTAAATATGACTCTTCAAACTCTGGCAAGAGTTGCAGATAATTTCCGGAATGCCACCACAAGAAATAAATAAGCCTTTCCGGACCATCTCTGGCACAAGAAATCATTCATAAAGAGAACAGCCACTTCAGAATTACTCAGGGAATTAATTAATCATATAATTGTTTAATATGGAAAAATACAAGTATGGGTTCTACAGTGTAGTTTTTGGGCAATGGGGCCCAATCCAGCAGACAGTAGTAAGAACCATTAATCAATCAGAGTATGGACACTGAAGGACACCTACCATACAGAAAACTAACTTTTAACTCTAGATGGAGGGAAAAATAATCATGACAAATGTTTCCCTTTAAAGAACGGGTGCATAAAAGATAAAATGGAGACGTTAGCCCAATGGAAAGTTAATCATTACATTCATTTAGGGTTTGTGATGTATTCTAGTGCCACTTCTACCGAGGTTAACTGCACAAGGTTAATAAGGAACAATTCTGGCCTCCATGACCTCTCACAGGTCAGTTCCAGCATAAAAGTACCAGCACTACCCAGCTCTGAAAGTCTGGATATCGATTGCACACTTTGTGGCCTGACAGAGCCATGGTATTTAAGGTATTTATACATGCTGGAAGGACACTTGGATTTGAAAGTGTGTGGTTTTAAACATTTTGCCAGAAGACTTAAACAGCAAATCCAAAGAAGGCATTTGAACATCCACAAAATGCCTTATTTACGGCGCAAAGTCAAAAAAGGCAAGCTGTCTGCAATAAATGTTCAGATATGTGACCCCCGCAACTCCAGTCACATAGTCTAAACTAGGCATGTGATGATAAATGTACTGTGATATAAACGGATCAGACATAACATTAAACTGCTGTCACACGGTGTAAATATCTTTGATGGTCTTGTTATAACGATACCCATCATGACTTAGGATATATTAAAAGCAAGTGAAAGGTTCTTGAAGTTTATGTGTTAAAGTTGAAGCAGAAAAAATGGAATAGCATTAGAATTGTGACACCGACCAGAGCATCTCCAAATCGACAGGTCTTTTGACAAGATCCTGGTATGCAGTAGTTAAAATACTTACGAAAATGGGTTCTAGTGAACCAGCAAACAGGGTCATGGACACCTCACTTATGCATGTGTGGAGTGATGCTCTGTCTGTTCTCATGCCACAGAAGAGCTACTGCAGCACAAACTGCTTAAAAAGTCAGAAACACACAGAGCATCGCAGCCTGTTGCATAGCTGCAGAACGGTCGCACGGCGATGCTGACAACCACCTAATATATACAGCAATGGTAGAAGGTTATGGATCCAGAAGGTCTGGTCCAATGGATCCTTTTTATTTAAAAAAAAAAAAAAAAAAAAATCATGTGGACTGCAGGGTGTGTGTGTGTGTGTGTGTGTGTGTGTGTGTGTGTGTGTGTGTGTGTGTGTGCGCGTGCGCGCGCGTGTGCGTGTGTGGGAGGGGTTGTAGAGATGGCACTAAAATGCCCTATGGGATGCATTAAAATCTAGACAAACAAGTCTGATCTACAGAGGCTTGACCTCAGGACCTCAAGGAACTGCTGCAAAAGTTGGTGTCATATCACAGCACACCTCCAGTGATATTGTGAAGTCTATGCCGCGACAGAGCAGGGCTCACTTCACAATATTAGGCAGGTGGTTTTAACATTACGAACAGGGAATAGTGAAACGCATGATTTTTGAAAAAGATCTGTAGGCCTGAGAAATAAAGACTGCTGCCTAGTATAGATCTGATCTGAAAACACATCTGAGCTTGTTGAGACTTTGATCCTGTTTGGATCAATTAAAAAAAAAAAAAAACTAATCGTTTCATCTCCTGACTGCTAAAATAATTCCTAAAATATTCAACCACTGGCTTAGGAATCTCAGACCAGGATTGTATCTATTGACCAGTTTTTTTCCTTGCACAAATGTAAAGTTTTATTATATGATAAATAAGCGTTATGCTCGAGAAAGCTGCATTTCCAAGTGATGGAATGAACCTTTATTAAAAATGCGCCAATTATGATGATTTAATGAAGTTTCAACTTCACGCTTTATTACCTTGCACACAGAGTGCAATCTCCATCATTAAATTTTCCGAAGGGCACACAGTGGTTAGCATAATTGTGAACGGTTTCCTCTTTATTCAGCACGTTAGCTATAAAAATTAATAAAAACATTATTATTATTACTATTAATAATAACAATTCTGCTACAAATAACTTGCCTGTGTTCATCAGAGATTACGTGAGCAGATTGTGTTTAAAAACAGCCATGTGACAAACAGCCTTTTAAGAGCATCTTCAAAACACTTTATCTATAATACAAGTACTAGGCCAAAAAGCCTTAAGCTTGGCTGCAAAATGACAAATACATGAGCTATAAAAGTATCATAGCATGGGCTAATATTTTTAAATCGGACACAAGCAAATTAAATCTCAGCAGCACTATGACTTCTTTTGTTTCTTCGAATAAGTTATTTCAAGTGAGGGTACCCGAGTCAAGGATGGCTCGAAGGAGCAAGAGCCCTATTAAAGATAATTAAGGCTTAGGTAAGCAGTTCTGCCCTCAAAAAAAAAAAAAGCTGTACAAGTTTCTACAACATGGTGCTAGTTTTTACTTTTTGTGTTTGTTTGTTTCTTTTATAGAGAAAAGACAGTGACTAATGGTATAAGCAATCCATCATAAAGCCCAATGTACTTGTAAGGAGAAGAAGAAGAAAAACACCTGAAAGTAATATTTAAAAAATTCAACCCTAGTGCTCATGAGAGCTCATGGTTGACGGATGGTTAAGTTGAAGCAGAACTGACTTGCATAAAAATATTGTTCTGACTTTCCCTCCTGAGATTTGGCCCTATTAAATAAAAGTGCAGACATGATTGTTCATATTTTCAAGGGAAAAGCTAAAAGTAATCTCAATTTCAGCCATGTAAAAGTATTGCAAGGTGACATCAAAAGACAGCTCCATTACAGGGCAAGAAAGACAGAGCTTGCTCGAACTTTCCTGTTATTTTTCACTTCATGAATTTGCATGGGGTGTGAAGCCTACTGGAGAGAGACACAATCCAATATCATGGTCGAAGTGAAGCCAAAAGTCAAAAGAAGCCTGAGGGGGAAACAGAATCTGCTCCACACTTCAAGCAGTCCTTTTATATAAACACCTTAAAGAGTGGGGCGAGGTGAGATTATATTTATATGCGGTGTATTGCAGTGTGTGTGTGTGTGTGTGTGTGTGTGTGTGTGTGTGTGTGTGTGTGTGTGTGTGTGTGTGTGTGTATATATAGATATGTGTGTGTGTATATATATAGATATGTGTGTGTGTGTGTGTACATACACACACATATACACACACATATATACACACACTTTTATTGTTTATAAAACATGTACTGTACATTGTTTTATTTGTTGTTGAATCAATCCAAATAAAATAAGCAATTAAATGAAATCAGATTAAAAGAGATCCAATTACTCCACCCAAGTGGTTGACCATCTGTAGCCTTGTTTTGAAGTTTTTGGTTATATTTCTTTCTTGGATTGGAGTTTCGAAAGCATATAAATATTTAACCATGCACCAACAACATTAGAGAGAGAGAGAGAGAGAGAGAGAGAGAGAGAGAGAGAGAGAGAGAGAGAGATATGAGCCTCTTATCCGAGGTTTTCAAAATAATCGCTGCCTTACTCATTTACCCAGGCACCCACCACATGTAGTCTTTACCTTCCCATTTGAAAATACTCAAAAACATGCCAACCCAAGATAAACTATAACTTAACAGCCGTATAAGTGTTTCAAAAGACTGTAATTCATCATAAAAATATCTTGATTAAATTTAATTGTCCCGAACAAACTTATGACACAAATAATTTATCCTAAAACGTATGGCATTTGGTTAATTTGAATTAAATTCAAAGAAAAGGAATGCACACAGGCAATTATGGATAAAATTTAGTTTACAAGGTAACTTGACAATGAAAATGAAAACAAGTCACATTACACTTGAATTTTTCTTTTCATTTCACGGCACCAAAAAACAAACCGAACTGTGAAAACTAACGTATGTCCTGAGCCATATTTTGCATACCGTTACACCCCAAGTGTGTACGTCATGTTATGAGGGAACGTCAAGTGTATCATTCTTTTAAAATCATGCATCATTTGAACATCTTCCTCAGATCATAAATATGATGTATATAATATATATTTTTGGATGAAGTTTTGAAGATGAAGTAGTGAATCTTTAGAATATTTTGTTAACAACAAAAACCTCTGTTCATAGCAAACAGACAAAACTTACACTGCTTTGTACAGTATTGCTTGTTATAGAGAATTTTTAAAAAGGGAATCATAATTTATCATAATCAAAACTTGATCAAATGGTCAGATTAAATTTTAAATCATGAAGACATTCAAATCATGACCAGAGTATAGTGCTATACACCCCAAGCACTAGTACAACACCTGCTTCAACACTGTGTAATTCGAATTGCGCAAGCCTACTTAAGCCACAACAATGTCTGACTGGAAATATCCCAACCAGCTGCTGACCCACCCTTGTCTTGTCCTAAATCTCAATTAACAGTACAATGTGTATCATACTGTGGTGTTGACCATAATAATAAAACATGAAACTCAATTGCAAACTTGAAAGTAAAACTATAAAGTAAAATTAAAAGTAAACAATAGCAACAAGAACAGCCTTGATAAACAGAGCCTGAAGACAGATGTAACACTTAAATACGTAATAGGTACGAGCAGGTTGTAAACATTGTTGTGATTTTTGTCTGCTTCTCTGCAGATACATTGGATAGAAGAAAACGCCTAGAATGAACATCTACCTGTCTTAGGTGTCCATCTGTTACTGAATCAATAAATCTAATAAATCTATCTAGTAGGCTTGGAAGCTTTACCAAATGGCCTGAAGGGGAGTATTTTCAAAATGTTAATTTGTACACAATATTTACACGTTAAAATCAACACTGGAAGAAACTGGAACCTCTGGTCAGAATTCTAGCCAGAGCGTTCCCAAGACACCAAAACTGGTTATAGTGACTAATGCACGGAAAGCCCCAAAACAAGCATGGTAAAACATGTTTCCATCTGTCTACAGTATTATTTATGTAGCCCAACAAGGCACAAATGAATACCAAAAAAAAAAAAAAAGGAGCCAATCTGGCTTCGACGTGGATATTGTTGGCTGGATGTTTTGGGAATCGCACGCGCTTTGACATCTTTGCCACAATTCGTGACAACAACCGAAAATAGTCTGCTGAGCAAACATAAGAGATCTGCTGGGTTACAGGAAGGAAGTGGAATGCTTCAAATCTGTCAATGTTGTGCGCAAAGTCTCACAAGAGGGTGAAAAAAAAAAGCTGTAGAAAGTATGGAAATCTTTCAGTGCTCCTCTGGAGTTAGTCTGCAGTGGAGTTGTGCTCGCAATGATCGAGTGAGCTGATACCAAAAACATCTCCGTGGTGCAGTTTTTTAACTGCAGTATGGGCTGTCAAACTTGAACCAAAAAAGTAACCAAATTCATCATCAAGCTTTACTGTAACCACTGTTAAATATTTTATATGAAAAAGTAAATACTTTGAAAACACCAAGAAAATTAATCAATGAACATAGATATTTATTATCCAGAAGGACAAGAATGAAAGACAAACAAATGTAAGGTCTAATGTAACTTCTATTGGTATCGAGTCGCCTTACAATTCGAGGTGACCGATCGCCTACAATCACACCCAGCATTCACAGGGACAAATCGTTTTAACTAGCATGCAGAACTAATGGACAATCGTCAGGATAGTGAATGTAAACGTTTGACCACCGTTTACAATCCTATTTACTAAAGCCTTTCCCAAGGAAAAAGAGATGTCTCTTAGTCGCTGAAACACATGACCATGTTCAAAAAGTGTGGCTAATTAGGGCATGGACGGCAGGAGGTTCAGTCACCAAGTCACTTGTGCAATCCTGGCTTGAAAATGAACTGAACTCAGCATTTTATAAGTGCCACAGAGCAAGCAAGATTGTTAACTGCTTTATTGTTAAAAATACGACTAATCATAATTTTAATTAACAAGTCACAAATCAGCATGTTAGATGTTTAGCAACCAGCTCAGAAGAAAATGGTTCACCAAAAAAGTGAACTGCTAACTCTAAATCTCACATTATAATGCTCATACCCACATTTTTCCTCCCACACAGGCCCAGCTTGGCTACTTCAGTAATAACCGAAGCCCAGATGGGGAGCTAATTAAAATTAAAACAAGGAAGGTGTGTTAATGATGTTACCTTCATCATTAATTGTAATCCTCAGAAAAAGCAAGTGACAAAGTTACTGAAAGTTAAAGAGGATGCTTTTCAGATTACTAAAAACTTTTAGATATGGAAATCGCCATTATAAAGCCATGCAGTTTATAATGTAAATAACTCCTGGTGATATATCATTGTTACTAGTACATATACACTAACAAATAACACACTGAAGCCATGAGCATATTGTACGTCTTTACTTTGCATTTCTTTCACTGCCCTGAAAATTTCCCTGGCAAATCAGGCTTTGTCAGTCATATGGGTGTCCACGAACAGCAGTTAATGACACGTTTTCCTACAGTTTTTTTGTTCATTTTATAAGTATAGCCTCACATTTTACGGCTGCAGTATAAGACCCTCCCACAGGGATTCCGCACAGTCCACAGAGACAATGATTGCCACTAATAGTAACACCAGAACAACACGAGCCCTAAAAATGCAAAGAGACTGGTGGAACTACTCTAGATATTCGGTGTAGATGATCAAAAGACAAAAAGCAAAAGTAGGAAACCATCACAAAATGCTGCATGGATTCAAAGCTAGTAGATAAAAAACTACATTAAGAAGGCTAAAATAAAGCATAGCAGAGTTCAAAAGGTTATGATGATGCATACAAGTGATCAAAAATAGGCACGATGGAGGGATAAGCAGTCCTTCACACTTTCCTTCTGCTTTGCCGAGAAATGACTCAAAATTCAAATGAAAGAGTGTGAAAGCATGAGAAACCAAGTCATACACGCCTACCCCAGATGTTGTACAAGTGCGTGGGAGCTTCAGCTAACGGTTTGTTCCTGTGGTTCACATGAAGAGCAATATTGCAGGATTGATTTTTGCTATTCTGTCTCTAGAGGAAGTTTTTGTTTCAAGGAACCCAATACTAGCTCAAAAAGGCACAGTTCACTTTGGGAATAGAAGTAATAGATTATATACCAGACTTTTTAGACTTCTAGAAATTAGGGAATAGTACCTGGTAAGCTGTCAACATTTACACCCCAACAAACACATTAAACTACTGCAATCTTTGTACCACCGGAATAGGGACTGCTACATTCCTAAGTTCAAGGTAAATGAGGAAAGACTTTAAACCTCAAAATCACAGAACGCGTATGTGCTGAGAAATTCTGAGACATTCCCGAAAGTGTAATTTTGAAAATCTTTACTACAGCAAACCAAGGGTGGTTGTTAAGCCATAGACACATCTGGCCTCAAGGCCAAACGCGCTTTAAGTAACATTCTTTACACCTGTTCAGAAGTTGCTTAAAATCAGGGTGAATCTCAGAGGGTGAATTAAGGATTTTGCAGAATCTCCTATGAAAACAGTGTAGAAGGGGAAAAAAAACTAGTTAATTTAGTTAATTCCTACCCTATTAGTAATGAAGATATTCTCACATCTCACATCTGCGAATTACAGTTTAGCATTTAGCCTGAATTAGCTACTTTTGTTGAGGTCATGGTTAGCAAATTAGTACCCAAGAAGTTTATACTTTACTGAAGTGTTTATATTTGTACAGTTAAAATAATTTTTAGAATTTTATGTAGAATGATACAGTAAATGTTGTATATTATTTTGTTTTGTAGCTATAGATTTAGTCAAGTATGTTATATCACATCAGTATAGAAGAAATGCAACTTTATTGTGCATTACATGTTGTGTCATGGTATTTGCTCATTTTTATTGCTCAATCAGAGAAAGACATGGTTAGGGTGGAGAACTGGTGCAATGACTATTTCAAATCTGATGCTTATTTATTCTGCAAAGCTGCCAAAACACTGCTGAGTAGAACAGCAATCTCAAGCATGCAGGGAAAGATCAATACGGCTCGTCGGTACCGAGAGTACACAATGTTGTGCTGGTGATCTGTAGTGTACAAGTTCAACTCTCAGTAATGACAAAGAACCGCTGTTCAGCCCTTACATTTCAAGTGCTTGGAGTATTCTTGAATTGTATCTGGTACCCAAGCATAAGCTGCTCTAGATAAGCATCTGCCAGATTAATAAATATATAAATAAATAACAGAACATACTTCACAGTCAAATACTTCACAGCGTAGAATGTCCTGTAGTGCATAATAAAATAAATGAAAAAAGAAATTCTAGCTAAAAAAAAAAAAAACAGAAAAAAAAATTCATTTGCATGTGACGTGATGATATCTGTCCACCATGGTAATGGCCACTCCTGGATGCAGAAAGAATATTATCAGATGTCCATGGCAAAACGCAAACATGAAATTAATCTTATAGGCACTTTCAGCAAGAAAACACATCTGCTAATTTTATGTCATCTTCATGGTCAACTAGCTTCTTCATCCATTTTTACATACTTGTTTCATTTTGAATAAGTTAAAAAAAGTACACCACAACATGCTTCCTAAAAAATAAATCAGCAGAACAAAAGCCATCAACTGCTAGGTTACTCTCTGGAATAATGAATTTGGTAATCTTTGTTTTATTTTGCTCCAAAATACACCTTAATTGCAATTATCAATTAAAAAACATAGTAGCCTTGTTGGTTAAAGGTACTTCTGCCATCCGCTGTCGCAATAACATGAAAGTCACACATCTGTGAATACATTTATTTTAAATTCATTCCTTTGTAACGATCACATATGCAAAGAACAGGTGCACATTTTTCTGAAGGATCAAATTTTTTTTTTTTTGTTCTAATGAAAACACACCAAGATACACATTCCTGGGCAAAACCGGTTTTAAGATGATTAGGCAACTAAATAAATGTAAAAAATTTATTTAAAAAATAAGTTTAAAAACCTTAAAAAATGGAAATCTTAAAAGTTTAAAACTTTAAAGTTTAAAAATCTTTAAAAAAATAAATAAAAAAAACGTTCTGAAAAATGCATCAAGAGAACAAGGAAGAGACCCAACACCGCATCAGCAGTTCTGTTCATACGTAATAGGGAGGGACGGGCTAATGACCATATTTTGCAAAGATAATAACTAGAGGCCAGTTCTGATGCAGGTCTCAATTTAACTGTCTGGCAAAGCATGCAGGAACAGACCAGAGGTAACTAGCCTACTCCAGGTGCATTTAAAGCATAGCTCTCAGTTATCAAGTAGAAGGACATAAAATTGAAATCTACAGTAAAACAAGTACAAACAATTTCAGTTGCATCCATTAAAATAGAATAGCTAAGTGAACCATTATATTATGAACCATATCTGACAACCTATTTCCATAGCACTTGTCAAAAATTGACAGAAAAAAAAGTTATCTTTAGAATATTTGATCTGCTGAGTTTTACATACATTTTCTTTTCTCTTTTTTTTTTGGGATTTTCCCCCAATTTTCTCCCTAATTTAGTCGTGTCCAATTCCTCCCCGTCACTAGGGGGCTCCCTCATTAAGGCTACTACTACCACTCAGCTGGGAGGGCCGAAGACTATCACGTGTTTCCTCCGAACCACGCGACACCAGCCGACCACATCTTTTCGAGCTCGCGCACCGTTGGGGGCGGTGTAACGCACTCGGAGGACAGCGCTCCGAGTGCGAGAGGTTACAGCACCACCCGGGATTCGAACAATCTCCGGATGATAGGGCGAGCGCATTTATCACTGCGCCACTCGGAGGCCCATACATTTTATTTTCTGTACATTTACATTTATGAATTGTTGCAGATAAATAATAGGGGAAATTTCATGTTAAAACCTCCAAAAAAAATCAGTGAATGCTGATGTCACTCAATATGATGTCACAAAATGAAGTCAGTTATTAATCACTTTTCAGTAAAAGTTTAAGGCATCAACACGGCTGACTCGTTTGAGGCATCAAATGTCCCTTTGCAATATTGCATCCTCAATATCTTGAGATCACATCGGCCTGGTTTGGTCTTATAAATTCACTAGGAAGAGTGTATCAAATTCCACTTGGTGCATTTTGCAAACAACCTAAAATAACTGACCTTATGTTGAATTGTGACATGCAACCTCATGACATGCAATGTGAAGATTGTTTGCTCCATGAGCTCTAAATGTGTACTGGGTTTGCATGCATACATGTATAAGCTATGCAACAAAATCTTGTGCCATGCCCAGGGCCCAGACTCTCAGGCATCCTAATGGCAGCAAATTTCAAACAGTCTTCCAATTTCAATGAGATTTTGAGCATGTTAACCCCCCCACGGAAAACTCCCAGATGCTATAAAAACATATTATTATATTATATTATTTAGATGCAAGCGCCCTGCGCCATCGCCACCCGGGCACACCAAAAAGACAGTAGGCACATTAGTCACGTGCATTTAAAGGGGATATCCCAATCGATTATGACAATTTAAAAAAAGAGGGAATTTTATGTTTCAACCTCCAAAAAGCCCCAGATGCTGGAAACGAAATGCCACACTATGACAAAGTTATTAAGCACTTTTCAGCAAAAGTTTAAGGCATCATCACGGCTGACCCATTTTAGATATCAAAAATCACTCATGCGAGGGCATCTTAATGGTGGCAGATTCCAATCTGTCTGCCAATTTTCCATCTGTGAGTTTTTGAGTATGTTAAGACCCCAAAAAAGGTCCGGATGCTGTATAAAAAAAATTAAATAAAAAAAAAAACCAGAGAGCCCTCAAACACTGTGAAAACATAGGGCTGATGTAATAGTGCTTGGGCCCAAACTAAGTCGGAAAAGCAATAACCTTGCAGCATGGTACAATGAAGTGCATGCTTAATTCTAGTACACAAGCCCTTGCTAGTGGGATTCTGGCATCAGCATTTTAGTGAGTGTGGTGTTTTTATAAGATCAGACAGAACCCTGTTAAAATTACTCCTGTCTAGGCTTGGGTGATATAAAATATTTGGTTGCTCCTACACGCTTACTCAAATTATTACATTAGCAGACCTGACAACTTTGCGAAAGTGCTCTGCAATGGAACGTAGAGTACGCTAGTATGATTAATACACAGACATGTGAAAAGAGTCTTTGAGCCAATCAGCATGTCAGTCAGGAATGGTTTGCACAGGCGTTTTGAATAACTTGTTTTTCAATGTTTTGAGCAGTAAATGACCAGCAAAGACATCAGCCCTGAAGAAATTAAACAGATTTCAAGGTGGGGGAAGAAAACACTAACATACAATATGAAAAATTCTAATTCTTTAAAATGTACATTACGAAAGAAATTCACCATTCAGACGGATTTTTGTAATTGCCACTGGCCACAAGCTGTTCCCGACTGCACGGCTTTGTAATGACTTCACACTCATATTTATCATAAAGGAGATCTAGTACATAAAATTCACATTTTAGTCTTTTTAAAGACATTCTAAGAAATATACAATCCCTGCATTTTGTCCTTTTTCCACTTAAACAAGCCATTTAGATTTTCCCCTTTTGTGACATCATAAGATCCTCAGCTCTGCCGTCCTCTGACTAGACATGGCTCAGCAATAGCAAACTTGCATAGACTCTAAAACAGCACATTTGGAAATTATATTAGTTAAGTTTCATGCATGAAAAAAATGCATTATCTGGGGAGTATTTCAGCTCGAGCTAGAACATACAAGTTGAAGGAGCTCTGAGAATTATGCTAACTTTAAGTAATACTGGACCTTTAAAATGATCATTCTCTCATCTTTTCAGCTAGATAGCTAAAAGATGTAGCTATCTCGATCAGCAATAAGTAATGAAATTGTTAACTGTGATAGCTTTGTTTATTAAAAAAAAAAAAAAAAGTTTATTTCTGTCGATAGAAACGCTTCTTGTATTTAACTGAACTCTGAACTCCGACTGCATGCAGTGGTCTTGTAATCAAAAGCCAAGGCTGTCCTGTGCCAGCAGAGTGCTCCAAATCCCAGGAATGTTGCACTGCCCATCACTAAGAACAAAGTGACTAAGCAACTGACAGGAAATTTGAAGTGGTGTGATAGCAAGGCCTGATGATGCAGGGCCAACATAAGTTTTAAAAACTAGAAAAATAGTTTCCTACAGGAAACCTGAAAAACTGAAATGATGGATGGCTCATCTCTCCCCTGCCCACAGTTTTATTGAGAGCAAGTCTGTCAAGGGCAGTAGCAGCAGGGGCTAAGCTTGCCAGCACTATGTTATGGAGGAGGCGGACTATGTTTTTGTGGTTTACAAACCCCACTGGATGTTGAATCCACATTGTCATTGCATAGCTCAGCTATTTCCAAGTCACTGTAATTGCTAGCCATGTGGTTTTGCGTCGTGTACGAGCAAAACTGGACGTCCGTCAAAACCAGAATGCCAAACACCAGGACAGACAATCCGAGCAGAAATGGCTGGCCTTAGTCCGGGTACAACAAGGAGATGGGCACTTGGCTGGTTAAGGAGGTCCTATTTTAACTCCACACCACTTCCTGAATGAGACTGCGGTCAGACTCACTGCTGCCAAGTCACCCTTGAGCTCAATGTTCTTCACGGAAATTACCGAAAGACAGCACCTCGCTCTCTGTTTGCCCGTCTCCATTAGTGTCAATGACTTCAGGTGTTAACTTCACCGTTGACAATATAACACTTTGTTTAAAGAAAATTAGCTGAAGACCTTTTTTTTTCTTCTCCCCTTCGTGAGAACATATTAAGAGTGGATTCCTTACATAGTATGACAAGTCCAGACTAGACACCCGAGACGTACACAGAACAAAAAGCCTCCCTTCCTTTAAGGCTCGCCCCATATATGAGAAGTGTAGCAAATCCATTTATGTCTCCATGGACATAAATGGATTTGGAAATAACCAAAACAAGGAAGTAACCAAGTAACCAAAAAAATTTTTTAAAAATAAAAATAAAAGGAAACACCTCACCTTCTGTAAATTAATTTTGGTAAAGAATATTGTATCTAAAAAGGTGTAAAATGTAGCTAGCTACTGTAAGTCTGATTTATACACATAGCTAAAAGACAGAGCAAAATAAACACATAAGTCTGGCTGTAATCAGATTATGATGTTGCACTCAATGAACACAGAATATCAATAGAAATGTCAAATGTAACCATGTGAAAAATTTTCCCAGACCAAAAAACAAACAAACAAAAAAAAAACATATCCCACTTTAAGCAAACTCCTGATTGGTCAGTCCATCATAGCAAACATGAAAACAGTGCAACATTTTTCTTTTTTTAATGTTTAAGTGTTTCTTTTCTTAAAAGTTGAACTGCATTTAGAAATGCCACAGGCCATAAAACGTAAAGAACAGCAGAGATTCCAACTCAACCCTGTTAATGACTCATTACGGGGAGAAGCTAACAGACATTTATAGACAGCTGAAGCTGAAACATTCATGTGAATGTGCAGCGCACTGATGGAATACGATAAGAATTTAGGTGTGGTAAATGATTTCCTACAACTTTGTGAAATGGCGATAGCTAAGAGGAAGCTGCCACACAGGGTAACAAAGCTTTGAGTGCTGACTAGGGGCAGAAAGACAACAATAAATTTCTTAATGCGGCACAAACAAAAAAACAAAAACAAAAGCAGAGTGGGCCAGGTACAATATCTTTGAATGTATTAATGAACACATGATATGACTTAGACATTTCTCATAATGAACAAGCACTGATATGATTCCCTGATATCTGGCTCAGCTGAATATGAAAAACAAAAGGCATAAATAATCTCATTAAATAAATGTTTCATTTCAGTTGCAAATAGTGAAGCTTTATTAGAACTGTAGTCACTAAAATATACATTTGCGTGGTAGTAAGACCAATAATATTGACTAAAAACACCAATTTAACCAAGCTAGCCTTTAAAAAGAAACTGGAAATCATGCCCAAGAACCTTCAGTTGTACGTACTTTTATGTGCATTAATAAAAAAAATAATAGCAAGATAATTCTAGTAATATTAATGGCACACATAATGGTTTAAGCAGGCAATCAAGAGCATAGCAAAATCACTCAGCTACTGTCACACTGCTATTTATAAAAATGAATAAATAAATAAACAAAAATTCATTAGTCATTAAACTTCTCTTAATTGTTTTTATTGCATGACATCACAGCTCAGCTATGAAACTAAATAAATACACACCTAACACAATTACTGTTCCACGTCCCTTTTCACGTTCAGTTCGGTTCATTATTTGCTTTAACCCTGCAGTTCAGGTATTACTCTCCAACAAGGTGTTTGTGGCAGGGACAAGCGGACACCAGTCACCGGGATTTATTAAATCATATTTTAATCTGTTTCTAATTGACAAAGAAAAAGTCTTAAGTGCTTAGGTGCATCCTTGCTATGTGCAAGTGCTCAAACTATCAATCCTTTCTTTTAACCTTTCCCTGATGATTTAGTAGATGTAAGGGCCTGCCAGTGACCAATTACACCAAGACTTCTCTAAACATGATTACAAATTAAATTTTACTCACTCTGATCATTCTGGACATTACTGACCAGCTAAATTGATTTATTTATTCTTTTAATTTTTTTTTATCTAGCTTGGTGAAGCTAGACGAAAGACAGACGTAAAACTTATAACAAACACATCTGTTTTTGGTTATCGGGCTTTCTGACCTGTCTGGGGTTCAACTGCATTAACTGGACCGATCATTCACACACCCAGACACACTATTCGAGGGAGTTGGGAATACTTACCCTAAAGTTAGGGGAGATAATCATAAGGTTCAAACATTCAAGGTCTTCACCCCCGCTGTAGAGCAAGTGAGAGAGAGAGCGAATCACAGAGATACCTGCAGGCACAGATAGGCTGCTCTCTGGAAACTAGAAAAGGATTGTTTTGGTTCAGGAGTAAGGGAGGTCACGTCGCAGACGTTCACGTCAGATGGCAGCTCTGACCTACGCCCACACTGCCATGCTGGCCAACTGTCAGTTTGCCATTTAGTGGAAGTTGTTTATAGCAATCACTCTGTACACAGACACACTTCATGGCTCTTAATATACTTAGAACAAGTTACTATCTTAACTATTTTTATTTTCAAGTTATAAGGCCATGTTTAGATGGGCTGGATTAAAACAAACTAAAACTGAAGCTTTAAACAATAAAAATAAAAAATAACACGCATAGCTTTCTGGAACTAAGCCATCCCCATTTGGGTCACTGTACTTTTTCCACATCACAAAAATAAACGAATTAATAATGTCTCAGTGGAATCTGCTGTAAAAACAATAGGGATGCAGGGCAGAATTCATGGGGTAGCCGGCTAATAAGATTAATTTGAAGGAAACCCAAAAATACCATGCTCAACTCAACCGAATATAAAATGACTCAAGTAAACAAAATGAACAATTTTCCACAGAAACCAGTTCAAATAGGACATGATTTATCTTTGGTGGGTAAAACTTTGTTTCTTTAGTTTGTTACAACAATTACAGTTTAAAATACATGTTTTTCATTAGAAAATATAAAATGTATGAACTACACAAATATCTACCATATTTCGCCAAACACTAAGGTCCTTTGATGATATTAGTCCCATGTGAATCAGTGATTTGGCCAGTATTTGGCGGAGTCATATATAAATATATATAAATGTTCAATTCAAGGTTTTTGTATTTCTGTGTGCCCTTTTATCCATCTTCCGCGAAGAATGGAGGCTGCGTTGGAGTGCTTTGAAAGTATTTTGGGTGCTGGGTCATATACACCATACAACAATACAGTGCACAGAAAGAGAAAGCTGAAAACCATCAGAAGAGCGAAATCAAAAAGAATGATTAGAAAGCAATGGATGATGTACATCATAATTCGAGGTTAATGTTACAGATAAATCAAGTGTACAGCTCGAGCTATTAGATTTTAACTCTGTGAAATGTAAATGACACAAGGCACGATAACTATATTTTTACATTTTTTAATCCATCCAACCAGACATCCATAAATTCTCTCTGCATCACACACAGTCTGCACACATGCGCGCGCGCACACACCACAACCTCCCCTCTGCTTTTTCTTCACAAACATACTCCTAAGGGACACACACTTCGGGATATATATTGTATAAAATCGTGGCTTCATCACTTACCCATACATATTTTCCCCCTTACATGTTATAATTATAAGAAATTATATAATATAAAGCAAATAATAAAAAATAAAAAAAATTCAGAATGTGACCACAAAATAATATAGTTGCAAGGAACGATGACAGGCCCAAGCACCCTGCACCATCGCCACCCCGGGGGCACCGCACAAACATCAGCTGATGTCCGTTTGGGCCCTAAATATTTGTTGAGTGCGTTAGTGTGTGTGTGCATGTGTCAGTCTGTGTGTGACGAGTAAATGTGTGGATGAGAGCCTGTGTTAACATGAGTGATGTGTTATTTTGTGTGTGATGTGTGTGTGAGACATGTGACTTGTTAGTGCGTGTGTGTTAACATTTGTAATGTGTGCGTGTGTAACATTTGTGATGGTTGTGTGTTCAATAGGCCACAGATGCTAGAAGAAAAGCATCACACTATGATGATGTCACTCACTGTGATGTCACTGAATATAATGCCACACAAAGTTATTAATCATTTTTCGGCGTATCACATTATCACGGCTGACCCGTTTGAGATATCAAAAATCCCTCTACAATTTTGCATCCTCAATCCTCAAGGTCTTTAGATCACACCAGACCAATTTGGTAACGATCGTATAAAATCCCTAGGAGTATACCAAAATCCGTCCGGTATGTTTTTGCGAACAACCCAAAATAACCGGCATCCTGTTGAGCTGAGCCCAGGACATGCAGCGCGAAAGTTCTAAATGTGCTCTAAATCAGCGATGAGCTCTAAATGTGTACCGAGATTCGTGTGCCTAAGTGAATGTGTATGAGCTATCCAGCTAAATCTCATGTGGGGGCCCCGGGCCACGCGACTCTCAGGCATGCTGATGGCAGCAGATTCCAACCTGTCTGCCAAGTTTCATGAGTTTTTGAACATAAGACCTCCGAAAAGTCCAAAAGGGGGGAAAATAAATAATCCTTAGGAAAACAGGAGTCCTGCACACCTATAGCGCTTGGGGACTAATTAGTACATCATTCACACACAATAGATCAGATGATGCAATATTTTTTTAAGGTTTAACTTAATTTTAAGAATAACACTCACAGCTTTAAGGATGTAAATTTGAGTCACAAACTTGGGCTTCAGTGAGAAAGTGATCATTTTATTTTTGTGTTTTTTATGCAGAACTCTGCATAAACCTCTAGACTATATTACATGGAGATCAGCAGTTTTGAAACAATCAAAACAGCTGAAGCTCTTGACCAGTATCTGCATGATTTTATGCCCTGCTCCAACCCTTAAATGGCTTACTGGATAACAACTACATGAATAAAGTAGGAGTGGCATGTGTTCTGATTACGATGGTTGATTCGTCGTAGTTTTAGAAAACAAAAACTCATAAGGAGCCTGAACAATCTGACATTAGGTTTAATATCTCAAAGCAAGCCGAAATTAGACATGCACACTAAATTATGAATGTTAGCCCTGAAGTTGAAATGATAAACATAAAAACCAACCATAGAAATCAGACTGTCTTATCATATTGAAACGAGATACATTAGTGAATAATTATTCCTTTAATGAACTACGGAAATAAAGGGGAAAAAAAATCAATGAGCCGTGTTAATCACCTTTCATTAGCCCCTTTTTAAGGCAAAGGACATTAGTGGTTTTGTTTGAGACTAATGGCGCTATTTAAAACATTTCCTTCACTTAAAGGTTAAAATCGGCCTTTTAAAATTTACATCATATTAAAAGGTCAGTAAATGAGGTACTGGTAAACAGCTGCAGACTTTATGCTAGTGGAAGAGACATTATGTTTTCTTTTTTCCAGGTCTGACAAGAACTTTGAAGCATACACTTGAGCAAAGAGAAAATATTTCAAGTGCACTCTCGATCCCAACTGTGGTCAGTGTGGTTGCGACATGCAGCCTTGAAAAAACTTCTATCTGTGCAATAAATCTAGTGACTCACGTTTCAAGAATTTTGACTAGATTTGCATTTTTGTCAAACTTGATATCAAACAGTCTGTTCTGGAATGTAAGCACTTTTGCAAGCTCTTCTGTGCAATGCTGATGATTAAATGCCTAGTTCTCCTTCCTGTTTTAATCTCACATTTATAGCCCGTAAAAAGAACAGATAACTCCTATTAATGATTAGTATGGCCATTGATGGACATTACTACTACAACAGCCAAGAGCAGAATTCTTCCTTGCAAGTATGCAACATCCAAGTTGAGCAAAAATAAATAAATAAATAAAAACAAAGAAACACACACTAGGGATGCATTAATCCTGCTATCTTTACTTCTGATAGAAAGCAACAGCCATACACTAATCTTTAATAGATGAGCATTAAAAAGCATTTGTAAGCAAAGAACTTTATGGATTTATCTAATTTGCAAAATAATAGTTCTAAAGTGATATTAAAACAGAAATAAACAACCACCACTCCATTCAAAAAGCTGAGGGCTCTAATACTTAGGTTTAAAACAACAAAAAACTGGAAATCTGAAACAGGATGTTTGCTTAATAAATAATGTTTCCTCTGCTCTGCACAGCATAATAATATCTGGTCATCACACCCTCTCTTTCTCTACAAAGAAACCATCAGCTTTGCATCAGCACCTCACTGGGTTTCACTATAAATATGCACCAGTTTTGTGATTGGCTGACAGACAGCCACGAAGCAGAGCACTCTGGAAAGAAAGTGAGGGGCAATTTCTTTTTTTTTTTTTAATGCTCTTAACAGGAGACAGCAGTGTGTCATTCATTGATTTTTAAGAGAACCTCTTGGGCCCGGATTTGTTACAAAAAGCAATTGAATCTAACTGAGCACAGCAGTAAAACATTTCTCTTGCAGTGGAATGCACAGTTGCAAAACCCTCAAACGCTGATGTTTATCTTGTGTGGTTTATTTCTTTTAAAATGGCAAAACATTCAAATGAAATATTATGCCTAAATATGTATATATAATTACTGTATGTATTTCTTTTTTATAGTTTATACATGGTTTAATCATACAAAGACTAGTGACAAATAAATGGGGGGAAAATGGTGGTTCTACAAGAAAAAAAAAGTGGCTCTGGTATGCTGTGGAAAGCATTTAGCCAGTGTGGTTTGAGTGCACTTGTCCCTTTGAGAGAGTTAATGCAAATTTCTCTTCCAGCATGACCCCGCCCCCATGCACAGAGAGCACGGAGAACGAGGGCTCACTGGCCTGCTCGAGGGCTGTGGAAATTATGCAGATTAGAACCTATGATCCTCACAGTCACCACATCTCAACCCATATGAACTCATACTTTATTTAAAAAAAAAAAATAAAAAGAAAGAAAAAAAAATCCTTAGAGCACTTTAACATTTAATGTATATATATATATATATATATATATATATATATATATATATATATATATATATATAGTTATATATATATATATAGTTATATATATAGTTTCTCCCAATGTTCGTCAGGTGAGTTTCGAGGAGCGTGTGCTCAATGTAGCCTCAGACTCCTGTTAAGACAATAAAGTCACCCATCGTGGTCTTCTGTTGCTGTGGTCCATCTGCCTTAAAACTTTATAAGCAGACATTAAAACAGACATTTTACAAAACTTTTTTTTTATGAATCATTGTTGACATTTTATATTCCGTAATTTCCATGAGATTTGTATATTTCTGTATTTTGTGCACATATTTCATGGTACATATTTTGTTATATAATAAATGTTAATAAATTTTGTTCTACAATGTTGTTTATTTATACACTTTTTGTGGGCTTTGGTCCAAGTAAGGATTAAAGTGCATTCAGTGTGCATTCTGACATGCTTTTCTGCTCACCACGGTTTTAAACAGTTGTTATTTAGTTAATGTACTCTTTATTAATGTGGCACGGTAGTGTAGTGGTTGGCACTGTCGCATTGCACCTCCAGGGTGCGGGCTTGATTCCCGGCCAGGTTCGATTCCCGTCTCTGTGTGCATGGAGTTTGTTCTCCCTGTGCACCCCATTTCCTTCCACAGTCCAAAGACATGTAGATTAGTCTAATTAGTGTTCCCAAATTCCCAGTAGTATGTGTGTGTGTGTGTGTGTGTTTGTGCCCTGTGATGGATTGTCACCCTGTCCATGCGTTACCCGCCTCGTGCCCCAAGTCTCCTGGGATAGACTCCAGGCTCCCCGCAACCCTGAATACAGGATTAAGAGGTACAGACGGTGAGTGTGTGAGAACTCCTCATTAAATCAGACTGGTCTTGCCATTCTCCGTGACCTCTCTGATTAACAATCTGTTTCGTTCTGCAAAATTACTGTTGATTGACTTTTTTTTTATTTTATGTTTTGCGTGTGAAAATCAGCAGAAATAAATCAAACTAGCCCATCTAACATCAATGACACTATTAAAGTCGCTGTGATTACATATTGTTTCCCCTTCATACTGATGCTCTTGGCCTGTATCTGCATGATTTCATTATCAATGATTTGTTGATTAAATAAATAAAGTAGGAAATATCTGAATAAATGTGACTAACTTGGTCACTTGCTCTCTCTCTGTTTTTTTTCTGTATCTTCACTTTCCTCAAAGCTTTTGTAATTCCTAAATTGTTCTTGCACACCGACACAGGCCAACAAGTCTTTGCTTTTTCATTATTATTTTTGACCTGTTCTAGTGTTGCCATTTCTGATCTTAAGGCACCTTTCTTACTTTACCAACTGAACCTCTATTTCAAGCCAAATTCTTTCTGTAACCAATGTGACCGCTGCTGTTAAAGCGAAAAACATAGTGGGAAATGTGGTTACAGTTCCCTTGCAAGTCTGCCTTGTTTGTAAATTATTCAGAGCACACACTATTCCTAAAACAAAAATAAAGGATGGCTAAATATTTTGCTTTTGTGGGAAGAAGGTTGCTGTAGAGGACAAGAGAGAAGCGGTATTTCTCTGCCAGACTCAAAGCGGCCATGGTGTGGTACAGCCACTTTTTCAAACCAAAGGAAAGAGTTTTCCCGATAAGAATCTAGTGGCAGTACTTCTTACAATGAACAGGAAATAGACAAGCGCTACGACTGCAACCAAGCACACCAAGAGCTTCTGCATTAACCAAGTCCAGTTACTCCAAGTCCAAAAGTAATGACATACAGAGACAACATAAGAAATCTATTGAATTACCAAACTCTTGAATGCAAATGAAACCTTTCTACTTACGGGGGGGGGGAATGAAATGAATACTCCCGCTTAGTAAAAAGACCAAAGAGCTATGTATTTTACAAGTTAATTTCAGCCCATAAAGAATAACTAAAATTAAAAGAAGTTACAGTAGCTCAGCAGGCAAGGCTCTGTACAAGTGAACAGAACAGCGAGGTGCTACAACAAGGCAATTAAATGAAGGCCCCCCAGTAGTCACACATTTGTACTATTTCAGGAAAAAGATGGTACATAAAATAATTTTAAAAATTGGGTATTGTGACTTGCTTGCAATCTGCTAACTAACTAATGGCAAAATAAACAAAATTATAAACCTAGTAAAGGGGCAAATTCATAATTCAAAACCATGACATTACACCCCACCAGCATACAGCTCCGGTCATGATTCCAAAGTATCGGCACGGTGGAATGAGCTACAGGTGACAATCTACACCATCTACTTGAGATCAAAACATGTAGTATCAGTCAAAAGTTTGGACACAAGTTTATTTTCTACATTCTAGAACAAGGATTTTGATAAATGAAAATGTATGAAATAACACGTATGGCATTAGGCAGTTAAGTAATAATAAGTCAGTTGTTATTTTAAGGTCAACTGTTCTGGAATAGTTCTTACAAGAACAGTATTGTCAAGTGCATTTGCAAAACCCACAGACCATGATGATACTGACTCTCATGAAGCCCATCATAGTTTTGTTAGTTTTAAACACAGTGGAACCTTGGATTATGAGCATAATTCGTTTCGTAAACCAAATCAAGAATCCCATAAGAAATAATGAAAACTCAAATAATTCACAGCCCAAAAAAATAAATACAGAAAAATAATTAATACAATATATAAAGTAAAAATAAAACAAATTAACCTGCACTTTACCTTTAAAAAAAGTTTAAAGAAATCCCAACAGATAAGTGTTTCCGTTTGTGCGCGCAGAGTATTTGTGTGTGTGGAATTAGCCCCTTCCCTCGCCTCGTCTTACACAGCAAAACTCCTCCTCCCTCCCCCCACCTCGCTTTTTAAGTTTCACAACAAACACAACGGAAACACTGTTTTAACGGGGAAAAAAATAAATATCTCTCTGACACTCACGTGAGCGCAGACTAGCGGAATCACTGCTGTAAAGTAAAACAAAAATTTAATTAAAAATTAACCAGCACCTTACCTTTGAAAAGAATCGCGACAGAGCAGAGTTTCTGTGTGAAGCCCGGGGTAAAGGGTGGGTGAGTGAGTGAGTCAGTGTCAAAAAACTCAGCACTCGTAAACCAAGACATGCTCGTTTTTCAAGTCAAAATTTATAAAAAATCTTTGCTCGTCTTGCAGAACACTCGCAATCTGAGGTTCCACTGTACTTCAGTTTGTTTTAATTTTTCACTTGCATTTAAGGGGGTAAAATGTTGCCATTCCTCTATAATCCTGCAGGTGGCCTTACTAACTTATTCACGCATTGGCAGACAGCAGAGCATCCTGTGTGGGAGGAGCAAAATACAGTGTTTGCCAAGTTTGTTTAGAATTGTAACAAACTCTGGAAAAAAAGTTTGTAATGGGGGAAAAAAAAAAAAATTTATATTGACGCAGATAGAAGATATCTTAACAAGAGGTGATTGATTCCCAACCCTAAAATATAGACGTATAAACAGGGCACATATAAAGGCTGAACATATATTTTACTTACACACATGAAAATCTATCTATACATATAATAAAACTGTAAAATCGGCCTGTCTGTACATTGAAGATATTTGCTAATAAATAATTGGGGGGTGTGTAAGATGAGTAATAGCACACATCAAGATGGCTTTTGGAATTTTTGTCTGTCTGTTTGGGTGTTTCTGCATGAATCACGTAAAAACTACTGACTGATTTTAAATGGGGTTTTCACAGGTGTACTGAGGTAGGAGCTTCTGGTAACATAAGCTTTGTTTCTTCACAACCAGCCCACTGGAAAGGGAAGATATGCTACTGTGAAATTTAAATGGAAAACACCCTTACATCATTAAAAAAATAAATAAATAAAGACCTTGGGGGAAAAAAAATTAGTTAATTTCAAAATTCAATAGATGCTGCTTTCCATTTTTTAATATGCACTTATGAGTGTGCAACTGAAATCTACAGCACTTAATAAATGCATCATTAATCTTACAAATTCATCCTGCGCACTTCACGATAACTCGTAAATTTTTTTTAGTTAATTCCAAAATTCAACAGATGGCATGGGAAATTTTTTAAAACGCATTTATGAGTGTGCAATAAAATTCCATGTGATCAAAGCCATGGCACATCTAGTACAAATATTAAAATCACAAGATCTTACTGGAAGGGCAAGTAATGATAAGTGTTTAACACCAGAGCAGAACCAGGAAACCAGACATACAGGAAAACGTGTGCGCGCGCGTGTGTATATATATATATATATATATATATATATATATATATATATATATATATATATATATATATATATATATATATATATATATATACACATACACATATATATACATATACACACACACACACACACACACACGCTCACACACAAAAAAAGGCAGAAATCTACTGACCCTTTCTAACAAGACCTCCTCATGACTTTCACTCCACAAAGTATAAAATATATTTTTTTAAACGAAAAAGAAGAATAGACAAAACAGCTGTCCAAGAACATTTTATGGACGTTAATTCCTGAATGCTTCCTGTTCAAGGTGGAGTTGTGATGATTAATTCAACATCTGGCGGCATAAAAGTCTATGCGGAGATGATACTGCCGTAATAAGAATTTATTAAAAATAACCATGATTCCACTTAAACAAATGACGTATATCAGCAGGAGGTGAAAAGCTATAAGGAAGTAGTGTAGTGATGATCGTAAATGTATGCGAGTCAGGAACAAAAAGCAAACACTCATGAGGTCAGATCGTCTCGAATAAACCCTGACAAACATCACGGCCTCATAAATTCACTCGATCATCAAATATTTGCAAAAGCAGACTGCTCTGCTTCATAAAATGTGGTGGAATTATACAACTTGACAGGTCTTTGGATTACTTACTGCATTAGGTGCAGTTTGATACGGGAATCTCTCAAATATCCATATTTGGTACCTTTATAACAGAGGAAGGAAATAGTTCAGGGTCAATAATGTGCCCTAAAAAGCATCAGCTGCAGCTGTGATCTTGCTTTCTCTGCATGAACACGTCACCTGCAATGACCTGGTTTCCCAGCTGCAACAGATGCCTTCGTGGGAGTTTAAGCCTTTGTTTTTAAGAGCACTTGTAAAAACACCACAATGTGAAGAATGAAGAAAACATACTGCAGGTGTCAGTTCTGGCACTGATATGAACCTGAATAAAAAAAAAAATTTTTAAAGAATGCCGTACCTGTATCTCAAAGACAACACACGCGCGCGCACAAAAGGATTCACTTACTCCATTCCATTTAAAACGCACCATCATAAATCTAATTACAACAGCATTCATCATCATTGCATTTATTACATTACTTCATCGTGGCCTGCATGGCCTGACTCGATTTCCTTAATGAGAGATTTTATTTGGGAAGAGCTGGTTGGAGAAACTAAGGTTTGGGAAAGGGGCTGCTTGTGCAGCAACATTTGATTAAGACATCAGCCTTGTCTGCTGGATTCTGTGGCCTTCACTTGGCACACGCTGAAGGACTACATGGTTCAACAGATGCTGAGACATCTGGGGACATCGAGCTTCCGCTTCAAAACATTCTAAATATCAGACAAAGAGAGCTCTCTTTTACAAACCCATGTGGACATGCCAGTAATGGCTGTACACAGTTACAGAAGAGAAACTAGTTAAGTCACACTATCAAATGTCACCAAACATGTGGTCGAGTTCCCTTTTAAGTCCTCAAGTCACCTCTTCTCATGAAGTTTTTTTTTTTTTTGCTCCTGTCTCTGACGTAGACAAAGCCTTTCCTCATTGTGTTGGCCTTTACTGCTTCATCTGGTTACTTGGAGTCTCTATTGCACATGTAACTAAAAACTGCTGCAACATTTATTCAAATGAATAATTCAACACAAAACCCTTCTGCATGGCATATTTTCCATAGCACTTAACTCTAATTAATTCATTAGCGCACGCACACAAAAAAAAGGAGGAATTATTTCCAATTGGTCTAGGTCTTATTTTGAGGAATACCTTATGCTAGTCATAAAATAAGCTGTAGCACGCACCTAGAAGAGTGACATCTCGATTGGTTTCAAAACTAATATTTCAAAAGGTCAAGAACTGTTGTGTCTAATGATACTTTAGAAGAAATAAACAGTAAGAATTTTTTTGTAAAGAAGACTGCACTTTAAAAAAATTGCCATCATGCACGCACACGTCAAGCCACCCAAGCAGTCAGGAAAATGTTTTATGTATTTCATCAGCCACCCAGAGTGCACAAACCATACATTTAGGAAAATTATACATTTATGGGCTCCCTATAAACAGGTGGAAGGGAGGGAAAGAAAAAAGAAAAAAAAACTTGAGCTGCCTTTTCCTGACTACTGCAGTTTCTGCTGTTCAAAGTCCCCTTCGAGAATCACTTTGATTTTGTACCTGGTAAAGAGATTGGATCATCTGTATCTACAGCAAACACACTGTTCAAATAACAGCAACAGAAAAGAAAATCCAGGAAGCAGTGGAGGGCTGAACTAATCATCTATTCGGGGAAAAAAAAAAGAAAAGAAAAAAAAACCCTAACCAGTCATCACTGATACAACAATGTTGGACTCCATGTAGAGGAAAAACTCAAGCACACACAACCCTCAGATATGAGTAACAAAAGCCATACCCTGAAGCTTAAAATAACTGGAACAAAGCTGTGCCATGAGTTCTGCAGTAAAGACTGTTTTATGTTTGAACCTTCTTGGGGTAGCTGGTGTCAAAACACTTCAGCCAATACTTTACCCAGGAGACGTCACATCATTCCACCCAACATCTGTACCTCAGTATACAAACATATACCAAAACTGAAGCAGAACACCAAGTTTGTTCCACCGTCATAAATGTAAACCTACACAATATAACAAAGTTTGTGGAACCACAGCCCCATCATAGCCATGTGTGGTACTTTATCAAACTGTTGCGATGAAGTTGAAAGCACAGGATCGCCTGGAAAGTATTTGTATGCTGTTGGTTTACTTTGGCACATGTCTACTTTAGCAAAGTTATTCATTAAGCAATGGTTTAAATAGATGGTCAATTACCTACTGTAGTTAGATAAAATAAATAAATAAATAAAGTCTAAAACTAGAAAACTATTTTACATTTAGATTTTTTTTCTTTTAAATCTAAATGTTGCATTACTTTTCATTTAACAAACAACGACAACACATCTATTATTATTCTGTCATCAGTGACACTTCACTCCTTCATTTACACTCTGAAAAGGTGTACACTTCAGTTGCCATATACTTGACATTTCCTTTAGAAAGATTGCTATTTTTTGGCATTGATTTTATAACTATTTTACAGATATTGTATCCCATGTACAGTAAATGCATGCAACTTTATCATGAAAAGAATAAGAGAACGGAGTCTGCAGTCACGTGAAAACAATTACATGCAAGGGCGAAGAACATGTTTTGTCAGAAGCTGCGTGTTATTTTTGTATAAAGGCATCACTTGCACAGTAGTTTGAGCTGTAACATGAACCACAGGTTTATATCAATATGATTGATCTAATAGCTTATCTTCAACAACTTGTGCACTGGCACTTGTACAGCAGACATTCCACATAAACTCATGATAAACTCATTTAGAAATGTGTTCTTTAACGAAGGTTTAACAAACGTTTATGTATGTAGTCTTTGCTGTAAACACTATCTTCAGGATAGAGAATCTTATGCTTTCTGGGTTCTCTGTAAAATGATATGCGAGAGAAAAAAGTGCAAGAAAGAGAGACACAGGGGCTGGGGAAGGAATGACTACTCATCATGTCCTAACTTGCCTTAGACGACAAATCTGTCGACATGAGTAGAGGTTACTCGAACAGCACAATCAGAATAACTATAAAACAGGATGTTTAGCAAGCACATATGGTGTTACGGTCAGGTGTTCAAACATTTGACCAAAGAGTACCTGGATTGTAGCTGGATCAGGTGCTCAAAATATTTAACGTGAAGAAATTAGGTTTTTGATTAGGTAAATTAGGTATTTATACTCTAAATGTTTCCCTAAATAAATATTGCATATGCAAAATGACCAAACAAAATATGAGCAAAAATGTACAAAACTAAAATTGCAATCTAGAAAGAAATGTGAGCAAGTAGCTAAATTCTATGCAAGCATTATGATTTTATGTCTTGTATGAAACTGAACCCAAAGTGTTTTTTTTTTTAATAAATAAATAAACAAACACACACACACACACACACACACACACACACACACACACACACACACACACGGCATTCTTGAGACTTCGTATAGCACTTGCATCATCAATAACCAACTGGATATGGTGTCCAGTCTCGATATCTGCTTTTCCTACCCGAAATCAGAGAACCGAATTAGTCCTTTTGAAATGTTCATGATTAGGTAATCTGGCATACGTCATAAGGCCAGGGATGAGGCTTTTGTGTTTAATTCCACTGAAATCTAGAAGGGAATTCTTGCAAATCACAGAAATGCTTTTGAAAACGGATTTTGTTTTTACATACCATCAATGTCTAAAAAGAGCAACCGTTTTTAACATTTTTTTTTCTTTTTTTTTTTTTTTTTACTTCAAATCATTTAACTAAACACGAAAAAAGGACTGCATCTCCATTTCATCAATATATATATTTTCTCCTGCTGTATATGGATGTTTTTAGGGGAATCTGCTTTATCCAGAAATAAATAATTCAAATAGGTCACTTTTTGTTTTCTCACGTATAGTACAACTATAATTTATACACATTTCCTCACACTTTTTTCAGACTCATTTCCATAATTTTTTTTTATTCTGTAAAGCAGCTTTGTGACAATTTGATGCTTTGTGACCATTGTTAAAAGTGCTATGTAAATAAAATAGAATTAAATGAGGACCAGCAGGTTACTTGCTGAATACTAGAACACGCTTTTATAAAAAGCGGCCCATCTTCATACGTTCAGGGACAAATCTTGTATAAAAAAAAAAGTCAGGCTTTAGATAAAAAAAAAGGAAACCTGTGAATTTAATATAAATGTATGATGATCATGATTTGCCACAATCGTAAGGTATAATCAAGGCTTAATTACTAAATACCAGAAGACAGAAGAGATTTTTTAGGACAAAATCATCACTGTGAAGAAATAAATAATTACAACTTGCATGATACTCACATTCCCATGGTTAATGAACCCATACTTTTGGGCAATGCGGTTGGCTTCCTCCTCTCCTCCGCTGATATGGACGGCCCATGTGTTTGTGTAAACCTTTTGGGCGAGGGACAGCGTGACCTCGGAGGATAGAAGAGTCAGTAAGGTGACGAATGGCAAGCAGGCCAGGCACAGCTCCATCAGAGAGGGTGGAGGTCTGGAAACCTCAGTTCTTCAAGTCCTTCAAAACGTGCACTAAGCAAATGCCGCAAATCTTCAAATCAACTGGGAAAGAGACAAAATATTCCATAATGAGTTCTGCATTTCACCCGTGCATCAAATTAAAGTGCACTGTACTCTCAATTTCTTGGTGAACCTTAAGACAGAACCAATACTGTGAGGCTTATTAAAAACAAAACACGTACACAGGCGGGTAAAGACTGGAAAGGAACACAAAAGTGCAATAAAAAAACCTGACTGAGAAGTCAGCGTTTCAGAGCTACTCTTCTGCCTAAAGCAGGAAGTGTAGTTCCCCATCATACGATATATATACAGAGTATATACATCTCAACAGTTATCTATTTCCTTTTTTACAAGTCAAATTGAATTATGGCAGCAATGTGTAGTATTACGTTTCCCCTAAAGATGTCAGTACTGGCACCATTGCTGATGCCATCATGGGACTGTCAAAAGAGAGGCATATATTTTTCATGCTGCGGTGTGCGTGCATTTTTTTTTTTTGGCTGACTGTGTGCGTGCGTGCATGCGTGCGTGAGAGAGAGTGTTGTACAATATAAATCGCTGCATTTATTTCAGTGGAATTATTTTTCATTTGCATTCGCTCTTTGTCATTGCGATCATTACAGAACTATTAGGTCACAAACTGATCGAGCAGGTAAATGAGCAGGAAATGAGAACATAAATAACACCATATTATTGATGTGAAGGAACATTTCATTTTGCTTAACAAGCACACCCTAATTGCTAAAGGATGAATGTTTCAGTGGCACACCCAACACAAATCATGCACAATCCACACATTGATGGCTTTCATTTTAAAATAGTTTGTGGCTAGTGAGCATTTCACCATAAACAGCAACAATACACCCACTTATACTAGCGTAGTTATGACAGATGAACGTGACTTTATTTCAAAAGCTCACACCCTAATAATAAAGTCAGGCTATGATTAATTGCTATATGCAGGCAAAAGCAATTAACACATACTTAAAAACCCTCAAACATCTCCATAAAAAAAATAATAAATAAACTGTATTTGTCTACAATTATTGTTTTAAAGAAAACGATTTTCAGCTTTGTCAATTAAGTTTACTGACTGTAATGATAAATCTTTTTCTCACAACAACATAGGCTCAAAGGTTTTATGGTTTTTCAAAAACAGCAACTAGGCAACAATAATTACTTATTAAAATAATACATGATGTCATTTTGTAAACCTACTAAATGTTGTTAAGCATCCCATTATCATTTATGTTTCTGCAGCTGTAAACACTCAAATTTTCTTCTTTCCATCTTAGCATCAGAAAGACAAAATATTTTTAACATCTTATGTTACTGAGAAATATATTTTTTCTTTAGTGAATCTTCTGCTGCTTTATGACACAGAATTTTAAAAAATACTTAAAAAAAAAAAAAAGACAGCAGTCGCTGGTTTCATGTGTCCTCAAGGAAGCATGTGCTGCCCCGCCTCCCTTCCCATGTGATCGAGTGGGTGAAAAAAAAAAGGAAAAATCTTTAAGGCAACTGAGAAAATACTTGTTCTGCTAGATGATTTCCTTCGGTCTCGAATACAAAGGCAGTGTGTCTTATCGCTACAATCAGGTGACTCTGGTTCCATGAACCAGAAAGCAGTGAAGATGGAAAAAAAAAAAGAAAAAAAACATCCAAGTATTGTTTGTGGACTCTTCATCATCCATGTTTCTAATTAACACTTAACTTTCCTTCTAGGAAAGCTCAGATTTTCCACAACAACACTTCACTATAGACCTTCAACCTCTAAATGGTGGTCTTCTAAATTGGATTTCCTATAAACTTAAGATAAACTAAGTGATCAGCCAACAACAGCATGTTATTTTGACAGTGTTTGCTAACACATGTTTGTCACATGGTGTCTTGTTTACTTGCTCCGTTTATGTGCCTGTGGTCTCTTTTTAAAAGGATTCTGCTTGCAAAAATGTTCACAACGTCCAATCATTCCTTCACTCGCTCACTATTTATGCTATTTACTTCTACATAAAGCACCATACAAAGCAGCAGTGAAGACGCAGAAATCAATTTAAAGAACAATTCCAAAAACCAAACAATACAGAAATAAAAAAAGAAGATACGCATTAAATACACTAGCATAATTAAAAGTATGTCGATTAAAGAAATGGGAACAACAGTTTCACTGCAACAGGCTGCAAAATGTTTAAAGATACAATTAAAAAATCTGTTGTTTATGTAACGGCCACGGCAGCAACCTAATTTCCCCTCTAGTCTGTTCCAACTACTCATCATTCAGTATCACCTGGACATTATTCACCACCCTGATCATCTGACATCAACTGCACCTGTTTATCACTGGTTCATGACCCAAGTTACATTTTTTTTAATGCTTATATGATTAATTGATCATTGTGAGGCTTAACAAACAAATAACATTCTTCTGAAACTGGTCAGGTACAGGGACTGGACTGAAAATGAGAGCCAAGCAAAATATGAAGAGAAATGACAGGTGGCTCAAGACTTCTGCACAGTACTGCAAATAGCAATTAGGCTGCACTCTGGAGTAACACAGTGGACAAGTAGAGGGACTGGATTTGCTAACTGGGATTTAAGATGATACAAAACGTCTGCTGAGTAGAGGACTATATAGTGAATAGGAAATTACTTAGGATATAGAAACTGAAAAAGCACTGTAGGTTTGTTCATTAATTCATAGGCCTCTTACAACATTCGCAATCCAAACAAATGGGCAGATCTGTAACTGTACAATAATGTAATAATTAAACAATTGACCTCCACCTAACCAATTACGTTTTTCATAATCTCTATAACAATCTCCAACTCCACCTTGACAATTAAAGGCAATTTTCATTCCTTTCAACTTACTCAGTTGCGTGTAGCTATCACATATGCTAAAATGAAGGTAACAGAATAACACAAGTACACTCTTATGAAAGACGATACAATCTGAGTCCTATATAGCAATTGTTATACATTTTCAATATTTAGGAAGCATGTTCTTTTATTTAATCTTTTTTTAATAAAATGTTATGAACTAGGACAAATTGAGCATACAGTTCAACGACTTTTCTTAGCGCTTCCTCTTCCAAGAGTTGTCCAGGAACGAATATTTCGGTTTGAGGTTCTGGTCTACAACTATAAGAGACATGCTAAAAACTCCAAAGGCTCACAAAAAAGCTGATGTGCCCTAGGTAGAATCTGAATTCAACTTTCATTTTTTATTTTTTATTTTTTTTTTACAATTAATGTTGTCCATGACCATTTTAGTAAAAATACTCCTACAGTTTTTAGATTTGCTATTGAAATTCAAACTGAATTAACTAAATTACACAGTGACTGAAAGTGTTCAAGTCTAACTGTGTACATTCCATACTGCTAACAGCTGGAGGGAATTTTTCTTTTTCCTTAACCACATAGAACATGTCGAGAGTGTTCGGCTATATTTAACACATGTTTTGAGTTCTGCTCTGGCTCCACCGGTTCTCGGTATGGTCCACTTGACATGTAGCATGAATAAGAACACAAAGCACATACTGTAACGCATTAACAGGAATTTTCGTAGAATGAGGAAAGTGACAGAAAAATGTTCTAGACAATGTTCTATACGGAGTCACTAATTCGTTTTGAGGACAACAACAGAATCACAAAAAGCAAATTATGACGCATGACTGACTACACGATTACATTAAAGACTGCACTATGGAGATTAGTTGAAATAACATGGAGCTACTTTTGCACCACTTTTACATAGAACTTTGCGTGACAGAGTCGAACAAGAAAGACAAAGGAAATTCAACACACTGACAAATTGTATTATTTATTATATAATATTAAATGGTCCCAGGTAATTTCCATCCCTACTAAACAGTTCACATTATAGCTTCTTGCAATACTTCGGTCTAAATTGTCTAGATTTTCGAAGAATTCGAAGCATTTATATCAGCATGCTTTAAGCACCTTGAAATTTTATTTCAGAGCTCTTGCTCTAGCAAACTGCATACTTGAAGAATAAAATAAGATGTTAAATGTCAGGTTTGTGATTACTTGTTGATTAATCTATTAATCTACAGTACATGTATAAATGGCTATTCAAATTTCTTTTTTTGGTTTAAATGACATCATTGAATCAATTACCCTTTCAGATTTGTGACTCTGTTCACAGACTGATATATAATTCAAGGAAAAATCAAATACAAGTTAAAAACAGATTACCTGAAAATTAAGAGTGAACTTTTAATGTAAACATTATATTGGAAAGCTGAGGACCAATTTATGGTTAAGGTTTTTTCCCCCACTTTCTTAACATCATGGATGGTTTTAAATCTTTGATATACATTTGGAATTTCTCTAGACATTATTAAACAGCCAGTTAAAGGTCAGAGTCGACTTCTTTAAATGAATAAGCCTTGACAGAGGTGCTTCATGACGCAAGATTGGTCATTTCCATGTTGTTTAAATTTCAGAAGTAGCTTGTTTGGCACACACATTTTCTGTATTATACACTACCGCACAAAAGTGTGGGATCACTTGCAAATTTCTTATTTTTTTTTGTTTAGTTATTTATTTTGAAGATACCATATTTACTACTGAAGATTTAAAAACTGTGAAACAATATATGGAATTAGGTAATTATGTAACAACAACAAAAGTCAATTGTTATTTTAAGACGCGGAGGTCGGCCTTTCTGAAATAGTTCTTGCAAGTACAAGTGTTGTCAAGTGCATTTGCAAAACCCATCAAGCACCATGATGAAACTGGCTCTCATGAAGCAAGCAAGACCAAAACCTACCTCTACTGCAGAGGAGAAGTTCAATTAGAGTTACCAGCCTCAAATATCACCAATTAACAGCACCTCGGTTTAGAGCCATCATGAAGGCTTTACAGATCATAAGTAGCAGTCACATCTCAGCATTAACTGTTCAAAGGAGACTATTGCATATTTTGGACATCTTCAGTATTGCTTTACAATGTAGAAAAAAAAAATTAAGGAACGACCATTGAGTTAGAAAGTAATCCCAAACTTTTGAGCGGTTGTGTATGTTTAACGTAAAAGTAAATAAAATGAGCATAAATACTAGGTTTTGGCCGAAAAAAACTCGGACAGAACTTTGTGTTAGCCCATTACTTTCTGTCTAAAGATGCAACTAAAGCAAGGCAGCTTGCCTGGGCATCACTCTCGCTCCACTACCATGGAAATCATTTGTTGCAGAATGGAGAAAAGGTACCATAAATAATGACTAACAGACTGCTCGTTCTACAAGTATATGTGATTGAAGGCTGCTTGTCTTTGATCTTTTTACACATACTATATGCGTGCCATTAGAATAGTTTTCTTCCATTCAAAAACAAACAAGTTTGTATAATGCAACAAAAAAAGACCTTAAATAAATAATTGTTTGCTAGCTAAGGCATGTCAATATTAGCTAAATAAATGCGTGTCATCCTGCCTCAAAAGATGACGCAAATGTGAACACGGCAGAAATATATTAGGACCTGAACCACCCAGATTTTCTATTGTTGTGTGCCAGGGACTAGACACCTGAATAAAAGGACAAGGATTAGAAATGACTAGAATAATGGGAAATAATTCATTTCTAACAGTAACAAATAAGATCATCAACTATTCAAATTGTCCTCTAGAACTACTTTGCGTTCAAGTCAAACCGGGACTAGTGATGCAAACATTTTGAAGAAGGCTGTTGTAATCAGATCAACGGTTAACTTGTAGCAATCTGCGGAAGAGACGAGTCCGTCTGTGGGAACTGTACACACAATCATCACTTGCACACTGTTGGGCCATTAAAGGGGTTGTGAAACAGACAGGCTGGTCATGGCTCTGACAAATCATTTGGCTACTGACAAATCTTTCTACCTTGATGGTATCCAAGTACTAGTGAAACCCTGGGGCATGTTCATTAGTGTAGCAGGGGACTATATTGAGAAACTATATTGAGTTTTTATTCTCATAATTGTGTTTTGTTATTCTGCCCAATTAAAAGTCCTGGATTGACTTGAACTCCCCTTGTTAATTCGAAATTAAATTTTACCATTTATAATTTAACTTAAATGTTGTGACCACCCTCTGAAGCCTCCCATTTTCTCCTTCCTTAAAGTTAAGAACACTGGCTCCTTATATCTAAAAAGGTCAACACATCAATGACATGATTCATTGTTGTATACTAGCCTTTTATCCATTTGTTATTAAGACTAGATCTACCGACTGTGCAAAGGTTTACAGGTTCTGCTTGCATTCATACCGGTTTACTAATCAGTCCTCTGGTATCCTTGGTAAATTTACAGTTAAACAAGTTGGACTCGCAACACTAATCTACACAGGTGTCAGTGTGTGAGTGCGTGATTGGTTATGCACGCCCCAAATACGCACAATCACCTCCCCTTTTAATATCATCACGATACCTAGGTTCCGATTCAATTAAACTTGTAATTCTATAACAATTGCGATTTTTATTAATATCCCGATTCAATATTTTTCCCAAATTTTTTAAGATTTTTAAACTTTATACATTTAAAAAGGCAATAAATTAATTTTTTTTTTTTTTTTTTTTTCCCCGATTTTCTCCCTAATTTAGTCGTGTCCAATTCCTCCCCGTCACTAGGGGGCTCCCACATTAAGGCTACTACTACCACTCAGCCGGGAGGGCCGAAGACTATCACGTGTTTCCTCCGAACCACGTGACGCCAGCCGACCGCATCTTTTCGAACTGCTCGCTCGCGCACCATTGGGGGCGGCGTAACACACTCGGAGGACAGCGCTATCCGCTCCCTCCGCTGCGCGAGCTCACAGACGCCCCTGACTGGCTGTAGAGCCGTGGTTAATGTTGGAGCACTAAGTACCTCTCATCCCTCCCCTCTGAGAGAGCTCGGCCAATCAGCTCTCTCTAGACCTCCGGCTGCGAGAGGTTACAGCACCACCCGGGATTCGAACTAGCGATCTCCGGATGATAGGGCGAGCGCTTTACCCACTGCGCCACTCGGAGGCCAATAAATTAAATTTAGCCCATTCTTTATAACATTAGTTTTCTCTCTTAAAAACCAAGAAAACATAGAATAGAACTGTAAAAGGGGGTCCTGTAAATTACGGATATTTGTGAAAAAAAAATATAGGGGGATGCAAGATGAGTAATAGAACACCAAGACGTTTTTTTTTTTTTTTTAGTCTGTGTGCGTGTTTGTTCACGCATCACATAAAAAAAAAAAACTACTGAATGCATCATAATGGGGTTCTCTCAGGTGAATTTGGCTGAGCTTGAGGTAACGTATAGGGATTTGTTTGATTACATTCAGCCCACAGGAAGAGAAGATATGCTCATTTGAAATTTAAATGGAAAACACTCATTAAATATATCATTAAAAAATTAATTAATTAATTAATTTTGAAAAAACCTTGGAAAAATCATCATTTGTTAATCTGAAAATTCAACAAATAGCATTATACATTCCTTTAATACGAACTTAGTGTGCCATTAAAAAGGACTTAATAAATCTCACAGCTTCATTCCTCGAACTTCACGGTAACACAAACATTTTAGCTCATTCCAAAACTCAACAGAAGCTGTTGTACTTTTTTTTTTTTTTTTTCGTGTTTGAGTGTGCAATTAAATTCCATCTAGCACAAACCAACTTCAAATACAAGGGCTTAACATTTAACTTAAAATTAAATTAAGCAAAAACGGGAAAAAAGCTCAATAACTACTATCAAATAATTTACTCCTGCCACACAAAATATTAAATGTGTGAATAGTTTAGAATGCACTACCTGGAGGATTATAAAGAAATAGGGACATTTTACTTCATCTAATGTCTCAAAAATCTCAAAACTCAACTTGACTTGAGAATGAGCACATGGGTACATGCTATGTCCAACATGGGCACCCAGGGCTTCTATCACAAACGATTTTCAAATAAATAGCACTCAGTGTTTTGAGACTGGTGTAAGCATGTGTAATGAGTAGGATTGAGACTAAATCACTCTCATAATTTGAAGAAAAAGCCAGATTGAAGACTTTTAATGCACATGATTTTTGGTGATGAAACGCCATAAAAACGCATTATGTTGTGCCACTCGAAAGCTTCTGCGCTCTGTACAGAATCTTGAATAGCCTCAGGGCTGATCGGTCGATCGACTGGTTAATCTCCATAATAAATGTTTAAAACGTGTTTTTTTTTTTTTTATCAATTTTGATGTCAGTGTGATGATATGTGAATAGCCCCCAAAAAAATAGATTTCATAACTGAATCAAATTTTTCCCCCTAATGTCCTGTGCGTATGGTGTCCGGACTCATGCCCAATGTTGCAGGAGAGGCTAAGAATCGACCACCAACCTGACCATGATAAAGCTGCATAATAGTCAAAAATAATTACGTAAAAAGTACATATGCACATTAATGTAACTTTTCATCTTACAGCAGGTGACAATCTTAGCGGTGACGTGGCTTAGGAAATAAGATTGTGCAAGTCTACAAAAATAATGCACGCCATATAACAGCAAGGTCTGGAGAGTGTTACTCTACTTTCATATTTGTCAGCAATCTGTAAATGATTAGAAAGTTTAATTTATTAATAAATGATATGCTGTAAACTTTAACGGTTTTACATTGGATATGAGGTTGTGAAACTTCCAAGAGACAAGTAAATTCCTGTTCTCAATTATATTATATCTGTGACAATTAATTAAAACAACCATTTTTTTTTATATGTTAGCAATATTTTCTATCACAGATATTACAACAGCTACTATTTTGCAAGCATTACTGCTCTACAACAATAATGCACATCTCCTGACCAAGATTAGATTACATTCAATAATTTAATTGTTCTGTTGTAGAATAAAGATTAATCAATACCTCCTGATCAATCAGTGGTGAGAATTCATAAGTCACAAAAAACGTCACATACTCAAACTATATATTGAACTATAACTATATAGTATTTATATATAAAAAGCTCTTACTACAGTGTTACTTCTGGCATTTTAAAATATCACTGACCCTCCGCTCCACTTGAGAGGAGGCTTTCTAAACATCCCAACCTGAAAGTCTGTAACAATACATTGAACAAAGTTCCTCAGACTCTGACAAAATGCTTCCCAAAACAAAAGCAGTGTAATAATGTAACAGTGCAAATCAAACCCAGAGATAAAATTTTGCCAAAACAAATGTACTCACTTCTGTATGAACCAGAGGCAAAGGCAAATAGACAGGTTGTCCTTAACAGACAGGCAGGCAGGCTTTTAAAGTAAACGTTGACCGAAGGTTTAAAGTACACCCCATTTGTGTGACATCACCTGAGCACGCCTAGAGCAAAACACGTCTGCGAACACTTTTAACAGGGATAACAAAGTTACGAAGAATACCAAAGCACAAACGTCTCTCAACCTTGGGTCCGGGAGTGTCGAAAAACATTTAGACTCATTTTTCCCAGATACAGAAATGGTTCCTACTAGTGTGTAACTTGTGAGTCACGATTTAGTAAGAAGCACTGACACGTACATCCAAATCCTGACAGTCAGGAAGCTTGAGGCGAGAGCTTATATCGAAGCCTCTTAAGCCGATCTGGAGGTGAAAAAAAATTAAATCCAGTCTGTTTTGGGGGTCTGAGAATTCTAAACCAAAATACAAGAAAAAGAAGGTAAACGGAGGCTGCCAAATCTAAAGGAAGTATGAATACACTAAATTGCCTTTTTTGTAGTTGCTTATTTGTTAGTTTTGACTTTTTCCAGGATCAGAAGTAAAACTGGGTGCGACAGACAAAAAATGTTTAAAACATGAAAAATATTCCCACCACTCTTACTTCGTTTGTAAGTGCTTAAGATTTGAGTCACTTCCAAACTGATAAAACCTAGTAATCAAGTCATGACAGCTTTCATATATATGATGTTCGACAATAATTATGTAATTTTTTTTAAGACTCTCAACCTGTTTTTAACAATAAGACTTCTCACTCCAACTACCCGCCCCTCCCCATCTACTATCCCAACACGGCATGCTTTTTTTTTTTCCTTCTTCATTTTTTTACTTTGTGGCACAGCTGAAGCGATATTTCTCACGGAATGTGTATAGCTATTAATCTATTTAACCCATCCCTTATGGAGGACATAGTAAATGATAATGAAATTCAGTATCAATATACTGTAATGTGTTTTGCAAGTGCAGGACAGTTCACGAATATAAAGCTTTAACAAACACACCAAAAAATGTGACTGAAGACTTGTTAATATTTATAGTAGTAGACTTTAAGTTACTTAACCCATATTTATGAAAGACAGCGTTTCTGAATTTTAGGTAGTAATAGTAGGAGTGATTAAAGTTGTGTAGATTGTCAAAAAAGATAACAGAAAGGCAGTATTTTTCAGTGGAAAAAAAAAACTCTTACCTTAGACAACATTTGGTCTCTCGGATCTCGATGTGTTTGAAAAAAAAAAGTGTGTTCCTTTTTTCCTCTTCTTTGGATCCACTGGTTTAAATATATAGATTTTTTTTTTAAACGCAGAGCTCTTGTAAGTTCAACTGGATGCCTTTAAACGTAAAAAACGAGACTGCTTTCTCGGTCGAGATAAGGATTTCCTGGTGCTGCTTGCGAAACAAGAGTGGAGTGCCAAGCAAAAGTGAGAAATGAAGCAGCAGCGTACAGGAGCTGCCCAAACAAGTCAGACTCTCTGGTCACGGCGTCATGTTTCAGCTCCGTTATAGTCAGGAAGAAGTGCTCAATGCGTCCGTTTAAAAACCTCACAGCTCTCCCTGTGTGCGTGGGTGTGCGCGTGTGTTATTACTATTATTACAACACTCCTTATTAAACGTCTCGCGCTAAATTAAAAACAACACACACTACAAATCTCTTGTCCTGTCTGTCCAAAATCTTCTGACACGTTCTTCACAACTCGACGCACACACACATATAAACACACAGTCAGTCAGTCAGATACATACCTACTCGCACACACTCATTCACTCTCTCACTAACACACACTTACCTATCTACTGTACCCCACACAAACTTTGCCATAGCTAGCTAGCTTTCTTTGGATCCATTTTCCGTTACGCGTCGCAGCTAAAGAGGAACAGCTCGCTTTCACGGGCTCGCCGTCTGAACCAAACGCTAACATTGCCGCGGTCCGGACATATTCAACTCCCCAAAACAAGGAAATAAAACGTTTTGTATAAACAAACAAACACAAAAGAATGGGACACAAAATATGAGAATCCTCCAACAGTTACTATAGAGCTGGACGGAAAGGCGGTCCACGCGCCGCTCCTCAGGAAATACGTCACAGGAGCACGCGCAGATTAAAAAAAATAAATAAAAAAAACCCAGCCAATAGTGTTAATGAAGCTGTTTCTGTGTTGTAGCGCCATCTGCTGGGTGTGTATTGATGTTTCGTTTCTGACGCTATTAATAATTAAACGTTAAATGCAACAAAACACAGATTTTATGTGGTAAGAAATCGATCGTGGTTTAAATTCACATTAATACCAAGCGGTTAGACGAGAGAACATGCTTGTATTTATTTACTTATTTATTTATTTTTAAAGAAACTCACCGGTGTGTAGACGTCAGGTGGAGGTTAGTTACCTTACACCCGCAATGCGAGAGCAAACTAAACTCACCTGACTCAATCAGAACAGGAGAAGAGGATAATTGCTTTCTCTGTGGTTTGGTCGAATTTCAAGTGATTTAAATCAATAGTGCACTACATTAGGATTCATTTGGGAGTTATCCTAATCTGCAGGTTTGTCAGAAGTAAATGTTAGCTAGAGGTCAAGTTTCACAAGCTGTACTTCTGTTTAAAGCAGGTGATTTTTAAAAGCACGAATCTTCTTTCCTCTGAGTTGGTCATTGGTGCTATTTTATCCAGGACCAATTAATGCATATGTAGGTATAGGGTGAATTCACTGATCAACCATAACATTATGACCACCTGCCTGACATTAAGTAGGTTCCCCCTTTTGCAATCATAACAGTGATGCTCTGTATCTTCTGACACCTTTCCAGCATTAACCTTTTCGTCAATTTAATCTACACTAGCATTCATATTGGATCGGACTACACAGGCCAGCCTTCGCTCCCCATGTGCACCAGTAAGCCTTGGCCACCCATGACTCTGTCACTAGTTCACTGGTTTTCCTTACGCTGCACACCAAGAACATACCACAACAGCTGCAGTTTTGGGAGTTGCCTTGACCCAGTCCTCCAGCCATCACAATTTGTCCCCCATCAAAGTCACTCAAATCCCTGCCCATTTTTTCTGCTTCCAACACATCAATTTCAGGAGAAAAAGAAAAAAAAAGGTTAAATTGCTGCCTAATATATCCCGCCTACTATATGTCAGGACATACAAAAACTGATGCTGGTAAACTGGCGACAGGGTTATGGGTGGCCAAAGCTTACTTATGTGCACAGGCAGTGAAGGTTTGGGCCATGTAGAACAGCCACTGTAACTCAGTTTGAGGAAAAGGTTTATGCTATTTTCAATTATAAGGTGTCAGAACCCACAGGTCACTACTTGGTGGCAAATGGGGGACATACTCAATATTAGGTGGGTGGTCATAATGTTATGGCTGAATGTTCACACAGACAAGGGGGGAAAAATCCATAGTTTTATACTAAAATGTTCGCACCTCCAACATCAAAGGTTTAATTCCTGCCTCGAGCCTGTGTGCATAGAGTTTGCATGTTCTCATCGTACTTGGTGGGTTTCCTCTGTGTCCAGTTTTCTTCCACAGTCCAAAGACATGCAGATTAGGTTAATTGCCGTTCCCAAATTGCCTGAAGTGTGTGTGTGCGCATTGCGATGGATTGTAACTTGATAATCGATATTTAAAAAAAATATTTTTTTGAAACACTATTTTGTAATAATACTTTGTTGACGTCCTTTAGTGTCTTTAGAAAAAACAGCTCATCTAGACATAGAATTGTCCTGTTGTTTTATCAGGACACAAACTCGAACTTTTTTTCTTTAAACTGAACTATAATTCCAGTTCTAGCTATTTGCCTCTGGGACAGTCCGGCCTCAGGTTGCCTAGCAATCCGGCCTCTCTAATAATCAGAAATATATTTTAGAAATTCCTTTATAGTTTTTACATCTAGACGTGCATAAAAAGCATTAAAATAGATAGATTCTAATCTGAAAACAAGGAAATTATAACTGGAAATGTATCACCACAGGAACAGATATTATCCATGTTGTAGACATGCACTAGTCTTGCTGATTTTCAAACTAGTCATACTGCTTAGTAAATTACATTACAATTTACACTGATTAAGGACTACTGGAAAATGAAACATGTATTATGCATGGAAAAACGTCACTTACAAAGTAAACCAAGAAGGTTGTTGTGTATAATAAAGTGTCCAGTGAAAATACCAATATATTATTATTATTATTAAAAAAAATAATAAAATAGATTTGCAAATGACCTGGTGGCATGATGGTGGAACTGATATTGCTGCTGCCTTAGCTCCAGCACCCTGATCCTGAGTTTGTGTTACTCTCTATGAAGAGTTTTTCATGCTCCTTCACCATGTTCTTTGTGTTCTTGTTAAACATGGTTGTAGGTGGATTGTATACAGTAAATTCATCTTAGGTATGAATATTTTTTGCATGCAAATCGCCTTTCAGTGAACCGTGTATTCTTGCTTTCTCCTTAGTGCTCTGCAGATTCACAATGTCACTGACCAGGATAGAGTAGCTACTAAAGATGGATGATGAATGAATGATTTAGACAAAATGTCCAGCAGATGCCTCATTATTTCTTCCATTTCAATCTATTATCCCACCCCACACTCTTGATTAGCTGGGCATAGCACAGATCGATGTTCCTGAGGACAGAGGCACAGGTGGTATGTCTCCTTACGGGTTCAGATGGTGTAAATGTAATCGAAAAAGAAAAAGAAATGAAAGGTCAAAACACTATCAAAGCCCTTATTTTCTTCTGAAGTTGGTTTTTAATCAAAAATGTAAGAATTTAATAAAGTACAGCAAATAAATATGAAAGATTATCACTCCTGTGGGTGTTTATAACAAATGCAACAGAGTACAGAGTAACAAGAGTGTGCATGCTGTCAGGATGTCAGAAAACCAAACTGAGGGAGCCCGGTTCCTGCCTGCGGAGACAAACACACTGTTACTATGATGAGCAGTACCACAGACAGCTTTGTGACTGCAATTAAAGGATCATTTGGCAGGAGAACAATACATATATCAGCTAAGCAATCAACAGAGCACATCACCCGAAAACATGCTAACTCTAAATTATATGCAGTTCTGTGTAATATTTTATTCTGATTAGGCAGTGAGTCTGATAATAGTGCCAGCTGCAAGGCAAATGCAAATGTTTTAAAAGTTACAGATTCTGTAGTAATAGCACAATCACAGGGACTTGTCCAGTGCATGTGCCGCATGAACAGATTTTAAAATGACAGCACTGGGCCTCACACCTCCAGAGTCAAGGGTTCGATTACAGCTTCGGGTCTGTGTGGGTGGAGTTTTGTATGTTCTTCCTATGCTTGGTGGCTTCGCACTCCGGTTTCCTCTCACAGTCCAAAGACGGGCAGGTTAGGTTAATTGGTCTTTCCAAATCGCCAGTAGTGTGTGAATGAGTGTGTGTGTGTGCATGTGTGTCCTGCCATGGATTGGCGCCCTGTCCAGCGTGTACCCTGCCTCATGCCCTAAATTCACTGGGATAGGTCCCTGCGTTCTATAAGCGGTATAGAAAATGAAGAAATCAATGAATGAATGAACGTTCTTGCTGATATGGGACGTTTTTTTCTGTAAGGACACTCTTTTAGCATTTTTAGGAGTCTTTAGCACCTTTTAATGTTCAGAAATGTAAATGTTTTTAAACAGGAAAGTCTTTTCAGACAGAAAGTTTTAAGGCTATTCTGTAACATGACAAGCTGTATTTTTGTCTGTGCTCTGTTGAACATTATCTGTAAATAAAGATTGGCACATGGCTGTGGTATAAGAGGAATAAAACGCTTTACGATCTGCTGTTATTGCTGTTATAACTTCTGGATGGTCGATTATTAATCTGTGAGGTTACACCACATCATGTTTCATTCCTTTCTTATTAATGCTTTTCACTCATAGGTTTAATTCATAGGAATGCCATTCTACTGACCTCTGTGTCCAAGCATTGCATCCCCTTCATACAATGCCATACTTAATGCTTGTTTTTGCTCGTTATCCAGCTTTTCCCACTGCTCTTCCGTCACGGCCGACGCCTGTTCAGAGTTCAGCCAGGACAGCTGACGTGCACTGAACACCACCTGTAAAGATGACAGTGACCGTATGAAATTTGGATACAGGCTGTTAATGCAAATGGCGCACAATGTAATACTGGCTCAGGGAAAGTATAATTTGATAGTCTGTCAAATTCTTACAGCCAGCTTTTTTGGGGGTATCAGGGATAGTGCTAATGGAGTCAGCCCTTCTATTTGTTCCCTCACGAGGGATGACAACACCATGTCATCCAGTCCAGCTAAGGAAAAAGAAGAGACATCATTATGAGGTTTGCCTCGAGCAAAAACAAGCACTTTCACTCATTTTCAGAGTATGATGCAAGCTTTAACTAAGCTATGTTTGGTGTAAGTGTAACTGAGAAGGAACTACCTTCATATTGGGTGAATTTTCTACTTAGTACCTTGACCAGGCATCTTTGGCTTAAATTGAGGCGATTTTGTTTCGTTTAGCCATAATTCTAAGGATAGCATCGGCCACAAGTTTAGCTGGGCGTGACAGAGACACAAGGTCGATTCCCCAGCCATCTTTTAATTTAATAATCAGGTGACTTTGTACAGTTAAATGCCTTTTAATTCAACATAAATAAACCATAAATAAATGTAACATTGCTAGTGATGCTGGTTAAGTTTAACTGGCCATTAGCTAGTACTACTTTCTTTCACAGATCCTAGCATAATATTTTGGTTAAAATAACATTAATGCTTAGCCTAGCTGGAGTGCAATATACGAAATAAACTGATTCTGTGAGTGAGTAAAAATATGTTGGATTCGAACATTCTTTCAGTTTGGGCCAACAGTTTGTTGGCCCAAACTGAAAGAATGGGAAAAATGTATGTAGGTGAGGATTTTTTGAACACTCAAGTACCATTACAGTTATTATATGTGACTGACTGATCCAGCTGTTTTAAAGTGATTTCTTCAAAACATGGATTGTAATCTTAACATATAATAAAAATACCTTGCACATTATGTGACGTTTGCAGCAAAGTGACATATACATGTTTTTGTTTTAACGAAGCGGACAGAATTGAACGGAAATGCGACATAAAATTGGCCCACAATGTTCTACCTGCCAGAGTCCCAATCTCAGTGAAAATCTCAGCGCTCCAGCTGCTGACAGGACCGAAGGCCAGAGGGCTGGCGAGTCGAGTGGTCAGAGCGTCGGCTTGCTGCTCGGAGCACGGCAACGACGACTCTCTCAGGAACATTGCAGCCATGCTGACAAACATCACAGGAATGTGTGATCAAAATTGCAAATGAACAGTATTCTCTGTCAAGAATTTGGAAACTGATTCTTCCTCTAACCTCAGGTTAAATGCGTCCAGACGGGAAATTTCTGCAGGAGTGAAGCCACAAAGTAGATTGCCAAGAGAAACCAACTCGACCACTCCAAGGGCTTCGGGCTTCTTTTTGCGGTGGCGGAGGAATCCCTGTAAAGCCGCTCTCATCTGGAAAAAATATGAGTGGCTGACTTAATGTGGGGCTTGTTAGATGAAGGGTGCGCGGTGCCCTGCAATGATAATGTCCCTGATGTCCCGTTAAGGTTGTATTAATAGCTCAGGCCCTTGGAGAGGCTCTAAATTCACCTTGACCCAGATCATTATCTACAGTAGGACTCACTTAAGATAAATGTTGTATACATGTGATGATTGAAAATATAAAACCTGCTCTTGATTGACATACAATATTTTGCAATAGCTACATTAATCCAGCGTGGCATTTCCTTTTAAATCATTGCTACTTTTGATAGCTTGAAACAGTACAAAAAACGAACTGGATCGTTTAGACAAACCCAAACTATATGCATATGTTTTAAATCCTGTTCATCAACCACATTCACATGTTCACAGTAAGTACATTTTATAGTTTTTATATTCATAGAACGGCATTCCAGGTAAAAACTTTATACATGGTTAAATGTGGGGCATTCAAGTTAAAAGACCTGAATTTATTAAATTTCTCGCAACTGAAGCCGTAAAACTGATTGACTTTTACAGAAGACTTCGAGCACAGCTTAATGCTTAGCCACTCTTAGCTGCAGTAAAGCATTTATATGTTGCAAACATTTTATAGTAGGCTGAACGTCCGTTAATGACAAGGTGGCTCAGAACCCCTGCAGTCATTCCTGTGAACATTTAGGGAATGTAATGGCTAATCCTTGAAAATCAACACTTGTGACCAACAAGTCACGCATCTGGGGAAGGAAGAGACACATCTGTCTGTGCATAAAATCATTTACGAACACCACTTGCACATTACAGAAGTTATTGCAACATCCCCTGTACATGCACAGAAACAATTACTGTGGGAAAAAGCACAAGAGCATAGGTGAACTTTGTAATAATAATAATTTAAAAAATACTTTTCTTGGGTTCCATGCTTCAAAACTTCCAAGATGAGCCACCACAGCTAAGTCAGACATGTTCACAGCCTGCAGCTCTCGCTCACTCATTTCAGTAATGATGCATCCCAGCTCCAGTATCTGCGCTGGCCTGAGTGCCCTCACTGGCTTATAAACCTGCAAAAACACACACACATCTCGCATTGTTCACACTGATCACAATTTAGAGTATGTGCACATAATAGGCTTAATGGGTTAACCCTTTAAAATAATTACATACACAGCCTTGTTAAAATTAAAGAACAGTAGACATTTCTTCGAGTCCATTCCTGGCAAAGAGAAACTTGCTTAGATTATACTAATGGTCAAACCATAATTCATGGTTTTGCCAATTATTGGTGCACTAACCGATCTGAGTTCTGTCCACAGTGCCCAGCGCTGCTCAGGATCAAGAGAACCGTCCTGACCCAGGAACTCTACACACTCCTTTAATTCTCTTCTCTTCATTCGATTGAGCTGATACCAACGCCATGCGGAGGGAAACGTCCCTTTGATATCCGTACAAGTCGGAATTGGCTCTGACAAAAGTTAATGCACTTGAACATGAGACGATATGAATCACATCTGATTGATTATCTCAACTTTTGGATATTAGACATGTCTTACCTCTTTGGATCCACCTCCGTCCTCTAATTATTTTGTGAATTAGGCTGTAAATCTTGTCTTTTAATCCTTTAGAGTCCACACAACGTTTACCAAGCTCAGTGTCTTTCCAATGCCACTGACTTTGCAGGACTTGCTCAACTGTGTCTTTACCTAAGTCATCCTAACAAAAGCATTTAACACAGTGTCATACCTCAGCACAAAGATAGATAGAGAAATTTAATAAGTGCATTTGTCTTTGTTTTTTTTTTTAACTTCTTACCAGTGGCAGAGAGCGTATCATTTGAGGTGACAGAGTGAACACAAGGCGGTCTACATGCTCAACATCTCCTACTGCCCATGACTTTGGCTCTCTATAAATCAGAACCAAATTGAGTCATTGATTAATGTGTTCAGTAGTTTTTAATTACTTAGAAATAGACTACTGCTTAAAAGTTTTTAATAACTTTCTAACTGCATGGACGTTTGATTTTTTATTTCTATCTACATTGTAAAGCAAAGCTGAAGCCGTCTAAAATATGCAATGATCTCTGTTGAATTGTTTTATACAGTATATATAAAACATCCCGGCTATCTCTCTCTCTCTCTCTCTCTCTCTCTCAATATATATATATTGAGAGAGAGAGAGAGAGAGAGAGATAGCGAGAGTATATATATATTATGTTACAAGAAGAACAAAAGAACCTGTGGCGAAATCTATCCAAAATATATATTTAAATTAAAAAAAAGGTTCTGTTTCTCTCTCTCTCTCTCTCTCTCTCTCTTCTTCTTCTCTCTCTATATATATATATATAGAGAGAGAGAGAGAGAGAGAGAGAGAGAGAGAGAGAGAGTGGGGCATGGGGTATATTTATGCCAAAATGCTTCCACTGGTACATTTCTCCCAACCAGTCAACAGATTTTAAAACTTATTTATGGGGCGTTCTCCTCTATTCTACCTCAGCGATTCCATATTTAACATATGGGTCAAAATGACCTACCCTAGCATATTTCTCTCTGTAAGCAGAGAAGCCATTTCTCTAAAGATATCGGCAGGCATGCAGTACTGTTTCAGGTCCTCGAGGCGCAGCTTCAGGGCGTCTCTGTCCACCTGAGACAGCGTGTCCCTATCCAGGAAAAAGAGAAGGGGTCCCAGCAAGTCCATGGAGGCCCCGGAGATTCTGTCCTCTGCAATCATCTGACAGAAATGTTGAAAAATATGACACAGGACTGATGAAAAAGGTAAACATGTACGAACAAATCTCTAGTCTAAGTGTGTGGGCCTTGCTGACATTACATATCCTGGCTGTAGAAGGATTAGTAGGCTGGAGATCACCAATGTTATTCTTCACTTGTACTCCATTTTCCAATAAACCAATGTGACAGAAACTCTACTTTCTTCATACTCTTCATAATATTTTTCAGTGGTGCAGTTTACCTCAATGTTATGACCTGCCCAATTTTGTCCATGTCCCATCACAAAATGACATTATCAAATTCTATATAGATATATGCTATTTAATAGATATAAGGTCATGTTCCATTAACTTGTTCACCTTTCTAGCTGTTATGCAATTGTTGGGAAGTACCTCTTTTACTCCACGGATGTAATTGCCCAAGAAGTCCTGGAAGAAGCATTAAGCTAATGTAGCCTCACTTACTGTATGATAGAACAGTTAATGGGGTTGCCAGATTGTGCGAGTTTACAAACCAAGATTTGTTTTATAGAAAATAATTGGAATTAAATATGTATATACAATGTTTTTATGATATACAAAACTATTTTTGGATTATAGAGTGGATAATATTTGTTTATCGAAAGTGCATGTACCTCATGGTAAAAGTGTTTCCCTGACTGTGAAAAAAAGATGACCATGTGTCTAGCTAGACTTTCTCTCATCAGCTTATTAAAGCGCCACTGTATACATTCAGCAGATAGTAAAGTACAGCAAGTCAAGTGATAGCTTCTTGACTTGACTTTGTTTAAGGCTATGACATTGGTAATGTTGCTCCGTCCTGCTAAAATCAGTGCTCATGAGCCACTATGAATTATGTTACAAGAAGAACAAAAGAACCTGTGGCGAAATCTATCCAAAATATATATATTAAAAAAAAAATTAGATTCTGTTTCATATTTTGAATTTTTTTTTTGGTCAAGACATATACCTACAATATATATTTTCCCTAAAACATATATGTCTTTTACACCAAACAAGTGAAAGAATTTTGTGTACCATAACTGATGGATTTTAGACATAATGTCTAAATAATTTCACCCAAGGAGACGTTTCCAAAAGCATTTTTTCTTACAAACACATCAATAGCTTTCTCAGCCAAGGTCATCTGCTTGTGTCGTGGAAGCTCCAGAAAATCAATAAAGTGTCTTCGAACATGGGTGAGGACAGCCAAGAGTGATGCGTTGGACAGATGCTCAATCATCGTCACGCTGTGAGACAACATCTGAGAGTGAGGCAGAGGACATCAGAGGCTTGATGAAGAAAAAGGAAACTAGATACATTACTTACGGTAATCTTGCAGTAAATGATGGGTTGAAGCCATCCAGATCCACATCTGGCCTTTTTCTAAGTTTCTCTACCACACATTTTCTCTGTTAAAACATTAGTAATTTGATTTTATTGACTTTTCTAAAGCAGATATTAAACTAAAATAAAATTAATCACTAAGGTGTTCATTTGTATAACTGGAATTGATTTACTAATTAATTAAATTAATTCTAATTTTATATATATATATAATACTTATACAAATGAATCAAAATTTTAAAACGGTTTCATGATACGGAAATAGCTTTGCCGTATTCATGTGGCTCCTTCATTAGTGTCAGCTTGAATCAAATGCAATTTGCTTTGGCAGCACAGCAGTCTTGGAATAGCAATTTGAAGAATAGTTGATGCCAATGAATGTGAATTGTTGATTTGGGCTTGTCTCACACATTCTCACCAGAGCTGGCCTCAATCCACCAGGCAATTCCGTAATAAATCGTAACAGTTCAGAGAACTCTGATTCATTGGCCCAAAGCTGTAGGCTCTTACAGCTCATGCCATTCGCAATGTGGCCTAAATGTCTGAAACAAGAAGAAACAAAACGTACAATACTACAGCAAGCCATATAGTAAGCCAGACAATATTCAGATTTGTTCTGAGCTGACAAGTTCCACAGGGACAAAGTGATACGCCTTGGCAGTTTAACTGAAACGTATTTCATATGAGCCAAGTCCCAAGACCAATTTATGCAACTGAATACTAAAAAAATGCTAAAAGGCATGCGGCTGACTGATGTCACTTACAGTACAGTCTCTCGGGTGACGTTTTCAGTCTGCTGAATCATTCTGAAAAGCAACTGAGCCTGTTGAATGAAAAACTTGAGAAGTTGGATGGCAACCAAAATTGAATGTGATACTCCTTTTGGCTGAGACGAAATCACTTTAATGCATTAATAATTCATATTCTTTCATGCAAGCCATTGTAACACAGTGAATGCAATTTGCTTGATGGCAGGTGAAAGGCACTTGGTATTAATTTACTGAAAGGCTCATCTGTAGCATATCCAATGAGCTGAGCAAACAGGTGTGTCATTAGCTGTGGACAGATCCACCAGCAAGAACGGGCAAAGGTTGTGGCATTATTAGCATAATTATTTGCTATTATTTTTTACTTATGAGGTAAAGGAAATAAATTGGATCTTACCTGCTGAGGTGACCAGGACATGTTTCTGTATAGAGAAATGCGATGAAGGACCGTGTGTTCGTCAAGCTTGGTGGCCAGTTTTTTCAGGGAAATGAAGGGTAAAAGGCAGTGCAGGTAGAGTGTGTTATTGGTCGACAAATGCTCCAGAACCTTCAGACCACCAGGACGTATTAGTTAGCAGAGGAAGTGACTGATGATTACAGTAATTACAGGAAACCAACACACGATGTCTGGGCATGAATTAGACATGACCATTTGATCATGATCAAATGTGCCTAGTAAGCTATTAATATTAAATCGCAGCCGTGTGGCCCGTTCCATGTTTTTTTTTTTGTTTTTTTTTTACAAATGTGGCCACCAGCAAAAGTTTACTGGCTTACTTATAGTCAGAGTTACACTATTTACTTATGACAAAATAGAGTATGTACAAATGTAATGCAACCATTTTAAAACCTTAGAAAGTGAATTATTGAGGGAATAAGCATTTGCAATCTGCTTTGTTCAATCATTCAGCTGCAATTTAACACCTGTTCTTAATTGAAGAAGTACACATTATACTTTTAATGTTGTGAAATGTATGCATGTCTACAGTATGTACTGTATATGCATGTATAACATTATGACCACCCTCCTAATAGTGAGTACTGTAGGTTGCCACCATAGTAGTGATGCACTGGGAGTTCTGACACCTTGCCATCACAATCAGCATTAATCTTCACATCAATTTGATCTTAATTAGCGCTCCTATTGGATCAGACTACATGGCCAGCTCCCCATGTGCATCAGTAAGCCTTAGACACCCATGACCCTGTCGCCAGCTCACCGGTTTTCCTTTCTTGGATCACTTTGGGTATGTCCTGATCACTGGAGACCAGGAACATCCCACAAGAGCTAGAGTTTTGGAGTTGCTCTGACGAGTTGGCCCTCGTTAAAGTCACTCAAAGCTCTACGTTTGCCCATTTTTTCTGCTTTCAACATATAAAGTTATGGAAAAAAGGTCCATTTGCTGCCTAATATATCCCATACACGTCCATCCGCCATTGTAACAAGATATTGAAAATGTGGCTACTGTGAGGGGAGCCACATTGTAATGGCTAGACAACTGGGTCAGAGCAACTCCGAAACTGCAGCTCTTGAAATGCAGAGGTCAGAACAGAATAAGAGTGATCAAAGGAAGCTAAATGGTAAACTGGCAACAGGGTCATGTTTGGCCAATGCCCACTGATGCACATGGGGAGTGAAGACTGGGCCATGTAGTCCGATCCAAAAGAGGAGCTACTGTAGCTCAAATTGAAGAAAAAGATTAAAACTGGGTCCAATATAAATGTGTCAGCTTTACGTGTTTTTTAAGTGTTACAATGGATGGTATGTAGTGCAATGTAGTGGTATAAGAGATATGGCTGTTTATAAGCTTTTTTTTTTAATTGAGGACCTGAGGTGCCACATGTTTTCAAAAGTGTTTAATTCATAAGGTCTTGGTTTCTCAGTGTAAGTATATATCGGTGCTGATGTTACCTGTTGTAGTGCGCTATGCACCATTGCACGTTGTGGAGGCTGCAGGTCGTTCAGCAGTGAGCTCCAGCACTGGCAGTCTGCCGTTCCCATCGAGTCAGGTACAATCAAGTTTTTTAAGAAAGCAGGAGCTAAACCCTGAAATAATGACTTTAGCCGGCATAATGTGTTCGCACTGATCTAAACAGAAAATACACATGAATACAAAGTTTCTGGCTCCTGACACATTCGAGTTGTTAAGAGCATATAAAACAACTTACATTTGTTTCTTGGAATAGTTTGCCTAAAATTTGGAATGCCTGTAGTGGAAAGATGAGACTATGCGTAATTACATTTGCACAAAATAAAATCTGTTACTACTAAGTCTAATGAAAACTGTGTGTATATACTTGTGCAGGTGGGAAGGTGGGTATATCAGGCTGAGAGAGGAGTTCCAATAAATAATTTGAGGATAATGATTGCAGGAATGATGCACCAAGTTGGGGTAATACACCATGGAGAGAGGCCAGCGCTGAAGAAGATAACGAGCTGGCGTTAAGAGGTTTGAGAGCAAGCGTCAGCCAATGTGAAAGCTGCAAAAAACATAACGAAACGAAACATAAAGAAAACTGCATGTTACTTATATGAAACGATACAATGAAAAACAGTCACTGGTGTTGGTGTCACAAATGAAAAAAAAAGAAGAAGAAGAAGAAAAAAAGGCTTCTGGTTTGCACTAGACAGGCACAGACCCACACCACTGCAGCCTCATAGAGAGGAACTGCTGAATAAGTGGGAATGGATGAAGAACTAATGGGTAAGAAAACTTTATCAGTAATTGAGAAAGAGGCATTGTTAACAAGGAAAAAGTTGGATGATGAAACTAAATAAGAGATGGAAACTGGATGGAAACAGGGATGAAAATAATAATTTGGTGTAATAAAAGTCTCGCTTTTACCACTTTTACAACTGCTCTACTGAATAAAAAATCTTGTAATATAAACGTGAAGTTCTTTTTTATAGACTGATAACTAAATGCATTAAATTCACAGTTTTTTTTTTTTCCTCAGTAACAGCTTTGTCCACCTCAGGCAGAATGGGTTTGAAGAAGCAATAAACTCTAGATGGGACACTAGTCTATTGCAGTGAAGCATGCACACAGATACATGTTTTCACACACCCATTTACAGATAGAGGCCATTTATCGTAGCCAACCACCAAAAATTAACCTGCCCCACAGTTCCTGTAGCTGTTGGGCACCAATAGTACCCAGTGCGCTGTGTGCTGCCTACACAGTTTTATTAAAAGATTGAAATGGATCTTTTTAATACCAACACAATGTGAGAGGAAAAAGAGCTGATAAATCCAGTATATGTGTAGAAGACTATAAGAAGCGTATGCTTACTCTGCCGTTTCCACTGACACGGCCATCTGAAATACACTGTGCAAGCTGCTGCCACAGAGCAGGTGAGACGGGTGGTATAGACAAGAAATGATGCAGTTCCTCTGAATTCATGTAGCATATTAGAATGCCTAACCTGTCACAGAAACAAAACAGCTCAACTATCTTTCATATGGCTCAACGTTGCTGTTTAGAAAAGTAAAGTACTACCTTGTTATCGTTTCACTAGTGAAGTTCTTCCTTTTGCTGAACTGCATGCGAAGCACATGTCTCCCCCTTATGGCATCCAGACTGCTATTAGCCAACAGTTCGACCAGAGGGCTGAGCTGTAAGATATGGCTTCATACTTTACTTTGGTTCTCTTAAAGCGTTTAAAATTCACATATACATAAAATACTCTGATGTTTGCTTACCTACCTGCTGGGATGTCAGCTGTTGGAAGTGGCTGACAGGAAGATGTGGGAGGAGGGGAAGAATGGAAGTAAGGAAGTATGGTGGCCATGAGGAAACATCTCCTACTACATTGGCCTGTAGGAGACGTTTTGCGAACGCTTGTTTCTGAGGAGATTTCATCTCCGAGCTGTGATCTCGAATAGCTGTCAACCTTAATGAAAGTTAAATGCATGAACATGGATATTCTGCAAATGAACAGCATGTCTGCACGGAATTACAGCTCACTTACACAGTATCGTTGGCGATCAGCGATGCAGGAAAATTCATTATGTCAGATACAGACATGTACGGGATGAACTGTGAGAGGTCGACAAATAGCTCTGGCGTAACGCGTGGGAATTTGTGGATGAAAGCTGCAGTCATAGTCTCCATGGCCGCCTTTTCCTTTGGGGAAGCCTTTCAATCATAGCAGGAGAATCAATAAAAACTAACCATAGTTACTAGATAGAAAATAATGCATTTACAGCAAACTAGAACTCTCTCAGTGGAACAAATTTTGATGAAAAATGCATTGTTTTTTTTGTTTTTTTTTTGCAAGGCTGGCAAAAAAAGACTTACCTGTGTTGTTTCGACTTGGAGCTGGTCCCAGCTCTGATGGACATGAGACAGAAATCTTTTGACTGCATCTTTTTCAGCCGACAACACAAGAGTGCGTATTCTTTCTCTCGGCATCTGGAGGTATTCCTAGATCAGCAGCAAGAACAATAACATAGACTATGAGCCAGTATGTATAGTAAAAAATGCTTTAAACCAGTCAGAATAATCTTTTTCCTTCTTCTTTTTTGTCTTCCCGCTATTCCCTTTCAGGGGTCACCACAGAAAATCATCTGCCTCCATCTAACCCTTCCTCTGCATTTCAACTTTATATCCTCTCTCACTACAGTACATCCATTTCCTCTAGACCTCCTGCCTAACAGTTCCAACCTCAGTATCAAACATGTTTGAAGATCAGTCTAATTAAATTCACATTAAGAAAAAAGTTATGGCTGCCATCATTTTATTCCTTCAAGCTGCCAGGTTGTGTAAATCTAGTGAAGTTAGATGATAATATAATATAAACTTATAGTAGCAATATATAGTACTGTAAATATATTAAACTGTTCTTAGCCTTGTGTCATTTCTGTCATGTTTGTGTACCTACAGTACCTGTATTAAAAATCTCAGTGCAGAGGAGTTGTCTTCTTTTTGTATGAGATCCCAAAGCACAGGCTGAAAAGACAAGGTCATACAATAAGATAAAAATGATAGAACAGTTGAATTAACATGTAGAATTAACAACAATAATCATAATGCAAATGAATAATTGTATAGCACTTACACTAAAACAACTGAGAAGGTCTTCCTTAAGAGAAAGATTCTGCTCTTGTCTGAGAAAGACACCAACAGTTTGAAGCACACTAATGGATGCATTGGGTCTTAGGGTTGCCCAGAAAGAGGAATTATCCAGAAGTCTGGACAGAAGTATAGCTTGGCCGAGGCCCTGGCGCACTTCTCGTTCCCTTTCTTCAAGTCCCGTCGAGAGCCCGACGACAAAATCTAATACTTGGAGCACATAGCTTACAGTGGCCAGCCAGCCCACACGTTCATCCACAGCACCTTCACAATGATTTAATTTGTATATAGCTTCCTGCAGGATAGGGATGGGATTTCTACAGAGCTGATGAGTGTCAAAGTCATACGGGGCAGGCAGCATGTTAAACAGCTGCTGGAGTACACACTGGGTCTCCTGTGTCAATTCTGGTTTGGAGTTGCAGTAGTCTAAGAGTATGGGATGTTTAGGAACCAGCATGGCATACAGACTTATGTTCTTGCAAATGTAATCCCTCAGACCTGCTGTATCTCCACAGTGTTCGAGCAGATCAGTGTTGGCCAAATGCTCTGCAGACCAATCTAGAAAGTTACATAGGACATTTTGGGGGTTATGGTCGGAATCTTTGCTCAGGATTTTCGAGCAATATTCCGCAGCCCAGCCAGTGTGAACTATCGGATATGACACATTGCCACACAAGCCTAATATGAGAGCAGAGTTGTTAGGCAGAAAACACCTCCTGAAATCTTGTGCACTGAAAGATCTAGCACTGAGCAGCTCTAAGCAGTCCCCATTTGCAAGACTCGTAGAACTTCCAGCAACATCACTGGAGAGCTGTACGCAGAGGTCGTCAATACTTGATTGGTTGAGGTAATAGTAGTCCTTGGAAACAGCAGCCTAATAACATCACATAGTTACAACATACTTGTTAATGAACCTCAAGGTAATCTTTAAAATTACAAACGTCAATAAAACATTCCTCATTAATACCTGGTGGGCTCGTTGCAGCCAGAAGGAAGAGTTGGCACATACTGTATTATTGAAATCCTGTGCGAAGAATTCACTGCACACATGTACCCAGAGGAAATCTTCCTCTGCAGCAGAGAGATACCATGCCGCATTAGAACAACTGACATGCAGGTCAGGCACTACATGGCTAGCCTCCGGGTCCAATGTTGCATCACCTCCATCAAAAAGGTTACAGTAGAGAAACACGGTAAAGTTTGAAACACCACTGAGACCTGGAATGGAGGCATTGCATGCTGCTTCCAGGATCTCTGCCGAGGTTGACAGCTCTGATTCTATCTGATCATGGACCATTGGCAGAGGCTGGATGAGTCTGGTCCTTTTTGATGATTGTTGTTGTTCCGAGCTCTGCTCTTCAGTCTCTGAAGCTGAACAGGATATCAAAGATGGATGACTCGGTAAACCATGTGAAGTGAAACCCATGGCTTGAGCATTCCATGTCAGATTATGTCTAATCCCCCTATAAGGTAAAATATATTACAATAGTGTTAGAACTGAATTAAAGCATTCCATGTCAGATTATGTCTAATCCCCCTATAAGGTAAAATATATTACAATAGTGTTAGAACTGAATTAAATGCATGCTCAAAAATATTTTTGAAAGGAACTTACCATAATATCAATTGTCTCAGGTCACCTTTGTCAAAAGAAATAAAGAACGAGAGTGAAAACCAGAATGCGTGGGATTGGTGTTTGTTAATACAAATCAGAGATAACTGCTGCAGGTTGTACATGAAACTGATGAAATAAACAAGAGCGTCATGCAGTTCAGCTCAATGGAATAGCATAGCTGGGCACATAATGCCAGGGGTATATGGTTACAAATCAACAAAAGGATGGGTACATTATCCAGCCCATAGGATTTAGAGTATCATGATCTCCTTGATGATTAACATGACCTGTGTGATTTCAGGAATCCATCCATATGTTTCAGCTATGAAAAGTTTATTCATTTTTTTTCAGCACTTTTATTTACCGGTAAAGATGTGCAATAAAATCTACAGATAACAATTTTATTAAACATAAAATTTAATGAATAATTAAAATGTAGAAATATAAGGATAAACTTGCCTACAGAACATTTTCCCAGTTGAGTGGACTGTGGCTCACCAGCCATGCTACCTAGATCATCCAGCAGTGCCATGGTCACACGTGAAACCTTCCTCCTCAGATTACCGTACACCGTGCTACCCACTCTGTGCAGCAATCCACGTCTGAGACCATCGAGACCCTGGACGAGGGCAGGATTACGCTCAGCATACTGTACTGCTCTTTCCCCAGAGTTTGACTTTGACAGTGCTTGCAGAAGTAGGGCTTGCATATAGCTAACACTCTCCATGTCTTGAGATTTATTTTTCTCCTCAGGTAAAACCTCAGGTGGAATGCTAAATGGCTTAAAACGTTCTGCCAAAAAGGTACCATCCCTGTGGTCATTGGCTGCACTTGCAGGGTGCAGATTCACAACAGGTTTCCAGTTCCTTGTCTCCAGGAAGGTCAGGAGTTGCTGCAGCCAACTCAGGTTAAAAGCACAACCACTTTGCCCTTTGAGGACGCAAATAAATCCCTGGAGGCCTGCAATGGCCTGGTTATAAGTCCCACTGACAAGAGCTTGTAGAGCAGTGTCAAGCAAGGCACTGATGGTCTTCCAGTTCTGTGAAATGAATGTGAGAAGAGGTCTTTGTGGCTGCTGTTCTATGAGAGTAAGGATGCTCTGCACAAGTCCAAGTAATCCATCCCAATGTGGGCTGCCTCTTAGGGAGAGAAAGAGGTCTTGTAGTCTGAAGCTTGGTCTAGGAGGAATCCTCCCAGCCCAGTCTCCAAGTGGCATTTTTCCTTCATACTGGAGAAAAGAATGCAACACATTTTCCCAGAAATGATCATCACTAAAAGATATATCATCATCTAGTTCAGCACTCATTTCCTGAAGATACATTGAGATGTTATAAAGAAATCCTGACAGCCTGTTCCGGTCAAGTGGCTTGTTAAGAGATGGTAAACCAGAAGCTTTCTTGGGCAGGAGTCCTAGAGACTTGAGACCTCCAACAATGTTTCTTAGGACTGTATGAATTTGTTCATCCTGTCTTTTCTCTGAAGAGGGTTGTTCTCTGCGGGGGAACCAGCCACCACCCTTCCGCCATATCTCCACCAACTCTTTCAGAATAGCTTCTTTCTGGTCTTCCTTCTCCTTTCCTGTAATATGATATTTGGGTATAAAGACCACTATACTTTTGTAAAAGACCACCAATTATGGTAGAATAAACGCAACACATATTTTCTTACCTTCGGAAGGGACAGATACTTCACTTAATAAGACCATCAACCCTATTACAATCCCAAACCTTCCCATCCTGAGAGCCATTCATGAGTTGTAAGACAGTACGGATGAAATCATACCTATGCTTCTTTGAGAAAGCACCTGTTATTGAGTTCCTTTTAGGTTAAGACTCTCAAGGAGCTCAGTGTCACACTGCAGAATGGACATAAAATGTTAATGACTGCCCACAGTCACTTGATTACACTTTCACTAAAGTAAAACTGGCTGCCATTACTTTTATGCATGTATCACTATTTGGTACATTTAAATGTTCTCCAATACAGTTCATTCATTGACAATCAATTTATATAACATCATATATGTGATTAACTCTTGGATTATTAAATGTTAAATAAAAAATGTAAAACAATTAATTATTACTTATCATTTACATGTAATTCACAAACATTTGCAATTTAACACTTCAGAGTTTCGGACATACTTACATGTAATCATATTTGCTCCATCCATTTATTTTCAGGAGCAGATTAGACACTTAAGAAAGAAAAAAATCATATATTTGAAAACAATCCTTAAACACAATATTGACTTCTTTCTGTCAGTCTGCCTCTGTCCCCTGCTTTCCCTCTCTTCTGTCCTGCCAGAGAGTGTCACTTTTTCGTTCTGTTCTTCCTTCAGCTCGGTTAGAGCTTCAGCCAGAGCTTCAGGTTTCAGCGCCATCATTTGAGTATGTGCCAGCTGGCAGGCTTACCAAGTGAATATATATGGCTTGAGGACAATATGGTACTTGTCAGAAGTGACATTTCATTTGATGTGTACTGCTAGACTCGAGAGCACAGCAGTTATATATATGAATGCCATGAAACTGAATGTCAGTGAATATCAGTGTAGCATGTCAAACTACATTACTTTGCAGTTTGGTTCACAAGAAAAGAGGCCTGTCAAGAACATGCTATTCACAGTTACTGTATAATAATATAATGATAAATGTAGAGCTTTTTTTATGCCTTATAAAAGCTTATGTGAAATTTAATAACATTATAATAACCTTATGCACCTGAAGGGGTTTTTGCCTGTCCAAAAATAAATTAATAAGTAAACAATTTACACAGGCAAGAGCAAAAATAAAGCAAAGTATCTGAATCTGATTTGCCATGATTAGTCTAAGAACCTTTTGTTATTTGTCAGACATGTCCTACTATCCTGTTACTGAATATAACTTTGGACAATGTCCTTGAGCATGGTGCTTTCCGTACATGTGTGCCAGAAGGTCTCCTGCAACTGTCATAAAACAAAACCCGTCCAGGAATACACAATCAGGCCCTTCACTAACGTACATAATCATCTCTCTCCTGTCTGAGCTCTATCTGCAACAGTGGAAACCTGATCAGAAGCAGTGAAAGAACAGCGCAGGCTCCCCACAAAGCCTTTTAATTCTGTCAGTGTCACCCCCAGTGGAACAATAACTTCCTCTTGTATTATTGATACATCGGGGAGCAGCGCTCACTCAGCGGCGTGGGGCTCAGTTGGCAGCAAGAATATTAAATGAGAAACTTTACTCTTCTTGCCTTTTCCCTAACTTCCAGAAGCTTGCACTTATAATAAGGCATTCGCTCATGCACAGCTCTCTTAAGGTCCAACCACAGCATTTTAACTATATTGATGTCTGGACTTTGACTAGGCCATTTCAAAACCTTGATTCTCTATTTTTCAGCCATTCTGATATAGATTTACTGATGGCTGCAATGTGCCTAGGTTCTAGGTCTTGTATATATATATATATAAGAAACAAGTTTCATGTCTTTTTTTTTTTTAGATGTGAAAGGTCAATACAATTATTTTAGCACAACCACATTTATGCGGAGTGAGCTCTAAACCACTGAGCTATGTTTCTTTGCATTGCCTTCCCTTGCCAAGTCAGTGACAGCTAGTAGAAATGGTTTAACAGGGCATACATACATACAATACATTAGCATTAGGTTTAATTTTAATGTTGATCATTAGCTTATTTTTTTATTAAATGTTTCAGAGCGGAGCGCTACAATCAAATACTTTTTTTATTATGTTTTTACACAACAGAGGGGGAACTAGCTTTTGAACATGGTTCTACTGTACATGAAAGGAAAAGCCTTTATTTTATGCTTCTGCATAGAAAATTTAAAGGATTTATCAGGAGGGTTCAGTGAAGACCATTAGTTCGGGGTCACTGCTGTGCTCATGTTGTCTGCCACAGTGGTGCTCTTATGGCAGTCATTTTCCTCTGTTGAGCTACAGTCAGCACTTGCATACAAAACAATTACACCTACAGTACATCATATGGATAGAAAGGTGACTGAACAAGGCTCAGGCAGATCAGGGACTTATCCTGTCTTAACAACAATAGCTTTTTGGGTGGCATTGTGTGGTGCACCAGGTTGTCCTGCTACCATGGAGCTCCAGGGTCTCTGGTCCAATCCTGAGTTTGGGGAATGTCTGTAAAGAGTCTTGTGTGTATGTGCCTTGTTGGTGTGAGTTTCCTCCACATTCTGAGTCTTCCATATCATTTGCTGAAGGACTGGCTGCATTAATGGCCCATAAGTGCAAAGTGTGTGAATTTTGTGAATTATCCCATGGCAGGATACAAGAGATTGGAGTTTGTACATGAGTATATTTTTGTTCCTCTCTGGTCACTTCTGGTCACATGTATTGACTTACTAATTAAAATTTTTAATTAAGTAAACACCTTATAGGCAGCACAGTGGCTTAGTGATTAGCACAGTTGTCTTGTTCCTCAGAATCTGGGTTCTATTCTCACCTCGGGTGTGCGTGCATGGAGTTTGCATGTTCTCCATGTGCTTGGTGGGGTCCTCCAGGTCCTCCGGTTTCCTCCCACGGTCCAAAGACATGCAGATTTGGCAAATTGGTGATCCCAAGTTGCCCGTAATGTGTGTATGTGTTCGTGCCCTGCAATGTATTGGCACCCCATCCAGGAGTGAGTGAAAACTTGCTATATTCATCATGTATAAGAGTATTCATTAAGCTTTGTAATTTAGAAGTGGGTTAGACACATAAAACTAGTGGTTAGCACTGTCGCCTTGCACCTCCAGGGTCGATTCCCAATCAGGTATGATTCCTGTGTCTGTGTGCGTGGAGTTTGCATGTTCTCCCCGTGCTTGGTGGGTTTCCTCCAGGTACTCCGGTTTCCTCCCACAGTCCAAAGACATGTGGGTTAGGTTAATTGGCATTCCCATATTGGCCGTATTGTGTGAATGAGTGTGTGCATGTGTGTGTGCCCTGCGATGGATTGGCACCCTGTCCAGGCTGTACCACGCCTATTGCCCTAAGTCTCCCGGGATAGGCTCCAGGCCTCCCGTCAGCCTGAATACAGGATTAAGCGGTATAGATGATGAGTGAGTGAGTGAGTGAGCATAAATACACCTGTATTACAGATAAGCTAGGTTAAACCATATAAAAGGTAGATTATTCCAAAATATTTATATATATAGAAAAAGGCATCCTTTAAAATAATAATGAACTACAAAAAATTCTGAGTAACTTTAATTTCTCAGAAATTACTGGCAAACAGTCCTGTACAGTCGGGGAAAATAATATACCTTGAAAAACACGCCTGATTTTGATCACAAGACTCATCATGTGCCACATAGTCATGGCAGCAGTGTCTAAATCTTAAGCTCCCTGCTGGACAAGTCTGGAACTGCATGTGTAGAAACGCTAGTGGATGGAATGTGTATGGAACCACATTTCTGTCTCCATAATATGTAAGCGATAAAACATAACATATAAAAAGGAGCAAATTACAAAATACATTTACACTATAAATCACTTGTGTGCTTTTTGTACTAATGTACTATTTATTACGCGAGTAACCATGGCGTCGACGAAAGCGGAAAGCGGAAGTGTGATATGCAAATGCGCTACGTCACTGGGCGGAGCCAAAGAGAATGCGGCGAACAACATGGACTTGAGTTTAGAGAAGCCGAGTGTGAGCTCTTAAAACTGCTTGTGAATGGTTTTACGACGAATATAGACTCTTGTGACATTCATAAAGATGTACCGGTTCCAGCAAACTGGCTAACATTTGAGAAATCGTTTTATAAATATTTACCTTTAAGTGTTTTTTGTTTGTTTGTTTACATCTGGGTGGCATTAGAACACTGTTCCAGATGGAGTATTTATTAGTGGTTAAAATATCAGCCCTAGTTGGCTTGTTAGTTCTTACTTTGCTGTTTGGTTTCATTCCTGTTCAGATAAAATTTTTCAGACAAAACAGCGGAACAGGTAAGTTCCTAAATTGCATATTCTTTTATATAGAAATGAGCTCATCTCTCTCTGTGTGTGTGTGTGTGTGTGTGTGAGAGAGAGAAACTGAATATGGAAAGTCCTGAAATGTGAATCAGATTGAAATCATCTGACCATCAGTTTAACACTCTTATGTCTGCATTATCTCTGATCATTCTGAAGGAGTTATCATTTATAGAATCATTTAAAGAATAAGTTATCAATCACAGAATCAATGAACGTTATCAGAAATCACCTGTGACACTGCCTATGGTTCATTAACTGCAATCGATCAATAATATAGAGCTTCCTTTTAAAGACTAAAATCAGTCCCTTGTTAGTCTTGACTGTTTCTTTTTTATCTTTTTCTTTTTTTTATCTTACTGTCCTTAATCTGTGATGTGTGGACATAATTGACTCAATAAAATCACTAAAGTCACATGATTAGACCATGCTGATTAGTCTATTTCCCTCAGCTCACAGGAGGTTTTGCAGAAAGTTTCGAGTCATGCGATCATTTTAGCACAACCACATTTATTCTGAGTGAGCTCTAAACTACTGACTTGCATTGCATTGCCTTTCACAGCTAGTAGAAATGCTTTAACAGAGCGTACATGCAATATATATGTAACAGGTTTTAGACGGTGATCATCAGGTATTTTTTTTCTGTTAAATGTTTAAGAGTGAATTATCTCATTCTGTTGAATGAAGCAGAGCTGCACATTTGTAAATAGTTGTAAGAAAAAAGACTATACAAAAGGTTTGCAGAAGTAACTCTGGGCATTATCTGTTTTTAGCCCAGACTGTATGTCAGGTGATTTTCTTTTCTTTTCCCTTAGTGATACACCCCCCCCACCCCCCAGGACCCCCCCTCCCCCCAGCTCAGTTTATTAACACAAATGTGTCATGTCAGCATGTTAAATACCACCACAGGTGTAATGCACAGGGACTGGATAGATTAGAAAATGCATTTGAAGGGGAAACTGGTAGTAATCATACTAAGCAGGACCAATCAAATCACACATCATGTTTAATATACCCTTAACGAGACCTTATGCTATAATGCATTGTATCATACAGCTTTCTAGTTCCTTCATCATGCCATTAAATGATTTTAGATTTTAGCCTGCCGTGCTTGTGTTGCAGTAGTTTGCACTAATTTATATTGTTTGTTTTTTCAGTAATCACCACCTCTTGATTGTCTGATGATAAATCATTGAAGCAGGACCAAAATGCCTAGTTCTCTTATCATGAAATAAGTGTCAGCAGCTTTCCTGATCAATACCAGTAACTCTTTTTTTTTTGTTTGTTTTTTTTTTTCAACTCTTTTCCAGGAATCCACAGAACAATACTGAGTTTAATCAGCTGCTTTGCCGGAGGAGTGTTCCTCGCTGCCTGTCTCTTGGACATTATCCCAGATTATCTGTCTGATATTAGTGAGCAGCTACAAGGCGCAGATGTGAGTGTATTTGGGGTCAGAATTTACTGTTTTTTTTTAAGTTTTTTTTTTAATCAGGTTCTGATAAAAGCAGAGCCTCCTGATTTAATAATGAGTTCTGCTTTTTAGCCATGTGTAACATTACACAATAAATATAAATTGTACATATCAGTTTAATCCGAAAGTCTACTCATTTCAGATAATCTAAAGCAACTATTTGCTTTATTGGGCACAACGCAATCTTTGTTTCTCCATTTCTCCATTCAAGCATTTACGGTCATACTGTAGTATACCAAAAAATTTAATAAACATTTAATAAATAATCTACATGAAAGCAATGTACGATAAAAAAAGAAAGAAAAAAAGAGTAAAGATCTGAAGAAGAAGGTTAAACACCAGTTTCGTCTTTTAATCTCATCAGATCGGCTATCCTCTGCCCGAGTTTATCATGGCATGCGGCTTCTTCATCGTCCTCATCCTCGAGAGGCTGGTCCTCACCTGTAAGGGACAAGGAGATGAAGAGACGGCTCCTCTGCTCCCGTCTGCAGGTCACAGCCACTCTCATACACACCGTTCCATAAACGACATGGAGAGTAGCAGCCACCATGTGCATGTGGACCTGCAGGCGCATTCATCCTTCCGCTCGTTCATGCTCTTCCTGTCTCTCTCCCTGCACTCTGTCTTTGAGGGTTTGGCTATCGGCTTGCAAACAACTGAGACTAAGGTAAAGAATTTCATACATGAAGGTTTCATACATGAGTCTTGGATGGCCATGCACAAAATGAGCATGGGTTTTGAAAATATATTCCTGCTTCCAGGGCAGATATTGCAAAATAGAAGACCTGATAAACGTCCACCCCAGATCCTGTGTATCACTGAATAATTTTATAAAATAAAGTATTTTGGTTGAACAAGGCTGTATATTTTGTTATTTGAAACCGCCTCTCTAAAATATTTGTGTATTTTGATAGTATTTGATGACCACTAAATTGCTTGCCTTATGTTTGGCTTTGGAGCCAGAAATTCAAACCAATGAGTCGCTTCTGTGAGACAGATATATCCACTGACATTCAGCTTTGTGAACGCTTGCCCTCTGAGGTACAGTCTGAGTGGTGTTGATAAGCAAGAGCTTTATTTATTTATTTATTTATTTATTTATTAAGTGATTTATTTATTTAGCTGCTTCTGAAGAATTGCATGTAAACCATGCACATATGATTAGAGTAAAAACACTCAGTTCACTTTATAACTTTTTAAAAGAATGAATTTTGCTTCCATTTCGATACATTTTACCTTGCTGTGGGATTTTCAGAGTCACTTTATAGCAAGCGTCTGGAACCTTGATTACATCAAACTCAGTCATTTCACGCTGTGTTACATGCTGACATTGCAGTAAGGCAGTTGCACAAAGTAATCAATTGGGCTTGAATAGGTTCTAAGAAGAACCAGTTCTGGTCACAATTTTTTTTTTAATCAGAATACAATTTTTCCAACCTGCATTCAACCCTAACCTTTTTTTAAACTGGTATAGCTAGCAAACTAGGAACTTGCATAAGTAGTCACTTATAGAGGGGCATGTATGGTAAAATGCTGCTTAAGCAAAAAAAAAAAAGAAACTCAAGCAAGTACAAGTTCTACTTTTATTTCATGCTGTCCTGAAGAAATAGAGGAACTTCACTTTTGCAACTTGATCCTATGATCGATGAGTAATTTTTATCCTGATTGTCTTCCTCATTATATTTTTTTCTGCCAGTTTTTTTTAGCTGTAGCACTCAAGTTACACTAGTTGCTGTAAAGGCAAACATGCTTATCTTACTTTATAAAAATCCTGTCCAGGTGTTGGAGATCTGCATCGCCATCATTGTCCACAAGAGCATCATCGTCTTCAGCCTCTCGCTAAAGCTGGTCCAAAGCGCTGTCCCTCCCATGTGGCTCATCATCTACATCCTTGTTTTTTCCATAATGTCACCAATGGGCATCGCTATCGGCATCGGGGTGAGTGAAGCTGAGCTACAGATGGGGGCGTTAGTCCAGGCTGTACTGGAAGGCCTGGCAGCGGGAACATTCATTTACATTACATTTCTGGAGATCCTCCCCCATGAGCTCAACTCTCCAGAGCGACAGCTCCTCAAAGTGCTCTTTATCTTGTTTGGTTTCTCTCTCATGGCCGGGCTCTGCTTCATGGATTAAGAAACTCATGTGGGACATATGGTACATTGAGGAAGTCTTTAACTTAATTTTTTAATTGATTAACACGATTAAGTTTTATATTTTATTATTTTCCAATGAAACACTGATTTTTTTTTTATTAAACTAGTGTTAATGTGAGCATTGTGTTTTATAATAACACAATAATCTAGATCTATACAAATGTGCAAAGTACAATCTTAGCAACCTCGACAACCAAAAACAATCAGTCTAATAATTGTTTTGGCAAACATCTCATTTCAATGTTGACTGAATCTTTTCAGCATTAGAATCCAATGTTAAAGGTCTAATTTACAATCTATATCCTTGATTATTTTTTTATTATTTTTTTATATGTGAGGATTTTATTTGATCACCTATTTACAAATTGTCTAAAATTCCTGAAGCGAGTCAAAATGATTTTAATTCTTTTGAAGTATTGTTTGCTTTTAGACATCAGACATTATTAATTACTGGTGTGTGTGTGTGTGTGTGTGTGTGTGTGTGTGTGTGTGTGTGCGCGCCCTGCGATGGATTTGCACCCTGTCCAGGGTGAACCCCACCTCGTACCCAAAGACTTAGGCTCCAGGCCTCCGCAACCCTGTACACAGGATAAGCGGTATAGAAGATGTATGAAATAATCAACAGTAATGAGGCGTGACATGGCCTGATATATAGTAGCATTATATATTACAGATGTTTTACTCTTATACCACAGCAATACAACAACGCTAACAGCTAACGCTAACAAAGCTGTTTTTAAAATATATATATATATATTAAAGGATGTACTTCATATTTGTTTAAACTTGCATTCAATGTTGTGGAAACTCTGTGGAAACAGATTGTCATCTTACTGAGAATGTACTCAATCCTAAACACTTTAAAACTTTAAAGTTAAGCACTGATACTTAATACTGTTTTTCTAAATGCTAAACAACTGACAAAACTTTCCTATATCAATTTCTATAATCTGGTTGTGTAGAGCATCCTTGATGGAAGACCCTGTGTTAGTTGTTACTATAGAAACCTTTACAAATGCTGACATTATTGTTATAGACTGACATTTAAAACATGTTAAGCCATGTACAGTAGCAGAAATTATTGTCAGCATTTTAATCAGCATTGTCTGATTATATTAACATATACCTTACGGCCAATCTTTACACAAATTCCAAAGTGTTGTTTTTATAGGTTTGATTAAGAACTTGATGTCTAAAAAAACTTCTTCAGATGAACAGTGTCAAAGCCTAAAGAGCTCAAAGTTCAGAACAAACACCAATGAACATGTATCTTGTATTGGTTGCATTATGCACTGTAAGGTATACACAAGGTATAAAGGTTTGAGGTGAATATGTTTCTTTATCACTGCGGTGATCTTGGTACAAGATCAAATTAGATGGGAATAGATTTGATTTGTTTTATACATGATCAATAAATATTTTATGGTGAGAGATGTGGCAAGTGAGTGGTATTTATTCTAGTCATGTGTTCCTTGCTGTGTAAAAGAAAAAAAAGATGCTGCTTGTACCCAAAATCACTACGATGTATTCACTGAGTGTATTTTTGAGTTGTTCTAATATTTATAGCAGTCTTAACTGATATTTGGGGTTTGAAAGAAAGCTTTCATGATGAACACAAACATGCCAGTTTCCTTGGAATTGCTGTTTTATTAGGTTGTATGTAAACACATCATGTAGGTGTTCATTGTTAATGTACATACTGGAAAGGTATGGCATCAGGCAGATTACTATACAGGACAAAGCTTTGGATTAGTTCAGCCATAATAACTCGGAATGATAAAGACCTTTTCTTGGTCTTGGTAAATGTACTAATTAGGCCTCAAAATTCCTGTTCTTGGTGATCAGATTTGGTCTAGTGAAGTTGTAGCCCATCAATCTCATACGGTAGTTTGGCACATTGTGTGTGCAGTGTCCATTATAGCCTTAAACTCGTGTTCTTAAACTCATGGTTGGCATGAGTGAAACCCAAAAGAACCTTCTGATCTTGTAGCACATCCACATTAATGTTTGATATTGCATGCCCCACAGTTTTAAAGAGTGAGTTACTACAGTACAGTATATCCTTCCTGGCAGCTCAAATCAGCACGGTCATTTAGCCCTGACCTCTCTTAGCATTTTCACCCACAGAATTCTTGCTCACTCATTGTTTTTGTTTTTTTCTCTTGCAACATTATGTCCAAACTCAAATTAAGTTAATCTGAGTATCACACACACTGATAATGTTTTGTCTGAACATTATGTAAAACTCTTGACCTGTATCTGCATTACAGTGCTGCCACATGGGTTGAAAATTGCACGAGTGTGTGCGTGTTACTAAAATGAATAGTAAATGTATTTTGGCCTCAAAGAAAAAAAAAAATCAGGTTGATTGCTACTGGAAATGAAAACGTAAATTTACGTAAAAACTCTTTTGCAAATTACTGTAGATGAAGCAGATCACACATTCCTTTGCAGCCCTGCCCCTTAGCCCCCTTCACTGAGTGCCTCATCCCCCCCGGGCCCATCTCTGCCTCATTCCTCATTCTGTAAAGAATTGCACTGTGTTGGCCTCTGGCTAAGGTAAGTCATGGAGTCTTTTACCTGTGACTGTCAGATTTCAACTGAGATTTCTACTGCTTATATTGCTTGATATTGAAAATGGCTGAAGACAACTTGTTGGCCTGGTGCCACATGTCTTTCTGATGTACAGTCTATCTGATAATGATTAATAATAATAATAATAATAATAACGTTCATGATTGTTATGTTCCTGTGTTATCCTAAACACTATACTGTTCTACTCTTTTAAAAGTATTAAAGAAAAAAATTCTCTTGAATTAAAAATCTATTCATTTAAAGAATTTATTGATTTTGCTGTCTATGTCACAGTAAATGCAATTACTTAAAATATGCATTGGAACTACTACAGGCCATGTAGTACTGTATATGGAAAAAGAGGGGATCAGGTGACACTAACTTCCCAACAAGCTGAAATCTGTGACAGATAAATCAGTATACTGTAGATTATATGTGACAATTTAAGGTTTAATCTTCTTCTTCCTTTTCTTCCTTTGAAACACATGAATGAGTTTTACCTCTGATTATTTTTTATCTTTAGCATAATTCACTTGTGCCAGCGTTTTTTGTAGGAAAAATACCAGAGGATATACAGGTAGGGGAGATAAACTGGAAAACTGGATGAAACATTTACAAAGAAACTCCACAAAGACAGTAACCGGAGCTCAAGATAGAACCAGAGACCTGGTTGCCACCAGGGGTTGCTTGTATAACGTAATGATAGCTCAGAGTTTTGTTGCATATCCCAGGGATTTGAACTTGCAGCTTTTGGTCACCCCAGTGAATTAAATTGGATATTTTTCCTGTCCGCAGTGTCAGTAACCTGCTGAGAATTCTGAAGATTATGGCTTCTGTAAGTTTGCATGAACAGCATATTTATTCCTACAGTATTTGCTTCATGTTCACATTTATTTATTTATATAGCCATTCCTACTATGTATGGTTGTTTATAAATAAAATTCAAAGTTGAATAAAGATAACACCCTCGTATCATGAGACAACAGACATGGGGTTAGTTTTTTTTTTTTTTTTTTTTTAACTCCTTGTTTTACCCTTTGGTTGGATACTATAACACCGTGTCCTTCTGTGTTGGTGAAATAGAGCGGAACTTTCCGCATGGTCTCAGAGGATGAGCAGGCTCTGCGCTCTAAGCTCGAGCATCTGACTGTGAAGGATCATGGGCCAGTGTTTGGATTATGTCAGAAGCTACCTGATCACACAGTACAGAAGGTATTTATGTGAGATTGTGTTTGGTTTTATTGGCAAATGCATAGGTTGATCCAAAATGATATAAAATATGATTTTATTCCCAATTCAGGACCTGCTGACTCAGTTGTAGTGCTTGGTAATTCAGTGGAAACCAATACCATACACACCAAACAAGTAAAGGGGTTTATCTTTGTTGTAGGCAGACATGAACGTGGTATATCAATGATATATTATTATTATTATTATTATTATTATCATGATCACTGATTACATTAGCTTATTTTTGGTTTAACCTTTAAACTATATCTACAACCTCTTTTCCAATCAATGACAGGTACTTATGCTACAGTAGTCTAGAATCAATAAATAATGTGAAGGTAAGAATAGTGTGATTTTATAGTGGTTAACCCCTCAGGACTGGTTGATTCCTCATTTTAGACACTGATTCTTGGCTCCCCAATACTTTCTCAGCATTTTTATTATTAAAAACTATGTGCCACTTGGTAATGTGGAAATGTACGGTATCTGCTAAATGGCCTGTTGTATTAAGCTATGTTTACCTTCTGTTGAAAAAACTACTGCCAAAACTGAAATCCCATTCGTGTCTTCCTTTCGGATGCAAGTTAGTTTTCTGGTGGCAAACTAACTGAATATTAATTTGATTTGGAATGGTAGTATGAATTTACAATAACTGTTGGACAAGGGGCATTTTTAATAAAAATAAATGTTTTGCGAGGTTCCTACAGTACAGCATTTAGTATCTGGATAAGAACGTCAGCCAAATGCCATAAATGTAAATCTAACTTCTTTGCTAATAGGCAAAGGATGAGTTGAACGAGACAGTGGAGAAGAGAACATCTGCAGTAAAGGAGCTGAGAGACCTTATCTGTGAAAATGCTGAGAATACGGACGACTTATTCATGGGCGTGAAGGAGAAATTCGGGGACAAACCAGATTCTCTTCTCCTGAGGTTCATCCGTGCGCGGAAGTTCGATGTGGCCAGGGCATACGAGCTCATGAAGGGTGGTTAAACTATTTCCTGGGTTTCTCATATCTGATAGATTGTCATTGTCATTTGGTTACTGCACACTACTGCTTTTGTGTAACAGACTGGGCTGATTTACTCTGTATCTTTGGGCTTTGCTTATCAAAAAAAAAAAAAATGGGCTTAATTGGGCATTCACAAAGGCTCTTTGTGTGTAAATAGGGCACTTTTATTTTCCCAGAACATTTATTGCCAGGCAGACAAGACAGACAGTGGTGCCTCAGATTTTTACACGCATCAGATGTCCTGCATACACGTTAAAGAATTTGAACATGAACATACACTTGCTGGTAATGTTAATTGGTCCATTTCATAGAGTGTACTAGGCATAAAACAAGGAAAAACACTGAACTTATTGTCTTGCCTGTGTGTGTGTGTGTGTGTGTGTGTGTGTGTGTGTGTGCGCGCTAAAAAGCACCAAACTGGCACCCTTTTCTTGTGTGCAAAGAGTTCATGCTGTATTTCTCTCAATTCTTTTCACCAGGTTATGTGCGATTTCGACGTGACTACCCAGAGCTGTTTGAGAATTTGACCCCTGAGGCAGTGCGCAGTACCATCGAGTCTGGCTATCCACAAATACTCAGCACACGTGACAAAGGCGGCCGTGTGGTGCTTCTTTTTAACATAGAGAACTGGGATTTGGAAGAGGTCACCTTTGATGAAGTATGTGTCCGAGACACTAATTACACTCAAAACACAGATTCGGTCAAGGCCCTGCTAAGCCTCATAGATAAAATAAATCAATATAAGGATTCATTCTTGGCACCCAGTTAATGCCTTGCTAAAAATCAGTTAATGCCCTGCTAAAAATATTTTAAAGTGGTTTGGGATATTTTGTGTGGAAACAAGTGCAACAGCTCCACCAATGGTTGAAATGGGAAGGGTGGTATAATCAAGAGAGCTTTCTTTGTTTTCTTTCTTTTTTTATTCATGCAGCCTATCATCAACAGTCATGTCAGGAATTTTTACAGAGTAAAACAATTTAGATTGCATTTCTATTACGGCTGATGTCACTGACACATTGGCCAGCACTGCTCATATTCGACTGGTCCAATTATAATAGTAATGGTAAGATCTTCAGATCAAACTGATCACCCCCAGTCCGAATGCCTTCAATGTCCCTGGTAAGATGAGAGATTTCCTCACCATTATGATCCCTTCCATTTAAACTCTAGGAATTTCCTCACCACCATTTTAAATTGTAATTTTCATCCCAAATAATTAATTCAGCTAGTCCACCTTTGGCAGGATAATTGTTTATAGTATAATTACATTCACAAACCAGTGCAATGGGGCAGTACATTGCTTGGACCACTCAAACACATGTATTATCAGGTGTATGCCTCAACTAGTATCTAATTCCTATTTCCAAAACACAATCAGACCTTGTTATATAAAACATTCCTTAACTCAGGTTTCATTGTAAAAAAAAAATCCACTGTAACATGATTTTATGGGAATTTCTGAGGTAAAAAGTTGCATAATACATATAGCTTGCTAACAGCTATAAAGTCCTTGTAATGTAGTGTTTGTTGCTAACATTTTAGAGCCTGGTATCTTTTATAACAGACTCTGAGGGCATACTGTGTCATCCTGGAGAAACTTCTGGAGAATGAGGAGACTCAGATCAATGGATTTGTACTTATAGAAAACTTCAAGGGCTTTACGATGCAGCATGCCGCTGGCATCAAACACACCGATCTGAAAAAGATGGTGGACATGTTGCAGGTAATCAAATCGTGTACAGCATTTTCAGAATGTGGAAGTGAATGTGAAACTTTTTAAGAGGAATGTATAGTATGTGCTGGCTATATACTTTTCAGCCCCTCTTTATATATATATATATATATATATATATATAGGACTCGTTTCCTGCACGCTTCAAGGCTGTACATGTGATCCACCAACCTTGGTACTTCACAACTACTTACAATGTGGCCAAGTCCTTCATGAAAAGCAAACTGCTGGAGAGGGTGAGTGAACACGGAGTGTTTAATGTCCTTTGCAGTCCAAAAGTAACAAAGAAATGTTATAGTCCTCTGTTCTAGCATTAACACCTACACTCAACACTCTCTGTGTTCATGATTAATGAAACTGAAAACTTCTTCTTTTTCATTCACTTTCGGTTCATGTTACTATGGAATCACTTGAAAGTGTATTAATCAGTAAACAAATGCTATAACTTCCCAGATCACACTTTTAAATTACAAAAAAAATCCTACAGTCTTTTTAGATGTTTGATCCCTCTTTATCCCAAATGTTCAAATATGAGGTGTGTTCAAGTTAAACCAGGACGTTTGATTGCGCAGAATAACAGAACACAGTTAAGAGAGTAAAAAGTACCTTTATTTTAGCTGCATCATCCCCTGCTACACTAATGCACTTTATCCCAGTGTTTCACTAGTACTTGGTAAAAAGATGAGTTGGCTCTTCACACACACACAAAAAAACTTCATACCAACAATTACCCTTACTTTTAACCCATTTTTGTGCACCTTCAGTATGCATTCCTGTGCAAGTTGTTACTACTGAAAGTATCACGGCATTAATATAAGCCTGTGACACTACACACTCAGCAATTATTCAGAATTATTATTATTATTATTTTTTTTTAATTATGTTTATTTAGAATATATTCACATTCTGACGACTCAGTATTAAGCCTTCAGTTGCAGGGACCTTTATGTTTTAGCCTTACATTTTCATGATATTTTTCTGTTAGCTGGGAAGATCTTCTGCCTGGACTTTGAAGGTCAATTAAGAATTAAGGACGCAGGCATACACACACTTGCATGCAGTCATACATTATGGGCAATTTGGAAATGCCAATCAGCCTACACTGCATGCCTTTGGACTGTAGGAGAAAACTAGAGTACCCAGAGGAAACTCAACGAGCACAGGCAGAAAAGGGAAACCCATGAGGTGTAATAATAAGTTTTCATTTCTTCTTTTATGCTCAGGTTTTTGTTCATGGTGACGAGCTGGACACTTACTTCAGAGACTTCAGTGCCGAAATCCTCCCTCCAGACTTTAATGGGAAAGGTCCTACCTGTGATGGCAAAGAGACCGCAAACAAGCTGTTTGGCTCCGAAGACACAGCTCTTTAATGACTCAAATTGACGCACATGCTAGACTGGCTGACGTAGTATGTTGAATAATGATGTGAGTCATCTAAGGAATATGAAAAAGTGGGGAAAAAAAGATGTTTACATTTTTCACAGAGAGAAAGAGTTGTATACACATATATTAGTGTGGGTTTAAAAGAAACGTGAGGTAATGGAGTTGATGACCGTTTTTGTAGTCTGTCGCTTGGAAAAAGTAAAAAAAAAAAAAAAAGCATTACACTAATATAGAAAATATGACTGTTAACCCTGCATTATTATTATTATTATTATTATTAAACCAAATTTAAGATATACTGTTTATATGCTCAAACATACACACACTCCACAATGAAATTTTTAAGGTGGTGGTGCTAATGTACTGTTTGAATGGTGTTATTCTGCCTGACTGGTTTCATGATCTGCCAGTGTTTATAATAAAATATGACTAATTACTATTTGACTAATGAATATGACTATTTTTCATCATTTTAAATCATCAAGTGAATAGTCAAGGTGGCAATGCATATAAATCGAATAAATTGTGTGTCGAATGACACTCAGGCAACATGTGCTTGCCTTAATAAAATAGAAAATAATAACAGTGTAAAAGTAAACTTTCTGCTGCAGCATTGTGTACCAAAGGTACTTAGATAGTAAGAGGGGTGTTCAAGTCAAACCGGGACTTGTGCTAAAACGCTGGCCTCACAGGAACTCTTTTAATGGCTCAAAAAAGCGAGGTCAGGATAGACCTCCCAATAACTCAGCAATAACTCCCAGCCGAGATCCTGTAATGTGTAAATGGTGTTCGACTGATTATGTGTACAGTTCCTACAGGAAAATGCGTCTATTCCGCAAAGTTGGTGCAAAGTCATCCGTCATCTGTTCAAGCAGCATCAGGAGTTCCATTCACTGAATGTTCACAGGAACAGAGACTGCAATGGGCTTCAAGTCACCTCGGCACGTGCACCTACGGCTTTCTTTAAAATGTTTGCACAGTTCAAATGTTTTACTGTGTCTGATTCTCATCACCATACTCAAAACCACCAATCGGATTTTTGCCTTCGTTCACAAAGCCTGGTTTGACTTGATCACCATGTACCGTAATATATTTTCCTTTTACAATATAGCAATGTCTAATTTCTCATAAAAAAAAATAAAACACACACACACACGTATTTATTCAAGAAAATAATTTATTTAAAACACGTTAACTATTTACTCCAATGATTCAATCACACATTTTTTTTTCCCAAAAAAAATAATAAAAAAATACACACATACACACAACTAGGTTGAAGTGTTATGATCAATGAAGGTGGAATGTGATATAGTCAGGGGTACAAACAACCCATCAAAACACACAGCACTGTGAATACACTGATCAACTCTATAAACCTAGAAGTCAAATTGCACTGCGTAAATTATGGAATGATCTTGTATTGCGGTACAGATTTCCACCTGATAGTGTTTCAAGTGGGCAGTGGGTTACTGGGAATGCGAACGGATTTATAAATACAAATCACATATGGGAACAACAAATGCTGTGCCGATGCTGTAAATGATTGTGAACTGCACCGTACTTTGTGAGAACAGCAGGAATGTGATTTTACACTCCTAATTTGACACGCTTCTTATTTTTCTGGACTAGGCCCCGCAGTTTGGCGTGACGGTCAAAACAAACCTCAGATGTTATTGCTAAATGGGTGGAAAAAAAAACCTATTGAATAAACTACAGAAACCATTTTCACCATGTCTCTTTACATGTGTCTGGTTTTGGTTTTCAGAATCAAATGTGCTGATGATCACACACCAATAGTCATTCATGTACAGCATATCCCAAACAAATGAGTAAATAACCAACGACAAGAGAGTCTATATGTATACAATACAAGGACAAAAAAATAACGTTCAAAGTTAAGGTGATGCATCTAAAGCTTGCATTTTTTTGTGCAAAAAAATGGAAAAACATTCAGAAAGGCAGAAGGCTGTGCATCAACTGACATTAAGCAGAATGATGCTGGTGTTCTCGGATAATTCAGATCTCTCTGTGTACTTCAATACTGAATGAACAAACCGATTTACCCTGATCAAGAGCCTTCTAATACAAGAACTGAGGGAAGAGTGATCAGATGTGTGTTACGTTTTTCTTGTACTGCATGAGATTTAAGCTTAAGGTCCTAACCAAAATAATAATACTAGAAAATATGCAGGAGGTTTGATGAAGAAAAAAAAACAGGAACTAGAACACCAGCAGGTGGCGTCTGTGCTCTACTGACTGGATTGCAACTTGCAATTCTAATTAACTTTGTCCTCTTTCACAACAATGGAACAGTCGAGATAAAATCTCGAAAGCAGTCACATCATCACTCTTTAACATCGATTCTCTCCAGTAATTCAGTCACATGCAATTACACCCAGGGAATCTAAATAATATTGCCAACAACTGATGGACGCTTACAACCAGCAGGTAATCCTTGTGCAGGCTGGATTCAAACCGTGTCGAATTGCTTGATATCTCAGACAGACTTGGTTACATGGTTTCTATTACAAAGCTAAAAACAGTAACTTCCTTGACACGTTAGTGGTGATTCCTTACTATGAAAATACAGACAATCTGATTTCTAAGTAAACTTGGAGAAATTATATTTTGGTGGTTGTTTTGTGCTTTGCTCTGGTCAGGGCCATGGTGGATCTGGAACACTGGGGATGGCATGGGAATCCACCCTGGATGGGATGCCAGGGCAACACCACCTAGGGGCAATTTAGAGGAACCAAATTGTTTTGAGGGAAATCTCTAGGTACCCAACACGGACACAACATAAAACTCAGGATTAAATCCTACATCAGCGAAATGCTCGTCATGGATTACACATGCACAATAATAACCTGTTAGCTTTAAGCATCCATCTTTTAATTGCTCGCAAGAATAGTATCATAGCGGTGTCTCAAACCTAATGAAGTGAGCTTCGGGCAATAAACACGCCATTGGGATTCCAGGAAAGTTACAACCATTTTAATTTTGACTAAATTTTCTTCCATCCTTTTCATTTCCTTAAGAAAAAAAAGTGACTGAAAAAGGTGATCGCAACTCATCTTCCCTTGAAACTACCTCTTTTTGTTTTCTGTCCATCTATTCCAAATATACAAAGACATGCTAAAGAACAAGAAGTCACGCTTTCAGTAACTTCCCCAATGTTCACATTCTGTTCCCTTCACAAATTACGACGCCAAAAAAAAAAAAAAAAAGACAGAAACACATGCTTGCAATTCACCAGCTTTCACAGACATAGGCAGTCTCCTGCTGGAACTCCTATTCTGATTCCAAGAATCCAACTCCAAGCAAACCTCTGCACATTCTTAACACCACTACAGCAATGCTCAAAAACATCTGAAAGACCATGTTGAGGAACATTAGGATTTGGTGAACAGGAGGGATCATTGAGTCATAGAGGAGTTTGGACATCTCTCCCTCTTGTTGCATTGCATAATCCAGTCTCTGCTTGCATCCTCAAACTTCCTTACCTTATGAATATTATGGCAAAAATTATATAAAAAGTGCTTCAAACAAAAAAGGATTTAAGTTATGGTGACTCTTATTGGAGTCTCTTTTTTCCCCACCTCAGAATGAATAACACAGTTTAACGAATATAACACAAGCGCTGACTGGGTCTGTTCGAGACATCGACAGACCAGCGAGCAGGTTTAACAGCACAGAAGAGGCACCAGCAGCACGCCCGTCCTCGCCATAAGCACACAGTGCCTGCATAACGGTCCGTTCCGTCAGTGTTATGTACAGTGTGGTAGCGTAGCGTCGGTCTATAGTAGCTGTTTGTGCTGAAGGCTTTCCTCTCTAGCAGCTGCAAGCTAACTTCTTTTACAAAAGCTAGGGCCAGTGCATTTAGTGACACATTTTAACTGGACTACAATGTGTACCATATTTTCTAGACAAGTTGCAAGTTTGTGTAGAAATCGACTCATTGTTGTAAGTTGTTGGTAAAAATCTTGCTGTGAGATTTCCTCACAGAAAACAGGTTCCAATACTCCTATGTGATAGTCTGAACTGGATCATTGAAAGTTTCTTCCAGGGGTAACATGGGTTTAAAGTGCTATAACAGTTTTATAGGTAGATCAGAAAAGTCTGAGTTTTCAGAACTACAATATATAGTATTAAAAGTCAAAATGTCCTTTCCCCTGGGTGCCATACATATGCTGTAAGCTCATTTCTGTTATGTTAGTGTCGCACTAAGAGTGTCACCTCTTTTCATGAATAATAATAATATATATATATATAATAAAAAAAAAACACTTATACAAATGTCTGATGCGAAATACTGGGTGGCCCAAAAGTCTAGATCCACAGACAAAACATTTATTTATAAAATGTATAAATTTGACATATGCTCAAATTGATGACCTCTGAATTTACAGTACCTGTGTATACTTGGGGTTTGAGAATTTCTTAACATATTAGAACTGATGGTGTTACAAATAGAGATGATTTCTTCCTTTACTGCAGTGACCGTTCTCGGCTGATCACTAACAGACGACTGACGTCACCCTTACCCCAGTGAAAATATTTGAGTCTATATTGGGTGTGAAATAAGAACAAAAAATATCAAACGTCACATAATGATCCAGACTTTTGGGTCACCCCTGTATATAATATATGAGTCACTGTGTTAGCATCTTTAGGTCTAGAAAATATGGTATACGCTTAACGCCGCCCTGATATCATCCTTTCTAATGTCTATGTGCCGGCATACATGTGAGTGATGCCCTACATATCAAACATTTTCTCTACTACTGCTCATAAAAGGTGCGTTTTTGTGAATAAGATGAAACCAGTCAGAAAGATTTTGGTGGAGAATGGGCATGAACCGACAGAGGGCATAGGTCAAAGTTTAGGAATCAGTGTTCAAGCATGTGCCCCCTGAGGCTTGGGCATCCTGGCTTTGGCATGTAGGCTTCTGCTTCTGCCACTGGCAGATGGCGTTGGCGTACCCCACAATGACCTTGTCCATCCAGGTGAGAGGCTGCGGAAAGAGAACGGCACCTTCGAAGAAGCCCAGGTGGCCGCCATGCAGCGTGAGGGCGAAGATCACATTCTCTTTCTTTTCTGGAGAGGGAGAGAGAGAGAGAGGAAAAGGGGAGGGGGTTACTTCACATTTCATCAGACTACATGAACCTACAACTTTAAGCGACTGGATTGTACTGGCGAGTCTATGTCTGCGGAGAGTTTACTTTCGTTTGAACCGGTTGTCAGATCATCTTACCAATTTAGTTAGTTGTATTTCAACTTTCCCGAAATATAAAGAATCGAGTACGCGGTTTAAAACCAAAGCAGTTACTTAAGGGTATATTTAAGGGCAGGGGTAGCTTAGTAGGAAGATCACAAGGTCAAAACTGTTCGAACCTCAAGTCCAAGTCAATTAATCAAATGTATAAAAATATAAAGAAGATGAAAGTCATTCCGGATGACGGATAAATAAACAAATAGTGTAAATTAATATTTATGAGTTTCATATTCGACTGCTCCTCTGTGCTAACAAATAAAATAAAATATAGATTTCTTTATCTTATCCTGTCATTTGTATCCGTTTAGAACACAATATCTGTTAATTCAGAATTATTTACTTCTACAGATGATATGGCTGTTATCACAAAACTATATCCAATTAGCCCAGTGTTGATGTTATTTTTAACCTCTGTCAGGCTTGACCTTGGGTGTCTTTAAAGCTTTTAATGCACAACCTCTTCCACTGACTCTCTCTGCTTTTACTTTCCCCAGGTCTCTGGTGTCCTCAGATTAGTTCTATGATGTATTTTGAGGCAAGACTAAAAGCATGTTTAAGTGTGTGTGTGTGTGTTTTTCTACTAGTGAAATGTTATTAAACCTGCAGACAAAGTTTTTTTTTTTTTAGTTTATTAGGGAAAAAAAAAATCGTCATCGCTGTAATTAGGCACCTAACATACTGTATATAATTCATACACATTAACATTCTTTAATAAAATCACTTATGTTCTGATCAGGAATAAACCTGATCATAAACCTAGATCACACTGGTCTTCTTTAACATGTGTTTGGAATTATTTTACCTAATTGTTTAATCTTCTTCTGTTCTTCTCAGAACTGACTGTTATTTATTTATTTATTTTATTTTATTATTTTTTTATACCTCAGCACCATTAAAAAGAACCGCACTTATTGAGGTTTAATCAACCGTTAAACGGGATAAAATGTTCTCTGGCTGGCGTGGAAGTTTGAACTTCCTATTTTACAACACCCTCAATTAAGCAATCTCCTAAAGACAAAAATAAACTGAACACACCTCAAGTGTAATACAACTCTCAACCTTACGCCCTATACAGGATTAATGAACACCGCTTTTTCAAAATACATTACATGATACATTTAGTGTTTTTACCATGGTGATGATGAGTGTGTCTAGCAAATGTAGTCATAACCTTTGATTTAGATCATTTTCAACTTAGTGTTCCATGAGTTCGCAAGCCCTGTGGATAGGAGCAGAGTCATTCTGGAAATATTCACGAATCCCATAGAGCAGGGGTCTCAAACTCAGTTCCTGGAGGGCCGCAGCCCCACGGAGTTTTGTTCCAACCCTGCCCCAACATACATACCATGTAGTTTTCAAATAAGCCTTAATGACTTGTTTAGTTGGATCAGGTGTTTTTAATTATGGTTGGAACAAAACTCTGTGGGGCTGCTGCCCTCCAGGAACTGAGTTTGAGACCCCTGCCATAGAGCAATGGTGCCCAATTGTTTTAGGTTAGACACCCCCTTCTACATCCTGATCTAGTTCATGCACCCCTGCCAACAGCCATACAAAAAAACTTTCAGCTGCATTAAGGGGTTAGACTTGTTGCCTTTTTATCATTTGCAAACGAATGGGGAATACCTAGAAGAGCCTATTATGGCCTATTAACAGCCTATTGATGTTTAAGGGCATCAATAAAGATTTTAAAAATTAAAATCAACATTCAAATGCATTTTGACAACAAATTCACATCAGCTACAATATTAAGTGTTAAATAAGTCAGGGTGAGAAAGAGGCACAGTTTATCATAAAAAGGAATTATGGGTGAATATTACAGTAACAACATTCGTTGTTAAAGTTTGAATCATAAAGAAAAATAAACTAGAATCTAAAAACACTCAAAGTCTAACAAACTCGATTAAAGGAGGACATCCAGACAGCACACATGCACACAACATTAAAAGCACTGCAGTGGTGACTTAAAAATTGCAACAGTCGCACAATTAGACGCCACAATAATATTAATGGAGAGACTAATGCGAGGGATGCACATCCAGCTCTGCACAAAGTAATTTTATGTATTATAATGATAATAATAATAATTGCAAAATAAAAAATTATAATGATTTGCCTTGTGCACCCCCTAGAGGAAGCACCAACATGTTGGGAAACCTGACTCAAGTAAAAAAAAAAAAAAAAAAAAAAATCTTGATTTTATTTGTCTTGTTACACTAAAATCCAAGTTTTCTAGCATGTTAACAACAAAAGTGTATATTTAGTGAAATGACAAAAATTAAGTGTGTTGAGAAGCGCAGTAGTACCTGAGAGTGTGCGCGGGATGGCGAGAAGAGACTGGTGTACGAGAGGGTCATCAGCAGAGTTCACCAGCAAGAGCGGAACATTCACCTACAACAAACAAAGCAACTGATTAAAAAAAACTAAATCAAACAAAAATACAAGGAAGTTGTGAAATTATTTAATTAAAAAAAGGCTGCAATTTATTACAGGTAATATTTGCATAGTCAGCATTTATGTAGAGTTTGTCATTAAGTTTTTAAAAATATTTAAAAAAATATTTTAGTTGATCAATTAAATTAATGTTGCCAAACATCTTAAACGGAATCATTTGTCCAATTATTTGTTGTTAGCCTTGATATGTTTAAATACAAAACGGTACAGGTAGTTCCGAACTTACAAACAAGTTCTGGTCCATGAGCATGTTCATAACTTTTGTTTTGTTCTCAAGTTTGACAAAGTAAAGTAAAGCCTTTATTTTGTCACATATACATTACAGCACAGTGAAATTCCTTCTTCTTAACTGGGGTCAGAGCGCAGGGTCAGCCATGGTACAGCGCCCCTGAAGCAGGTAGGGTTAAGGGCCTTGCTCAAGGGCCCAACAATGACAACCTGGCTGAGCTGGGAATCGAACCGCCGATCTTCTGATCAGAAACTCCGTACCTTAGCCCTCTGAGCCACCACTACCCTAAGTGCATCTTATACACCTTTGCCACGAATATACAATGTAAAGCATACCAATCCACTTGGTTAAATCTATGTCCCGTTCACCACACAGTCATCATGTGGCCAAAAACTGTAACCGCGCCTATGGAAATTAATTTCAAATATGAAAAATATAACAATGTTGTCTCTGCGCCTTTTAATCGCAAAGGGAATCAGAGTGGTTTTCTAATTTCAATCCTAATTACAATGCATGTCAAAATAACTAAAATGTCAAAGGAAGTCAGAAGGATTGGACTATATAATCATGTACATTGTACTCACATTGTGAATGTAGTGCACACAGCTCTCCTTCTCATAGTACTCTTTTAAGGAATCGTGTCCATGGAACTTTCTAGAAAATAAACAATTAATGAAAAAAAGTAGATTATTGGTTTTTAAATATTATTCTACAATGGTTTAGAAATCAGTTCATACATAGGCATTCAACTTATATTTTGTCTTATTTCACAATACTTGTGCCATTTCTACTAAATGTGACAAAAATGCCTTCTTATATAGAATAATAATGGTAAACTTCACAATTAAATGCAACAAACACATCACAAAGCAACTGCAAATGTCTGGTAGGTATTTAAAGACCAGTAAGACCCATTTGAATCCAGCTTTACTAATATTCCTTCATTATCACTAATAATAATATAATAATGATAATAATAATCATCAGATTTCATATTGTGTAAGATGAGGGGGGGGGGGGGTTTCAGTGTCTTAACAATGGAGATTTCACAACACCTGCACAACTGTCAGTCACTCCTTATTCACATGCTTCTTGACTCATCTGCCATTGAAGCACTCACCCATATCGGCATGTGCACAAGTTAAAATGCGGAGATTCTTTCCGAATTACATAAAAGGTTTGCAGATCTGATGTTAGGATTTTAAAGGAACAATTCTATTAGAAATTGTGTGATATAATTGTACACTTCACACAAACACTAAAAGACTTTTTACTCCGTTTTAGATTTTGTTTTACAATTTGTTCATTATTTATATACTTATTTGTTTATTGTCTCTCTTTAAGAACTTTGTATGCCTTGCTATAGCTCTGTATAACTATCATTTTGGTTTTAATATATAAACACAATATCATGCCATTTTCCTCATTTGCATTGACTTCAAACTTTACAGTTTGAGCCGTTTTGGACTTATGGTTTTAATTAAAAAAATAAAATAAAATAAAAAAATAATAATAATAATAATATGGGTATCAATAAACTATATTCCTGTTGAATTAAGACTCTGTAATGTTATAATATTAATGCCTTATTAATATTTCAATAAATAAAGATTAAGTAAATAAAGATTTGAAGATAAACTGCTGTAAAAAGAATGTAAGATTGCGCTCAACATATACAGTACAAGCGAATACTATTTACTGGTTTGTAGCGCACATTTTGTGTTACCACATCTGACCTCAATCTTCCAAATGTATTAATAGATCTTAGCTGTTGTGTGGATCAAATAATCCTGGATCACGTAATATCAATTTCTCTACATTCAATCATCTCTAAAACATCTCTTAAAATTTTTTTTTTTTTTTTAATTACTACAATGTGTGTGCATTGTTGTTACAAATAGTCAACATAAGGCACTGAAATGTACAAAGCAGCACAGGAACCTCATGATGATGTCATCGATCTGCATAAGAGAGGTGGCAGTGTAAAGGCGTCTCAGATCTGCATCGATCACCTTAGGAGAGCCTCCTCTGAACAGACTGCTCCTGTGGGAGGAAATAAAAAGATGAAAAACAGCTCAGTGACTCCAAATACCAGAGAGACCTGCCCTTCACAACGAAACAGAAGACAACGGTGATCAGCTCTACCTGTGTGACAGAATGATCTTTTTCATGTTGTCAGCCATGAGGAAGTTATAGAAGCGCCGGCACTGGTCCCACTGCAGAAAGGTCTCCTGAGCCCTAAACACACACAAACACAAACACGGTTAATCAGCCATGTGCACACGGATGATGTGTTCATTTAGAAACAATGTAATTCAGGCTTTCACAGAGTCAGATTAGAAAGACTGGAGGTGCTGTAATCCTTTCACACAAACACAGTCCAGCTGAGCTCATGGTAAGGAAAGCAGTTCACCATTCCAAAAGGTGTTTATAGAGTCACAGCACTTATATACATGTTTACATATGAAGGAAATTATAATGCAGTCCCTTAGTTGTAGGAGGCAAGACGTGCTACATGTGTGAGAATAAGAAAGCATGCCCATAACACTCACGCATCTAACAATAACCAAGCAACAGCTGCTTAGCCACAATACATTTTAGCTGAAAGGCTGATGAAGTAAACACAGCTGGTAAACATGTATTAAAATAACTACAGCTACAGTGTGATGAACCCCTCGTTGTGCCCCAATTCCCTTGGGAGAGTGTACCCCCTGGGCCTCCTGTGCCCTTGAACAGGATATGCTTTCTAGATAATGAGTGAGAACTACAGCAACTTAACTAACCAACTGACTGTTAACCAACCAATACACTGTGCATCCAGATATCGAGTGAATGAAAATATGCATGTTAATAAAGACGTCTGTTTAAATATTTAGAGCTGCATCAATACCATCCTGTGACTGGGACGCCATGCCTCCTCCTTCAGGACTGAGACACAGAGGCTCCTTCACCTTGTGCAGCCACAAATTATATTTCAGTGGTCCTGATAAGCACCTACTCGTCCACTGGTACTAAAAAACATACAGTATATGGCATGCTTCTTCTACTAGGCTTAACAAGCACCATGGCTGCAACACCTACACTGGGATGGAGACAGACTGGGCAAGCCTCTTGACAGACATGAAAGGACCATCAGCACAGAGGCCATGATAACGACAAACACGGAACTTCGTTTATTAGCTTTCATAGGCACCACTGTAGACAGGCAGACATACCCCTTGTATTGTGTATTATTCTTCACTGGGCCTGCATCCTGAAACCCGAATTCAAAACTGCCAAAATAAGATTCATTTAAAAATAATAAATAGAATGGATAACCGTATCATATTTTACTACTATAGAGACTCCGACATCCAGTAAGACACAAACACAAAGTTGTCAATCACCGTGCACTGGTGCAAATTAATGACTCTTCTCGTTCTACTGTGGAACCACTCTGGCTTTCGAATGATTTCACAGAAAGAAACTCTAGCTTGCCTGAATGCACTGTAACCCTGGCACACGCTCACGCAGCACAACACGCGCTCCTGATTGGCATGGTTCTCCCCCAGAAATTTGCAAACAATGTTGCCACCGAGACTGAAGCCCACGACGATGAGTTGGCTCTGGGGGTAGGTCTTCTTTATGTATCCCACCATGGCTGCAAACTCCCAGGTGCAGCCTACAGAGTGTGGAAAAGAGATGTGTACATGAGAAACACCCGAAGGCCTTCAGAAATCTAGATAGTACATATAAAAACATTTGTATGGATATGAAACCAAAAAACTTGATCATTTGCTTTGGAGCAAAAGATCTAAAGTCAGGTTAAAGTTCTAGGGGAATGGAGAAGGTTTTACAGAAAACGTACCGTATGTGAACATGCGAGGGGACGTGAGCTCGATGTTAGGCAAGGCCCCGAGGTGGTTGAGCACGGCACAACGGTAGCCTTGCTTCTGCGAGTAATCCACAAAAGTACGGATGTAGTGTTTCTCACTGTGGTTCCCGATGCCTGGGCAGATAACCATGGTGACATCCGCTGTAGAGAGAGAGAGAGAGAGAGAGAGAGACGTCAAAAAGACGTGACCGCGAGCAATTTGCAAGTTGGTCAGGACAAGCTTGATTAGCTCAGCAATACTTAGAGAGAATGCAAATGTGACACCTTTTTCATGCTTCACCCGCTGTAATACTGCAGAGACTCTTCTCCTGCTCTAGTACAATGCCCTAACTAAACAGTGGCTTTGCAATATGGTGCCTCATTCTGTGAGGTGTGGATCCGTTTCAAAGTTGGTTTTATTGAAGGTTTTGAGGAGGTTATGAATATGGTATTAATACCATGACTAAAAACTTGATATCTTTAAAAACAACATTCAAAAATATCTTTGCCTTATCTCAACCACCATCATGAAGGACGTTCACCCAGAAGGCGTTTTGTCTTTTTGTTGTCATTGTTCCTTCCATAATCACACTTGCAATAGTAATAAATATGGATAGCTAGTTATTAATTTCAGCTAATGAGTCATTTTATTTTGAATCCCTATAGCCTTACTACATTCCTTCACAAGCATATTGGAAATGTTTTGGACCATTTTACACCAATATATTTTGCATTTTGCACTGAAAAGGTCACAGTTTTAAAACTGGTCGGACTTGTCCTCCAAGTAGGAGGAACACGGCAAGATCCAATCCGCATCATACCACAAAACCACATGCACCGTGTGGACTAAAATAGTAACAACAAGTTTCACATCCTGCACTCAATGACTTATCAACAAAAACGAACATGGGGCAGGTGGATGAAGTGCCTCATAACTCTGTCCTTTTATTCTTTTTACTAAGAAATCAGAGGCAGGAAACTGCTTACGCAATTGCTTGTTGAACACCGGCTAATTTGGTACTCATGTCGGAGCTTTTGCATCTAGCATAACCATCTACTTAGTCAGTTGCCTAATGCATTGCTTCCATGCTAATTTTTTTTTCTTTTTACATTAGTCCTTAATCTGTTTTCAGTAGACGACACATAATGAACCTGTGGACGAATTAGCATGTCATGCATTTTCATGCAGCCTGAATAGAAAGCATACTCCCATGGGACACTGACCTCCGCTCTGATGATCCGCCAGAGGTTCGAAGAGATCAAAGGTTGCTGTGGCGCCATCCTGCATGGGCAGATACTTGCGCAGACCGGTTGGGTGTGGTGAACTCACCCGGCCCAGTTTTCCGTACAGAGCTGTCTGTAAATGGCCACTTTTTCCCCACAGCAGCGGAGGGATGTACCTATAGGACAGAGTCGAATTACACGAGTAAACAACAGCGTCGCTTCACTTAACCTAAACAAAAGCACATTCTGATGGTGTGTTGATATGGGGAACCATTCAGGATTTGATCAATCATCAATACGCCTTTGTACTATGACTCACAGATGATCTGTGACTACTATCATCTAGGATGCACTATAAATCAATGATGAATCAATGTGTGACTTGTTCCTAAGAGGACAATAAAAAAAATGGGTGGGTATTTCCTCAAACACCAGCATGGCAGTGATGATATCTGTAGCATTGCATTCCTTCATTCATACAAGTAGAAATGGAGGTACTCTTCCTTTTGTAATCAAACAAATAAATAATTATGGGATAATTCTACAGGCTACAGTAGGGAGAAGTGTGAAATGTAAAACAGTGATCTGATAAAGATGTATAGGCAGTAATACATTTATATTAATACTATATACCTAATACATTATCGTTTCAAATGTAACATTTTACACAAGGACTTTTATGGCAACTGCAGCTGGACTGTATTAATCATTAACATTTCCGTGTTTAGTGGCCTGCTGTCAGCTCTACTTCCTTATTAGATTTTATTGCATCGCATGCAGAGCCCTTACAAAAACGAGATACCAGTGACAGCAAGGCCTTCGTAACTTTAACTAGATTGCATGAAAATAGAATGAACACAAAGCACAGCTCTAGAAAGGTGTAACACACTAGGGTCATGTCAAGATTATGGAGAAAAAAAGTGAGATGGTATTATGCGCTGGGGGTGTGGAGGGGGAAAAATGCTGTATTGTGGCGAAATGCTTACAGGCATTGCTATGGGGACATTTAAAAAAAAAAAAAAAACACAGTTGTGCAACGGTCATATCCACATGCAAACGCTGTGAAACAAGCTGCCTTCAATCTTCGGGGCAGACAAGTAAACACAGAGGTTTGCGCAGAAGATTGTTTCACCAGACAGGCTCTTCTTGTTTAGTTTGCATGCCAGTGTTGAGCTAAGAGACACTTACTTAATCAATCCATCATGCATCTCTTAACTTTAAACAGTTCTGATTCAACACTGAGCTTCATATCAGTATAACTATGTACAATACTACGGTGATGTCATAATAGCACAATCTGACTTATATAAGGTGAACAGCCATGTTCCGTTTAGAATACTTAATTGACGATCACAACATCCAATCACTGTGAATGGAAAATGGAACAAAAAGAATAAGTACACAGGGGAAAAAAATAAAATAAAATCAAGGACACTTAAGGAATTGGATCAGCTGTTTGTGACATGCTGTTGCTGTTAAGAGTTAACATCTGCAAATACAAAAGCCAAGTACGCAAACGAGACTCTTTTTTTCGTCTAAAGCTCTTGACAAGACAGCACCCATTCAATTACATAATCCTTAATTAACACCTGTTTCATAACACTGCTTTATTTATTACATATTATGAAACTGGTGAAATGGTAGAAACACTCTTCTGAGGCACAATGCTATATATATACATAAACTATAGGAATTGATATTACTGTTCCCATAAGGCTTGTCTCATGATTATCAGTAAGCAACAACGAAATGCAATCATGGGGCTTGGTGAACGGAAACTCTAGCAGGGGCTAATTAGAAGGAGAAAAAAAAAAAAAGAAAAGGTGATGACAGTTAAGAAAAGTACTGATCAGATGAGTAAATTTAGCTGCAGTTTATCCTGACAGCAACAAACAAGATGAAGCAGCTCATGAATACTGCCGAACTCCGAGACAATTAGGGCTATATAAAACACTCGGTTGCTTTGTGTTTATGTTTCCCCAAGCGCTTTGTTTCTCTCCTCTGCTATTATCACTAAACTGCAGTAATAAATAAACGATAAGCACACAGGAGGCAGATGAACAGCAGTGCCATGCTGGCTCGACCGGCCAATTAGTGTTCAAAGGTCCAGACACATACAAGTTTGTGCTCTTTGCTTTCTCATCCAGGGCTTCTGCATCATACAGAACGACGTCTGGACGGGTCTCTGAAACGACTCGGTCACATGAGCCACATGGCAGGAGAGACGAGGCATGCTGGCTGCTGAAATCGATTGATCTTTCAACTCGGGGAGTCGTGATTCATGTGCCAGGAAACAAACGATTACATAACTAGTGGCGATTTAAGGTTATGAAAGAGTCAGCCACATGCTCTTTATGCTAATGAACTAAGTGGGTGCAAGGTAGAAAACACACAGGCAATAGCAACGCAAGCCAGTGTTAACAAAAATGTAAATCGATCATAACAGCAGGGTTAGAACTTTGGACAGAGCTGCCTCGCCTATGTGAATATTTCCACTTGTACAAAAACAAACATTAGGTTATTGATGATGTGTGTTTGGAATGACAAAGCACTTACAGCAACACTACCACACCTACATTTCACCCAGTTTCCAAACATCACAAAACTCTCAGGGAGAAAGCCTCATTTATCAAGTGTATACAAATAATCTTCTTTGTAGTACTCGTTATATGAAAATCATAAAAACATTTGTATCATTCCAGAGCTCTTTCATTTAATGAAAAAGGTATGTCGATAATGTGAAGAATCATTCAGCTTTAAATTTTAGCATTACTGACCTTTTATACACATTTCAGTAGTCTGGTTTAAAATACTTTAATAAATCCATGCAAGAGACCTAGCCTTTCGATAAGAACAGAAATACTCCTCCGTGCCGAGCCATCCTATCGACATTTAGTTAGCATGTGAGTTTTTCACTAAAGTACAGTAGATGTAAATGTTTTTATGTAAATGAGTAGTGCCGTAACTAGACCTGTTGAATCACAGGTGATTAGGATTTATGAACACATGGGCCGGAGTATGAAAAAATCAACATTACTGAAATTTAAATTTATTATTTTTCTCTACAGCAAGATTTGCACTATTAAATTACTGACATAAGCACCTCATTGAAAAATTCTAAAGATATTATCTTCTAAAGAGATAATATCTCGAAAGCTTTCTTGTTGCAACTAGGGTTAAAGTTAAAATTAGACTCCTTCGAAAATGATAAATAAAACTGAAAATGTTATCATATCAACAAACACAGATTAAAAATAAAAAGTGTTTGCTATTCAAACTGCATAAGTATTAGAACAAGCGGTCACATTACTACAGCAAATTTATCAACTCCTTATGACCCATCAAACACAAGTATTATATAACAAGCTTAGAAAGTAGAGATATGAGAAAATAATATTCAATCAGTTATGCATCACGATTCTTTTATGTAGCGATTCATGTATCGGCTGATTGACTCCAAAATCAAATTTTTTTTTTTTTAATAAATTATTTTTTATTTAGATTTGTTTGCATTTGCAGTGTTAAAAATGTTGCCATTCCTCTGTAATCCTGCAGGTGGCATGCTCTAAACTATTTCACAATGCAATCCATTGGCAAAGTTTGTTTAGAACTGTAACAAAATCGGGAAAAAAAAAGTTTTAATATTGAAGCCAAATATTTATAAAATTGTGATATTTACTATAGTCGATTCAGCATCTAAATATCGTGACAATATCGTATTGGGCGGTCACCATTTATTCCCATCCCTATTAGAAAGTGCAGTCGGCAGACTTTTTAAGAACCTAAACCTGAGCAACTAAAGCAAGCCCAGATCATAACACTGCCCCTACAGGCTTGTACAATAGTAAAAAAAAGTTTTATTTGATGCAGAAATATTTAGTTTTTTTTTGTACATGCCCAAGACGTTTGCACAGTATTGTAGGATTTTTATTTTTGTTTGTTTCCATTTGAAAACTGGTCTGTCATGTAATCTATTTTTTACAGGCATGCGAATATTCTTATTTTTTTATGTTCATTTATTTTTGGAAGTATTGAATGGTTTTTGTACACAATAATGCAGATGTGATAAACTTATACAACTAAATTTGTACTAAAAATATTTTATTACACAGTACTATGCTCATACATACAGGCACTAATCTTTACTGAGCAAATGTCTTGCGCCACCCCTTATTTTTTTATAGAGCCAAACTTTCTTCTAAACCTGTATGTATGTGTATGTGTAATATACTGTATATTTTTTACATAAAAGACACGCGCACTTGTACACAGAGCATGCACATGTACACACACAAACAGGCCATGTATGGGGACAGCCTGTATAGTATCTTACTCTGAGTAACACAGTTGTGATGAATTATGTAGGATGCATTTAAGGATGAAAGCATCCACCCACAACACTCACTCTTTGGTCAGGAGAGGGCAGGATTTAAGCAGGAAACGATTGAGCGCCGTGTCCTGGTACGTGACGTCCGGGGGCGCAGTGGGGCTTTTCAGATTCAGGCATCGGACAATTATGTACAGTATGGTGGCGACGGCCGCCAGCTTCATCCCGTCGAACATGGCCGGCATCTCCGGTGCCACCGTGTACACCTCTGACTCATGCGTGCTCATGGCTGGCCTGACAAGAGAAAGATGGGGAAATAAATGGGGAAATAAATAAGACAAACACCACAGTATACAAAAGGAACTTAGTGTGCAAACAGGAATTATTGTGTTATCTATGCAAATGTATAACTTACCCTGTTGTTTGTGCGGATTTCTAGATTGTAATCTCTTATGTTTGGATAAAGAACACCGACTGGTCACAGTGATCAGGTCCAACCTGTGAAGAAAAATAAATATAATAATAAATAATTACAGTATTCAACATCAGAATTTATTTTTAAATAAATATTTGTTCATTTAGTTTATTCAGGCAGAAATCCAGCAGTCTATCCTCAAATGCTGCAAAACCAAGTCTTGGACTATTGGTCACAGCCACGATCACATGCTACGGTTACATGCTGTACAGCTTCCAGGCTAACCTAGCCTGACCTAGATCAAGAGCAGGTTACCTTGAACAATCCCATAAATGTCCACACATTCAGGAACTTTTGAATTGGACAACACAAAATCATTTGAACACCGAGCAGCAATAATGAGACATGGCCTTATTATTTTGATGCCATCCACACTACTGAAAGCTCTTGATGATAATAATAATAATAATAATAATAATAATATCATCAACAATAATTTCACATTATTCACTTATACTAACCTAAATCAAACTGATAAGAGACATTCCAAAACAAATCAAATGATATGAAATCTTCAAAGAGGTGAAAGTGTTAATAGGCAGGTCTATCATAGAAATATAATTTAGTTCTAATTTCCATGTTAGTCATAAGCATTTAGATTAAAAGAATAAATAAATAAATGTATTAATAAAAAAATACTTCTGGCCTTAATATTTACTGCGGTTTTTAAAGCATTTTGTCTCATAGATAGAGATAAATAGGTAAGGCAGACAGAGACTTCATTGATCCCAAAGGAAATCCAGATAGCCAGCAGCAATGGAGACAGTAACAAAGACTGTTTTGTAGATGCGATTGCACACTGTATATTTTACATTTAGTCAGTAGACACAGGGTAAATGTGAGAGCTGACCAACAGTTACTAGTTACACACACATATACATACACACACACACACACACATATATATATATATATATATATATATATATATATATATATATATATATATATATATATATGATTTTTGAATCCATTCAATATTCTCACGTTTCATTCAATATATTCAGAGTTTTCATCAAGTTCTCTCATGAATATTTTCCTAAATGGCATGCCATATACACATACATACATATACATACATACACACATATAATATATACATATATATGGTATATATAAAAACCATAAAGTCACAAGAAAATCTTTTTTTTTTAAAAAGGGCACAGATGAATAATAATAAAAGGAAATACGGTGCAACCTTGATGATTGAGTTTAAAAATAAATTGATAGTCAGATAATGACATGAAGGCAGATAGACAAATAGACAGATATGAAGTTACAAAAATATAAAGACAGAAAAACCAAGAGATCGTGAACCAAGGTCACGACTGCAGATGACTCTTATATTACTGCATTACTTAAGCATTAAATAGTATATAAATGTATATAACACTACAACAAATACAAAGTGAGGGTCAAAATGCAAACATAAACACAGACAGATGGCCAGACAGAATGATAGACAGACAGACATGAATAAAAGACAGGTAGATGGACAGATGAATATAAAATATTCTTAGTTAGACAAATATAAAGACAGATGGATAAATATAAAAACCGACATAAATGTAATAATAAAGAGAGATAGTCACGAGCTAAACATAGACAGCTGGACCTGAATAGACCTAGTGACACATATAAAGAGAGATAAATAAAGGCAGTTCAACGGACATGAAGTTACATGTACATAAATATAAAAACAGAAAAACCCAAAGATATGTTTTCATTTCAGTTCAGGAGGTCGTGACTGCGGATAGCGTTAAGACTTTCATTACTACATTATTATACACACAATAACACACACTGCAGTGAAGGTGGAACAATGTAAATCCATTTCCTGTTTATTGACACGTTATTCATTAATTACACTGAGAGGACAACAATTTCCCAGTTTGTTTGTTTGTTTTTTTCCCCCTGATGAGGCCGAAACGCGTTGCTATCTCCCAGCAGCATCACACAGCTTTGACTGCACCTTTCTCAGCATTTCAACTAATAAAACTGAATGCCGCTATTTTCTAAGCCGTGTGACAGAGAAAGTGAACAGAGGAGTGCCGCACTTAACGTTAGCCTACCGGATGGGAGAGGCCAGGGCAGGAGCTAGCCCGCGTTAGCTGCGCTAGCTAGAGGACAGAACTAAAGCATCAGATCTAACAGAAGATTATTCACTGTTACTCAACATGGCCTACCTTTGTCCGCTCACAAACAGAGCTTTCTCCCGATCAGGTTAGCTGTCTCTGCACCTATCCATACGGACAACCTGGTCTAGGTTTGTGCCCGCATTCATCCGCTGTCCCTTTATAGTAGATTCTCGTTCTCTTTCTCACCCCTCCTTCTCTCTCTCATCCCAATTACAGTTAAAGACAGCGCTATTCATGGTTATTTTTCCTACCCGTATTACGACCAACCCCGCCTACTGCGTCTCGACTCTGTGATTGGCTATTACTCGCAGCAATAACAAGCTCTAGCCAATCCTAGTGTCAATAAGCGTACATTGTGTGGGGGGGAAACAACGACCCCCCCTCCCCTTAATAATGGTTATACTTCCTAGTAAAATAACGTTGATTTGCATATGCGATTCCTATTGGTTTATGCCGTCATGTGGCTTCACTGAAGCAACTCCTTCATCTGTTTCCCCTATGCAGTGGCCAAATGTTCTTTTTGCTTAAAAACAACTACATTAAGAATAACTAGTTAAGTTTAAGTGTAAAGTTGGCGTGTCTGTACCTTGAATTAGTTTGCGAAAAAATATTTCGGGGAGACGTCAGCTAGAACACATCAAGATGATTTTTGGACTTTTTGTCTGTCTGTCTGTCTGTTTGTTCATTCGTTCGCACATCACATAAAAAACAACTAAACGGATTTTAATGTGGTTTCACAGGTGTATTTGGCCGAGCTTGACGTAACATAGACTTGTTTTATCACAATCAGCTCATGGGAAGAGAAGTGAAATTTTAATAGAAAACGCCCTTTTATCATAAAAAAAACTGCTTTAGAAAATCATTAGTTCTTCTCAAAATGTAACAGATGGTGCTGTAACAAGCCTTCTTTCTTTTTTTAATACCGTCTTTTATTATTAAATAAGTAACAGGCCCCCTGTGATTTATCTGTCAATATCTCAATATCATTTAAAATAAAATTAACTAAATTCCAATAATCTTTGGAGAATTTGCAACATCCTGTAGAACATATGATTTTTGTAACCATATCATGGATAAGTTGTGAAAAAAAAAGAAAAGAAAAAAAAAACAGTTAGAGCTATTAAATGGTTTTGCACATTAAAGTACACAACACTAAGATGTTTCAATGTAAAATGTTTGGATTTTAATAATATTTTCTTACATTTTTTAAATGTTTATTTTATCTGAATGATTTGTTATCAATTATGCTGTATCTGTGTTTTAGATGCATACTACCTTCAATTTACATGCATATTCATAAAGCTATCAGGATAAATCTGATTACTTCTGAGAACGCACCAGTCTTTTATACGTACTTGCCTGCAGAATAATGTAAAGAAGTTCATGACCTCACACAGAACCACATACAGTATAAGGGACTCCTCCCAAAGCCAGATTCATGTCTCTTGAGATTTTGCACATGAACTGCGCAGCTTTCTTAGTCACAGCTTTTAGTCGCCTAAGGGTTCTGCTCATCTCAGATCGACAGGCACAGAATGCAGATACACCCTCAGCTGTCCAATTAACATCTGTCAAGACTTGTTTTTACCTTTGTGTTCATGTGTTTCTTGGAGTTACAGTACATAAGCTGTATCATCAGGGCAGGCACAGACTAAACTGGCAGGTAACCCATGGGCCCAGGTGAAACAGAAAAAAACAGAAAAATGTATTTAAAAAAAAAAGAAGAAAAAAAAAAAAAGAAAAACTAAGCCACTGTGCCATCTGTTACTGTACAAATAAACTATAAAATAAAATGCAAGCTACTCTAAACAACTACAGTACTGCAAACACACACAAATTGGTTGCCTGATTTGTCTTTTTCTTTCACATTTGAAAATGATTAAGATAAAGATGGTATTGATCCAATTCCCAACATGCAATGTTATGTTAATGGTAATATTTTAACTAGGAGTCTAGGATAAAATAATCATAATATTCTAATCTGATTCACAACTATTTATTTGAAGTTATTTAGTCACATTGTAGTTTTATGTACATTAGTGGATGTTTTTACAGTATAACAGTACTGTAATTAATAACTAGTGCCATCTAGTGTAGAGAACATAGAGCAACCATAATGGTGATTTATTTTGATTTGATTTTAAATATGAGTAAAAATATCTTTACTGCCCTTGCATCCCATTTTGGGAGATGTGGTGTAAGGGTAATGCAATTTTATTACTTACAATCTATATGTACCAGGATCCCTTCATTGTTAAAAAGAAATATAATTTTCTGGTAAAAACATTTTAAATCATATGTATATGCAATGGTTTTATATATTATTAACTTATTCAATTATTATTAACTCTTTCATAAGCTTCCTTCAATTGATGCTACAACCTATGCTAATTATGAATGTTTTTCTCACATAGTAAATTTCATGTTGGCAGCTGTAGCTATAGCTGCAATAAAATGAACCTATTCCTAATTAATTTTGTTTGTAATCAGACACCAGCAGTCAAAATGTCTGTTTTAAATAACAACTATCCTATAAACTGTCTATTCATACCCACTGCTCAGATTTTGTTTCACAGGAATATATTTGGAGTATTATACAGTGTATGTTTTTGTCAGGTGAATTCTGGAAAAAATAAAATAAAATAAAATACATTTTGGTCTATCACTTTGACACTGTTTCCTCAAACTGATTTGAAAAATGTTTAACACTGCTTTCTGCAAAGATCACATTAGTTAAATAAGGAAGCAGGCCAACTAACACAGCTGCGAAGTTGGTTGTAGGCTATGAAAGACAAGTGTAATAACAGCAAAGCCATTGCATTTCAACACCATTTCAACACAATGCATTTTTTATGAATCTTTTATCTCAATTTTTACTTTTTTCACCAATACACATTTAAAAAGTAGTTTTTAAAGTAGAAAATGTTAAATGTATACAATATGAAACTTTTCCTAGGTGCTACACATTTATTCTAAATTAATTATTGTCTTTTGGTGCAAAGCTGTAGCAGCAATTCTTTCTATCTGCCTCACATTCTTGGTAATAAAAATTCAATTCTACATCAAATGGCAAATACAATCATGAACATTTTGAAACAAAGTTGTAAAAGATCACCATTGTTGAGTGAATGACACTGAGGTCATTGACTTGGTGGCTCAAAGCACTGAACATCATGAGTGAGTACTGTGTGTGCACACAAGGCTAACCACAAGGCTAACCAAACACACACACGTACACCAAACATACATGTTCTTTTAGAGAAGAGAATGTTACAAACTGGGACAATACGTAATATTATGTGCAAGAAAGATAGAAGATAGATAGAGAAATTGTTTGTACTTACACATATAACATGAAATTCTTCTTACAGTGACATTTATACAACATATAGATAAAAAGTAAAGTCTTTGCTGAAATTCAATTCAAAATGTTAATTTTAAATATTGGGGTTTCTGATATTGTGTATTTATTGTATTTATTTAAATCAGTACCCTACATATGTGTCTATAATGTTCTATCCATTATTTTATTAGATAAAATTCTCATCTAGTGAATAGGCAGTTTTCTGCAAGAATGATGTGATGTGATATTTTTTAAAATTTATCAAGAACAAGGAACCTTAGGAGAAAATGACTAACTGAGTGGCTCGTGCAGTGCAAATTGCCCCGAATTTCTCCCTCCTTCCAAATGGACTGAAGAATATGTGGGAACATTTACATATCGTGTGATCATAATAGCATTCTTGTGCATTTTGAAAATCACAGTTAATGCACATGTAGCCTAAAAGCGTTGTTTTTATGAAAATATATTTACAAATGTTATTATATAATGGGTCAGGTTTGCGACGAAGTCAGCCAAGTCAAACCTTTCAACTCAAACAGAAATTCAAGTTCATTTCAAAGTCCAAATGGATATATATATATTTTTAAAAGAAAACTTATTGTTATTATATTCTAAAACTGTCCTCTTGAGAACTTGTAAAGGACACAAACTGAACCATAAAATGTTCGACTGAATTAGACAAATCTCCTCCCATGTGATCTTTGGAAGCTGTCTGCCTCGGTACATCCAGTGTGTGTAGGCGTACGTTCTGTTCCTGTTCAGACTGACCCTTGAGCTGGATTTTTCAGGTGTGTGTGATTTCCTTACATTCTATCATGATTTTGTTAAGCTTCATTTATCTATTGAGAATCAAATGATTGTATTTTTTAGGGCCTCAATTTTTACAATATTATCTGCTCATATCTGTCTTGTGAGGAACTGCAAATAAGACTATAGAATTATATTACAAAATCAGATACATTTTAATTAAAATGCCTGTCCTTTGTTGGCTGTCTTTGTTAAGAAGAGTTCAGAGATATTTGCTCATGCTTTATCATTTATGGTCATGTCAATTCCTACTATGTCTACTTGGAACTAATAAGGCTAACCATGTAAATTTACACACATTCCGATTTAAGCACATCACTAGTTTAAGGAATAGATATGTTTCGTGGTGCTTCAGCTTCTGGGTTAAGAGTAAAGTGATGAACAGGAGTTTTTCATACCAGGATAGACATGGTCTGACAAACTGAACATGAACAAGCTCAAATTTGGCTTCTTGTCCTCTAATCATTGAGGAATTACATTTAGCAAGGACATAGTCTGTACAGTAGGTCTATCCATTCTAAAGATGTTGCATCTTGTTAAAACTAATTAGTTACCACATGACAAATTGTGGTATTATATACTGTGATTTCTTATGTAGTGCTTGCAGTGGATCATCTTGCAGAAATGCTGTGGGTGTGGATAGCATTGTGCTTCATGTGGCAAGGTAAAGTACTCCCTATATATCCTATTTAGACAATCTAATACTGTTTGGCAACTAACTTGTTTTGTTGCCGAGCTTACATGAGGAAACAGCACATTATAGGAGTGATTACATGAAAATGTGGGTCTGCGTGTGTGATTTCTGATAGTTTCTGATCAGTCAGAGCTATAGCTAACAATTTCAAAATCTGTTACTGGACTGTTTTTAATCATGTTTAACTAAATGCCCTGAAGCCTTACTAAAAATGAAAAAGAAATTAATACATTTTGGAGGCACTGTGGTATAGCGGTTATCACTGTGGCCTCATACTTCCAGGATCGAGGGTTCAAATTCTGCCTTGGGTCTGTGTGCATGGAGTTTGCACGTTCTTTTTGTTACTGGTAGTGTGTGTGACCTATAATGGATTGGTACCCCGACCAGGATCCCGCCCAAGGTCTTCTGGCTCCATGCCCCACCAACCCTGTACAGGATTAGCACATTTTAGATTTACAAATGTTTATTATGCATCAAATTTAATGTTATGGGAAAATGTTAACGTAAAAAATTGTAAATGTAAATGGATGTGAAAATGTAGGCGATATTAGAGACTGTCTAGAATCACCTGCTGAAATGAACACTTGTGTAAAAGACAAAAAGTCTACAGAAGTATTTTGTAAGATGAAGAAACTTTACAGCACGTACAATATAGCAAGGAGAACTGACGCACATTTTAATTTATTAACATGTATTTTTTTGTGTGTATATGCACTTCATATATATGGAGTTTAACCACAAATGAATGTTACCCCAATTACTCTTGTACCAACCTATAAAATATCATAAAAAAAAATTTCTCATGCAGGAACAAGCAGCTTCATGATCCACAACGATGTAGAAAGCCTGTGCCTTGAGGATTCGCTTGAAAATGCTGGAGTTCAGTTAAAAAGATGCAGTTTGGACTCAGAGCTCCAGCAGTGGATCTGGACAGAGCGAATGTTCCTCATGAATGTACACACAGAAAGGTGCCTGTCCGCCCTCCACGGTAACCCAATCCAGACACATAACTGTGATGGTGAAGATGATCTGCAGTGGCAGTGCATGAACCACAGGCTCATCAGCCCGAGTCATTCTCTGGAGCTAAGTGTGCACAGAGGAAGCCTGGCTCTAAACAATAAAGGAAAAGGCAACAGGTGGAAGTCTCTAGATCAAGGAGACATCTGTCAGGAGAAGCTGAGTGAGTTCCAGATATGAAATTGTGACATTATTCATTTTAGGTGTAAATTTGCAATGTTTATAAGAGACTGGATGTAATTCAAATTAGCATAGCAACACACAGAATTTGTGACTTAGTATCTTAACATTATCACGTTGCAGCTCCAGGGTTGGGGCTTCCAATCATGCCTGTTCTGTGTGCATGGACTTTGCATGTTCTCCCCTGCTGGGTGGATTTCTCCAGTTCCCACAAAAGAGCATAACATCTGCAAAGACATTGTCCATAGTGTACAGGTTAACACTATTTAAAATGTTATTATGTAATGTTAGCAAATTAGTCAAAATGAGATCTAGTTATATTTTACAGGAAGGCAAGAGATAAATCTGCATAGCAATAAGGAAATCACCTCAAACAACAAATAAGATCGGTTCTTTTTTCATTGGCATGATTTTATTTTCAATAGTTTGATTAGAATACTACAGTATACACTGAAATGGTCAGACGCTATAGTAAACATTTTATATTGATGCTGGATGAGAGAAGAATAGCAATTTGTGATTTGTCCAAACAGGATCCAGAAGGGATAGTGAGGTGCGTCCTACCATGACAGTGGAAGAGATAGAGTATCTCAGGTGGTACTACCGCACTGAAGACAGTGAGTATGCGTCTAAATTTCTCATGAAAGATATCACTGGTTACATACATAAACACGTGTACTGTACTGTATGTAAATAATATTGATTAAGGTTAGACTTCAGTTATGAGCTGCAGCACTGCACAACTGAGTGATTTAGCTGCTTAGTGAACCCATGAGAGGCCAGTGAAGGTGTATTAATCCCTGAGACTGACAAAACTGTTTTACTGTATAACAGACATAACAGTAGGCATCGTGCATCACTAGGCCTGATGGTTTTGCTTGTTTACTGTCATGACACTCATTACATCTTGACTTTGGGCAAGGTATTGGGTGAGATATTTTTGAATGACATCAAATGTGCTGTTTAATTCTAAGAATGCATATACTTCCTCATTTTTTGCAATATTTGGTAGATGTTAATAAGTCACTGATGTACAGTATTTAAGGTCTATGAATAAATGACCTGTATGAGTTCTGACCTGTACCCCAAAGAGAAAGCTCATGCAATACTGTTCATAAAAATAAAATTGGCATCATAAAGCAACTATAAATTGTGGTGTCTGAACTTTTGTCTCTCAGTTTATGCTGCTCATGAACTTTCACAAACTCTAACCTGTAAAATGCTTTTTCAAATACTTGAGCAGTTAAAAAAAAAATGGTTATCTCAAAATTAAGTAAATCTTTTTACATTTTCATACTGTATTTAATGCTAATGCTATCCCACTCACAGTCTTTTTTTTTTTTTTTTTCGAACCTTACAGTTAAACTAAATAAGTTCAGTAAAATAATTAAAAATTGCAGGACGCTTCCATATTTTCAAACTTCATTCTAAAGTGAAGCTAAATGACATGCTCTATTACCATTCCTTTATCCTTCTGTTGGATTTCCATCTTACAGCTCTGATAGGTAGAACTTGAAGACTATGTTATGAAATGTCTTTGCCTATGATTTGTCCCAGTTACAATTGTTTTCTAATTAATATTAATATTATTAATTCATTCCATGCACTAGAATTACATTAAATTACACTTTGGGATGTCTAAGAGGGGTTCTCTCAGTAGATTTACACCGGAGGTCTCCAGATGCAAAATCTGTACTATATTTTATTGTTTGAAGAAAAGCAGCATGAGGCAGATATCTACACAAATATTTCGTTACTATATGAAAGAAAACTGACAGAAATGAAATAATTGCTAGTGATCAGCTACATTTGTGGAGAAACTGTGTTAATCTAATGTATTGGCAAAATCTCATCTCATCTCATTGTCTACAGTATACCGCTTTATTCTACAAACTTCGTAAAACAAAATTCTTACATAATGCCGACATGGTTAACCATAAGTTACCAGCTTATATCCACCATTATTTAAGCTTTAGTGCTGTAGTTAATGTTTAACAATAACACGTGGTTCTCTTTTTACAGCTACATCTTGGAAATTTGCCATGCTGGGCTTGTCTGTTGTGGGCCTGATTTTGGGTTGTATGCTCTGTGTCATGGGAATGATGGGTAACATGTCAGTATTCACATACCTGAAAGCACAATAAATGAACTGCATTGAGAAGTTAATGCTTTGCTAAACGTTGAACTGACCGTAACTGAAAATGTTTCTATTAAGCATGTATAAGAATGGGTATATATTTATTTATTTTTTATTTTTATTTTTTGTAGACATCGTAAAGAAATAGCCAAGTACAAAGCTGCATCACCTGCCACAGTGAAAGTGGAACTAGAGGACCTTCAAGACATCACTGAGATCAAGGAGGACAAAAAGTTCTTCACTGGACAAACACTAGATGGCCAACTAGACAGCAAAGCACCACTGGTTGGAGCTAGTGAGAGCGATGGGCTGAAGTCTGGTGATATTGTGGTTACATGGAAAGATGGAAATGTCTCCACACTCTACTCTGATTCTCAAGAGGCGGGTAAGGAGGACAAGTGATGTGGGACTGAGAGACATATCAGATCGCAAAACAAATTCCCATTTTCTAACATTAAATTCTTATAAAAATTAAAATGTACAAAGTTTTAGGGAACTACACAGATTAGGACTTGCTTGGCTCTAACTTTACACATAAATGCCTTTAAATAAGACCAGACTTGAATCCCAACTCAAAATAATTTGTCGTTGATTTGTAGATCAAGAATATTTGCTGTTTTCTACTAGTTCTTTGTCTGCTTGAATCTGAATAGGCATAAGGTGCTGTTTAATTTTTTACAAAAGCAGTTCTCACAGGTTCATATTAATGCATAATTTTAATATGATGTCATTTAGCTATGTATCGATCATAACAGCTTAGTCACTGGGACTTGGATGTTGGATGCTGTGGAGCATCCACCATACAAGTCGTTGTTTCAATATTTAACTAATTGAAACATGGACTAGTTGCTATGGTGAAGCTCTTTATAATTAGACATTTATGAAAGGAGTCTCCAGTGTCAGCATTTTGTAGAAGTCAAGCATTTTTCCACCGTGTCTTTAGGACGGATGAATTTTTGCATGTTTTTGTTAACATGGCAAGCTGTACTTTGTGTTTGCTTGTTTGATTTTTACAAACTTGTGGCATGAACATTATATGTAACTATAAACAAATGGAAGTACAGTATGTGTTGTTTGAAAGTGACAATTGACAAATTTCTGTGACATGAATGGAATAGTACAGTTTGGCATGAGCCGTGGTTACATGTGTTGCATCCGCTATTTATCCACAGACTGATAACAAGACTGATATAGTTGATGGAATATTGACAAACTGATATTTACAGTCAATAATATTGATAGTTGATTGACTGATATAGAACATTGCAGCATATTCTTCTAAAAGAATATATGAACCATCAGTGATACATGGTGGTAATTATGTGGTATGATGTGAAAAACATGTGAAATTAGGTTTCATTTTGGGATGCAACTTGCTGTCATATTGTAAATACATGTTTGAACACCAATCAAAATTACAAATGTGTCTAGAAATGATCTTAAACAACTGTAAAATTGAACTCGCCTCATTGCCTATATTCTATGTATGATTTATGATAGTGTGGTGGTACTATTAGCCAATATTCAATTATAATCAGTATTAAAATTAATTGTCATATGTGACTGACACATAAATCAACACCATGTTAATACAATATCTATAATATAAATGTGAACTGTCAATTTTCAAAATACAGAATCACAAAGGTACAAAAAAAAAAAACACTCATGTTTAATCAACTCATACATGCAGAAATTGTATTGCATTTTTATCTACTATCAGGTGATTGTTGACCTTCAAGTTATAATGAGAAAATGTGTGCATTCACCTTGTGTGAAGATAAAACACACTGTAAACCCTAATGCTCAGAGTAATTAATCATATTGAGTACTGTTAACTTAAACACTTACAATTAGTTCAAATGAATAGACCTTGATGAGTATTTAGGACTTTTTGGTATTTATGAGTTTGTAGAAATGGCACTTTTCAAGTTAGCTGAACAAGTTTGATATTTTAAGCCACAGTAACTGTCTCCTTAAAGTTCCACCAACTTAAAATCTTTCAGCCTAGAGATTTTGTTTCTGACGTCATCAATGCACATGTAAACTGCCCACATTGAATTGTTTTGATCAAGATGGTGGATTGGTCTGTCTTCACATGATGCTGTAAGTATAACCTTTACAAAACTGGGCACCGTAAAGTTGTCAAATAATGCTTATTTCATTTGTAACAGAGCACTGGTGGCGCAGTGGTAGGTGTTTTGCCTGCCATACGAACCCGGGTTCGATTTCTCAGCCACTGGATAAAGTGTTTGTCCCAAGCCCAGATAAAAATGGAAGGGTTGTGTTCATCTGGTGGGCATCTGGTGTAAAAACTTGTAACAAACCGCTGTAGTGACCCATTGACCAACAACAATTTATTTGATTTGCAACAACTAAAAATATATATAGTATGAGTTAGGCACATCTAAGTTTACCTAAAATTGGAAACATCATTACTTTAAAAAATGTATGTAACTGGTTACCTCAATTTTTTTAGGTTTGCCAACTTATTCAGGTTTACAGTGCACATCTTCCAGTATCTCAATAAGATCAATTAGACAAAGGATTTACAATACAGAAATTCTGAAAAATTATTTCCATTTATAAACTCAATACTTAGTTGGGGCTCTGATGATTGCTTTGGTAGCAGCCTTTATCTTGTCCGTAATGTTGAGTCAGGTGTTTGTCATCTTCCTCTTGACAATAGCCCATTCTCTATGGGGTTCAGGTGAGCTGAGTTGGCTGGCCATATAAGCTCCTCTAAAATCTCCTTGTTGCATTAATTTTGGACTTGGACAAAAAACAGTGGACCAACATCTGCAGGTCACATGGCTACCCATATCTTCACCCACTTTGGAAATTTCACACTGGTCTTACATCAAGTTGGATTCTGTGTCACCTTTCCATGAATATGCTACAATGCAGCACCATATGTGGTTTACTCTCCTTGTGGATGGTGTTGCTCTCCATCTTTTTGATAACTGTCAAGTCAGCAGTTCTCCCCATGCTTGTATTGAACTAGACTAAGAGATACTGTACAGAATATTTACTATGTATGAACAGTCATTTACTCAAATTTGAAATGAAATATTCAAATATCTTGAGGTACTGTTTTTTATTGTATTCATGAGCTTTAAGTCGTAATCATCAAAATCAAAACAAAATGAAATACTTTACTGTATATGTAATTAAACTAGTATGTATGAGAGTGAGTTTGTCTTGTTTAACAGCATGCTTAATTGACTTCTCTTAAATGTAGAAAAAAAAAAGAATTGTAGGACATTATACTGATCATAATATAAAGTTTAAATACAAATTATTCCTGCTATTTTAAAAAATTATCAAAATTGGCAGGGGGGTGTCTATAACTTTACAATACACTTATACAAGTAAATACAAGAGCATTATGGCATGTATTGTGGAAAATGTTTAGGAAGAGATGACACTATGATTATTTGCTACTTACATAATGCTTGTAGGGAAAATAAACAATTGATAGACACCAAACATGTCTTGGTTGGAGTCTAATCGGTTTTTACATTACTAAACCTGACCTAACACCCGTGCAGTATCCTGTATCTGTTTTTTTTTTATTTATTTCATGCACATTGATTTTATCATTATTTATATATTTTATTTAAAAGATTGCATTTAGCACATGAAGTTTTTCCTCATTCTAAAGTACTCTAAAGTAGTGTGTGCTGACAAAAGCAGTGTTACCAAACTAATGCAAACGTTCTATTGTGTAAAAAAGTAAACAAATAAACAAACCTTTTTTTTTTTTTACATGAGTGTAGTTCAATATTATTGATTTCATAGTCTCACTCTACATGTAACCGAAAGGTTTGTGCTCCTAAGTCATAATCATGGCACCTTAGCAGCAGTCCGAAGTCCAAAAGATACCTTCCAGTCTGACTGTATCTCCCAGCAACATAAGGAGGCAGTGTTGAGTCAAAAGATCTTGAAGCCTTTAAGGAGGGTGAGGGCAGGCGCCCTGCGCTTGATCTGGGCCTTTGACGACTTCACAGTCACCAGCTTGGCTGTAGCCGGAGTGGGCAGCTCCTTAAAGCATGGTGACAGGAGCGAGGCAGAGGCGAGGCTGATTGCTGCTTTGTCCTCACTGATGTAAAGAGACCGGAGTGAAAGACTCCTCTCAGTCTCACGTCTCACCTCCCGGACTGCTTCATGAAAGATGTTTTGTACAGACACAAAGTCCAGGCAAGCAGAAACCTCAAAAAACAGACAGCCAAAACGGGCAGCTAGGGTCGCACCATCCGCCTTGTCCACTTGTCTGAGATAGAGACAGAAATGAAGGTCAAAATCAGCAACACTGCTACTGTAAATAGAAATAGAGAATTTATCCACAAACTTGAAATTACGGGTGAAGAACTTATAGGAATGACCTAATAAATTTCACAATCTGTTCCTGCATACTTTACAGTGCAGATTCCTAACCCTGGTTCTGCAGTGCCCCCTTTCCTGCACTTTTCATGGTTTCCTTGCTCTAACAGAAGCTGTAAAATATTTTCTGTTGAAACTTCATTATTTCCACTTAATAAGTGGGACTTAACCACTCTATGTCGGGGTAATCATTTGAAATAAGGAGTTATTAAGTTGAAATGCATATTATACAAATACAATCAAATAACAGAATATTATGCGAAAATACTGAGATATTATGTTGAAATAACAACATAATTTCATAAGGCAACTAATTACTAAATGGAAGTGACGATGTGTGGTTCAGGGATTCTGCATGTGTCCTCACTGGCCCGTTGTGACTTAAGTGTTTTGGAGCAAACGTGTGGTCTGGTATCTATGGGAAATATTTTGAGGGAAACAGATTTCCATTACTCATCACCATCATCTCATTAATCGTGTAGCTCCAGTGCAAGCACACAACAGACCAAACATGTCTACAGTTCTACCCTTTGGTGTCTATAGAAAAACCGTGATGGAATATCAACCACACAGAAAATGAAAGATTAAATTTGCTTTCACACCACACTCCATAAAACGAAGCTTTCTTTAAAGAGCTTTGCATAAACGACCACTTATCCTCTTGTATAAATAATTAGCCGTGCACATTTACTGTAATAAAACCCAGCTGGTAGATGCCTGATTTGATTTGAATACCATACACGCTGTCTGCTTTTGAGGGAAGAAAGCAAAGACTGCCAATAAGTTTTAACCATTTGGCAGACACTTTTATTAACTCCAGCTTTCTCATAGTCACGTGTACAAAACATAAAACTGCTCAGCTTCCACTGGCTGTTTCCTGATTGGTCAAACCTATTTCTAAATATTGTTTCCTCATGTATATTGATAGTTTTTAAATATATGTACCCAAAAAGTAATTGTTCCAGATAGCGTTGGTCAACCAACAGTGTTGTTGTCTGAAGTTTGCTTCTTTAGTTGCTTTGATCCCATCACCCTTGGGTTTTTTTTGTTTGTTTGTTTGTCTTTTTTACCCCCAATTTTCTCTCCAGTTTAGTCTAATATCCAAATCCTCTCCATCACTAGGGAGCTCCCACATTAGGGCTACTACTACTACTACTCACAGCGGTATCGCCCTTGTTTTATATCTAATTAAGTTGTTCAATATGCAGACAGAGGAAGTAACTATGTGCAGTTACATTAACATATCTTTGTCCTATTTAATGCTTATTAATAATACATAATAATTAATAATAACAGACTTAATAACATGACTTATTAGTTTTCAGCTGCATCTGATGCATGATTTGCTATGCATTGTTGAGGACCATAATGGTGCTCTTTTTAAGGTTTTTTGACATATTAATGATTGTGATTGCACTACCAATCCCAACTTAATAGGATTGCATATCGAAATTGCACATTTAAGAAATGTATCCGTTCTACATTCTTAAAGATCACATCATTTGCACTTGTCACTTAATAATTTAAGTGATTATTAAGTGACATTAAATTCATGATTATATCATTAAATTCATGACTATACATCTTCAAATGTCACACACTGTGAATGAGTTGACCAAGGACTAGATATCATAACAACGCCAAAAAGTGATGGCGCCCAATAAATACCACTACTGCAACTACATACCTTTTGTATTTATTAAAGGTGTTTATATTCTGACAGCTAGCTACAGTATAGGCAATAACAGGTATTTAAATTATAGATAACTTTTGAGAGATCAGAATTAACACTGTTTTTTTCCCCCACTGCTCCATGAGGAAGCAGGCAATCATTTCCATTAGTAATTAAAAACAGTGTGTGATTTGAGCCAGATGTCTATTACTTTTGTGAATCTTTCTTTTACTACATTATTTCTACATTTAATGTATACTTCAGCTTACATTTTAGACATTTATTTTTAGACATTTATTTAAGCCTATCAAGAATGAAAATTGTATTATAAATCTGATTAAAGTGTTTCTCCAAACTGAAGCATAGACAACCGAACTAAGCTTCCGGAACAATTTTCCCAAGCTTTCCCATCTGCCTCATTTGAAATGCAAGAAAAGAGTTAGATAAACCTGTATCTCTCCATGTCTACTTTGTTGCCCACTAAAATGATGGGAGCCTCAGGCTGCAGGCCTTTGGTGTACAGTGTCACAGCCTCGACGTACTGCTGACACACTTCGAAACTGAGTCTGTTGTCGATGCTGTAGACGATGAGAAATGCACTGGCCCAGGCTAAGTAGCGTTCACAGTTCACTGGTCCATCCTGGGAAAAAGAAAGCCAAATAGTAGGCTACAGATCAGCGTGTTGGAACTTCTGTTACACTACAGACATTATAAAGTAGAACAAAAACTTAATGACTGAGAAAAAGCACTTTAAAATAAAGTAACATATTATGATACTATCATTATATTGACCTATATTATGCATAATATAAATTTCATGTTAAGCTTACTAGAGCTCTGTGATTCCTCTTGTGTTAAAAACATACGTGTATCCTTTAGCAACAACTGAGATAAACTTGAATAAATAATACTATAAAGTGTTACCTGGTCTGCTGTGTCCATTACCTTGACCAGAACTGGTTGCTGGTCCACCATTTCCTCTGAGGAATAAGTATCCTCTATAAAGATAATGCCAAAAAGCTGATCAATCAATTTATTTATTTATTTATTTGTCATTGGTGGAGTTTTTAAACCTTGTGCATTCGCTTTATTTAGCATTTTCACTACATAATTCATGTAATACCTCAGATATTCCCTTTCAGAATCAAAGAAAAGATTTAGTCTCAGCTGTCCATCTGGTTACCATCTGACTGACGATTTAACAGGCTACAGTTTAGGCAAGATGACAGAATGATTTATTGGAACTTAAGCGTATTACCTCGTTTTAAAAGGTTATATGAGCTTTGAAGTATTGGATATTTTACTTCACATCCCAAGTTCTCTGAATTACGCTGAACCAATTGTTCTTGATTCAACGGCCCAATTTATCTCTTAACTTGAAGTCATAAATGATCAAAGAACAAATAAAAAGGAGAAAAGTCTGGAAATGTTTAGTCTACTTCATGGGTTTAAGGAAAGGGAAAACCAGTGCGGCTCACCGAGGTTCGGGTCGTATTCACTAATAAAACGCTTCGTGAGGAACTTCACAGTGAGAGCTGCAAAGAGGAAGAACACAAACATCCTGTGACTACAAGTAGTAAATTGCTACCGCTTATATAAGTTACCTCCGGGGCCATGGGAAAGCCAGTGTCCAAGAAAACACACTTACGTAGTATAACATTTCAGCTGGGAATTCTGATAGGTCCACTAGAACAAATGAAGCTTCTGGCTATTTTAGGAAAAGATTTTAGTTTCTTGTTTCATTTACTCTTACGCAATCATGAGTCATCTTTGTAATAATCTTTTTGCATTAGCTGGACTCTTTTTACAGAAAGTTTATAAAATACGTAAACATGTAAAAGATTAATGAATCATCCATCCCATTCAAACCTACACCTAGTTTTCTAAAAGCCTATGTTATTACAAAGACGGTTTTGGAAAAAAAATTACACTGATCATGAATGCCATACCTGATTTGCCTGAGCCCACTGCTCCCAAGACCACAATATTGCACTCTGCAGGTTCATGTTCAGGAACAATGTTACACGTTCTTGCTTTCCCAAACATGATAGACATCCTGAGCAGGACAGCAGCGATGCATTGAAAAAATTCTTTCGATAAAATTACAATCTACATGCTCACTCAACTCCTTGTCAGATTTTCCTGAATGCTCTCCTTAAGAGACGCTCCTCTGGAAAAACAGCTGCATCCTCTTATGCTTCTCCAGTGATTGACGTTTCTAAAAAACAAGCAAATCCAACACTCTGCGTTCCTTCGAGGTGTGTAGATTTAGTTGGAAAATACTTGTTGAAATGATTCGTATTTGGAAAGGCTAATGGCTGGACAGTCTGTGAACAACAGCACTTAAAAGTTCAGCTGTGTGTAAAAGTTGGTGTGTGTGTGTGTGTGTGTGTGTGTGTGTAGGCTGGAGTCTGTCTGCTCATGACCATCTGGAAACCGCACCTCCGAAAGGAAGAAAGCAATCTGGGGTCACTGCTTGCCTTACCCAAAATAATCATGTGAAAGTTTTGTTCCTTGGGGAAAAGAAAACTGAATGTTTTAACCCTGATGGAGTGGAGAAAACAAGCCAAGTGCCTTTATATGGTACCACTATGACTCAGAGGGTAAAATGGAAATTATGGAAAAAATTATAATAATCATAATCATCATAATGTCCTTTACATAAATAAATATAAGTTTATGTTCATTCCCATTTAGGAACAATTGAATCATGTACTGTATGTTTCCAGTATTCCTGTGCTTGATGGGTCCTGTTGGGATCCTATAGAAGGATGAATAGACGTACCCCCATAAAAACTATTAATTATATCTTGATGGAAAATTTTTTTATGTAAACCGTGAGATGAATTTATACTTTATTAGTAACTGTACACATGCATATAAATTTAATTATCCAATTATGTGGCAGTGGCATATTTAATAAAATCACTGAATGTATCAGATGAATGTAATAACTTCAGCCCAAAAGCCATAGCTCTGATATTGAAACATAGCAACTGTAGTGCCCTGGTGAGTCACTGGTGATTCAAAATGTTGACAGTAGCAGAAGGCGGATTAGTATTTGCTGAAGGGCCAGAAAGCAGTAAAATAGTGAATGTCTGCAGGAAACAGTCAAGCCACAAATTGGAGATTTTGTCAGAATTAATGGTGTCCTCGATGCTGTGAGATACAGAAAGTTACTTATCCATCATGCGATAACATCAGGGAGGCATCTGCCCATTTTTATTTGCAGCACAACAATGACCCCAAACATACAGCCAATGCCATTAAGAACTATCTTCAGCATAGGGAAGAACGAGGAAGTGATGGTTTGTACCCCAATGAGCCCTGATCTCGACATCTTTGAGTCTGCCTACATCCACAGAAGGTTTGTGGTTACTTCTCCAAGATGTTTGGAATAACCTGCCTACTGATTTCCTTCAAAAACGGTGTGTTGAGAATTGATGCTGTTTTGGTCACACCAAATACTGATTTGATTTGAATACCTTGTCCTTTCATTTACTTTGCAATGTGTTAACTGATAAAAATAAACTTTAAATTTTTTTATTTTGAATGGAATTCTTACTTTACAGTATTTTTCATTACACCTGCCTAAACCCTTTGTATATTATCAGCTTTATGTCATATATGAACTGGTAATCGAAAAAAAGATATATTATTACCTACCCCACAGTGCATGTAAACAATGAAGATGTATTATTATCTCACACTATGACATAAATGTTGGTAATGATACTGCCTACTGCCTACTTTTACTTGTTATGCAGATGGATGGATGGATGGATGGAGTTCAGCAGCATTGGGCATGCTGGGCATTGGGCATAAACCATGTGGGGGAAAATAGTGTGTTGAAGACACACATGCTAGGCTCAGGATTTGGCACTAACAGCATATATCCATGGACCCAAGCTGCCTTGTCAACAGTCCAGGTTGGTCTCGGAGGTATAATGGAGTGGTAAATATTTTCTTGGAACACGTTGAGCCTGTTAATATCAGTTAATCATCACTTAAATGCCACAGCCTCTTTGAGCATTATTGTTGACCACATGCATTCCCTTCATGGACACAATTTGCCTATCTTCAAATCCTGTAGCTGCTTCCATGTTATACTGTGAGAATAAATTAAATGTTCACAAACTGGAATCTGATGCTATAATTTAGTTTTAAAAAACTGAACAGTTAAAGATTGGAAAAAGACCAGGTGACATATTTTAAACTTGTGTGTTATTGGATGTCAGTCTTTGAAGTAAAAGTAGCTCAGGTTTTATTTTGAGTACGTGCCTGTGAGAGAGTCCGTAATGCCCCGGTAAGTATCAGATGTACATACTTTGCATTGCTGTGAAGAACAAAAGGGGATTAATCATGAGTAAAATAGCCACCTCTTGTAGTGCCAATAATCTATCTCTGCTTTCTGTACAGCTGACTCTATTACCAGTGATGTATGATGTATGAAACTCAGGCAATGCATTTTGCTTCTATGTATAGCAAGTTCTATTCTTGTGTCTGCTTAGGAAAACACAAACAGTCTTTACTCAGTCAAGTATAGTTGTCCTACCTTTTCCTGGCTGTCAAGCAAGCCTGATTGTTCTGCCACTGCAGTGAAGTACGGTATAATCTGACTCTCTTTGCTATCCAAAATTTTGATGAAAATCCGTGGTTGTGATGATGGAGATCAGCAGCTGTGCTGGCTCAGAGTTAGAACCTCCTAAGCCGGTTTGTCGAGGTCAAGTATCTGAAAATGCAGCACTCAGAGTGAAGCTCGCTGGCAAAGTTTTTACAGTGGACAAAACCCTCCTGGAAGACAACTGCGAATACTTCCGGGCTCTTTTCCAATCAGGAATGAAGGAATGCCAGCAGGAGGAAATTTGCCTTCAGGTAGTGAGCGTTCGTGGATTTCTTGTGGCACTTCAGGTGATTAATGGTGAGAGACCTATCCTTGATAGTGAGGAAATTGTTGAGGCTGTCGAGTGTGCTGCCTTCCTTCAGGTGAAGCTTCTTCTAAAACATCTTATAAACATAATTAATTCTGATAACTGTCTCCTTCTTTATCACTCAGCTGCAACTTACGGCTTATGGGAACTGTTCAAAAGTGCAGCTTTGTTCATTTGTGATATGTACCAAGACCTTAAGGAGGATGTACAGTGCTTGCCAAGGGAACTTATTGACCACATAGAATCTCTTATTCCTAGTAAATATGTTACCATCGGGAGCCACTCACCCACCATTAAGCTGCTCCAGGACTTTATGAGAACGGTTTGTTATCTAGATGAGGATGAGAATGACTGGAAAGTTCTCACTCACCTTCCAATTAACACTAGCACTACCATGGCTGGGGTCACAGTGCTGGATAACAAGATCTTCATTGTTGGGGGTGTGTATGACCTTAGCAATAAAGTTGTAGACTCTGGCTTCTGCTATGATGTAACCTCAGATAGTTGGACTACGTTTTCAAGCCCACAACAGCTCCGGTATAACTGTACCCTGGTGGGACATGAAGGCTATCTTTATGCACTTGGTGGAGAGTTTGAAAGATCCACTATGTCATCTGTAGAAAAATATAACGTGTCTACAGGCACATGGAGCTTTGCTGCTCATCTTCCAAGACCTGCTTCAGCTGTAGCTTGCACCACGACCATGAGTAGAATATTCATCTGCCTGTGGAAACCAAAAGATGCCACCGAGATCTATGAATACGCGATCGATAGAGATGAGTGGAGTCTAGTCACCACACTGATGAGACATCAAAGTTATGGCCATTGTATGGTGGCACACAGGGACAATTTGTATGTGATGAGGAACGGACCATGCGATGACTTCTTGAGATGCATGATGGACTGTTATAATCTGACCTCAGGTCAGTGGACAGCTATGCCAGGACAGTATGAGAACAGCAAAGGTGCTTTATTCACTGCAGTAGTAAGGGGTGATTCTGTGTTTACGGTGAACCGGAGAGCGACGGTGGAATATGCCATTGACGACAGCAAATGGAGGACAAAAAAAGAGATGAGAGGTTTTCCAAGAATCGGCTCCATGTGGACCTTTCTCTTGAGACTGCCAAAGAAAACCAAAGAGCCTTTGGGAAAGGAAGGTTTGACAAATTGCCAAGTTTTTACTGCGTCTTCTCACGTACTTCCAAGCTCTTCTGTAGAGTGCTATTATTGACTACACTGTAGCCATTTTAGCAGAATTTAAATAAGTAAAAGAATAAATGTTTTTTTCATATCACTTGGTTAAGCCAACCATGGATCTTGAATTATCTAACTAAAATTTATTTAGCATTGTTTTTTGTCTGTGTGGAGTTATTGCATGTTCTTCCCATGTTCTTGTGGTTTGCTTGTGGGTTCTCCGGTTCCCTTCCACCTCCTAAAACATGCCAATAGTTGGTTTGGCTACAGCAAATTGCCCCTGGATGTGAATGAGTGTGTGAATATCTGTGTGCATTGCGTCCTCTGATTAACTGGCAACCAATCCAGGATATATTCCTGCCTTGTGCCAGGATAGGCTCCAAATCCAGGATAAAGTGATTAGTAAAAATGAAAGAAGGATAATGAATGAATAAAACGTTAAACTTGATTGAAACTAATATCTAACCTGTGAATGGACAAGGGACTGCATCACTCAAGCTAAATAGAGACTATTTTTATTTGACCTGAGAAAAACCAAGTAGTTTACATAATGCTGTTCTTTGCGCAAGTTTTGTTTCCATGGCTACAACCTGCATCAACAAAACGTCATTGACCTAAAAATAATTCTTTAAAACTCTGGACGCTAGTTTGTCCCTGCCACATGAATGGTGAGGTTAAAGGATAAGAAGAAGTTTAAGTTGACTACTACTTAATTTATGCAGTACAAAAGAGCAATGCATGATTAAAGACTCATGCAGGCATTAGTTAATACATGTCATTCATGAATAGACCATCAACAGAGCAAACATCCCTTATTGCCCTGGCAACTGTTAGTTCATAAGGACGTAATTTTCATTCTTTCTTTGAGGAAATATAGCAACTACCCCAAAAACGTGACAAATGAGGGAACTGAAAGCTCCAATTTTCTTTAGGATTCCATTAAAGGCAGGGAATTAGAAGCAGAAACAGTGATCATTGTTTCATTGCTTTAATCATACATTGTCGGCCAAGTGTTTTTGGCAAACAGGACATTTTGATTATCTTCCGTCATAAGTGTAACAGAAAAGGTTATCTGTGGACATTTCAGTAAGAAAAACTGGCTGCTTTTAGACAGTCACGCTCACATTGTGCATAGAGACATCTCATGAAAAGATCATATTAATAACTGAAATAAATACTGTATCGCATTTAACCTCCAAGTCCTGATTTGAAACAATATATTTATGAGACAATTGATATATTAAATCAATAAACAAAAAAATATATAAAACAACAAAACATTACATTCCTAATGCTGTATGTCAGGAATATAGAATTTTCTTCCATGTGTGTGCAGTTCATAATGGTTTCATCAAATGCCACCATCCCTAGTACACCAACACCAATGTACAAATTTGTTCTGCCTGAATTGTTCAGACAACCTGCATCATGAGCTCCTCCAGGGCATGGTCACGGTGATTCCCGTGCATCAGCAGGACTTCTTTGATGGCATTCTGCTGAAAGCCCATCTCACGAAACTGTGTGAGGAGGTGAAGAAACTCCTCAGCCTAAAAAGAATTTTTAAAAAGACCTGTTTCGGGACCAGTGCTAATGCAAATACACACAAAACAACCATTATACAAAAAGCACAAAAGAAGCTTTTTTTTTCTTTTCCAAAAGAAGCTGTAAAATGTTTAACATATTTGAAATTAATAATAAAAAAAAAAGATTTCTGTTTTTTTTAAACAAACAATTACCTTCTTCTCACAGTTCTGAAACATCTCAAGAGCTTCCTCCACTTGAATTTTATCGTAGCCAAGTTCACACAGGTGGTCGCATGCCACCAGGTAACTCAGGATCTGTAGGAGAACATTTATTCATTTACTTATCTTGGACTTTTTCACCTGGCATGACAACGATTTCAGTAATAAGGAGTAAAACACATTGAGGTTTGCTCTTCCAGGAACATAATCATCAGTATGTTGTCAGTTACTAATGTTGATGATGTCATTTTTAAGAGTTTCATTATGCGAACAATGACAATTTTCTATTGATTACAGAATACATCATACTTTTTAAACCCATTTAATAGTCTCGACCTGTCATTCACAAAACACATTAGTCAGATTATCAGTTCATAACCTCTTTTTTCCTGACGTTTCTAAGAAAAAGAAACGTGAAAGAATTCTGACTTTCCCTTGTCTGACAATTTCTAGCTTATCATTCTTGCAAAATGTTATATAATGTTGTATAACCAAATGTTAAAATATACAGTAGTGTGCAAAAGTCATTTAGATGATGAAATTGTGATTCTATATTTTTCATTTGATATACATAATGTAATTAAATTTAACTGAACATGAATAAATGAGTGGTAGCTTTGCACAGGACTGTTCTGTATGTCTCCTTATAGAAACCTTTACCATATAAAAAATAATATATATATATATATATATATATATATATATATATATATATATATTTTTTTTTTTTTTTTTTTTTTTTTTTTTTTGGTAATTTAAAATTTTGCTGTTATCGGCTATCTGCCAAATTGATTGGACTTCTATCTATGTCACCAACAATGCAGTTTCGGTACATGGGGTGGGGTTGGTTGGTGAAAGGGATGGAAATGATCAACATTTCATTTGAATTGCAGTTGCACCTCACAAGCAGCAGCAGGATCAAATGAAATTAAAAACAGCTTGTTTTTAGAAATCTTCCCTAACTAGAGCATTCCTGCTACCAGAAAGCCACAGTTCTAGTCCATCCTCTTTGACGCTGAGAATAGCCAATGCAGCTGGTGGTGGAAAATTTGGGGAAATATGGTATTTATTTTGCAGTGGTATGCTATTTGTATACACTCATCATGATGGGAATTAGATTAAAAGTACCTAAAACCAGATGTTGTTTTCTAAAAGAGGAGCTTCACTTGAATGCACAGTGAAGGAACAGGTAGGCACACCAGTAACACATCTGGCAGTAGTGAAAGATTTCATATGATGTACTGATTGAGGAGAAAAACATAATCAATTTCAAAGTTTTATTGTGAGGATTTACTCACAGTAATGGATTTCATTACTGTCTGTATCATATGATGTACAGACAGGAAACATGCATCCAGTGGGGTCAAAATGAGGACAGTGTAATAAATACCTCTCTTTCAAAGCGGTACATCTGTCTTAGGCCAAATGTTGTAATAATCAAAACATGTAGCATGAAATACCGTGAATTTCTATCCTTGTGCACATTTGCAAATCATTCTGCAAATGTTACTTCCTTATAACATAATTGATTCCATAATTGCTGGAGCTGGGATTAAAGTAATGGCTGAGGGGAAGTTAGAATTGTAAAGACCACAAAGGATGCTCAGAGGGAATAGTGGGAAATTATAATGCAAAGTGTTCCCAAAGACATTTTGTATAATTTAATTTAAACCCCAACAGCATGACCACACTAAGAGAGCAGAGCTATATATATATACGTAATAATGATTTATAATGGTGTTCATATTCCAAAGATAAATCCTGCATTGGAGCTGAGTTTTGATCCAATCCTGGTTTTGGATTAACATACTGTTATTGTTATACAGCTCTTATGATTTTCTTGGGTTTTGTCTAAATTGTTATACATGACATTTACATCAACCTTAAACTTTCTCTATGTCCATACCCAAATAGGATATCTAATCTCGGCGGCACGGTGGTGTAGTGGTCCCATCTCTGTGTGCGTGGAGTTTGCATGTTCTCCCCGTGCTTGGTGGGTTTCCTCCGAGTACTCCGGTTTTCTCCCACTGTCCAAAGACATGTAGGTTAGGATAATTGGCGTTCCCAAATTGCCCATAGTGTGTGAATGAGTGAGTGTGTGTGTCTGTGCCCTGCGATAGATTGGCACCCTGTCCAGGGTGTACCCTGCCATGTGCCCTAAGCCCTAAGTCTCCTGGGATAGGCTCCAGAACCCTGAATACAGGATTAAGCGGTATAGATGATGATGATGATGATGATGATGACGACCATGTTTTTTTTTTTTTTAAACCATTCCCCAATATCCAAAAAAAATTCAACTGTGTAAAATAATCCTACATATCATATACCATATCACAGTACTATTGGTGCCATCACTATTTACTCATACCACTCTATGTATGATTAATCAGTACTGTGGATGTGCACAACCCAAACATTCCTCCACAAGCTGCTTGCAACTGCATTGTCCTACCACAGAGGGTAAATTCCAAATTCATACATGCTCGAGCGTAAAAACATGTACGCCAAGAATAAATATGTTGTTCAGCTTTAAGTTTGAAATGAACTCTTGTATGTTAATCCTGCAACAATTTTAATAAACCATTTCTCCTCAGACCTCACCGACCTGATCCGGGCTCCGGTGGCCCGTTTTCTGCAGGGCGACGATGGCTGTCCGTAATGAGTAGCCATGCTGCGTCACAGCCTGTAAAAGCTCTCGTTCTTCAGGGCTGAGAGCTGAGAGCAGTTCCACAGACAAGTCATGAACTGTCGCATGGGAACCGAGGGGCCGCGTGGGGGCCAGGGGCACACTGGAGTTCAGGCTTGGAGACTGGAGGGAAAACAACAACACGGTTGGAAAGTCAGTTTCCACAAGAGAGGAGAAAAGTGGAAACACTGCACAGTTTCCAAGAAAATGTATAGTGACACAAGTGCAATTTGTTAAGCTAGTGTTATTTCAAATAAATGTTAGGCATATTACTAGAACATATATATATACACTCCCCTATGTACAGGACGTAGCATGTAGGTGATATCATAGACCTTGATAGTTGATAGTTCACCTTAATACTGTCCTTGAAACTTAGCCGTGTTGAGAAAGACATTTAATCTGCCTTTCCATGTGCTAATCCAAACCAACTTGTGGCAACTTGGGCAGATTCCAGGAAGAGTCTTTACACTGGTTATTATTAGCCACATCAATCTTTCGGGACAGCTAAGAAATGTGGATTGATAAAGAAATGAAAATAGCTGGCAGTTGTCAATGATAGAATGAGAGTATAATGTCACCTGAAAGTCAGCACTATTAATAACCAACACTTCTAGACACAAACTAGATTACATAAAGGATAAATTCTAACAGTAAATAAATTCAACCCAAGGCTATTTGAAAGGCTCATTCTGGTGACTAAAATATCCTAATCATATGGGGACAGGTGGTCAAAGCTACTTATGATGCAGAAAAGGGGTTGGCATTATGAGGGAAGCTGTTACAGCGCCAGAGCTTTAGCATGTATGCGTCAGAGGAAAGTGTCTGATATGAAGATCTATGCAATAATAGAAAAACTTTCTGGGAAAATGTGATATTATGCAAATATATGTGAATAATTCTATTAAAAACAATCACTGATATTTGATTAAAGCTCGTTTGAAGGTTCAGGTTCCCTAGCCTGCGTGATGCTTGTCGTGTGCTCAGTCATGTGGACTTACTGAAAGCTCATGAAATGAGTCACCATCGTCCTGGATTTTCCATAATTTCCCTCCTCGTGCTTTCAACCTTGGAAAAGAGCACTGTAAGATACTAGAGTGCAGCTCTGAAGGTAGGTTGAGAAGATCTTTCCCATCTAGCTCTTGTCTTTTTAAGCCTGAACTGTTACATTTTAGTCTCACGAAAGAAGCCTCCTCATTATCAGGAGACTCATCCTCATCTGAATCAGAAATTTTGAATTTGACTGTGTCATTCATAACGTGGAGGTGAGCTGCATTAAGACTGCGGCTGCGTCGCAGAGGATTGGGCTCCCAAAAGTCACTGCTCCAGCGGCCAGCCAGCCTGCTCTGCTGAGGACTGCTGAACATCATCCGGTAAGGAGGGCAAGTTGCTGCTTTCGAGGTTACACTGGGGGGATGTGCACTCGGCACCCCGTAGCCACCCTGCATACCCGTCAGAACCCAATTCTCCAGACTGAAGGCGTACTGTCAATACAAGAGACAAACGGAAACTTATTCTTTTAATTAGTGATAACTAAGGTTTATATTCATATATGTAACTCTACATACAGCAGAAGTGAAACCCAAAGCAAACGGTTGAAAATGTCACCACGCACCCTTAGAATAATATTTGAAGTAGCCCTGACGCTTGAAGGGCCGATTGTTTGAAATGGTGAATGAAGCAATTCATGCAATTTCCTGTTTGAATTCTGTCAAAAAGCCAGAGTATATAACACAGCATGGATCTAAGACATGATGTAATACAGTGTGAATCCCACTGGACGCCAACTATATGTTTGCGCCGCCTTCATCACTATGACGCCTGAAACAACCTCAAGAAAGTCATTCAAAGGGCAAATCAAATCTCCGGCTAATCTTAACAGACTTGTCTATTTATTACCTTTTAACATAAAGAGAAACCAAATGTTGGTTCTGGATGGAGAAAGGAAAATATGAGAGGGGACTTGCAGTACTGCCTTTTCCATAAAAGGCTCTCACAAGCTTGTTTCAGATTGGATAATAGATGTAATTGGCTCTCCACTCACATTAATCGCAAAGCATCTGAACCGAAGTCTTGGTGGTATTCATCCAAAAAAGCACAACTGATATGAAGAACAGGCGTCTGCCAACAGTCTTTTTAAACTGAAGGTTTTTGTTATGATAGCAACTTGAACCGTGTTCTCAGCAGTACCTCCATTCGAACAAATCAGCCAACTGCGAGCTGGCGGTCATGTTGATGGAAAGCTTCTAGAATAAATAAGATGCACCGCATTGCCAGCACATCAGCACACGATGAGTGATCCATCTGTTTGTTCATTATGCTGCTGGTGCTTAGTGATAATTAGATTAAAGGAGCAAACTGTTGGAGCCAGCAGATGTTCTAGTTCAATTACACTGATCCAGCAGTGAAGTCCAGAAAAGCCTTTCCAAGAACAACATCCTTTGAGAAATTCATCTTGAAGGCCAGAAGGATGACATAATTTAGTTAAAAGAGATTGATATGACTGTGTTTTGGCTGTAATCTGAATTCAGACTGATATGCAGAGCTCAACTGTCTGTGTGTTTGTGCAGGGGGTCTTGGTGACATTTTGAGAATGCGGCCCAAGAAAAAAAAAAAAAAACAATCATAACAAGTAATGTAACGCAGAAGGGTTAGTATTGAGGAGTGTGGGATTCTTCTGGGTCTGGTTTTCTCTCACATCCCAAACATGCCGGTAGGTTCACTGGATATGCAAAGTTGTCTTTGGTTGTGTATGTGCGCATATGTTTATATGAACTGGCTTCTTATATTGGGCCTATTCCTTCCGTGTGACTATTGTGCATGGAACTGGCTCCATACCTATTGTACAATAAAATCAATCACTTGCAAATGTAACAGGTAAATGAGTAGTAGCTAAGTTGGGTAGGATCACTCATTTGATATTAGTAAGCCACATAAAAACCGTGCATGGCTTAGCTGAAGACTTCAAGTCACCAAACAACCAGTCCAACTGTGGTATTTAGAAAGCCCTTTTATAACAGAAATAGCCTGTCAGTGTCACGCTGCTTCTGTAAATTTAAATAGTAACAGCTTACATTTCATAACCAAGCCATCAAATCAATAAATAAATAAATAAATAAAACAAGTGGCTTAGATAGGTCATGCCAAAACCTTTTGGAGATCATTTAAAGGAATCCTAAATGTAACAAACTTTCTCCAACCTCTGTTTCCTGGAGGATCTTTAGATAGTCTGCCACAATGATTTCTGGAGCTGTGACAAGTTCCACCTGCTTTTTGCTCTCTCCAAGGGAGCCCAAGAGGATTTTGATGGGCACTTCATCCAGCCAAGACATTCTCCTTTTCACTGCAAACAAAATCAGGAGAATTGCTCTGAAGAGATGTTTAGAATGTTCTGATTTGAACCAAAACTATATCAACTGGCACTGATTTCCCTTAAAGCACCGCAGAGGCATCTGAAACAGATCTTCTCTTAAAATGCTTCTTAGAAAAAAGGGAAAACCCAGGCATGCATTAATTACAAATTTGTGGATTTAAACAGAGAATTAAAGGATTAGAGCTTTCACAGTCTGGACCATCTGACCTGTAGCCACCAAGTGACAAGCACACCTTGTATTATAAATGCTGATCTGAGGTCGGTTTTGTTTACCATTCCCTTGTGAAATATCAGTGTCCAAATGGTAGCTTATACTGTCCTTGAACGAGCCTTTATTCATGTCCTCAACCTCGTCATCTACCATAACGACAGACCGTGATCAGGGCCAGCAAAGTGTCGTTACAAACCCAATAACAGAGCAATGAGAAATCTGTTCAGCTCAAGATCTTAAACCGATGCTGCCGCTTTGAAACCAAGGTCAGATTGTTTTAGACCTTTAAACCAAGCCAGATGCTGCGTAAAAGCTTCCAAATTGTTTACGAGGAAGAGCCGGAAGGTTCAAGAAATCAGACGACTTAAAAATCCGACAGACCTGGGATTGCCATTCATCTTAAAGAGAGAATTTCACGTCTCGATCAAATTGAGACAATGTGGTCTAAATTCCTAGAACGTCGAGAGACAGGAGCAGGAGCCTCCTTACCTGGTCAGTAAGACCTATGACAGGTTTACCTAGACAAGTCAACTGCATCTGAAATTGGATCTACACCGCATTTAATTCAGCAAGCTCTGACAACTTGATTCATCAATACTTAAATAAGAGTAGACAATTTCTACTTCATTAGGACAGCAATTATCACAAACACTATCAAGGTAATTGTTTAACCTTATGGAGACAATCATATTTTGATATGCATCTAGACAGGATTACAAATAAAGAACTATTTAAACCAATTACAGACCAAAAAGTCAAGCCTTTTCGAAGACTGTTTTGGCCCGATGCTTGTAAACAACCATCTTACAGCAATCTCTGCCCTACACCAACAGACAAAAAAAAAGTTGCACCAAAGCAAACAGCATGCACATCACCCACCTGTGTGTTTCGTGAGCTTGTGTATGGTCTGAGAACTGAAGCTGTGTGTGTGTGTGTGTTTCTGATATTACTGTCAGCCTGATTAGAGGGATAACACTCTGCTCAGCTAATCCACTGACATACAACCTTATCCTGAGCTGTTTACCCAAGCACACTTCTGATCATTTATATAAAATACAGCATTTAAAAAAATAAAAAAGCAAATATTTAAAGATAAGACATTTAGGCATTTTCATGTTTTAATCTGTAACTTCCAGCACTGTAATGATAAGATGTGAAGTCATGAGTGCTATAAACATTCCAGAGAAAGATGCTGTCATTTCCAAGCTAAACATGCGATTACAAGCTCATGGTTGCTAGTCAACATGAATTTAGTTCGTGGCTAAATTTGGAGAACTTCCTGGACTGATCGCTCATCAGCTTTGCTTTTCCAAAGAAACCACACACTCAATAAAAAACAAGTCATTATATACAATTTATTAGACAGTACAATAAATAAAAAGCTGTCTTTTTTTTACTTGGCACAAATGGCATAAGTCATAGTCCAACACACAATCATTGAAAGATCAGTCCGTTACATTCAGAAATTAATTCGATGTGCTTTGATTAGACGTTCATTTCTCCAGAGCAACAGCCCAGACATCGTCAGCTGGCGGCTCTGGCAGAACCCAGCCCTGAGGGATGCTGGAACCATCAGGGTGATCTACAGGAACAAGAAACTGATCCCAATCTCTCCTAGTGTAAAAGACAGATAAAAGACAAAAAAATTAATTGATTAAAAAAAATAAATCACTTTGTATTTCTATTATTATTGAAAGTGCTTATTAATATGCTGACTAAATGATAAAATCTCAGAAGACTTTAAAAAAGTAATTGATGAAAAGCATGAATCTTTGCAGGGTCATTTTGCAGCAATTCGATCATACATTTTATCATGTAAGTGGATAAAATGGTTGATGAAGACATTTATAAAGTAATGCTGCAACGTTCTTGACCTTATTTGGATGAGGGCAGGAAGAGAGCTCTCTGCCTGGGTGTAGTACTCTTGGTAGGGCTGGAGCGGGTGATCAAGAGGCAGTTCAGCTGGAATAAGAAAGTTCACATAAGAAGCATCAAATATGGCTAAGTTTTTTTTCCTGGCAATCAATTTGTAAAGAAAGTCTTAAAAACAATTATCATTTGCTTATACATCATAATTAACATGGTGCCTGCTCTGGTGATGGAAGAAAAGTTTACGATGTAATTAAAAAAAAATTTTTTTTTTTTTACGGGAATCCACCACCAATATTTGTTGCTGGTATTTACCTCCGAATAGCATTATATTTATTTCTCGTTTCCTCTGCAGCAGCTTGTCTCGTTCTTTCTTTTGCCGCTTCTCATGATCACGTTTGCGCTCCTCCTCTTGCTCTCCCTCTAGCATGACCCTCAGAGCTTTCTCCTCAGCCCCGTAGACAGCCGTGCGTTTCCTGATCAGAGTCCTGAGCCGCGTTAGGTGGCCCTCAAACACCTCATCGCTCTCCTTCTCAGGAAACATGCCTGGTAAGGAAAAGGTCATGAGCGAGTGGGCAGTTTAAATACACAAGTATTAGACATAACTCGTAAATAAAACTCCACTCTGCAACTGCTCTGCTAAGGTTAGCAATAGGGAAGGAACGATACGCTTCTGTATCGATATGATTCGATAAAATTTAAAGCTCATCGACTACGATGTATGACTGCAGAATATTTGCAGTAGACATTTGCTGCATATAATAATAATAATAATAATAAACAAACAAACAAACAAACAAAACAAATAACATACGGTCACTAGCTACTTTATTTAGGTACACCGTGCCAGTACGTAAATCCATCCTCAACCAGATTCCCATCCAATAGAGTACCTTTGGAACCCCAAAGGTGCTAGTACTGGACTCCCCTTTTGCCTTCATTACTGCCTTAATTCTTTGTGAAATAGATTCAACAAGGAGCTGGAAACATTCCTTACAGATTTTGGTCCATGTTGACATGCTAGCCATGCACAGTTGCTGCAGATTTGTTGGCTGGATATCCGCGATGGGAATCTCTTGTTCTGCCACATCCCAAATGAGATTTACTGGATGTAGATCTGGTGAATGTGTAGGCCATTTGAGTACAGTTAACTCACTGTCAAGTACCAGAAATCAGTTTTAAACCATTTTAGCTTTGTTGGTTAGAAGGGCATTTAATCAATGCTCAGTTAGTAAGTGGCCCAAAGCGTGCTAAAAAAAAATCCCCTGCTCCATTACACCACCAGAAGCAGCCTGAAATGTTGATACAAGGGAGGATGAATTTACTTTTAATGATGTTTGTCAAATTCCGATTCTTTCATCCAAATGCTGCAGCAGACATCTAGACTGATCAGGCCAGGCAACGTTTTTCCAAACTTGTGTTGTTCAATTTTGGTAAGCCTATGCGAACTATCAGTTTCCTGTTCTTAGCTGACAGGAGCAGCACCTAGCGTGGTCTTCTGCTGCTGTAGTCGATCTGCTTCAAAGTTTTATGTGTTGTGTGTTTAGAGATGCTCTTCAGCATACCTCGGTTTTAAAGCAATGATATTTGAGTTGTTGTTGCCTTTGTCAGCTCGAACCAGCATGACAATTCTAATTTGAACTCTGGCATCAACAAAACATTTTCACCCAGAGAACTGACATTCACTATTTTTTACCATTATCTGTAAACCCTAGAGATGGTTGTTCTGACAAAAAAAAAAAAAATAAATAAAAAAAAATCAGGAATTTTGGAAATATTCAAACCAGCCCGTCAGCACTAACAACTATGCTATGTTCAAAGTCACTTAAATTACCTTTCATTCCCATTCTCATGCTTGGTTTGAACTTCAGCAGACCATCCTGCACAGTCTACATGTCTACCTACATGCACTGAGTTGCTGCCGCAGGATTGGCTGATTACATATTTGTGTTAAACAATTGAATAGGTGTACTTAATGAAGTGGCCAGTGAGTGCATTTCCAATAATAAAAAATAGAAAAATGATACAGGTAAAATAAATTAAATTCTCAAAATAAATTAGGTCAAAGAGATTTGCATCTGTAATTAAAGACAAGTGCAGGCACCAGGGGAGGAGACTGTTATTGTATAAAAAGGGGATTGCGCCCTCTGCCGACAAAGGATGAATTTAGCAAGGGGAAACATTGTCTACTCACTTCTGTACAAAAATAAAAACTGATGACTTAATGAGAACACAATACATATTGCAAGACCAAAAGATATAGTTTGCATTGAATTTATATATAAATATATTTTCCCCACCACTAGGTTACGATGATGCATAAGTGCAGAGAGACTTCAAAAAGAAGAAAACAAATTTGCACCTTTTCTGGATGCAGCCTCTTTGCGAAGTTTCCGAAGCTTCTCCAGAGCTTTGAGGATGTCCAGCATTCTCTTGGCATCAGCTTGCTTCTTCCTCACTTCAGAGAGCACAGAGTCAGCTGCCATCTTCAGTTCTCGCTCCTGAACAGAAAGTAGAACCATCAGGGCAGAGCTCTATGCTTTCCCATTCAACATGTTAGACAATCCTACGGATTTATCAAGTGTCCCTAAAAAGAGTGAACAGTCACCTTTGTGGCTTTTTTTTTTATAATACAATCTCAAAAACCACATAAACATAACTGACACACCAAACTCAACAGTTTAATGAGGCTGGGTGATTCTGCAAGACTAGTGCCTGTAAGACAGCATAACTTGTTAACTACAATAACATCAGAGCTTAGGTAGAAAACTAAAGGAGGACATTTTAACAACAATCAGGTCTTAGCTGATAACATTTTGAAGATTTAATTCCACAGTAGTGGAAGATGGAATTGCTCAGGAAGATGTTCATGGTGGAGCGGAACCAGTAGTCTATCCTGGGAGCACTGGTCATGAGGCCAGAAAAAACACTACCAGCAAAAGTTTAGACACACCTCCTCCTTCAGTGGTTTTTCTTTTTTTTTTATTATTACTTTAAAAACACTGTATATTAATACTGAAAAATATCTAAAGTATGAAAGAACACATTTGGGATTGTGTCCATCCATCTTCAACCGCTTATCCAAAATCGGGTCGCGGGGGTAGCAGTTCCAGCAGGGAACCCCAAACTTCCCTTTCCCCAGCCACATCAGCTAACTCTGACTGGGGAATCCCGAGGCGTTCCCAGGCCAGTGTGGAGATATAATCTCTCCATCTAGTCCTTGGTCTGCCCCGTGGTCTCCTCCCAGCTGGACGTGCCAAGAACACCTCTCTAGGAAGGCGTCCTGGTGACATCCTTACTAGATGCCCGAACCACCTCAACTGACTCCTTTCCACGCAAAGGAGTAGCGGCTCTACTCCGAGCTTCTCACGGATAACTGATTTGGGATTGTGTAGTAAACAAAAAGGTGTTAAACAACCCAGAATATTTTTTTTTTATATTTTAAATTGTCCAAGTAGCTATATTTAGCTTCGATGCCAACTTGGCACACTCGTGGCATTCTCTCATCAGATTCAAGAGGCAGCCATCTGAAATGGTGTGCCTTGTCAAGGGTTAATCTTTGACATTTCTTGCTTTCTTAATCTGCTTTAGACCATCTTGTGAAGAGGAACAGTGGGTACAGAGTAAGTAGCCCTATTAGTGCTACTACAACTACTGTACAAATCAATAGTATCCGGAAGGTGAGTCATGTCAAATGGATAACGACTTCTCTAAGCAGAAGTCGACAAAGCCACAATGGTGTGTGTACATACAGTATACATACATATATTATATATATTCTGGGTTGTTGAACATGTTTTGTTTTCAATGTCTTTAGTACTAATACACAATGCTGAAAACTATTTTTATAAAAATAAATAAATAAAAACATTGACTAAGAAGGTGTGACCAAAGTTTTGATTGGTACTGAACATTCTGACTGGAACGTCAGTCCGTAATAACGCAATACAAACACACACTCATCGACACATATCGGGCAATTTAGTGGAGCTGATTAACTTATTTGCATGTTTTTGGAATGAGAGAGGAAACCAGAGGGAGGGGCCCATGCTAATGTGGAAGAATACATGTGCATTTCATTTCATCCCAAACAGTTATGGTCACTTGCAGCATAACAAAAAATCCAAAAGGAGGAGCTGGACCTAATCTAGCTCCTCCTACCACTGTGAAAGAAAGCGAAGCTAGAATCCCAGGAGCCAGAGACAACTCACATTAGTGATGGGAAGTTTGGATGATTTTCTGACTCGATTCTTTGAATCTTGTTCATCAAAATTAACGAATCTTTTTTTGAGTTCAGGAAAAAAAAAAAAAAAACATTTTCAATAAACAGACCTCCAACACGTCTACATATACAAATTTAGGTTATGGTTCCAGTAAAAAAAAAAAATATATATATATATATATATATATATATATATATATATATATATATATATATATTATATATATATATATATATATATATTACCATGCATCTAAGGACAGATGATAAACAGAATGAGCAGCTCACCTCTCATATCTTCTGGTCCGAGTCATTGCACTGCATAGCGTCTATAGGAGTCACGTGACAAAGGAACAACCGACTCTGGTCAGAGAAGTAACTAATCATTTCTGTTTCCTATACATAACCTACAGAGGTTTTGCGCATGCGCGCCGAGTTGAACACGAACGAATCACTCCGAGACTACTTGGTCTTCTTAATCATTTTAAAGACTCATTCAAAAAGAATGAATCGTTCATGAATGACCCATCACTAACTCACATTGGTGTGTTTCTGCCTGATAAACTGTATTAAGAACGTTGAAGCGTTGTTTTGTATTGTACAGTGTGTGTGAGTTCGGCTTACAAAAACAAGCCCTGGTCCAAACTCTGGGCTTTTGATTCCTGCAGTGAGAACTGTCTAGTGATGGTTCGTTCATGAACGATTCATGACTCAGAAGAGCGTGTAATCTCGGAGAGTGATTCGTTCCTTTTCTACTGGGCGCGCATGCGCAAAGTACCGCAAAACCTCCGTAGGTTATGTACAGGAAACAGAAATGAGTCATTACCTTTGAGTCTTTGGTCCGAGTCGTTCGTTCTTTTGTCACGTGACTCCCATAGACGCTAGGCCGTGCAATAGATTCAAAAGAACGAACGATTCGGACTGGAAGACATGATGGTGAGCTGCTCATTCTGTTTATAATATGTCCTTAGCTGCATTGTAATATTTTAATTACTGGAACTATAGCCAAAATTTGTGTATGTAGACGTGTTGGGGGTCTGTATATTGAAAATGTAAGATTTTATTTTATTTCTGGTCAAAACAACGAAATTAACTCAATGACTCAAAAAAGATTCGTTCATTTTGATGAAGATTCAAAGAACCGAATCACTAAAAAGATTCAAACTTCCCATCACGAGGACTGTCTCCAAACAGCTCCGTTAACAAAACTAGAGCGCCCTCTTCAGGGTGTACATTATTAATCCTCTCACCCTGTTCTTCTCTTCGATTTCTTGTATCTTTTTCATCAGGCGCTTATCTATCGCCGCCTCCTTCTCTGCAGCTCGTGCTTCTTGTTCTCGCTTCTCCTCCTCGTGCTCGGCTTTCTTCCTGCGCAGCCGTGCTCGCTTCTTCTTGATCCGAGCCAACTTCTTCTTCACCACGTCCACTCTGTCCGGATCATTCAGCATCTTCATGCTTTCTTCCAGGCTGCTCTTCAGCGCCGCCGCTCTCGCGTACGAGTCCGTCCACGCGCTTTCATTCTCGAGGTTGTTTTTTAAAGTCTGGCACACCTCAGAGAGCTCGGACAGCATTTTAACCGCCGTGTATAATTCCTCTCTGAAATGAGAGACGGACTGTCTAGGGGGAGAGAGCTTGACAGGCGAAGGTGCCACTTTTCTTCTTCTGCGTAGGAAAGCGTTGATCCACTGTTCGTCTTGGTTTCGCTGCCAAGCATCTTCGCCAGGTTGGTTTCTGATTTTGTAATCAGGAGGAGCTTGTGATGGATGATTTAGTTTATGATGATGTTCTGCTGAGTAGGTGTGAGGCAGCGTGGTACTGGTGTTAGATTGGAAACCAGGCTGGTATAGAGTTGGAGCAGCTGGATTTGAAAAGCTGGTACTCCGATCCAAATGTCCTCTGTGATAGTTCTCAGGTGGATGAAGCCGAGGTGGATCCTCAGGTTTTAGGTTTGAAGTAGGTTTGGGTGATTGATGGAAATAACCAGGAGGAGGTCTGCTGGGGTCGAAGGCTGGATTAGGGTAAATATGAGGAGACCCGTGCTGAGGCGGCCCTGGTGCCCGGGGAAACGGTGTCCAAGTACCTGGTGGAACCGGATGAGCCTGGTGCTGTGGGTAAGCACCCCATGACTCCGGTGGAGGTGCCGCGAGAAAGTCTGCTCTCGGGACCAGGCTCGGCGCACGCACAGGTGGATGTTGTGAAGCTCCGGCGTAGCGACACTGCTGCGAATTATCCATGTTCACGCGCCTCAAATAACAGCAGCGTTCCTCTTCTTCGTTTTTTTTTTTTTTTAAATACTTTTGACGAAATGGTGCATTACCGCCACCAACTGGTAAGGAGTATAGATGATGATTTTATCAACACTACACTTTTTTTTAAGTATCACATATTGGTGAACCTAACAAACAGATATCGATAGCTCTCCTGTCCCGAGTCGTTCTTTAAAATGCCACATAGATGGTCAGCGTTTATAAACTGAGCCTTTAAAATTCCACCACTTCCGGGGTCATATCCTATCGCTCATCTCTAATATATCCCGCACCCCTGGAGACGATAACTAATAAAGCAGAAAGTTATGTAAGTAACGCCGTATTCGAGTCGTCTTATTCATGCTGATCTTTTTGGATTCTGATTATTAAAAATAACTTTAAAAAAAATAAGTATAACTATGAATTGAAATCAGGTACCAAACAGACACACCGGCTAACAAAGGGTCCTTGGTGGTGCATAAATGCATGAACATTTCCTGTACAGCTTGAAATTGGTTCCCCTCTGAAACCGAGTCAATGCAATTCGGTTCCACAACATCCGCTCAGGCTCATTTTCCTCTAATCGTTTGCTTGTATTAATTAAAATTAATTAATTGCATAATATTAATAGTTTAATATATACAATATTACTATAATATTATTTAAATAATTATTAGCATATGTATCAATATATAACTTATAGCAATAAAGTTAGTATTAAAATATTTGTTTTTCTTTTCCTGATGTGTATACATATATATTTTTTTAACTGTCTCTGTATGTACACACATGGAATCCTCTAATACACTACACCAGCAATTGTAATTTTAAACATTTTGATATACACATTTTCTGCTCTATATCATGCTGCTGTCGTGCAGTTTTTTTCTTAAGTTAAATCTTTATTTGTCACATATCTATTACTGCACAGTGATTTTTTTTTTCTAATTCTGATAATATACCTTACTCATCCAAATTATTACATTATATTCTTAACACTAGCCTACTTTAATACAGTAAAACCACAACAACAACTCTCAATTTCTGATCTTTCTTTATTTTGAAGAACAGTTTTTTCTGATAGGTCCTTTCACTTGTGTTACAGTTGGCACTGACCCGTTTTTATGTTTTAAATGCATAAAAGTACCACATAAATTTGTTTATTGCAACAAGGCATTTTGAATTTGTCATGAACCTCTATTTAAACAAAAATAAACAAGAAAAATCTATTTGACTAAATTCTAAAATACTCTGGTGAAAATTATGAGCCTTGTGTTGTTAGGGTTGGTTTCGACTCAGTTATAATATAAGATTATAAAACTGTCAGCATAAACAGACTGTCAGCTCACTAACACTGCAAGCTAACAGCCCACTGACAGCCATCTCCTCTGTTCACGCTCCTGCTGAAACATTCAAATCTAGAAGTGGTAACATCTCTTCATCTTTTAGCTGCCCGCTGAAATTTATATAAAATGAAATAAAAAAAGAGTGGACAACCTGGACAAGTTGACTGCCTCCTACACTTGCCAGCAAATGTCCAGGAGATGGCCACTGGTTGTGTTTTATAACATCCTAGATGTGTCTGCGTACAAAGCATTTATGTTGTGGACCCCCATCCACCCAAGGTGGAACTCAACCAAACAAAACACAAGCAGAGAATGTTTCTGGGGGAGCTAGGAAGTTCCCTTGTCATGGTGCACATTGAGCGAAGGGAACGAGTGCCCAGAGACCCAGCAACTGTAGCCATGATCAGCTAGCAATAGAGCTCACCTAGCACTCCATCCACACCATCAGCGACAGAAAGAGTAATTGATTTCTATTGGTTTGATTTGCTTGATTGGTTGTTGTTTGTTTGACCTTGCAAATCTATATTTTGTATTATAACTTGTTCTGCTTTTCATTTTGTATTAAAGTTCTTCTAAAAAATGGCCTTTTTCTTGAAGTAAATATACTGTATATGTGGGTCAAATTGTCCTGCAACACCATTGATGTTACTATAAATGATCCAAACAAATTTTTGGGTCTCATCCCAGCCTTAACTATCCTTGCTAAAATTTTTTTAAAAAATTTGAAAATTTCCTTCAAGATCAATAAAGTACTTCTCTGTCTAACTGTTCTAATTCCCAATAAAATAATCCTGAGTCGGCATTGGGGATAGTGTAGTGGTTAGCACTGTGACCTTACATCTCTAGGGTCAAGTATCACCTTTACATTTATGCATTTGGCACACGTCCTTATCCAGAGCAACTTACATTTGTATTTCATTACAAATGTGAGCAGTTGAGGGTTAAGGGTCTTACTCAAGGGCCTAACAGGGACAACTCGTCAGTCATGGGATTCCACACCGTAGTCTAATGCTTTAACCATTGAGCTATCCCAGACGTGCATGTTTTCCCTGTGCCGTGCGGGTTTCCTCCCACAGATTAAGCTAATTGGCATTCCCACATTGCATGTAGTGTGTGTTTGCCCTTGATGGATTGCCATCCTGTCCAGGGCCTTGTGACCAACGTCTCTTGGGATAGGCTCCAGGTCCCCCGTATAGACAATGAATGGATGAATAATCCAGAATATCATCCTCTTTACCACTGGTACTAATATTCTCACAATGAGCAAGCTGACAGACTACCAAAACACCTACTGATTATTTTCTTTATTTGAGAACCATATTTACATTGTTTATGCTCCTTGATAAAACATGAGAAAAATTAAACAGGCAAGTGTTCCAACATAAAATTGAAAGAGGTGATCTCTTATCATGAACAACTCTCTTGATGTATTTTACATAGTTCCAAAACCTTTTCAGCCATTGTGTTAAAGCCAGTTTTATTGATTTTTAAACAACACTGTCAAAAAAAAAAAAACGTATATTCAGCAGAATATCTTAGATCCTAATAGACTTACACTAACAGCCTGATTTGATCAAGTCTTTTATGGTCTTGTTCAGTTCCACCAGCTATTATAACATCAGTTACACAGAAGTGCAAAACATATTCATTAATACAATATAATAGTTTGGGAGAAATTTATCCAGATCTCATTAGAAAGGCAATGAGTTTTATTGATCCATATATTTGACAAGACAAAAGACTGATGAAGCCTGGCCTCAAGTTTAAATCAAGCATCTCAGAGTAAGAGGTCTGATCAGGAATCAGGTGTCTAAAACAATTCACATGAAAGCTATGATTTGCAGGATTAGTTTAACAATAGGATTAGACCAAAACTGTGCATGCAGCTGATACAGCCGCTCTTTGTTCCTTGCTTATGAGGTGGACGTGACTGAGAAAGCCAAGTTACACCGTTTATGCACGGCACACACCCAGAACGCCTGATGGTTTCCCGTTCCACACGTGAATTTAATTAAATGTGTTACCTTGTGCTGCTTGAACAGAAAAAAACAAAAAGCATTTGACTTTCTAATTGTAGGAAATATAACTAATAAGTGATGTCCTGTGATGAGCAGAAAGTCTACGCAGCCCATACGGAAAACAAAAACATTATTCGGCTCAGTGATACCACATATATTAATAAAATTGGTGCTACACCAAACTGTTCTGAGGAAGAAAGCGATTTAAGGCTGTAATAGAGTTTTACATGAGAAAAGGAGGACAGAGTTGTGTGTTGCTCCTGAAGCAGAACTAGAGTAACTGTAAATGGAGCAACCGTGTAACGTGTTGTAGCAGGACGACATTTTTAATGTCAGCTCACAAAGGACCAACAAGTCAGCAGTGTTCAGTTTCAGCCTTTTGTTTATCAGTGAAATCAGTCTATTAAAAGAAACCCCATGCGCAGTTCGAAAAATACTGCAGCTCGAACAACAATCGTGTCTGCGGCAGATACGTGTAGAAACTCGAGTTGGTAAGAAGCTCATCTGGGGGCTTCGATACAAAAGAGCTGCGTAGCACTGTCAACTAACATGGAAGGGATTAAAATACCTCGACTGATAACGATTGTAATTACACTGCTGCACGTGACATTATGACCCGTGTGTTTAATCAGTGAAGGAAAATGCCTGGATGTGAGGTTTGCTTTCTAAGCCAACTTATGACCTTAATCTCCCTAACGATTGCATTCAAAAAGACCTCATAAAAAAAATTCAAAAACTTCATAAATTTTTTTGAAGGAGTAAAATTTTTTTTTTTTTACATTTCATATCAACAATCCCTCTCGCTGAGGTGTAGATAATTCAGTACATTTCTCTTAAACAATTTTCTTCACGAAATTTAGAATATATGCAACATATGGTACCACACTGTAACTTACAGCTTACAAAGTCATTAGGACAGGTCTTATAGGGCTGCGTTCCTGTCTCTACACAAGCCCTCTGAAGTGTTGAATAACCACGTAATGGACTGAAACCGGTCATCACGAGCTTAAATAAGAAACTTAAACATCATTATATTGATTGTACTAATTCTTGGCTGCATCAACCTGCAACCTGGTCCAGTTCTCTTCTTCCATTCCTGAGTCGTACTCCTCCTCTGGTGTCTCTTTAGCCGGGGCTCTGTCGGGAGGAAGGAAGAAAGAAAAAAAAGAAGAAACACTGAATATCTGCTTCTTTAAAAAAGTGTGATACCAAAAAAGAGACTGTATTCTCAGCGGAATTCTTGATTCTGAACAGCTGGAATTTTCTATAACCGCAGCTCCAGCAGTTTGTCGCAAGTAATAAACGGATTGTTAGCAATGCAGTGTTGTGCAAAAAGTCTTGAGCCACCACTCATTTCTTCATATTTTACTTCCAAAGCGCCAGACTTTCTTGTATTTTTAATGGAGGCTTGAGGAATAGTTCTTCAGGCTTCCTGAATGGCTTTTTGGCTTTCATTGTTGGCAAGTTTTTCCACACCTTTTCACTCCAGTCTCCGTACCTGAGCAGTTTCAGCGGAATGTTTTTTTGTTTGTTAAGCTACACAGTGACTTATGAAACATTCAAGCATTAAAAAAAAATATCTAACTTGAGGCATAAACCAGTGAGAAACAAGTGCAGATGCTCAGGCCGGTGATTAGTATACTGGTGATGCTGAATGCTGAGTGGTTGGGACAGATGAGAGGGGAAATTGATGAGAGGTTGCTGCTGAGTTTGTTACATGAACAGCCACTTTCTAAATTGTATCTTTGAGGACTTTCCATCATGTCACAAGAAAACAGTTGTTATAATTACATTTAATTTAATTTCATTTCATGTGAATAAATGAGTGGAGGAGCAAGACCTTTGCACAGTATTGCATTTTTTTCAACAAAGAGACAAAAGTCGACAAATCACTGATATGACAGTGTTTTATGTAAAAAGCATTCCCCAGCAAAACTGCCACATTTACACGACAATGTTTATATCTTAGTAACTTAATGACAACATTTTTGTTAAATTCCTTCATTTCAAATCTGTTGTGGAAGTGTACAAAAAACAAAAAAGGAAGGGGGAAAAAAGGAAAGGCTTATGGGCACAGCTTAAATTTGACTTGCACATATCTGGAAAATGGGCCCAGTTACCTTATCCATTATTCACCTGGACATCCAGTTTTGGTTAATCTGAAACAACTTATTATTGTTTCACAATTCACTAATATTTAGTTATTTGCTTGAAAAGTAGAAATTACAGTGAATCCAACAGTACATAAGTCCAGACAATGCACATGATCACAAAGTTAATTTTTTCAACACCCATGTGCTCTTGGCTTCTTCCTTAAACATGACTAATCAAAAAAAGAACTCCACAAAGAGGAAATAAATCTTTTTCAAAAGAACATCACAGACAAATAAATACCTTCAGACAGATGTGACAATTAATGCTCGAGATTCAGCAGAATTTCCTGCTCCTGGTGAATGCTCACCTTACATACTGAGGCGATGTTTTTCCCATTACCACATCCTCGTTTATCTCCACGGCTACAATGTCCGAGTGAGGGACTTCAAACATGGGGTCCAGTAGCAGCTTCTCCTGTAGAAAGTCATCAACGACACCACCACCATTAACACCACATGTATGAATGAAGAGTATGAAGGAGGACGCATCAACCAGGCAGACAAACACAAGCGCTCACCATTATCGACCGAAGACCTCGGGCTCCTGTCTTCCGTTCAAGCGCCATTCTAGAGATAGCCCGTAGAGCATTAGGGGTCACGGAGAGGTCACACTGGAAGAAAAGACGAGTTGAAACATTAGAGGAGTAATTCTTCCATCTAGAGGAGAATTTCTTCCATTTAAGAAACTTGTAAATGACTTTGATTGAAATAATAATTTTTAAAAAATTGCTGATAAATTATTTAAATATAAATTTTACAACTCAGGCTTCTCTAAAACATTTTTGATCATAAGAAGGTGAACATATTAAAAAAAAAAAAACTGCAGTTACCTAAATCTGGCCTAAATTAGTAAAAAACAAGTGTGTATTGGCCCAGTACCTTGTCCATGCCGAAGAGGGCCTGGTACTGGGGCACCACAGCGTTGCGGGGTTCAGTCAGGATGCGGACGAGCGTGTCCTCATCCAAGCTGTGAAGGGGCACCACCACGGGCAGTCTGCCCACAAACTCGGGTATCATTCCAAACTCTATGAGATCACGTGCCTCCACATGCTTCAGGAGCCGGTCCTTCTCTTCGATCTCTGCCACGGCATCCACCTCACCACCAGTCATGTGAGCCACATCGGCTGCAGCTGCTGCCCTCCGTCCTTTCCCCAGGCTAGATGGTGCTCCGAAGCCCAGGTACTAACAACATGAATATAAACATCAACAAAATGGTATTGTACACCTTACAGTTAGAGCTTAAATACTAGTTTCCAACAAACAGCTATGTTCCAGTATTGTCCATAGTTGATGTGGACTAAATCTGGTTCTTCAAACAAAAGCAGAAAAACTATTACTTTGAAAAACAAACCTTCTCATTTTTTCTTCTGCTGATTATACGATCCAGTCCATTGAAAGCACCGGACGCTACGAATAAGATGTTAGTAGTGTCAACTTGTACAGTCTCTCCTCTCAGCTTCCTGGTGTTTTTTTCAGGAACGTTCACAATAGTGCCTTCTAGGAGTTTGAGCAATCCCTGTACACAACACAACCATAATACACAACATATAGCTTCAGTATTATATATTATTTATTTATTATACTGAACATATCACACATTACAGATATTTTAGCACCAAAATATGTTTCAAACAGCAGTACGATGGTTGCAATGGCAAACAATATTGTAAACTTGAACTAGAACTGTGACTGAACTAGAGTCTGACTTATAAACAGGTGTAGGAAGTGATCTTCACTGAAGCACTGCATTTCATCACTGACCTGCTGCACACCTTCTCCACCCACATCTCTCAACTGATGGATTCCAGGCACACTGCCAATTTTGTCAACTTCATCCAAGAAAACAATGCCTATGGAGGAGGGACAATTCGAAACTTACACAAAACTCACACCACCCACACATTGTTTCATCCTACAAAGACATGCAGAATATTTCCGTATTCTTCTATTTATTCTTCTTCTTACCCTGCTGAGCCTTCTCGATAACGTAGTTGGCATCCTGCAGCAGCTTGGCAATGACCGACTCAATGTCCTCGCCCACATAGCCAGCCTGCGTGAGGGTAGTACAGTCACAGATCGCAAAAGGGACGTCCAGGCACTTGGCCAGAGTTTGGGCCAAAAGTGTTTTACCTGCAATATGGACACAAACGTTTTCACAAACTGCTGCCTCTCATTTTATATATTTGAAAATGCTTGTAACCCATGTACACATGCAGGCACTAATAATATTTATGTAGAACAGTCAATGTACAGTCTTTAGCATACTGGTCAAGCACACAGGCTGTTGACATCTGTAATTACACACCCGTACAGCATGGCCTGTACCTGACCTTTATTCAGACATTTCAATCAGTACCCCAGTCCTGGCTATATATCATATATATCTGCAGAGAAAGCACCATGGTAGAATCCTCTACCATGTCACATGCACAGCACTATTTATTATTAATGTACTATTTCTCCTTTGGTGCTGTGCCTGCCAATTTCAATGCAAGAGCCTGTCAATCTCAGTCTAAGAGGTGTGGCCTTTGTGCCGGTAAAGCTTGTGTAGAAGAAACGGTCCCTCTTTCCAAAGCTAGGTTCCATGGAATGGATAAGGTCACATACCAGAGCCTGTGGGGCCTAGCAATACGATGTTGCTCTTCTCCAACTTGATGTCAGTGTGAGGGGAGTCGAGCACATCTCCACCTCTTCTTTCCTGAGGGGCCTGCTGGTTCACCTGTTGCTGCATGGATGCGCCTAAAGCATTACCATGGGGGCTGATGCCTGCAATCTGAAGCAGCTCTGCAATAATGATCACACACACAGGAAAAAAAAAAGAACAAACATAGTTAGTTATATATATGCAATAAAAATCTATGCTACCCGAGTCAGTCATTATAATCCAATACACTGTATCAAAATCAGAAATTATACTCTAACAGATGTCCATTCCATGTGTGGGCTGAAAAAAAAAATCTAGTGTTCATACACAGCCCTGGCTTTGTAAAGGGAAAACAAACAAAGTGGTGGACACTGTGCACCAAACACTAGTCCAGCTAATCAGCAATGGGGGCCATTCTTGCTCAGTGATGTTTTTCTATTAATATCGTACAGCTAGCCCAGTTGTTCATTGCTTTGGCAATGTGCGTCCATAAGTTTGGGAATAAAGCTTGTGAAGGAACACTGAAGGGGTGGGGGTTATTAGGCTAGTTAAATTATTTTTTTACTATCCCCGTCTCCTCCTCTAAAGAACCAACGTTTGGGGGCTAGATGGATTTCCTGTAGCAACATGCTCAGCAAACACACACCGTGTAAACTCAGTATAAATGACCAGTGTGAAAGTGGAAAAAAGATGATCAATGAACAACCCAAAAGATGAAGAAATGCATAATGATTACACAGTGACAAGACATGAAATCACTGTACACTTTGACTGTACACAATCATACAGCTCACTGGAATTTCCCCTGAAAGATAAATCCTCATTTAACATGCACTGCTTCCATAAGCACTGCTTCCCAGTTACATGAATGGCCCTGAATGTGACCTCACTCGCCTCTCTAACACCCTTACACGGATCAGCAGCAGCGACAACAACAAAATCATAATATTAACAATAATAATACTACTACTAAAAATAATAATACACAGAGTTTGGCATTTGTACAATAAAGCAGTTCATGATGTGAATCAAATTATTAGAACAGAAAATGTAAGTATTCAGTCTGCCTGAAGATTTACAATTATAAACCTGAATTACAGACAACAAATGATAAAATTATGAAGGTTATAGGCATTAACAAGACACTTACTTGTGAATCTGTACTCATCCTCCCGACGTCTTAGCTCTAGCTCTACAGAAAAAGTAGGAGATGTACAAACATCACTCTGATCATGCGCATGTTACTCTGAGTATTTCCAAGGTTTTCTTTGGCAGTTAAAGTTTTTAAAACAACTTTTGAATTGTACAAATGCCAAATAACAAACATGCAGTCATGATTCATATTAAAGCTTGACTGATTTACATGCTGGCCGATGAAATCCCAATCCTCATCCACAGCAGCATTCAGGAAGTGAGTTTGTTTTTAGTTCGAATATAATTAATTTGTACAGCAAAGTTATGCTCTCTGGGACTGGGATTTTTAAATTTGCATTCTTTTACACAAATAAGAGACCCGCTAAGCAAAATTCATTTTATTAGATTTTTAAAAACTTTTTTAAAAACAGAGAGGTTTGTTTTTTTAGTTTGTTTTTGTGTATCAATGTTTACAATTAAAATTTTTACAATTGTATACACTTCATTTAGCCATTTTTTTCTGACCACATTACATCTTACTTTCTAATATAATCCGTTGTAGTAATCTTTAAAACTGGTACTAATATTTAATATGTTTTTGTGCAAATTCTCATTTCAGTCAGTGCCTAATTCCTACAAAGGAAAAAAAAAAAGAAAGTATACAATATAATTAGAAACCTAATGTAAACTTTTTGGCCAAATCATTCCAGCATATATAACATTTAGAAATGTCAGTCATATAGTTATAATATGACCGACCAAAAACACAATTGGAAGAAAAAATATATATATTCATAGAAATTACTTAATCTAAACAGAGAGTGTTTATTTATTTACTTATTTTTTTATCTTGTATTTTAAAAAGCCACACCTCATATCTGCCATCATGGGCCGAATCCTCTACCGTCCCTTCAAGTTATGAGATTTGAGGCACAATGTTAGTTTGTTTAGTTAGTTATAAAACAAAAGGTTATCTCCACTTCAAGTTTTGTCTTAGTCCGGAAACCCCTGATTTAATGAGCAAGCAAAGATGTTATTAATTATGTTAATTAAACATGTGGTGATTCTCAGCATATAAATGACACTATTACACTGGTTATCTGCCTGATGACAAAAAATAGGAAGGTGGTATGTGGTTGAACTCGGACAGTATATGCTTACATTATGAACCATACTCAATGTTGCACAACCCAGCCGTGAAAACTAGGACACACCCATGCAACAAGAGTTTAGAAAAAGCTTCCCTTTACAGAGCACTGTGACAGCACAGCTACTCCATTATAACCGTCCATCATGTCACATTACTGAAAATCTCCATCTTAATATTAATACACATACCAACTGGCTCTTTCTAAAAAAAAGACATGATTACATGTTAATGTTCATTACTTAACAATGGAAAGACCTAGGCATTAAACTAATTTAAACCTTTACATGTACGCTTTACAGAGTCCTTCAGCAAGATAAAATAGATAAGTGGTACGAACCTCGGGGTGTGAGAGAGGCCTGCTTCTCCACCTCCGCCTGGTGCTGTCTAGAGCCCCCTGGCATGTTGTTATAAATGCGCTTGTAGTGGTTGTACACAGCCACCGACAGCACCTTCTTTGCATGGGCCTGACCCACAACATATTTGTCGAGATAGGCATAGATCTAATTGAAGAGATGAAAATAGGCACTTTTAAGCACGTCTTCAGTTATTAGTGCAATAATGCAAAAAAAAAAAAAAAAAATGCAATAAGCCCCCACCACCCACAAATTAGGCCCTGCTACTCCGTTGCTTTGTTGAAAGTTAGATAAGGTGAAGTACAGAAGTGTTCAGGTTCTCAATCAGGAATAAAACGAACACTAATATCAGACATCAGCATTGATGCACAGTACCTTCTTTGGGGGTGGTGGGGGTTTCTGTTGGAAGGCCAGCTTCACAGCTTCAGCAGCTGATTCAGGGTCTTTATTCAGACTCTTCTTAGTGTCTGTTTCGGAGAGCACCACGAAAAAGTGGTGACATTTTTCACATTTGACAAATCTAGTTGAGGCTGAAAAAAGAACATAAAAAATTTATGCATTAGAAAAAACTATAGGTAACCCCTTGCTCCGCCCAGGTAAAATAACATTATCATTCAAATCTAAATGGAAGCCAAGAAAGCTGGACCTACTAAGGATGCAAACATCAAACACTGATTAGATTGGATTTAATAACAAAGTATATGTGCTACATAAATAGCCTGGGTTCAATAAGTTAACAAAAAAAAAAGCTAAACCTATAATGTAAATTATGATGATTAATGTGGCCTCTTAGAAATTACATACTATGCAATGTTTTAATTTCCCAAAAAGCTTGAAAGTATTTATTTGTTATTTTATTGCAGATGCACTACAAAGTGAAATTTCATTATATTTCTAACCACAGCCACAGACTTTATTGCCAAGGTAAATGATGAAGCTAATTGGCTACCTAACACAGTTGTTTCAAGGCTGTACAGTATATTACAAGCATGTCCCTATTCATAACATTCTGGTACAAGTATTTTTTTTCTGTCCATTAAGTATTGTTCCAAAATCCTACAGGCTCTTTAAGAGTTTTATTAAGTTTTATTTTTATATTTCTGTCAACTTTTATCTGGTCATCCTGGTTTGGAGGCTCAATTGTTTAAAGTTTTTGTTAAATTATGTGCCTTTACTCTTGTGAAAACTTCTCTTGTTTTGGCACAGATACACCTATCTTCTGAAGGGTTCACTTCATCTGATTTGAACAACATATATAAAGTGCAGTAAATCCTACATCTGTAACTGATTTGGATGTAAATATCCTGAAGCTGAAAGTCTGCACTTTGAGTTACGCAATCACAATTTCAACATCAATATACTGAGGTAGACAACTAAAATAACAATTACTTTGTCAATGTTCAAATATTTATGAAGCGTATAATGTCCTCCAGGAAGCACAAACACAGAACTGCTTAAAAAAAACCTGGCTCGAATTATAGGGGGGGAAAAAACCGTCCACTGAAAAACACAGTGAAGTTATGTAAGCAGTTAATTTTAGCACCTGTTTGTGCAGATTACAACCAAACAGTAGAAATGCACAAGGCTAAGTGTTGCAAAAATCACAACATGCAGAACACTAAATACAGATAAGAGGTTGCATAACTGTCAGATAATACTCACAAACAAATGTTTCCACGTGCGTGCAGGGATCTCCACATTTGGGGCAACGAAGCTGACTGCCGCCCTTTCCCGAGTTGCCTGAGCCTGATCTTTTTCCACTTCCTTCACTCACAGATTTCTTTTTAAAAAATAAATAAATAAAAAATGGAGCAAAAGATCAGACAAACATCCTAATTTAAACAAGATATCCTAATTCAAAATAAAATGTTATGCAACATGCAGGATCACAAGAAGTAGTCATCTACCTTTCCCCCATCGCCATCTTTCATTCCGTCTTTAGACGCATAATACACAGATGACTCTGAGAATTGTCTGACTGGGACACTTCGTGACAGACGGAGTTCGTGAGTCGCTGGTCGGCTCAGAGAAAACAGCTGAACTCTGGAGCTGGAGAACCCTGTATTTAAACAAATGTTAATGTAATGTTATTAGTGTGGCTTTATAAAATAAACTGGGTTAAGAAGGTTAATATTGTATGCAGTAATTTTAGAACCCTGGTGTGTGATGGTGCAGACAAAGACTCAGGAACAAAGGCAAAACTTTAGATGTTTATACGCTTTTCAGGCCCCTTTTTAAATATCTCAACAAAACTGCACAACAGGAAACAGGTCCACCACAGATTTTCACCCGGTCAGAATCTAGATCACACTCCCTTTGTTTCACTTCCAAATGAATACTTCTCCTTTGCCTATTGCTGCTACTATTACTAGCCCTTGTTTTGCTGTGTTGGTAGCAATGATGCACATCATGAGAATTTTTCAGAAAAGGAAACAACAAACAATACCTACTCAGGAGACGCCCAACCAATATCTATAGTAGCATACTGTACAAGAGACATGAGGCTGCCTTTAATAATAAAAGCACAAATATTTCAAATATATACAACAGTTCTTTCTAGCACACAAACTGTCATATGATTGTATAATAACTAGTGTTTCGCAAGCGATCTCATTATGGAATGCAATTCTGCAAGTTGTTGTGTTTTCTACTTTTGATCATTTCCACTACCTCCTGTTCTGTGAAATTAGATCTCTGTCAAAAAGAAACAAACAGAAATTATTTGATGAAATTTATGATTTAAAAGTGAATAAAAATAACAATAAACCAAAAAAACTGTATAAAAATGTATTTTTGAGTTTTGATCCCCAGATTTTTGTTGAGTTCTGACACAACTGTACCACGTGGGCATATGGTATAGTACAGTACAGGGCTGTTAACTCACTGCGCAGTAGCTCTGGGGCGGTTCTTAAAGTAATGTATCATCATTGGCCAGTTCCTGATGAGGGGAGTTATAGAACTGCGTCCTCATTAGCCAGATTTGTAAGTTTTGAGTTGACTTGTAAGTTGGTTTTTTTCTGGAGAAAATTACTGTTAACGCTTCTCAAGCGGTTATTTTATATTTAAGGATTTAAAATCTATGCATAGAACAAAAATGTTATATCTACAGTTACTTAGAATCTCCATAATTAGCATTTAATTGCTGCTAGGACCTTTAAAGGGGATGTTTGTATCAGCGTTAGGTTTTCATGAGCCAACAACCAGTTCTGATCAAGAAATTTGATTGGACAAGAGGCATTCCATGAGTGTTGATATCGAGTACAAGAGCAGTGAAACATCTGACTATATGCATCATTCCACTTCACAGGTATTTTAATAATTAAACAATTATCACAGAAGAAGAAGCACTGTTGAAGCAGTGATGCAGTCTTGATATCACAGCCATGCTGATATTAGGGTTGGGTACCAAAAACCGGTGCCAATACGGCACCGGTACCTATATAACCGGTATGTACCAGACCGAAACAGAACGCGAATTTAGGGCTATGATGACACAGTTGTAATAAGCATTAGATTCATCAACACACATGGTCGCTAGTAAAATTTAAATACTGCATTCATGGGATGTCAGAAATGATCGGAAAAATTTATTATTTCCTTAATTAGAAAACTGTTAATGAAAACTGAAAAATTCTACTGTACATTTTATTTTTGTAGATTAAAAGTTTATTAGATCAGATAAAAAAAATTAAAAGCACGAATCATCGGGAAATGAGACCATCCGAGATGCACGTGAACGCATCTCGCGTTACACTTGCTCTGATGGCAGCAGGTGGTCTACTAATATCTTAACTTGCTAAATTAACTTTCGTTAAAATGCCTAAAACTAAACGGTCGAAAGTGTGGTTATATTTCACAAGAAAAGATTTCGACACCACGGCGTACAGTAAATGTTTTACAGCAATTGCGTGTAAAGGGGGAAACATCAAATCTAATGAAACATTTGAGGGCAAACGGAATAAACTTACAGTAAAAGCAGAGGGATGCGCCATGTGTGACAGCTTGCGGACAACAGCTGGCACTATCGGTGTGGATGACCCCAGCCCCAGTCATACCAATCGTAGCAAAAAGGACTCCACCGATTATGATGACAACAGCAGCCTTTCCGCTGGTTAGTAGTAGACTAATGTAATGTTAATTACAAAATGCAAATCTTGCATTCATGCTAACAAACGGTCAAACAATTTGTAAAATACTAATGTAACATGGATTCTGTTTATAATTATGGCTTTCCAGTTAGTACTTAAACTTTTAATATATTGTTCAATTTTAAGCATTACATTTTTTGTTCAATAAAAATGTATCCTTGAGTAATCCACCATCAGTTTGTGGCTTTTGCAAAGTATTGGTTCAGGCACCATTTTGGCACCGGTACGAGTTTAAAAATATCGATTTGGCACCGATATCGAAAAAACCCCAAACGATATCCAACCCTAGCTGATATTCAGGACAACAGTGTGACATTGCTTTTATACAACAGTTACCACAAACAGCAAAATGTCTCGTCCCATCAAATTACTAATTCCATACAACATAAAGGGATGTTTGTGGTCAGATGTTGTGGTAAAAAAAAAAAAAAAAAAGACATTTAGATGGAAAATAGCTAAATACAGCTTCCGATAATAATACTGCCATCTGCAACATTGTGCTTGGCATCTTGTCATTATCGCTGCGTTTCTTTTTTGTGTGTGCATGTTTGACCTCTCGCCATTCAAGCTGATGAATACACCAAACCATACAGTCAGTGCTGTAGATTTAGCAAGTGAAAGTCTGTACGTTCATTGTTACAGAGCAAACACTAGCATATACACTCTAGAGATGGGGGGGAAGAGGATTATAATAATGATGATGTCGGGCAGTAATGGTGATTCCCATGTTGGGCAAGTTAGTTAATAGTGACAATGTTAATGTTATTAGAATAAACAAATAAAAGTGTCTCTATGTTAATATATACAAGCCAAATGTGATGCGCACACACACACACACACACCTTCTACTGGATCAGACTACACAGGCCAGGCTTCACTCCCCACATGCATCAGTTGGCTCCTGCTGCTCATGACCCCGGCCAACATTTATTTTTTGGTAGGTCCCACAAAAGCTGTAGATTTGGAGCTGTTCTGTTCCAACTGTATACACATAATAATCTGGCCCTTGTCAAAGTCACTTAAATCCTTACGCTTGCCCATTTTTTGTTTCTCCAACACTCAAGAACTTCAGGGGAAAAGGTCTACGTGCTGCCTAATATATCCCATCTATTTCCAGGTGTGACTGTAATGATATATTGTAACAGTTGTACAAGGGCCAAATTGCAATGGGTGTGATGTGATTGGTCAGAGCAGCTCTTATGGGATGTTCCCAATATTTGGTCATTTGGCTCATTAATGCAAGTTGGGGGAGAAAGGTGGCCCGTGTAGTCTGATCCAATAGAAGTGCCAATGTTGCATGTTATTATGCAGGTGGTCATAATATTATGGCTGATCAATGTACCTATACAGATACATTGATCAGCCATAACATTATGAGCATGTGCACATCAACATACACATGAGTATACAGAAGTATAGCCTTTGAAAACATCCGTACATTACTTTTTTTTAAGGCATTTGTTATATTATACAATAAATAAAGTAAATAAATTAATATTTTAATCATCACTCAAACATTCAAGCATCAAATTGATTATACATTGATCGTGATACTTTTAAGATAAAACATAAGCCATTTTTAACATGTGACAAGTTGAAAGGTTTCTTTAAGGATTGTGACATGTTTATATTTGGGGAAGTTAAAGTCTTTAAACTGAGGTTAGAGAATAAACTAAGTTAAACATCGTAGGTTTTAATTTAAACCAGGTTTCTTATTTCTGTTCCAACAACTTTATTTTTCCAGAGCACGAACGACTTATATGCTCAATGGCACCCATACACCTGCCTCACCACTGACACTGAGATTATAAACCAGTACTTTTTATATTATGTAACATAATTAAATGTTAATATAGTTAGATGTAAATATATTCTGACAGGCTTTAACAAGAGTGACAGGCCTTCTGGGTTAACTCGCTGATTAACATCGGGGGGAAACCCTTTAAATTAGCAGAGTCAAGGAGCTTGTCAGCTAGCAAACTAAAACATGAAAACAAAATAAATCGTCTCTTTACCTTTGTGGGCTGAATTTATAAGCAGTCGTGCCGCTGAAGTGCATGCACAGGACATGTTTTCCGGCTTCGTTTTATTTTGGTTGTGCTGAATCAGCTAGCTATGGACTAGCTAATACTGAAATGCTAGGCTAACCAGCTAACCACCATACCATTTAACTAGCCGTGTTAGCTTACTAAGCTTTTCAAGATAAATTACTTGCTGAAATAATGTTAAATCTACGAATATCCTGCTCTGTTTGGGGCAAATAAAAGTTATCGGTTATTTTCGGAAATGTCCATGGGTTAATTAAGGTGCACAAACATCTAACTGCAAGGTTGCACTCAGTGACAAAGCAAAGCTAACTCGGCGTTAAGCTAAGCTAGCTGGATGATGAACTTGTTAGCTTGGTTGCATCTTAAACGACGCCCTACTCCCTATCTTAGTGCACTATATAGGGATAGACCGAGTAGGTTTCTTGGTTCATATATAGTGCACCAAATCGAAATCAACTTGAGATTAAACCGAAGTGAGATAAGTTCAATATGACGGGGACAGACTGTCGCAATGTGAACACGTAGAACACAGTGTCCTTAAAGAGATAACTCAGGAACAGACTGTAACTAACTTCTGTTTACTAACTGACCTTATGCATTATTGCTAAACATCCAATAACTGGGTTAATATTAATAATTAATTTCGAAATATTTGGTCTTTGTTGCATATAAAGTACCTTGGTTGGTTTTTGGTTTTGGTAATTTCTGATCTTTACTGAAAGAAGAATTTAGAATTTGTCATCTAAATATTTTATTATTATTATTATTATTATTATTATTATTATTATTATTGATAATACTAATAATATAGCTATTATTATTATTATTGTTGTTGTTGTTAATATTATTACAATAACAACAGTATAATATATAATATAATATAATATAATATAATATAATATAATATAATATAATATAATATAATATAAACATTTAGGTTGTCAGGTTGTTTGGCTGGTTGTTTGTTTTTTTAGCCCTTGGTTTTGGTTGCTACTTTTTTTGTTTCAGAAAAAAAGAAAAGAAAAAGTTGTGAGCCTTATTAAGACCCTTAATTACATTTAAAAAATTTATTTAGTTTTTTTTTATATAGCATTTTTAACAATGGTGATACAACTTTAGAAGAGCCAGACTCAACAGAGAACCCATCCTCATTTGGGTAATGCCAGATAGCAGGGATTAATTTGCAGTCATATAGAGTGTTAGGCGGCTGGGAGTTCAGTATAACAGTAAAGGTTTTTAAGTTAATATGGAGTCCACTTTAGTTGTAGGAGTCTCGGGTACAAATTGTTTGTGGTATTTTTCGTCCTGAACTATTGAGCGACTGCAGATGAAAGTCAACAGAGTACAGCAGTCTCAGCCGAGTCCAAGACCATCTTCTTGGCCAAGTAGAATCATTCATAGTCACCACACGCAGCCCAAGCACACAAGACGGGGACAGTGAGTCAGAAGCCCCACACGACGAGATCTCCAACCACAAGCAGGGCACCAGTCAGAGGAAAGAGGGGGCCTGGATTACTGGACTACTCAACACAGAGAGCGAGTGAGAGCGAGAAAGAGACATATTACAGCATAAATAAAAGGAAAAAACCCACACATGAGGGCTCCCTGGGAAGTAAAGCAACAGTCTAGTCATTATCAACAAGCCTGTATGATCAAGGAGAGTGGAGAAGACAGCATCCAAATATACCAGTTCACCATAATAGTGTACCCCAGATCTGCACACTTACCTAATACAAATATATTCACAAAAGGCTTGGATAAATAAATAGGTTCAGCCTTGACTTACACCTCGAAAGAGACTTACGTCTCTGAGTCCCAAACACTAGGCTAGGGTATTTCATAACTTTTGGGCCTTGTAAGAAAAAGCTCCGCACCTGCTGTAGCTTGTTTATGCCCCTAGTTAAACATCCAGACAGAACGGTGTTACCATAATCCAACCTAGAAGTGACAACACATGAACTGTTTTTTCTGTATCATGCAGCGACAATATATTCCTTATATTGGTAATATTTAAAAGACGAAAGAATGCTGTCCTAATAATATTATCTACAGTACATAAGCTTCAAATGAAATCAAATAATCACACCAAGGTCTTTTATTGCTGCACACGATGGAACAGAAAGGCTGTCCAGAGTTACTGTTATTATACAGCTTACTTCCAGCTGCATGTGGTCATTGTACCAGTACCTTTGTCTCATCAGAATTAAGCAGAAGGAAGTTAATAAGCATCCAGTGTCTAATGTCTTTTACACATTCCTTAACTTTATTAAACTGATGTTTTTATTATCTGGCTTTTGCTGAGAAATATAACAGTGGAAACTATGCTTATGAATTATGTTGCCCAGAAGAAGTATGTAGAGACAATTGCTTTTTTAATATATCAAGGAAAATAGTACGATCAATGATAAAAGACTTCCAGTAAAAGATTGAAAATCTAAGTAATGTTTATATACTGGATAACATCAATATGATACTTTTTTTTTTCACCCGGAGCACGCGCACTGTAGATAAGACATCTGCGCATGCGTAGAGCAGACCACCCCTTGTGTTAGATGCGGAAGTCAACTGTCATATGACTGCAAAAGAAAAGCTAAACATGTTGCTAATCCGTGGATGACAATTTTCACCAAAAGGTAGATACATTCTCAAAAATATTTTGCTACGATTATTACTGACTTTTTACCAGGAAGGTTATTGTTGGCTTAGTTACCCGAGTTGTTCACTTAACTGAGTTTAAACTAATCGTTAACTAATGTTGTTTTAAAAAAGCGCCTGGAAATTAAGGGTACAGTTATAGTTTTTTTGTTAGACCAATTGATCGCTCTGAAGTGGTGGTGTTCTCTCTCTCTCTCTCTCTCTCTCTCTTTGTGGGATTATGTGTTTGGTTTGCGTGCAATTAATTCTTTGTTAAATAAATAAATAAAAGTGCGTGTAAACATTAGGCGGAATCTTAAATCGCTCTTATTTAAATTAAATGAGATTGATGGGATTAGATTCAACTTTATTGTCATCGTTCAAAGTAAATGTACAAAGCCAATTAAATGAATTTAGCAACTGACCGAGTGCATAAGTGGCCTATTTACAATAAATGACAAGGAAAAATTGAGAGTATGGGTTTATGTGTACAGGGGTAAAAGTGATTAATGTACAGAAAGTGCAGTAGGTAATATGAATATGTTTTTTTTTTTAATACAGAGTGCACTTCCCAGGGTGTATATTTGATGTGCATGCATATATATGAGATATTAAATATTTAGGCTTGAGTCAACTGAGCCTGAGTTGAAAATGTTACATTTATTTGCTACTTGTCCACTCTTCAGGATCATTAATGCACTAAATCTGCAATTACACAAGTTGTGTGTGTGTGTGTGTGTGTGTGTGTGTGTGTGTTAAGGTTTGACTTTGAACTTGTATAAAACACTTTCTGTTTCTGAAAAGCTCATAAAAATAGCCTTTCTTCCCAACCTTAATAGTTGTTCTGTTTCTGCTAGAGATGGAGGAGATAAGAATGTCTCCTGACTACAACTGGTTTCGAAGCTCAGTTCCCCTCAAAAGAGTAAGCTAATTCTTATTTATTAAAACTTTTTCAGTTTGTGTGGTTTGATTATTTTACTTTTGTATTATTTATATTTTTTATCATAGCTTTTACTTCATGATCTTTTCTCCCTAGAGCTTAAGTCTCATTTGGTAATAAATTGTATCATGTGATGGCCTTGTGATTCATGTTGTTGCTTTTAGATTATTGTAGATGATGACGACAGCAAAGTCTGGTCGCTGTATGATGCTGGGCCGAAAAGCATCAGGTGCCCGATCATCTTCCTTCCTCCCGTCAGTGGCACAGCTGAAGTTTTCTTTCAGCAAGTGCTGGCTCTTACAGGCTGGGGCTATCGTGTCATTTCGGTAAGGTCCGCAATAACAACAGTTTTTATGTCTGCCGCACTGGTGGGAAAACGTGACATGTTTAGGATTAAATCCAATTGTTTTAGTCAGTTTCTTGAAACATCGGTTTAATACTTGAAGACCTCTAACAAAAAGTTTAATGTCTCTCTTTTTCAAGGTAAACTTTTGAGAAAAAGGTATTTAAATAATGAGTTGTCAGAGTGCTGTAAGTTGTTTGGCTGTTGTACTGTATGCGTCAAATGATTAAAGAGGAAAGAAAAAGTAATACAGGAAACACCTGTGCATAAATGAACCCACAGCCACAAAAGCCAGAACAGATTTAACACATTTTCTAAATAATGTGAAACGAGTAATGAAGAAATAATTTAGTAAGTATTTTTCAGATGTTCTGTGCTTCACATAATGACAGTTACCGTCTTCCCACAATTTCAGTGAAGGCACATACTGCTTTAATGTATTGCCATGTATCATAGATCATTAACACCCCTAATTATTCTTCCTTTTAAAATTCATGACAGCAACTAAGTTACATACTATAACTTGTCATATTTCTGCTGCAGCTCCAGTACCCTGTCTATTGGGATCTTTTGGAATTTTGTGATGGGTTTAAGAAACTTCTAGACCACTTGCAACTAGACAAAGTTTGTCCAGTTTTCCCTTTTTTTTCAATGGCTTTTTCAGAAAACCACATTTTACTAAAACGTAGTATGTTTCTTTTCAACTAGGTACACCTGTTCGGTGCTTCTTTGGGAGGTTTTCTAGCTCAGAAATTCGCAGAAGTCACACACAAATCACCGCGAGTGCATTCTCTGATCCTGTGCAATTCATTCAGCGATACTTCCATTTTTAACCAGACATGGACCGCTAACAGGTACTGTACTACACTTCTTCTTTTTTTCTGTGTAAATTTATTTCTCTAAAATTCTATTTATTCACATTCAGCTATATTTCCCCCCTCAGTTTCTGGTTGATGCCAGCCTTTATGCTTAAGAAGATTGTTCTTGGAAACTTTGCCAAAGGACCTGTTGATCCCAAAATGGCAGATGCCATTGACTTCATGGTGGACAGAGTGAGTAATTAGCATTTGATGTATTATTTTGTCATGGTAGTTCCAGTACTGAGGAGCTGTGAAGAGATTTCAAGGAAACATTCTGTCTCCTTCGAAAGTATTGGAACAGTCAGGCCAATTCTTTAGTTTTTGCTGTACACTGAAGACATTTGGGTTTAAGATTAAAATACTTTAAGATTTTATTTCCTGATATTTATTTCTGTTAAACAACTTTACACCTTTCGGGGACCATCTGGTTGTTGTATAAGCAAAAGTGTTGGAACAAATAGTCATATCGCTAACTTTATCACACATTGAAAACAGCAAACTGTCACATTTTTCTTTTGTGATGTTTTTCCAGGCTTGTACTGTAGGTTCTCTTGCTTGTTTTTTTTGTGTTGGGAGGTTTCTTCATTCAGTCTCTGCTTCAGGAGGTGAGCTGAAATCTCAGTAGGTTTAATGGTGATTATCCCTTTTCTCCTGATGAAGTCGTGTTATATTGGCAGTTTGTTTTGGGTAATTTTCTCACTGAGTGATGATGTTTCTCCCAATTAGATTCAACATGCATGACTTTAAATCAGTTAAAATAATTTTTCTGTAAAGAATTTATTCTTCATCATTGAGATTATCGAGCAAGTTCCAGAAGCAGGCATGCAAGTCCAAGCCATGACACTACCTCCACCATGTTGATCAATGATCTTGATCAGATCCGTACTTTCTCCACATTTTGGCTTTTTTTTATCACTGTGGTAGGGGTTAATCTTGCTTCTAGAACTTCTCTGTATCTCTTTGCGATTTCCAGTAAGACTTGTACAGTAGATTTTAATACATTCACTCCTGCCCTTTAAAGGTTGTTGGGCATGTCACAGACTGATTTGTTTGTTTGCTTGCTTGCTTGTTTGTTTGTTTGTTTTCACACTGTCTACAGTTTTCTCTCTTGGTGGGCCTGAACAAAAAGGCACCCTTTTAGTTACTGTACATGTTCCAATGTTCCAACCTTTTCGTTTGAATGCACACATTTTTAAAGTTGTTCATCCCTGAGCTGAAATGTTGCTTTATTGTTTTGCGCTCACCTTTTGACCTCAAACCCACATCAACTCTGTATATAACAATTTTTTTTTTCATTTACTTTTGGGGTGGACTGTGCATATCATTTAGATAGCAGTGGAAAGGTCTTTGCTCAAGACAGTCGGTTTTTAATCAAATACTTGTGTGTAGTTTGTGGTGAAATATATGAAAATCTGTTAGTCTTTTTTTGTTGTTGTTGTTGAAAGGATGGACATCTGCTGAGATTCTGATCTACCCTGTAATTATCACATAGGCTTATAAAATATCACTTGATCCAGGACATGCTCTTATTTATTTATTTATTTTATTTTATTTTATTGTATTTTTATACTGTGTGCACAGCTTTCCAAAGCTATGAGAGAAAGAGCCAGAAATTTTTATTAATTCGTACGCAGGATGTGGACTGGTTTATCACGTTTAGGATGGATTAGCTGATCAACATTCATTTGCGGCATTTAGAGTGAATTCTAATATGTTTAATAAAATTATATTAGTATGAAAATGTTGCACTTCCAGAGAAAGGTGCACCTTGGTCTTTAAGGTGAAGACACAGATACTATTGTTTAAATGCTTAATGCAAATACTTCCTAGCTGATAACAAAGTGCTGTGTTTGTGTGTATTTTTAGCTGGAGAGCCTGAACCAGAGTGAACTGGCGTCCCGGCTCACGCTGAACTGCCAGAACTCCTACATCGAGCCTCACAAAATAAAGGATGTTTCAGTCACCATTATGGATGTAGGCTTTAACCTCTTCTAATTACCTCTGCACTTTAGTCGCTTTAGCGTTATACACCATGTTTGTGTGCGTCACCTCATGCTGTTGTGTTTTTCAGGTATTTGATCAGAGTGCACTATCAAATGAAGCAAAGGAAGAAATGTATAAACTATACCCTAATGCCAGAAGGGCTCACCTTAAAACCGGCGGCAACTTCCCCTACCTTTGTCGGAGCGCTGAAGTTAATCTTTATATCCAAGTAAGTAATTTGTTTAATGCAAAATAAAGATGTGAACATATCTGGATTTCCATCTTCTTATCATCTTCCTGCATTGTTTGGCTCTGCAGATACATCTACGACAGTTCCATGGGACGAGATACGCTGCCATCAACCCTGCTATGGTTAGTGCAGAAGAGCTTGAGGTCCAAAAGGGCAATTTAAATAACCATAGAGAGAGCGGTGATGAATCATAAGAAGATCCCCATCTTCCTCCCCTACACCCGCAGCCTACACTGAGCCAATCTCCTAAGCTTGGACTTTCTAATTCAGTGCTACACATCACATAGCGAGGGGAAAAAACCCTCCTTTCTCGCCTCACATTTTTTTCTACAATGGATTCAATCGAAATGATGAACTAAAAGAACCTATTTTTACTTTCCAGATACAATATTTTGATATGTATTATTACTGTAAATAATTTAAGATAGAGTACTGGGTCTTATTTCACAGGATTCCATTTTGAACTGGTTGCCTTATACCCCGTATTTGATTAGTCTTGAGTTTCATGTTGTTCTTTTTCCGCTTTTGTTTTGTTACTGTAACTCATGCACTGATTAAAAGTAAAGCATTACAAGCATACTAGAAAATTTTTACAGGAAAAATATACAGTTTTCATGTAATTAGCCAAGATGTGCTTGGTGTTTTCTTATTGCTGTTTTGCACTGGACCTGGAAAAGTAGTATGACGAAACAAAAGCTTGTCTCAACCAATTTTTCCCTTAAACATCTCAATCAGACCAGGATATTTGTGACTGGCAGTCAGTTCCTGTAATCTATAATGAAACAATCTTTACTGTACAGAACACTTTAACAGGATTGAGACAGCTCTTTGGGACTACCATAATTTGCTTTTTGTTTTGTTTTTTTCCCTCTCTTAATGTGATTTGCTACCATTGTCACTATAGTTATGCTACATTCTTGTTTAAGTTGTATTAGAGATAAATATCCATAATAATACTAAATAACTTGCTTATACATAACAGTCACATAGCATAAGTGTTTTTTTTTCTTCTTGTGGATTTGGGCACATACATTGCCTGGCCAAAAAAAGTCTAACCCTCTAATATTTCATTGACTGTCTTTAGCTTGCATTCCGGCACAAAATAGGAATATGCCTCAGTAGGAAAAATGCATAAATGGGATCGCTTTCATGTCATTCAGCTTATCATGTAACCTTTCTGAGCCCAGATCTGACCATCGGAAGCAACCCCAGATTTTAACGCTGCTTCCAGAGGCTTGCGCTATGAGTGATTGATGCACTGCTTCATGTGCTTCACTTCTTACCCTGGCACGGCAATTGTGTTGGAATAGGGTCAATTCGGACTTATCAGACCCCATGACCTTTTTCCATTGCTCTAAAGTACAAAGTATCTTTACACCATCCAGCAAATTGTAGACTTTTTTCAAATGGTTTCACTAGCAAGTGGCCACACAGCTGTTTAGTCTCAGACCTGAGTTCTCATTACATCATGCATGTGCAAAAATTTTACTATTAAATATACTGTAGCATCGACTTATACAGTAAATTCGCTTAGAATGCACCTTCACCACTCATTTAAGTGATCTCTGATCGCACTCATTTTTTTTTTTTATTTAATTGATGCAGGTGAATATTGTGACCCATTTGAACTGGCTTTTTTTTTTGGCCAGGCAATGCGCATGGTGATATAGATTTCAATTACTGATTAGCTATATCAAGCTTTCAACTAAAGTGTTAAATTAACAACTGGTCCACTACAAATAAATTTGTGGGGATTTTCTAAAAAGTTCTTGAAATTATTTAAACAGGAGTAAAACTATTTATTATGATCTGACTTCATCTTTGCTCAATTATGAGGAGCATGGCTTTAATTCACTGTGAACATTTAATTTGTACTTATATAAGCATTAACTAGAGAAATAAAATTAATTGAGTCATAGGTCATCAGGTTAGGATTGTATTAAACATTAAGGTGCTTAGTGTGTAGTTTTTAACTAGAACTGTTTTTAACTCTGTTCCAAAGCATCCTAATGCAGTCATCCTTAAACAAAGAAATGAGTGTAAAGAGAATAGAGTTGATTTTTTTTTTTTTTTTCATGTGAGGATCACGTCCAGGATTTAATATTACACTCAGTATTTTGTTAATAAGATTTTGGTAATACAGAACTGTATGTTAAAATAACTAGATAATTTATTTAGAACATGTTTACTCAATTTGTTTAATTTGATAGTTAATAGATTAATAGTTTTAGTTAGTTAAGGTATCAAGTCACAAATTCTGTTTCCTGAAAAGGTCAATATATTTGTCTGAATAAAAATACAAATTATGAAATAAGAATATACTTATGCTTGTAGCCTCTAAAACTGATCTGATCCCAAATGGATGATTGAAATGGAAGTGTAGGCACAACATTAAGGTTCTCTGTACTAATTATCAGAGGCAGAGTTTAAATCCCAGTAATTGGATAGCTCTTGCTCTGGTTTAGTGTTTTCAGCTCTGAGTTTTAGCTGTGGCTCTTCTGCTACAGCGCACTATACTCTGTGCTTCACATGGCTAAAGTCTTTTTAAGGATGTTTTGATGGTCACAAGAAGAGCACAAGATCATTCTGCTTTATCTTAAAGCAGAGCCTCTAGCTCTACCAAATTAAAAGACAAATTGTATTTACACAATACAGTACAGCTGTATTGCTATACCATTTACTATGTGTTTAAATTGTATTTAAATAAATAATGAATTAGACTTTCTTTAGGGTTTGACATTTATTTACCTGTATTATTCAATGCTTATTATTGAAATAATACAAACCGTTACCAAAATGCACTTTAAAGCTACAATCAGGACCTTCATAGGAGCAAAACTGTTACATCTAACATTTGGCAGACGCCCTTATCATCTGAGCAGTTGGGGGTTAAGGGCCTTGCTCAAGGGCCCAACAGGGACAACTTGGTGGTCATGGGACTTGAACCTGGGACCTTCCAAACCATAGTCCAATGCCTTAACCACTGAGCTACAACTGAGCTGTTACCTGAGTATTAGTCATTATTAAAAAGAAGGAAAGATATTTAATAAATACAACTGCTTTATTAGAAATTCAATCTGCTTGGCATCAAACATAACCAAATATTACATCTACATGGAATAGTTTAAAGATGAGTCTTTTCCCAAAATATCCTGATAGTAGCCTTAAAGTGATAATTTACATTTAAGCTGTTAAAACAATTTAATTCTATGTATGTATGCATGTGCATGCATCAACAGTTTAAAAGCAAAGTCACAGTTAAAGGCAAATCCTGACATCATTAAAAGCTAGAAATATTTTTCTTACTAGAATATGTAATATAAACATGCATTGTGCACATGTAAACAGTGAACCTACTGGATTTAAAATGCTATTTCAAATATTTGGTCATATGTACATTATCTAAATATACAGTTGCGATCAAAGGTTTACATCAAAAATAAATTTACAATAATATTGGTCTTACAATTTAATAAACATTAAAACATTGGATAAACATGTTAAATATTGGATTGAGAGCATAATTTGTTCCAGAAGTGTGCTTGTATATCAAAGCACCCGTATATCAAAGAGAATTTGCCTATAAGAAATAATGGAAACTCAGATGATTCATTACACGACCCAAAAATATTCATATTCATGCAACACGAGAGAGAAGAACCACTGGCTCAGATGTGATCATGTGATGCTCGGCATGCATACTACTCGTATGTCAAGACCTTGCTCGTTTATCAAGTTAAAACTGATTTGAAAATTTTGCTCATCTTGCAAAATGCTCACAGACCGAATTACTCACAATCCAAGGTTCCACTATATTTATTTCTTAACTTCTTCTGGAGCAGAATGATTATACAACATACTTTTCTAATAGAAGAAAACATTTTTTGCATTTGGTAGCCATCAACAAGCTTTTGGCATTATTGAGGATGGTTATTTGACCACTCTTTCCTGCAGAATTTGTAGGTTCAAATAAATTTGTTGGTTTCCTGCCACAGACCTGACTTTTAGGCACTGTAAATACATTTTTAAATAGTGTTAAATTTTCAAAAGCTTAAAGTTATCCTGCTTTATCAATTCCACAACCAACTTTGTTGTGTGCTTAAATCATCATGTCATTATGGACTACCATTATCTATATGATATGGAGCAAGGCAGGTGTGGCAAGTGTGATGCTACCACCACCATGGTTGACAGTTGATGCAGTGCTCTTATTATTGAATGCAATACATTCTTCAGTAGGCTTTGTCCACGTGGACAACTACAAGTTGGAAGTTCGAAGGTGTTGATTTTGGAGCCAAATTTGTGACTCAGGATGTATTTCCATTTTCCACAATTTGGCACCTCAATTGTCCCCGTACAATAATTTTAGGTTAACAAAATTCTTCTTAAAACGTTATTATTTTTGGTTCAACTGTCCAGCTTTCTGGAGGTTCTGGGAACCTTTTGGATAACGTTCTGGAAAAGCTTTGACAAATAACTATATTTGCAGGTTCTGGGAATGTTATGTAATTTTCTCTGAATTAGCAACATTAATTATATTTAGTCCTTCCTTATAAGTGAAAACCACTAGCCAAAGCAAGTTTTGGAGACTGGAACTAAAGAGTGGTATGCAAGTTGCTGATTTTTAAGATAACATTTGATTGACAGTAGATCAGGGGTCGCTCAATGGTTAAGAACCATATTGGACTATGGTACAGATGGTCCCAGATTCAAATCCCACAACCACCAAGTTGTTCGTGTTGGGCCATTGAGCAAGGCCCTTAACCTTCGACTGCTCAGATGTATAATAAGATAAAAATGTAAGTCACTCTGAATAAGGGCATCTACTAAATGTAAATGTAGTATACCAGCAATGCATCGCATAAAAACAGATTGATTATATTAACATTTCATTTTTAGTAAAAAAAAAAGGTGCATATAAATGCACCCTCATATCCCTGGAGTCTTAAGTGAAGGTGGCGAACTGCCGATGTTGTTCCAGTTTGTCTCCAATACTGTACTATGTAGCTACTTTCATTTGTGATATTATATAGAAGTAACTATTGTTGTACTGGCTGACATTTTTAATTATAGGCAAAATGTATTACCCTTTTTGATCTGCAATTTTTGTTGTAAAATGGAGGTGTAGTTTGACATTGTTTTAAAATAGAAAAACTTCCACATACTGCGGGAACTTTATCTAAAATCCCATGTTCGTAACTTTCCTGTTTTTTATAGAATTTTTTTATAGAATAAATTTTATAGAAAATAGATCAAGTAGGACCAAAGATTGGGAGTATAGACCTGAGGAACATCAGACAAGCTGCATCCAAGGTACTGTATTTACCCATTCATTTGGATCTGTCGCTTCACAGTATTCTATGTATTTGCATAAAACTAAAATGCCATTTGTGGTTAATTGTCACGAGAATCAACAGATGGTACTATAGTAGCCCTTTAAAACTGAATGCATCAGTGAGTTGTTGAGGACTGTGTTTATATTCTATTGCATAATAATGTCTTGACCTGGATGCCATCTTGGGTCCTCTTTTGAGACAAATTCTTTCACATCGTTGCACACTTCCTAGGAGTGTAAGGGTCAGCATTGGCCTGCTGTCGCATGCTCTCTGTGGGAAGAAAGCAAAAAAAAGGGTCCCAAACTCAGAATAATCAAAACAGCATTGCAACAAGTGTCACAAACCATTCAATTTAGTTTGCTAGCAGGCGTGTATTATTCTGTATTCAAGTACTTTAGGGTTGCATGCATGTTCATGAGAACATTTATTACCTCTATTCCATGCATCTTTATCCTGCTTTATCAATTCCACAACCAGCTTGGTTGTGTGCTTAAATAATTGTCATTATGGACTATGCAACTGGAAGGCATAAATGTTATATTTAAAATAAAGCAGCAATACCAGACTGAGATAATGCCCCCTGAGACAAAATTATATCCGACTGGTATTCCTCCTGATGCATTATTTTATGATATGATTTTCTGATGCATACGATGGTATGTCTATTGCTTACAGTATACTGTGCTATACAAATATATTTGCCTCCTTGTGGATCTACTATCATTTATTTGTCGAACTGTATGATCATAATTCATCAAATTAAAATCTAATAGAGACCCACAGCATATACAAACTGTCACGACACGCCAGATCTCGCCCACAACATAAGCACCTCCGCAAGCAGTCTAAAGCACTCCTGTTCCAGCTCCGCGCCGCCTCTTGTTTTTTGCCGGATGTTTTTCATCCACTCAGAAATCATCTCGTTTCTGATTGTTAAGAGCTCCCACGCTCCACTTGTTTTGGGTCTCCCATGGTTACAGTTGCACAATCCCCACATTGACTGGGTCAAGAAGAGAGTTTTGGAATGGAGTCCTTCCTGTCTGTCGTCATGTCTCCGCTCTGCTGCCAAGGGGTCCCTGCCTTCTCCGCTGGAGGACTGCCCCAACCTCTCGAACGTCCCAGCTGAATACCACGATCTCCTGAAAGCAAATCTCATGCAGTCCCACTACCCCCCCACCGCCCATACGATTGTGCCATTGACCTTCTGCCAGGTACAACCCCGCCCAAGGGACGACTATACTCCCTCTCTCGTCCTGAGAGGGAGGCCATGGATCAATACATTACGGAATCCCTTGCTGCAGGAATCATTCGTCCTTCCTCCTCTCCAGCAGGCGCAGGGTTTTTCTTTGTGGAGAAGAAGGAAAAATCCCTACAGCCCTGTATCGATTATAGGGGGCTTAATGAGATTACCGTTAAGAACCGCTACCCACTCCCTCTCATGTCTTCGGCCTTTGAGTTACTTCAGGATGCATGGGTGTTCACCAAGTTGGATCTTAGGAACGCCTATTACCTAGTGATGATACAAGAAGGAGACGAATGGAAGACTGCTTTCAATACACCTACGGGCCACTATGAATACCTTGTGGTACCCTTTGGGCTGACCAGTGCCCCAGCTGTCTTCCAGACTCTTATCAATGATGTACTGAGAGACTTCCTGAACGTTTTTGCATTTGTCTACCTCGATGACATCTTGATCTTCTCCCGCACACTTAAGAAACACCGGTCCCATGTCCGTCAGGTTTTACAAAGGTTCATGGAGAACAAGCTCTACGTCAAGGCTGAGAAATGTGAGTTTCATCGTGATTCTACTTCCTTCCTTGGGTTTGTCATATCACCATCAGGTATTCAGATGGACCCAGCTAAAGTAAAGGCAGTCACAGATTGGCCGGTACCATCTTCAACGCGGGAACTTCAACGTTTTTTGGGTTTCGCCAACTTTTACAGATGCTTCATTAGAAACTATAGCACTGTTGCAGCACCTCTCACCGCTCTCACATCCACAAAATTGCAGTTTCGATGGAATTCACTGACAGACAAGGCTTTTATGAAACTCAAAGGTCATTTCACCTCTGCCCCTATCCTCACCTTCCCTGACCCGTCCCTCCAGTTTGTGGTCAAAGTGGACGCATCGTAAACAGGTGTTGGAGCCATTCTTTCCCAAAGGTCCTTCAAGGATAATAAACTTCACCCCTGTTCTTTCCTCTCTCGTCGACTTTCGCTGTCTGAATGCAATTATGGCATCGGAGACCGAGAGCTATCAAGTTTGCACTTGAAGAATGGAGACACTGGCTGGAGGGGGCAGAACATCCATTCTTGGTCTGGACCGACCATAGAAACTTGGAGTACTTAGGGTCAGCCAAGCGACTTAATTCTCGTCAGGCACGATGGTCCTTGTTCTTTTCCCGGTTCAACTTTACATTGTCCTACCACCCGGGTTCTAAGAACACCAAGCCGCACGGGCTTTCCCGACAGTTCTCTCCCCCTATGGATTCCCCCCCTCAGGAAACCATCCCCACCCACAGTGTCTGGTGGCTGATACTCGCCTAGAAATAGAAAACCTGGTGCTACGTGCGCTTGAACGCGAGCCAGGTCCAAGTAAAGTTCCCCCCAACCGACTCTTCATCCCAAGCCCTCTCCATTCCGCTGTATTAGACTGGGCCCAAAGCTCCAAGTTGGCATGCCACCCGGGCATAGCCTGCACTCTTTCTTTCGTTGAGCAACGTTTCTGGTGGCCAACTGTTAAGGAGGATGTCAAAGGTTTCGTATCTTCATGCGATACTTGTTCTAGGAATAAGGCCACGAACCACCCCCCCGGAGGGCATTCTCAGACCGCTCCGCATCCCTCACCACCCAGGGTCGCATATCTCTCTGGATTTTGTCACGGGATTACCACCCTCAGACAACAACACTTGCATTATGACAGTGGTGGATCGATTCTCTTAGGCCACCCACTTTGTACCGCTCCCCAAACTCCCTTCCACTAAAGAAACAGCTGAACTCTTGGTGTCTCATGTTTTCCGGCTCCATGGTCTCCCATCAGATATTGTCTCAGACAGGGACAATTTTCCGCACAATTCTGGAAGGTTTTCTGTAAGCTCATTGATGCCACCCCCAGCCTGTCCTCTGGCTTCTACCCCCAGAGCAATGGACAGACGGAACGGATCAACCAGGAACTAAAGAAGTCTCTAAGGTGTAGAGCATCACGGGACTCAACCTCTTGGAGTAAATTTCTCCCATGGATAGAATACGCTCACAACTCGCTCCCCACATCTTCCACTGGTATGTCTCCCTTTCAATGCTGTCTGGGATATCAACCGCCTCTGTTCCCTGCTCAAGAGAAGGAAGTTGCGGTGCCATCAGCCCAAGCTTTTGTCCGTCGCTGTAAGAAAACTTGGCAACAGGCGCTCTCAACTGCTGCGCTCAGTCACGGCTCGAGCTCCCCTGCTGCCGCTTTGGATTAATCAGTCAGGTGTATTTAAGGCGCTGCAGGACAACCACTTATTGCCAGATTATTGCGCCGTTCATGCCTTTATTCTCGCGTTTGTTTTGCCACAGTTTATCGGTTACGACCCCGCCTGGTTTATCGTTTTCATCCTTGTCTTCGCGTTACGGATTTATTGCTATTTGGATTACCGGCTTTGAGCCTCGCTCACGTTTTGAGTACGATACTGCCTGCCCCTGGATTTATTGCTATTGGATCACCGGCTTTGAACTTCGCCCACGTCTGACACTGCTTCTGGATTTGCACTCATTGGATCTACTGGTTTTGAACTCGGCTTCCGACTTTTGGCTACGAGATTGGATTACGTGCACTGGAAGCTTTGACCTCACTAACGTGGAGTTGTGTGCTGCCTCCCTACACTTCCTGGTTCTCTCAGACCGAGACGCCCTCTACTGGCTGTAAGTGTTAATAATTAACTCTTGGTTAATTATTCTCTCTGCCTCTCTCTGCTACTGGATCTACGTGTTTTCTCTCTAGTGACGCCCATGACACAAACCACATAATTTTGTATACAATTTATTAAAATTAAATTATTTTTCATGTATCTAAAGGCATAAGTGACCCATCCCCAGTATATCCAGTGTGACACATAAGCATTGAGAAAGGGGCAAATACTTCTTTTACAGCACTGTAGTAGGGTTCAGGATTACCCTTTACTTTCTCACCTGCAAGATCCACCATTGAGATTCCCATGAGTCCTTCATATAAGCTTTTAATGGGGTTTTCTCCAGCAATCAACACACCATGCAGCCAGATCAGCAACATACGATGCCCATGGTCCCTATAGCTTTTAGTACCTTAAAAGTGCACACACAGCAACCACTATCACATGGACACACTTACAATATCCACATAAAAATCATTTAGGCACATTCATTAAATGTTAAGTTATTATTCTACAACTCATGACTGTAATTAAGGTAAAAGCACCTTTTAGTATGTCATGGCTACACTAATTGTGCACACAACTAATTAAAATAAATGTTTAAATGGCCTGTCTAGACACTCCAGCCTAAGCTCTTAATGTTCTGCTGTTGTAGTTTTAACTCAATATGCAAAATATATTTTAAAAAAAATAGAATATGCTGGATCAAGTGCTATTTTACAGACCGCCAAATAATGAAGGTGGAATCCATTTCTTCAATTATGAATGAGATAACTACATCTATTATCTATTATATACTGGTAAATATTTTTCTTTTTATTGAGGTCTTACAGCTTGTACGTGTTAAGTAGCATAAAAATATTTTAAAGGCAAGGACTTCTTTTTGATGGAAGTGGTCAAGGAGCTATTAAAGAATCCCTTTTTAGAAAATATAGAAATCTCAGATGCATGAACTGGACGCTGATGATTTGCATAGTCTGAATAAAGGGCCCAGTACCTGCTTCTACCCACTCTGTTTACATAAAGTTTCAAAGTAGTTAATTTCAAATATTACTACAAAATTAAAGGGTAACATAATACATTTCAAGGGAATAAAGCCTTGTATAACAGCACTTCTCGGTATTGCAGGGTAATACTAAACCACTTCAGTACACTAATGTGTAATATCATATCATATTAGAAATGCTGTACCTGTCCACTCATGTTCTATGGCTCGAATGTGTGCGTCTGTGAAGTGCCAGTGCTGCGCCAGTGTCTTCCACTCCCCAGCTTTCAGTTTTTTTGTGGCTAACTTCCATAAGATGGAGCGAATGTGCTGGGTCTCCTGCTGATGGTCTTGTCTCAAGGTCACATTCCTCCCCATTAACGAGTCAGAGCAGGTCACGTTGTCCTGCAAAACCGAGACCGCTCTTGTATATCGAAGGATTTGATTATCTGTGAAATATAAATCATAATAAGAACTCAGATGTTGATAATCACGATTCAGTGGCCTTACCTGTTCCCATTTGTAAAATCTATCCGCTTTAATAATCATATCGACCACGTTCACATGATTGCCTCTGGCCGCAATATCCAGTGATGTCTTTCCCTGCTGCATATGGTAAGACAAAGATGTGCTTATTCAATGAATCAAATGTGCAGTGTAATACATGTAGGTACCTTTAAACTACTGTGGTATAATGCGGGCCCTGGGAGCTGTACCTTGTCAAGAAGTCTGAGGTTGACCCCAGAAATGAGTATGAGTTCAGCTATGTTTTGTCGTCCGTGTTCTGCTGCTATGTGCAGGGCTGTTTGAAGCCGCTGTTTGAAAATGTAACAAATGCTGTGAGTATACGCATTATGAATTATATTTATTCCCAAACAGACTCTGCCTTAAATTACAGTTTAAAATGTGTACTTACCCCATCGAAAGCATCCAAGTCACATTCTGCATCAATGAGTATTTTAACAATCTCAGGGTAATTGTTGAACACTGCCAAGTGTAGTGCGGTGGTATGATTCTAATAAGGAATAATATATATAAGTCAGTTTGTAAATGATTTCAAGTTTAAGTTATCTCATATAAAGATTTAAATAACCTCTCCTTTCTAGTACCAACATAGACCTATGTGGATCTTAATGATTTATTAATAAATTCTGGGCAGCAGATTACCAACACCTCTGCAATTATCAATGTGTGTACTTCTCTAATTATTTTATTTTATTTTTACCACTTCATAAATGTTTACCATCTACTGCTTATTTTTAATACAAATAATTGTATATACTGTACAGTGCATTACCTTTCTGTAAATTGGCTAACACTTGCTGTACAATGAATACATAAAATACTTTTATGAGATATGATGAGATTACATGGGATTATTTTTTATTGCACTTAACATCAATATTCATTAGCATTTACCCCAAAATTGTTTAACAACAAGATAATACTCTTTAACATAGAAAATGTTAGAGACATTAACAACATACTGGAGACCAAAGGATGGGGCTAGGAAACTATGAGCTGGCTAGTGCTGGTACTTACAGTGTCTACCGAGTCCACATTTACTCCGGCCTCCACAAGCAACCTGACCTCTTTTTCTAATCCATGCTGGACTGCAATGTGAAGAGCTGTCATATTCATCTTATAGGGTAGGGAATGGGAGGCAAATGTAAATACATGGCTAATAAATGGATAATAATACTGTATATTCCCCCTTTTTTAATTCTATGTCTTGTTGTGTAAAAATAAAATAAATTACCTAATCATAGCGGATCTTAGTATTTGGCAAATACAATCTCAGACGAACAACATGTAATTTTTCTTACCATGCCATTATTTATTTTACAAAAATGAAGCCAATAAGAAAACACATGTGGGCAATACTAAATATCCCCATGATTCAATAACTGGAATCGACCTTTAGCACCAATAACTTGAAATAATCATTTCCTGCATGACATTATCAGTGCCTAGGTCCTGTGGCTGCAAAACAAACCCAAATCATCACACCACCACCACTATGCTTGACAGTTGAAATGCTGTTTAGTTTTCCCCAAACATGGCAATGGGCATTAAGGCCAGAGTTTGATTTCTTCTGTCCATGGGACCTCGTGGTTCCTTCAAATGCAGTTTTGCTAAAATCAGTCGTGCTTCCATGTTCTTTTTAAACAGAAGAGGTTTTCTCCTGCATTGTAAACCCTAATGCTCGAAGTAATTAAACATATTGAGCAATGTTAAATTAAATAATTATAATTAGTTAAAATTAATAGACCTTGCTGAGTATTTACAACTTTTTGGTATTTATGAATTTGTAGAAATTACACTTTACAAGTTAGCTGAACAAATTTTATATTTTACAGTAAGTACTTAAGTACAGTAACTGTCACCTTAAAGTTCCACCAACTTAAAATCTTTCAGACTAGCGATTTTGTGTCTGACGTCATCAGGGCAGTAGGGCACTGGTGATTCAGTGGTAGGTGTTTCGTCTGCCATGTGAAAGACCCGGGTTCAATTCCCAACAACTGGATAAAGTGTCTGTCCCAAGCCCGGATAAAATGGGAGGGTTGCGTCAGGAAGGGCATCTGGTGTAAAACCTGTGCCAAGCTTGTGTGCGGACCGGAATGTCTGCTTTGGCGACCCATTGCCAGGAGCAGCCGAAAGACCAACAACAATTTATTTGTTTTGCAACACCTAAAAAATAAAAAAATGCTATTAAATAGTATGAGTTTGGCTACAATAATGCAAGTAAAGAACGATTAATATGAATGAGTACAACAAACTCAAAAACTGATAGTTCTGTTTGCTTAAAATTGTGAAACATCATTACTTGATGTAACTGATTACCTCAATTTTTTTTGTTTTGCCATCTTATTCTGGTTTACAGTGTGGCAAGCCTTCCAAACAAACTGTACTTCATTCATTTTCTAATTGTGCTACCATGGACTTTAACATTTAATATGCTAATCTTTTTCTTTTCTATGTATTTTAATGAACATTGCACAGTCTGACCTTGGGGTGAATGTACTGGGGGAGTCCACTTTTGGGAAATTGGCAACTCTTGAATGCTTTCCAATTTTTCTCACTGAATAATCTTTCTCACTGTAGAATGATAACTCTAAATTGTTTGGAAATGGTTTTATAACCATTTCAAGATTGATTTGCAGCAACATTTGCTTCTCCTTTTTGGCTTTGTGTTAACACCAAATGAATGCTCCAGACCAGCAAACTATCAAAACATCTGCTTTTAGTGGTGTGCACACCTGCTCATGATCAATTAGTAAAGGACTGATGATTAGCAGCACCCTGCTGCAAATTACCCCTTTTAACTCCTGTAGAAGCAGTAAGGGGGTACTGGTTTCATTTTTGTGAAATAAATAATTGCATGTTGAACAAAGTTATATATTGTTGTCCGATTGAGGTTATTATTAAAATACTAAGATTTTTATTATGTTTTTACAAAAAAACACATAGAGATAAAAAGGGAGGTACTAACTTGATAGGCACTGACCATGATAGGCAGACGGAAGGACTATGTAAGGGTAAATAAGGGTAAACTGTCGCAAGTACTTTTCACAATCAAATCTGTTATAACTAATTAACAAAACAAAAAACATAAAACCCTGTCCTTTCACTTAATGACCTAAGTGCAAGGACAGGCTTTCAAATTTCTTTCCAGAGACTAAAAAGCACTTACGCTCCAGTCTACAATGAAATCAGAGGTGTAGGTGGTGTGAAAAATAAAACAACATAAAAGGTATAATAAAAACAACAAAAACAGTTATATAAAATAATTCCACTGGAAATAATCATAACCATAATTCATAATCAGCATGTACTCAAATTATTAAATCACTAAAAAGACAACAACCACACAAAACACTTTGATGAATAATTTTACATACATTTGTGAGTTCATTTACATTGCAGTGAGCCTCAAGCAGCAGCTTGACACAGTTATAATGGCCTCCATCCACAGACAAGTGTAAAGCAGTCAGGCCATCCTGTCAGAAAACAACATTAAAATATGTATACCATAGAGCACAATGCGATGTGGATAAAACAGAGTTATAAAGCAGCCTTTCACAACGTGCGAGCTTTGAAAGAAAGTTCTTGCTTACAATATTCTTCTCATTGATGTTCTCCCCTGTTTCCAGGATCTTCTGGAGAACCTCTTCATGGCCGTGTTTCGCTGCCAGATGGAGTGCTGTGTTCTCCTCCTGCATACAAAATAAACCATAATGTTAGCACAAATGATAATGCACAATTAGCCTTGCAGTGATACTGCAAGTATTAGAGCTAATAGATCTATTAGAGCTAAGCGTGTATGAGTGTTGGTGGTGTTGGTGTGGGTGTGTCTGAGGGGCCTAATTTGAAAAAAGATTGTTCCCTATTCATAATTTCTAATGTCTGGCCTGCTTCCAGGAGCCAGAAGGGATTTAATTAGAGGAGCAATGGGGCTGAAATATTCCATGTCTCCTACTGTGTCTTACCTTGTCCTTGAGGTCATGAGCGCAACCCATGCCAATAAGATACTCTGCAACCTCCAACTGTCCATGTTCTGCCGCCAAATGAAATGCTGTCTTACCTGACTGACACACAAAACAAGTGGGACACAGGGGAGGATAGGAGAGCATGCAACAATTCCTAATAAATGACAGAATTACATCACTGCCGACTGTTTAACTCAGAAGGTTTAACGCTTTTATATTGAAATTATATTGAGTTAGTCATCTATACGCCTTAATATAGCAGAATTTCATTAAAACATTAGTGATTTGTCCTGCTTGGGGACTTTGTTTATAGTAGTATGCTTGTAAATATTTCAAGCAAGAAAACATTGGATTTTTATAATAATGTTGTGAAAAATTATCTTACTAGAATTTTTAAATAACTTATTTGTCTATGCTTATGTAGGACAAGCTTATACTTTAAATCCTTTTCTATATAAACTCAAATCTATGAAATATATAATTTTAGCCCATGCAGTTGAATTCTTGATTTTTTTTCTGATCATAAGGTGCTAATTATATTTCTATAACAGCAATTCTGCCAGTCATTGCAAGGAAGATCGGCGGTTTATATAAATGCATTTGCTCTAATACGTTATTGTTTTTATTCTAACAATTTGTATGGAAGTTGCTTTACGTTGTCTGTGTTCATTTTGTACATTTTTGGATGGAATCTCCAGTGAAGGTGCTTTATAACATTCAGAGGTGGACCTGAAACTTTAGGTTTAGCACCATATAAAGTTTTTGAATGGAAGAATTGGTTTCTTGGTAACATGACAAAACTACCTTTATCATATTAGGCTTAAGAGAGAGGTTTCTGACTGTTTTTAGCTTCTGCAAACTCGGTAAATAGCAAAATATTAATATAATAAGTATTATTTTAAACGTATTGCATTATCATTCTTTAATTAATATAAATTTATGTTTTGCAAACTGTTGCAAGATAAAGAACATAAAGGCCTTCAGGGCAAACTATTACTAACAAACTGAGTCGTGGTGGTAATGGCACCAGACAAGATTATTATCACGGATTCTTTTCATTTAACAGCAGGCAGAGTTGTCATTTATTCCATACTTTTAACATGTTAATTGCATATTAAAAACAAAGTGATAATACCATCTGCTGGGAACTACTTTTGGGTTCATGTTTTGCATATTCCTATATCTCTCATCTCACACAGCTTGCTCCATTCTGAACATTTTCTACTGTAACAGCACTGCAAAGGTTGTGGGTTACCCATGCATGTTTAGTGCAATGCTAAAAAAAAAGAGCATATGCTAATTGCACATCCAAGACAGGATAGTATAATGTGGATCATCACCTTGTCAACTTTGTCCAGTCGTACATCCTCCAGATCCTCCATGATATACTCCAGAATACGGATATGACCTCGCTGAGCAGCACAGTGCAAAAGATTCAACCCATTCTGAGGGGCAGAATTACATCAGTCACTGAATAGAAGTTTAATTACAGATTTTTCTTAAATCACAGTGTGTGCTTTACTTTGTTTTCACGATTGAGTTTTGCACCAGATGATACAAGGATCTGCAATATTTTAAGGTGACCAAACCACGCTGCCAACAGCAGTGCGCTCATCCCAAACTGGAAAACAAACACAGACAATCTGATGAGGCAGGCATCTTAGCAGGAAACGCATGCTGACAACTTTTATCAAATCAGCAATACTCTTTTGCAAAAAAAGTTTAAGTAAGGTTTTGGGACACAAAAAAGTATTTATGTTGTTTCTAACAATCTTTGTACACCAGTCTTCCAAAAAGAGGATTCCATGATTTGGTGTCTAAAAGCTGCTCTAAATCTCTAATATGTGCTCAGTTAAGTTGTAATCTGGTGAATTTCCTATATGTAACTCACCATATTTTTTCCTGAGCAAAGCAGAAGGTCAAGCTCTTGTGTAAATCTTGCATAATATTTAACCTGGTGTTACCTGTTCCTCCTACACAGCTAGCAAAATCATGCTTCCCTGCAATAAGCCATCCATAAAGAGAGTAAACACTCGTCTGCATAAAGCATTATATGTATGTGTGTTTAGTTCTGCTTGAGTGTCATGGCAGACTAGGTGTCTCGTACAGAATCATTTGCATCATGAGTGAAGAATCAAAGATTATAGATCTTAGTTTTCCCTCATCAGTAAATGTAGTTTTTTAGTTGATTTTATTTATTTATTTATTTATTATTTTAAATGTATCTAAAATTTTGTTAATATTTGCTCAATGAAAACACTTGTGCTACAATCACAAGTGATTTTTTTTCACACAGATTATCATACATACACTGTCGACATCATCCAGCTCAGTGTCGTGCTCAAGCAACAAACGCAAGGCATCTTCACTGCCTGCACCTGCAGCCCAATGCAGTGCCTTCCTGTCTTCCTGCACATGAGGAAACGACATTGGTGAAACTGAAAGATGCTCTTTTAATCCCAGTGATACTCAAACATTGACCTAGGAATGGACAAATGTTAACAATACATTCCAGATGATGACATTCTTGAAGGCAAACCACAATACGTTATACTGACAAGAAAATTTCAGTCATATTTACAGAGGTGTGGTTTTACTTTACTTTAGTAGGTGAAGTAAGGGCCATATCCTGTGCAGAAAAGAGAAAGTTTCCGTTGCCCTGCTGTACAAGTGATCAAAACAAAGTGCAAGACACTTTTCCGGGAAACAGATTTCCTCTTGTTTCTGTGTGCTGCTGAAAGTCAAGTGACTTCAAATTCAAAACAATTTTTACTTTCAATTTCACTTATGTATTTAGTATAAAATTTGTTTTCTTTGCATGCCATTTATGCAGTTAGAAATGAAACGAACGAAACAAAGAAATAAAAAACAATCCAGAAATCAGGAATACTTGACCATGAAGAGGCTGATGCTGACAGCTGTTCTCTGATGACATATAGTTTCATTCAATAGTTCAGGACTGAAATTCCTACAAACTGTTTTTTACCTGAGCCTTCAATAACAAAAGTGGACTTCATATTAACTTAAACACATTTCCTGTTATACTGAACTTCCAAACTCCTAACACACAGTATGGCTGCAAATAAATCCCTGCTATCTAAAACCACGCAAAAGCTGATGGGTTTCCTGTTGAGTCTAGTTCTTGTGAAGGTTTCTTCCTATTGTCATTTCAGGAAGTTTTTCCTTGCCACCCTCACCCTCGGTTTGCTCACAAAGGACAATCTGACAATTACTTTTAATCATTTCCATAATTTTTTTATTCTGTAAAGCTGCTTTGCAACTATGACCATTGTACAAAGTGCTATATAAATAAAACTGAATAAATTTGAAATTAAACAGCTTTCATGGTTGCAAGACACTTACTTTATTTTTAACTTTGATGTCTACCCCTTTCCTAATAAGCTCCAGCATCTTTCCCGTGTCATTCCGTTTGGCAGCATTGTGAAACACCTTCTCTGAGTGCAGCACTGCAAAAAAAAAAAGAAATCACAATCATTAGCCTTCAGCTTTAAGTCTTCAGCTACAAACATGCCACTTTTTCTATGGCAACAGGATAAGAGCACTGAGCAATGTAGAATAACTGCTGGCTGTAAAAGTAACCAGTCAGTCCCACATTTAGAACTTTTAACACATTTAGTGTTTTCCACAAGTCTGAAATGTAGTTAGATAGGTTTCCTCCTTTTTTCCATTCTTTACTGGAAACAATTTGCTTTATAATTACTGAATTATCATTTATAATGTGCTATGACTGCAAAGTGAAAGTAGCCATAAAGTGCACAGAATATGAGAGCTGATCTGGAGCTGCCTTATATACTGTATGTGTATAAGCAAACTGCTATTACAGCACAATTTAATAAAATTCAAATGTATTAAAACTCACAAATATGGACACTAAAAATTTGAATTTTAGCCTTGCAGTTGCAATGCTAAACCTAAAAGCAAACTATAGAAACCAAGCAAACAGTATATGAATGTAAATGTATATGAATAAAACTATCTACATTAGAGAATAATTATTTAAAAATCCCTAAAAAAAAAATAAATAATAATAAATGAATGTGCTGTTTTAATTACCTTTTCAAAGCAAAGCACAGTAAAAGTTCTGTTTAAGCGTAATTGAACCATTTGAAACATTTCCATAACTTGAAAGTTAAAATGAGCCTTTTAAACTTTACATATTAAAGATCAGTTAATAAGGTACTTGTAAACAGCTACAGACTTTATGCTTGTGGAGTGAATATGATGTTTTCTCTATTCCAGGTCTTATATTAACCTTGAAACATACAGTACGAAAGTATTACACAACCATTATATTAAGGGTTAATAAAAGTACTCCACAGCTGTCAAAAAACACCATCCTACACCTCCATGATCACCAGCACCAGAACAGAAGCCAGACATTTCAGACAACTGAGCTTTATTTTCTTACATCCATAGAACAGACACTTTCTTTATTTAATCCAAACTTTTTGAAAGCTTTTACTGTATAAATGTATTTATAAAATATTTTGTTTACAATATTTAAGTTTTTTTTCTTAGAAAAAAAAATGTCAGAAATTTGTTTCATTTAAATTTCAAATGTCTGAGGATCAAATAGAATCTAATTGTAAATACGATACTGTGAATAAAATCAAAAGATTAGTAAATTTTGGTACTGTAAAGGCATGAAATAAATATGATGCAGATATAAAATCGCAAGAATCAATCTTTCTATACAAAAACAGATAAATGCAATTCTTCAAAAAAAAGTTACCTGATTGTTGAGCATAATTCTGTATTTATTTATCACATTCTGAATCCTAAATTAGATTCCTACTTAATCAAAGAACAACTCTACACCAATCTGATTAATATTTCCTGCGATACATATTTATTTTGGGTAGATGTGTTATGTTTTACAAATTCTTTTTACTAAAAAACATTTTAATCATTATTTAAATATTCAGGTTATAGATTAGTATACATTTATTATTATTTAATACAGCATGTAATGCTTTTTTTACAGTCATATAATGAGTAGATTGTTAAACTTTGCCAGTGCAGTCGACAATCCATCAATCTTCTTCAGTTAATCTATAAAAAGAAGGCTTGTGGGAAAGGTCACCCTTTTATTTAAAACCCTTTTAGTACTGCATCAAATTGTCTACCAAGAATCTAATCAAAGGTTACAAGACAGCTGTGTTTCAAAGACAGGTACTTAACAACAAGGTTATGTATCCCTGAAGGAGGGTGTGCCTAAACTTGTTGAGCTCTATATAGATCCTTTAAGGGTTTCCTTAAATCTGCTAACTAAATGTGAAGAAAAAAGTGTGGGTAGTTAATAGCAGCAATTTAGGATTTTGAATAAACAGTTTGAGATGCAAATGACCCTTTAAAACAATAAAAAGATTTATATATATATATAAAGTGGAACATGTCCTAGTTATATATGACTATAATAATAATTAAAAAAAAACACTGGGTTTCATTAATAATTTCTATTATATAATACAGTAATAACTTCTTGGCACAGTTAATACTATTAATTTACACTATTTGCACTGTTATCACTTTGCCACACATAAAATTGCACATTAAGGTTGCACTGCAAATAACCCCATTTCACTTATTAACTTGTGACTTATATGCTTTATTTATATGTTTATTATATATCTTGTTGTTGTTGTTTTTTTTGTTCTTAGCATTGCATTAGTAACTTCTGGTGAGCTCTCACATTACCATGACTATACAGACTATATGTAAGATATACATTATGGATAATCTACAACCTGTCTTTGTGTTACTGACTCCATTGCTGTAGTCTATCTGGAATTTCCTTCAGGATCAATGAAGTATCTACTGTATGTCTATGTGTATCTATCGAGGAGGATACTGTACGTGAAGTCCACCAGTAGCCTAGAGGAGGTTTAACGACAAAATAATAGAATTTCTAGCACATTACATAAACACTGATTTCGCCGGTTATTAGCTGGTTGTGGCAATATTATAAAATCATAATCTTACTCACAGATATCGTCTTCTGACGCCAAGCCGTCCTCCATTCCTGAGTCAAATATCTTAGTTCAAACATAAAGAATCCCCGGTTTCACACAATGCTCATACACCACTCCTCTCACCGAGGCGCTAGCGGTTAGCTCCGTTTTCTCCTCGCAGGATATTTAAAAACAAACCCTTAGAGGTACATTCATGAGCAGTTCTTTGGAATATTCTCGAAATATTCCGGGTTCCCTGTGTTACGGGAACATCTTCCTCAGACATGAATACGAACCGAAAACCTTAATAAGAGGCGGGGCTCATGTTCGGTCAGTTTGACTTCATGAACGTTACACATTTTAAGTCACCAGAGACAAATACATGTCGTTAAATCTTTAAATTAGCCTTTTTTATGTGTTAACCAGTTACATATAAATGTTTCCTTGGTACAGTTCCGCCCTGGAGGAAGGAAACAGTCCTAAACGCTCAGCCTGGGGCTTTCCTCCAGCCAACCCAGGCACCTGCCCAGCCTTATGCTTAGACAAACAATACTGATCTTTTCATTAAATTGGAGTGGAAAAGCAAGACTAACAGGATCATGTACTCATAATTTTTCATCTTTCTTATAGTAATAATAATAATTAAATTATTATTAAATTAAAATGTTCCTTATTTTAATCATTCTACAGAAAAGGTGTAGATTGGGTCATAAAAATATCCTGAAATGCATTTCTTCTTTCACAAATAGAACTTCTTTAACATCAGTAACTTACTTTTAAACTTTAGGAATCCAGAAAAAGTAGAGCTTAATGCATTTAAACCATTCTTATACACTACTCCTCTCCCTGGTAACACCAATGACGATAACACCAACGACGATAACACCAATGATGGTAACACCAAGGACAATTTAGAGAAAAATCATAACGATTTTACCACATGGTTTTCAATGATGTCAAAATCAATCAATTATTAGATGTAATCAGTTTTTAGCGGTGCAGTGGTTTAATGGTTAGCACTGTCGCCTTGCACCAGGTTCTGTGTTCGAATAAAACTATATGGTCTAATTATATGGTCCCACTTTCATGCATGATCATAATGACAAGACATTTCCTTGAACTTTGCCTTTAAGAAAAGGTGCTACAATTAAACATTGAAAAATAAAGTACAAAAATGTATTTCATGATTAAAAGTGCATACTATATTTTCTTAACATACAGTATAGAAGTGATGTGACTGTTGTTCATTTAAATGCTTTTGGAATTAGCAAAACTAAGTGAGAGTACTTTCCATCATTTTTTTTAGACTGGCCCATTTATATTTTTAAGCTTTCATTACTATCATTATATGCTGTTATAGTATATGCTGTTATGCTAACCCCTGTCCTACTGTTGCTCCTCACTGCCTGATTCATCCTGAATCTCTACACAGCAAATTCCCTAATGTTGAATTTACACTTAGAGCGTTAACACCCATTAATTCTTTCATTTGATTATCTTCTATACTGCTTATCCTATACAGGGTCGCAGGAAGCTTGGAGAATACTGAGAAGCCTGAACGGGTTACAGCAACACTGGGGATTTTTCCTAATACTTCACTTATGGTCGCAAAATTCTGCACCTTCCAAAAACCCTTGTTAATAGTCTCACATTTGCATTATAGATTTGTACCTAAGCTTTGATTTATAAATCAACCCTCTGGTGCCACCCAGAAGAGAGCGGTTTCCATCCTGCACCCTGAAATTGCTGATGCATCTGAAGTGGTGTTTACTCCTGAAGAGATGGGTATTGGTTTTGATGCTGGTGATTGCTCTTTGCCTTCTCTTTTACAGGTCTCTCGAGGGGAGTTAATAAAAGCACAACAGACTGATGATACACTTAAGTCTCTATTTTCTGCCATAAGTTCTAGAAAGGGTTCCGATGATCTGCCTTCATCTTATTTCCTTGAAGATGGCCTTCTTTGTAGAAAGGGGACCATGCATAAAGATGAGGTGGGACTTAAAACCCAGATTGTGGTTCCTCTGTTATTCCGAGATTCTGTACTGAAATTGGCTCACCAAGGACTTGCTGGTCATACCGGAGTCCGGAAAACGTATGATCGCATTATGCGACAGTTTTACTGGCCTAGGGTAAAACAAGATGTGGCCAAATATATGCGGTCCTGTCATACATGTCAGCTTACTAGTAAGCCTAATCAGAAAGTGCCAGTTGCTCCATTACAACCTATTCCTGTGGTTTCCAATCCTTTTGACCATTTGATTATTGACTGTGTAGGTCCTTTGCCACGGTCTAGGGCTGGTCATCAGTATCTCTTTACTATAATGTGCCAGACTACCCGTTATCCTGCTGCTTATCCTTTGAGGACTATCACCACAAAGTCCATCTTGCGTTCCCTCACTACTTTTATGTCCACTTTCGGTGTTGCTAGGGTTATTCAGTCTGATCAAGGTTCGAATTTTATGTCGAAACAATTTTCAAAAGACCTGAGTCAGCTTAGAGTTTCCAACAATAATTCTACAGCCTACCATCCACAGAGCCAAGGAGCTCTCGAGAGGTTTCATCACCATCTTTAAAATCTCTCTTAAGGTCCTATTGTGTAGAACTTGATGCAGATTGGGAAGAGGGTCTGCCATGGATGTTATTGGCTATACGGGAAGTAACCCAAGAAAGTTTAGGTTTCAGTCCAAACGAATTAGTGTTTGGGCATGCAGTACGAGGGCCTACTGCTGTTTTAGCTGGTGGGTGGCGTAGTTCCACGTTACCTCAAAGTATTACTGACTATGTTAACGGGTTCTGGCGTAGGCACGAACTTTAGCTCAAAAGAAATTGGCTAAGTCTCAGGTGAAAATGCAACAGCTTTTTGATAGAAAAGCCAAGTCTAGGAGTTTTCAGGTAGGGGAGCGGGTATTGGCTTTGTTGTCTCTTCCTTCTAACCCTTTTCAAGACAAGTTTATGGGACCGTATAGTATAGTTAAACGTTTGGCAGATAATAATTATGTGTTGAACACTCCTGATCGTAGGAGGAAAGTACAAGTTTGTCACATTAATTTGTTAAAATCATATGTTGAGCCATATGTACCACCTCTGTTGGTGTTGTGACAGTATGTGCTCCTAATTTCGAACAACCAGGTGTCACTACCTTTTCTTCCTATAGTACGAATGTTCACACTTTGGAGGACTTGGACGAGGATGTTAATTTTTATTCCCGGGGAAAAGTAGATGGACGGCTTAACAATTCTCAGATCCTTACTAGTTTGCCTGAGTTTTTATCTTATTTGGGTGAGGGGGAAAGGAACGACATTATCAAGTTGATAGTGTCTTTTCCTTCTCTCTTCCTTGATACTCCTGGTCGTACTTCCATTGTTGAACACGATATTGATGTAGGAACTGCCTCCCCTATTAAACAAAATGCTTATAGGGTTAATCCTGTAAAACGTGAGCTTTTAAATCAGGAAGTAAACTATCTACTTGCTCACACTTTGGCTGAACCTAGTTTTAGTTCATGGAGTTCTCCTTGTTTGTTGGTAAATAAGCCCGATGGTTCGTATAGATTCTGTACTGATTAGCGAAAGCTCAATTCTCTGACAAAACCGGATTGTTTTCCTTTACCACGTGTTGATGACTGTGTTGATCATGTTGGCTCTGCCAAATATGTAAGTAAATTCGATCTTTTAAAGGGATATTGGCAGGTGCCTCTAACTGCTCGGGCGAAAGAGTTATCTGCCTTTGTTACCCCTGACATTTTCTTACAATACACAGTGATGCCTTTTGGGGTTCGTAATGCCCCTGCTACATTCCAACGTCTTGTAAATCGTATATTGTCAGGAATGCCTAGATGTGAGGCATACCTTGATGATATCGTTTTGTATAGTTCCTCTTGGGCTGAACATCTTGATCAAATAAAAGATCTATTTTTCCGTTTAGCTGAGGCAAATTTAACCATCAACCTCGCTAAATCTGAATTCGGAAAGGCGACAGTCACTTACTTGGGTAAGGTAGTAGGAAATGGGTGTGTAAAACCCATTAGTGCAAAAGTGGAAGCCATCTGCAGTTTTCCTACCCCTACTCATCGACGTGAATTGCGTAGATTTTTAGGAATGATAGGGTATTATCGAAGCTTCTGTCAGAATTTTGCTAGTGTCGTTTCGCCTCTCACTGACCTGTTAAGTCCGAAAATTGAGTTTCACTGGTCTGAGGTTTGTCAACAAGCTTTTGAGAATTTTAAAGCTTTGTTGGCTAGTGCACCGATTTTAACTGCTCCAAACTTTGAGAAACCTTTCAAGCTTGCAATAGATGCTAGTAGTTGTGGAGCAGGTGCTGTTTTATTACAAGAAGACTTGAACCAAGTTGAACATCCTGTTAGCTATTTCTCAAGAAGTTTAATCGGCATCAGCAGGTTTATTCTACTGTTGAGAAAGAAGCTCTTGCTCTGGTGTTGGCAGTACAACATTTTGAGGTATATCTAGGATTGATTGCTGTGCCAATTGTCGTCTATACTGATCATAACCCTTTAGTTTTTCTTAATCGGATGAGAAATCGGAACCAGCGACTTATGCAATGGAGTTTAATTTTACAGCCCCTGCATTTGGACATTAAACACATACGAGGAAAAGATAACGTAATTGCAGACACACTTTCCAGAATGTAGTTATATGATGTCTGTGTACATGTTCTTTTCTTCCTCTTTTGCATTTCTAGGGCCCAGGAGTGTTGAGAGATGAGAGATGTGGGAGATGTTTCATGGACGTTTTAACTATGTTTTTACTTGTGTCTAATGTTTCTCGTGGTTTTTTTTTTCCCTCTTTGATTCTTTGCAGAATCTTTTTGAGGAGGGAGGTGTTATGACCCTGCATGTTTTTTTTTTCTTTTCTTCCTCATGGTGGCAGTACAACATATAGGTGTGATGTCACTGCCAATTAAAGATGCTTTGGGTTGAGAGTATAAAAGGCGCGACTAATCATGTTTTGGGAGGCTCTCTTTCCTCTGGTGGATCTTTGTCATCCAGGGAACTCTTTCGTGCCATTAATGTCAATCTTCTTTACCCCCATTGGATGTTTGTTGTTGCTTTGTTTCAATTCCTCTATATGTGGGTTTTGATTGTTTCGTAAATAACAACCTTATCTTAAATAAATAATTTTGGCAATTTAAATATTCTTTCGTGTGTGTGTTCCTCTTTATGTTACGGTCGGGAACGAGCTGGCCGTGACATAAATTTGAATTCTATCAAGATTTATGCATTATTCTAACTTCCTAGCTTTTCCTTGCCAATGTCACCTCTGGCTTTCTGATTAGCTCTCTAAATTGAAGTGCAAATGGACTGTTTATTCTTTCATTTTATTTAATCAGACAACCATGTCAAGAGCTTATCATATCAAATATAAAAATATAAGTATAATAAGTGATCTTTGTGACTTTCATTAAGGCCTGGGTGATACCAGATGGGCTACTGCAAAAAAAAAAATTGTGGGTGGAAACAACTTATTGATAAGAGAGGTCAGAGGAAAAAAGTCAGTTAGTGAATAAAGTAGTCTGCTTCATTCCTTTCTGATCTCTCTTATCAACAACAGACCCCCCCCCCCTACCAGCAATCTGGCTAAGCTTTGTTTGAAAATCCAGAAGAATCTTTTGTGTAAATATCGCAGCAAGTCAACAGTTTCAATACCCATCTGGTACTCACAGTGACACCATGGGTAAAATTTACAAAGATCACTTTTGTCATTCTGATATTTGATGCAGGCATTAATTGAAGCTCTTGACCAGTTTCTGTATTTATTAATTAATTTATTTATATGCATTGTGCTGTGACATGATTGACTAATTAGATAACTGCGTGCACAGGTGTACGTAATAAAGGGGACATTTCATATAAATTATCGTTCTGAACAGCAGTAAATAAATTCTTATTTCATATTAAATAGGACAATAGAGTGTAATTTTAACAGATGCTTTTTTTTTTTTTTTTTTAAATAAAAAGTTGAGCAACACAGATGGTCAGTTTATGAAATGAACGTCATCAAACACTGTCCAAGTGAGATTTCCATAGAGGAATTATTTGACGCAGGAATTCCAAAATAATTTTTATATATTATTTAAAAAGCCTAGGCAGCATGCTGGTGCAGTGGTCTCAAATATTATAACCAAATAAATTGTGATGATTTCCAACGCTGTTCTATAAAATGTCACAAGTATGTTAACATGCTGCAGTCTCACACCTGAAGAAACTTACGTCCTGTAAGGTTTGTATAAACCCTATACTGTACAATGAATCTGAGTGAACCATAGTGCAAAACAAACTACAGGAACTGGACTACATACAGCTTGACTACATGACGTACAATAAATGCACAGGACAATAAATGCACAAGAGTGTTACGTACACGTGAGAATAACTCTCTGTAAAATATAATGAAAAAAAAAATAGGAAGGAAAAAGTACTGAAAGCTTGTTTCACAATCTGCTCAAACTATTCCCTCGGTCATCGGCGGATTTGATGTGATTTGAGTTGTAAGTGAGTCAGCATGGTAAACAAAAGCAAAAACCAAACAAACAAATAAACAACAACAAAAAAAACATATTTGTCTCGTGTTTTGCTTTCATGCTGTGCAAACCTCGCGAACAGAGTGTTGAGATTGCACACCTAATTCTTGACCTTGACCTAATCCATGACTCAGTTAAATAGGGAGGTGTCCAGCATTCCTACCATCACTGTGGGAAGATTGTGAAGCAAAGTCTAGGGACAGCATTCTTGTTCAGCTTGGTCAGTCACAGGGAGATAGAAATGACTATGGTGTTTGCCATTAACAGATTAAAGTGGAAAAAACACTGATAATGGTCCATACTGATGGGAAGTCTGTGTTGTATGGGTTATATGTTGTCATGACTAGCTGTTTGAAATATTTTCTGGATGATGTGAATGGTGTGAGCACTAAGGGATAGTAGTTGTTAGACTGAAAGAGGCTGGACATAAACAGGTTGGCGTATGGACAATTTCAAACATCTGTTAGGATATCTGTAAGGCTGACCAGCACAGGAACATTTTAGCCATAATCACACACAAACATACACACATACAATATACAGTGCTGTGAAAAAGTATATTTGTCATGCTTAAATGATTCAGATCATCAAACTAATTTTATTATCACTCAAGGATAACCTGAGTTTTTTTTTTTTTTTTTTGACAAAAAAAATGCAGTTTTAATATAATTATTTCATTTACTAAGGGAAAAAGCTGCCCAAACCTACCTGGCCCTATGTGAAAAAGTAATTGCTCTCTGGTAAATTATAAATGAACTGTGATTAACCACATTTAAAAATCTGAGTTAAATTTCACCTGCCACAATCAGGCCTGATTACTTCCAGGCCTGTTGAATCAAGAAATCACTTAAATAGAACCTGTCTGAGAAAGTGAAGCATGCTTAAATATCTCACATCATTTCACAATTTATAGAAACAGATAACAAAGTTAATCACATGTACTGTATCAGTCTGAAAAGGATTACAAAGCCATTTCTAAGGCTTGGGACTCCAGCAAGAATGACCCTACAGTTGGAGTTATTATACACAAATTGAAAAAATATGGAACAGTGGTCTCCTTCCCAAGAGTGGCCAGCCTTCCAAAGTTACTCCCAGAGCACAATGACGACTCATCCAGGAGCACATAAAAAACCCAGAACAATATCTAGAAAACCGCAGGCCTCACTTGCTTCAGTTAAGGTCAGTGTTCATGATTCAGTAATAAGAAAGAGACTGGGCAAAAATGGCATCCATGGGTCAGTTCACAGGCAAAAGCCATTGCTGACCAAAACGTAAACAAAGGCTTGTCTCATATTTGCCAAAAAATCTTGATTAATATAATATATAATATTATGCAAATATTATGTGAACTGATGAGACAGAAGTTGAACATTTTGGAAGGTGTGCATCTCATTACAACTGGCTTAAAACTAACACTGTATTTCATAAAAATAACATAATACCAACAATCAAACATGGTGGCAGTAGTGTGATGGTCTGGACTTAAATCCGATTGAGATCCTTAAATCTGTTCATGCTCGAAAACTCTCCAATTTGGCTAAATTAAAACAATTCTGCATAGAATAGTGGGCTAAAATTCCTCCACAGTGATATTAAAAGCTAGACTAGATACTCATGTTATTTGTGTGTCATATTAAAATTAGTTTGATAATGTAAATTATGTAGGCGTCACAAATATGCAAAAAAAAATTGAAAAACAGGAAGGTCCTAATACTTTTTCACATGTCTCACATATATACACACACATATATATATTGCATGTGCATGTCTAAACAACTTGTTATAAACACCCATCAACTGCATTTCCTGCACAGAACAGATAATATAGAAACTCTATTGCTATGTGATGCTTTAAGGACCAAATTACCTTTCAACTAACTTGTTAAAAATACATTCCTTTCGCACTTTCTGTTTCTATGTTAGTGGCTCAACAACACACTGCCTTTCTAATTTGGTAACTCGCCTACTTTATTTTTCATCGGCAGGATTCTTAATAGTGAAACTGCAAAACGGATGTTGGCCAACCCTGTTGCTATGGAGACATCACATGGTTGTGAAACACAGGTCGAACCCCCAGCAGCAGAGGGAGACAGTACTCCTGTTACTGAGGCAGGTCCAGTTCGTAGCAACAGAAGGCCTATATGGTAGTGCCATGAATATGCAGTATGATTTAAAATACTTTTTGCTATGCTGTCATTGTCCCAAAACAGAACAAACGTAAGCGCTGAAGACAAGATAAATAACTGACCATTTTCCTTTTGGACTGTAAGTGTCAGTCATCCCATGTTTACCTTCTGCCTTTGTTTGTATAGTTTAGCTGTAGAGCTATAAGTCTAATGTGGATATCTAATGATGAACGTCTAGCTTAAGTAAAACCTATTGTCTAAATATTTGCCTCAGAGGCTCAGACCACATTTAGTTCTTCCAGTAATCTCACCAACACACAGTTGCCGATGTGTTTTTGGACAAAGTATGATTTAATTTAGAAGAATGAGAAACATTTTACAGTACAACAGAATGTTGTAACATTGTGTGGCCACAATGGAAAAACTGAAGAAAAAAAAAGGTTGGCATCAGTCTCTGTCTAAGTTTAAAGTTTAAAATAATTATGGACATTATGTGGATATTGACATAAAAGATGATTTACAATGTATGCATGTATTTTAAACATGTAAATACTGACTGTGACTCAAATGTTTCAAAATTGTTGTTTCTACTGTAAATCTTTGCAGCGTTCATTCCGCACATGGGGGGACTGATTACATTTTTTTAACCATTTTTTTTTTTAGACTGCCTACCCCTTTTTCACTCACACATTCACACAGTTATTGACACCTTGGGCCAATTTAGCTCTGTCTGATTTCCTTTCTTAATCTGCTTCTACATTTATGAACACGCTGCTCAATTCATTTAATATCATGATAATATTAATAAATTACGCATCATTTTGGTAATGCATTTTGAACAACCTTGTATATGATTTGCTTTGACTTACATTTACTATAAAAGCATGAATACAGGCTTCCTCTATCTATGTACATGAGAAGGGAACTGTGCTTTATGGTCAAAGGAAGTCACTACCGATATAAGCCTGGAGAGAGCAAAGCAGCCAAGCCACATGATTACTTCCTCACCATCTCTTTCTCTCACTTCTGTGCAATGGTGCAGTTTCAGAGCTTACGGCGGAACCAGTAATAGTGAACCTGACCTTGTCCACACACACCTACTACTACACTGTATACAAACAAACTGAAATGAGTTTTTAAGCCCATTCTCCTTTCATTTTTACAAGAAGTTTCACATTGAGAAGAAATCAGAAAGCATTCTTGTATAGACGTGAGTTCTGCAACTCATTAACTCTCTCACTTACTCATGGTCTCTACCGCTTAATCCTGTATACAAGGTCGCCTGGATACTAGCCCAGGAAATGTAGAGCACTAGGTGGGGAACACCCTGGACAGGGTGCCAAACCTTCGCAGAGCACACACACACACACACACACACACAAACACACACACATACTATGGGCGATTTGGACACGCCAATTAGCCTAATCTGCATGACTTTGGACTGTGGGAAGAAACTGGAGTACCTGGTGGAAACCCACCAAGAATGGGGAGAACATGCAACCTCCATGCACATAGAGACAGGAATCGAATCTGACCGCGAATCGAACCCCGACCATGGAGGTGCAAGGTGACAGTGCTAACCACTAAACCACTGTGCTAGCTTGCAACTCATTAAAAAAAGGCTTAAATTGTAAATAATAGTAATAATATTTATCATCATCATCGTCATCATCATCGTCATAAAATGATCTATACTGCTTATCCTGTATAGGGTCACAAGTTACATGGAGCCTATCCAAGGAACCTTAGGGCTCAAGGTGAGACACAGTCGACGGAGTGCCAACTCATCGCAGGGCACAAGCACACGCACACACAATCTACCACTACAGGGAATTTGGAAATGACTTATTGTGAATTTGGAGTTAACTTATTTAAGGTCACGGAGCGGTCGTATAAGCATTTCACTGCATATCGTACTGTGTATGACTGTGTATGTGACAAATAAAATTTGAATTTGAATTTGAACTTACTCTACATGTCTCTGTTGGGGGAAACCGGGGAACCTGTTGAGGAAACCCACCAAGCACAGGGAAAAAACATGCAAACACCACACACACAGTAGGCAGGATTCGAATCAACAAACTCAGTACTAACCACTTAGCCTACATGCTGCATAATAATAACAACAATTTTTTTTCTAAAGCATTTATTGTTTACATTAATTTAACATATACAGTCTGGTTCAAAAGTTAGCACCACCTCTTTTAATTGAACAACAACCTTTCTTACTGTGCCAATATTTAGTTAACCAAAAATGACACCAAAAAAAAAAACATGTGGCCAATATTAAGTACCACCATGATTAAATAGCTTTTAGATCCACCTTTAGCATAAATAACTTGAAGTAATCATTTCCTGTATTTCCTGAAGTCTCTCACATCTTTGGCACATTCGTTTTCACTACATTGCTTGAATTCATTGAGGTTTTGGGGAATAATGCACAGCTCTCTTAAGGTCTCACCACAGCACTTCGATTGGGTTGAACTCTGAATGTTGGATGGTCCATTTAGAAAACTTTTCTCTCATTCTTTTCTTTTTCAGGCACTCTAATGTAGATTTGCTAGTATTCTCCAGATCATTGACCAAGCTTTCACTGTTGGACATATGGCCTCACCCTGGTATACAGAGTACTGCATAGTCGACCTGTTGACTGCAAAGTGAACACAACAAAACAAGCACAAATTATCACCCCTCCACCCACATTTTCCCAAAACATGGCACTGGCCATTTAGTCTAAACAACTCAACTACGGTCTCATCTGTCCATAGGGCATTATTCCAGAAGTCTTGTGCTTTGTTTGGATGCAGTTTTACAAACCTTAGTTGTGTTCTTTCTTTTGTGTTCCTTTTAGACAGAAGAGACTTTCTCCTGGCACCCTTTAAAAACAAACCTTACTTGTTCAGTCTTCTTCTAATTGTGCTGTCATGGACATTAACATTTCACATTGTCATTAAGGCCTGTAGGGTCTGAGATGTAGCTCTTGATATTTTTTTTCTCATTGCTCTGGGAATTTTATGCTCTGACCTTGGGGTGAATGTGATAGGACACCAACTGCTGGGAAGATTTTGACCTTTCTGAAAATGATTTTAACTGCCAAAACTTCTGTTTTTATAGTGGTTTGTTGATGATCGATTAATCAATAATGGATGCTTAGCACCTGGCTGCAACTTATGTAATGGCATGCTGAAAAAAGTATATGTTCTTGTTCTTCTGAGGTTGTATTCGCCTAATAATCGGACCCACTGACTTTTACACAAAAATTAAAATTAAAAGAGGGGATACTAACTTTTGAATACGACTATATGTAAGAGTCAGTCAGTATTTTGTCACAGAAGTTAAACGGATCCTTCACTTTGCTAAGCTGCTGTAATTCTTGGTATAAAGAATCAACCTGTGAATTACCAATTACAAGAAGCTCCACTTTGTTTTTACTGGGACGCCCCACACCATCTGGTTGTTTATTATTTTTCCATAACATGTTTTTTCCCTTACATAACCTAACAATAGTTTATAATGCACTTAATATTTTATCAGATTATGCAGCAAGCTTGTCAAATTTCCCATCCAACCTGTTTTTCCATAAACTATTCATTATAACAACAACAACAAAAAAAATAGAAATGACTTACATTTAAAACACTGATCTTTAAAAGATACCAAAGCCGATTTTATTTATTTTTTTCATCAGAAAGATGAGTTGTGTAGTCATGCACTACTTTGAACCAAACAGTACCATAACAGTTTGAATAATACCATGACTACCGCTGAGATAAAGGCTGATTTGCGTGGTTTCCTGCACTAGATCTCCTCATTACCACCGCCTGTTAGTAGTAGATAGTAATGGGTCTGTGACCTTCCAAAAAGGTAAACGAAAATAGGACACGCTATTGCTATATGAAAATGTTTACATGACAAGTTGCATAAAGTCTTGATAAATATTCATTTGGTGTTCTTCTTAAATGTATACATACTATAAGCATTCAATCACATAATTATTACATCTTCATTGCATCTACATCTAGCACAATCACTGCTACAATAGATTACAGTAACTCTTCATTAACTGTTAAAAATCCCAACCAGGTTTGATTCCCGCCACTGAATTTGCATGTTCTCCCCATGCTTGGTGAGTTTCCTCCAGGTACTCCGGTTTCTTCCCACAGTAAAAGACATACAGATTAGGTTCACTGGCGTTCCTAAATTGCCTGTAGTGTGTGAATGCGTGTGAGTGTGTATGTATGTGTTGTGTCCTGCAATGGATTGGAACCTTGTCCAGGGTGTAGGGCGCTCGTGTCCAGGCCCCGAGCCTCCAGCTCTTTTTGATGCATTATTTATGCATCATAATTTAGCATTTTGATCAGGCAAAAAAGGTAAAGGACATTTTACATGAGAAGCTGTATCTGTGCACATGCACTTTAAATCAGCTTTGCAAAATCAACATTGTTCTACATGTTTCATGCCTGGAATTCTGATGAACAGCACTTTGACCATATAGCACACAGATGTATTTATGATCAAACTATCCGGCACCACCCAAATGAGGATGGGTTTCCTTTTGTCTGGTTCCTCTCAAGACTTCTTCCTGATGTCATCTCAGTGACTGTACCTCCACAAATCCATAAAACCAACAATTTATATGGATATTTTTGTCATTTCAAAAATTATATCTGAAAATTTTCTTTCTGTTAAACTATCTTGTGACAATGTTTATAAATGCACAATACAAATAAAATTGAATTGAACCCTGCTGGGCTAAAATTAGATACACAACTAAAACTTGTCCTTGAAATTTCTAACTGCAGATGTAACATGTTGTATTTTCTGTTGATGGGTGTGTTACAGTTAGAGTGTGTATTACTAGCTGTAGTCTAGTCAGTAGACATTGTAACATCAAGAAATTCTGTTTTCTTCTTCTTATTATTATTCTTATTATTATTAATGCTTTAATAAGAATAAGAATAATATTCTATTTAGTGCACACTTTTTATATGGACACTTTAAAAGTGCTTACAAAAAAAGGTCAACTAAAGGCCTTAGCCTTTAGAAAAGTTTTTAGTTCTGATTTAACAGTAGACAGAGACTGTAGGCAACATAAGTATTCTAAGAGGGAATTCCACTGCCAAGGTGCAGCAGAGCAGAAAGCCCTATCCCCCACTGAACAGAGCTTTGTCCTTGGTAGACAGAGGAGCCAACTATTCTGAGCTCATTGGTTGCGGTTGGAATTGGGAGGAGCGATAGAGATCTTTCTCTTTCTCGACAGAGAGGGGCAGACCCTTGGACACACTGTTGGGTCAGGAGAAGGATTTTGTAGTAAGAAACAGGGAGTCAGTGCAGGACCTGTGTAATGTGGTGAATTTTCTTGCTCTCAGTAGAATTCTAGCAGCACTATCTTGGATGTAATAGAGTTTCCAGAAGATCATGATGAACAATAGTCCAGCCTAGGAAAGACAAAAGCATGAACAAGATTTTCTGAAACTGCTAGACTGAGGTTGGGTTGGAGCTTTGCAATGTTCTTATGGTGAAGAAAAGAGGTTTTACAAAGGTGATTGATGTGGTTATCAAATGTGAGATGACAATCAAGCTGAATGCTCAAGTTAGACAATGCTGAGATAGGAGAAAGTGATGTGGGTTATCGGAGATTGGCAGACTGATGCATTTCAGTTTTTGAGCTATAAAGCTGCAGGAAAATTTGTTCCATCCAGCTCTGCCTTACGGCAAGAGTCCAGGGTTATAGTTTCTGAGGAAGGACATAGAGCAGTCTTTATATATAATGGATGTTATCCGTGTAGCAGTGAAAAGAGACTCCAAATTGTCTGATGACGTGACCGAGGGGGGAGTGTAAAATGTTGAAAAGAATAATCCTGACAATGGACCCTTGAGGGACCCCATATGTGACAGGGAGAATAGCAGACTGAAAACATCTTCAATCTTCAATCTGTCTGACAAGTAGGATTAGCACCATCCTAGAGCAGATTCAGAGAGCCCACAGACTTTGTGGAGATGCTCCAGTAAGATGCTTTGGTTGATGTGGTATCATAACCAGCTACAGTACCAAAGCTATCAAGAAGCATAGTCAGTAGCCATCAGCAAGTGAAACCATGTTATCCACTGTGTAGAATAAAAGTCAATTATTTATTTTAAATAATAGTAAAGGAGTACTGTGAAAAAACTTAATAAAAAAAAATACTTAGCAATGCTCAGGCTAACTTGTTGGTTGGTGCTGCACTTGCGCTGAATTAGCGCTTGTGTGGCAAAAGGGGAGAGTTACAGTGGGAGAGAGCCTATCAACAGTCATAAACATAAGAGATATGAAGATCAAACAGAAAAAATCAGCTCATTTCTACAATACATTGTGGACATCATTATAAATCATATGGCAGTTATAATGTTTATCATGCAAGTTGTATAGGTGGGATTTGTAAGTTTAATTAGCAGATAAAGTTGACTGCACATACAGTAATACACTACCTTTCATCTGACCATTTTATTTCTTTTTTTGCTTTTTGGATTTAATCTTCAGAATCCTTTTTTGTTCTTTAGTTGTTTGTTGAATTAACAACCTGCAGATATTGACCTGTACAAAATACTTAGAATACTTAAAATTACTTTAATACTAAGTAATAACTTCCGTGGATGTTCCCACATAGATAACCTACCAATGCTAGATGCTACAGTAAGACATTATTGAAAAACCTAGAAAATCTTAGCCAATAACCAATATAAAACATTTCTATAATGACTTCATGAGATTGCAAGCATGTTTTTTTTTTTTCTTTTTTACTGATTTTAACACTCTTCTTTTATTTTTGTGGTTTTTGTTTTTTCTGTTTTTCAGTCAATATTGCTGAGTACTTAAATTAAAACAGTCTAGCGGCTTTAGCTTTTCTAAGTAGCTACTTAAACAAAGTGTGCTAATGTTAGCCAGTTAGTTAGCCTAACTAATGTTCATACAGTGTTTCTACATTTAGGACTTTTGAAGGGAAACCCAACAAGGACAAGGAGAATATACATACAGAGCAGGCAAGAGATTCAAACACCCAGTCTTGAAGGTGCGAGGTGACTTACCACTAAGCCACCAATATAATGTCGAAATCTTTTAGGTTTTATCAGTATGATTTCTCACAGATCTGTCATAATGAGTAAATCCTTCTGCGAGTGTTTGTGGCAATGCCAATATGCAATTTAATATCACTAATATATCAGTTGTGCCTGAATTTTAAAAAATATAGCAAGCTCATGATTTGACACTTTAAAGCAAACAAACAGTTCACAGTTATAAACGTTTTTTTTTTTTTTTTTTTTAAAACAAGTTAATTTACATTTACAGAGAAATTATATAATTGGTAATACTATGTTAATTAAGCCCTGTGAACTTATGAGTTCATTAAAGCCTTGCATTAACAATTCAATTGGAGAAAGCTAAGTGATATGATAAAGCAGTACCTGTTTTGTAATGCAAATGTTCCAGATATTATTTGTCATAAAAAGTCAGTTGTACCAGTGACTGATGATAATGTTTTATTTAAGATGGATTAGCATTTTTGTATGCCCCCCCCCTGGCAATTGTTCACAGATGTTTTGTATGTTGTTTGATTAGTCACATAATTGAAGCTCATAGTTTATTCACATTCTCTATCTGCCATCTGTTTAATGTCTATGCTCATCTCCCTTTTGTTGTTCTGTTTATCTCCCATTATAAATTCTGTTGGTTTTTCAAGTCTTTACCCACGTATCAGTTAATGTTTAATAAGGATACGTGAATAAAGATTAGCTTAAGTCCTTCTTCGGCCCTTGTCTCTGACAGTAGGCATTACATGCAAAAGTAGCAACCCACAACAAGTCTACTGTTATATAGTGTTATATACTGTTAAAAATATATTATAGTAGATGCTTTGTAAAATAACATTGAAATACTTTACAATCCAATGATGTACAGTATAGAAAGCACTATGTAATCTTATTTAACAACATAATTATAGAAACACTATAAACGCAAATTATTCAGACTGAAAATTGCTTGATGCTTCAGAAAGCAGCGGCACCAACGCAATGAAACACCAGACTTCAGTGGAATGTGATCAACTGAGAAAAAACATTTTCCTGTCATTAGATTTAATTTCTAATTGTATTTATGAACAAAAAGTCAGGAAGGTTTCAGATCCTCATTAGTACATTAGTGTTGACCACTCTCAGTAATGATACATGCTCTTTTCTGGTAAATATAGTAATGAAAGAGTCGCATTGTGACACTGTAAGAACTTCATAAGCATGTTTTTTTGGGATGTGAAACATTTAAGTATAATTTTTTCTTGGGTTGTCTATAAGGCAGCTGTAAAATGTGTTTAAAAAAAAAGCTTGAAAAAAAAAAAAAAAAAAAATATATATATATATATATATATATATATATATATATATATATATCCACAATGAAGAAGACATTTTCATTAAGACATTCTTGGCAGGCCAATGAATTAATGTTTTATTTTGATTGTTTGCACATTAAACGCAAGACATCCAGAAAACATACAGTATTAGTCCAGTTAGTAAATGCAGTCACTGACAAATAATATATTACAATATATAATCATAGATCTTCTCATCATTTCAATTGTAAACATAATTTATCATTTCAGTAAATTGGGATCTCTGAGTTAATTTGATATTAGATTTTTTTTTTTACTTTAAAGGACAGAAACCAGGATGGTAGAATATTAATAACTTAAATATTAAGCAATTAATTGGTAAACATGTTATTTACAAAAGGAAGTCATTTATAAAAAAAAAAAATACTGCGCTAATATTTTGCTATACAATGTAACTATAAATGTTATGTGGAAACTCAGAAAAATACTTTAGGTTGTTTCAGTAATGTTTCACCTAAGTAGCCTATATCTGTAAAATGCACAGTCAGGACCTGTTCCACATGATCTAATCCCAAATATTTGTTTACAATAAAAATATAGTATTAAACTACAACCAGAATTTCATACAAAAAGGGGGTTAATTCTATTATTTATTAAGTCATTGGATCATATACTGCATTTGCTATATATAAAAACACTGATAATAACAAACTAAAAAGCTACATGCCCTGATTCTTAAAAAACAATATTTAAAAAGACAATGGAATGTTAGCACAATACCTGTTAGCATAACATGGGAACTATTCGAATCAATTTGAAATAAGATGATGAATCCAAAACGAGTGGTGTCAGTATGAAAATAGATGTTTTTATGATGCTCACTTTACAAACTATGAAATAGATAAAAGTGATGCATATCAGTCAGGAAGTTGCTAGTTCCCATGTACTTTATCATAACCCTGAACAAGGCCATTGCATTATTTTTAGCATCAGGCTATGTAACCTGACACTAGTTTCGTTATTGTGTGGCTCTGCCTTTGTGCTAGTTTGTAGAATACTAAAGCAAAATGCTCTACGGTACTGTGTACAGATCATGTAACACAGAGTGGAAATTTGGGTGAAACACCATTCTATTAAATTCCCATCATTATATCTTTAACTGCTAGTGCTGGAAGCCTTTAACTGAAAACTGACATGACGAGAAGCATCATGATAACCCATTGCAGAAAACAATCAGACAGTACAGTTCTAAAAGCAGGAACACATGTTCACAGCCACTGAGAATCATCTTTGCTTATGTTTCCCCAATCTCTCTTATCATGTACAATAACTGGGCTCATAAATCAAGGTGAAAAGCATCATTTATGGTTTCACAGATCCAGCTTTTCTGGGCAATGTTGGTTTGATATCAATACTCAGTATTGGATCCCTAGAAAATAGACCCAGTAACCTTGCAGTGGTCCTGTATAAAAAATAACGGGGGTATAATTGCACTTGATCATTTATAGGGTTTGTGATTTCATTAACACAGTATTGCCCCAATATCTTCATCTTCTGCAATTACCAGCTTGTTCTATTACTGCTCTTATTCTCCTGCTCTTTCAAACTCTTGGCTTCTCTCAAGAACTGGTCAGCTTTTTTAAGTTTCTCCATTGCTGTAGCAAGAAGGACCTCTGGGTCTGTTACCCCTTCGCTGTCTTGCCCAGCTTCAGGTGAACCTCGGGGGGCTATTTTCCCCAGCAGCTCTCCTGTCTCCTCAAGCTCCAAGGACACTTGACTTTGCAAGCCCAACATCTCCTGAAGAAGATCTCCTGTGGATACAGACCGTTTCTTCAAGGTGGAGTCTGGTGATGCGGCATTGTTAGAAATCTGATCGGGGTATGTACTTTCTGCACAAACCGGGCTGGAGTCATCCATAGTGGGTTCGACCTTAATAGCTAGGATGGCTGAAAGTGGATCCTCCATTTTCTGAATCTTGCTGTCTGGTGTCTCCAGTTCCTCTTCGCTGGTCACAACAGTTAAGACTTCCAGGCTACTCTGCAGCTTATCTGTGGATGGTGTAACTTGATCACTACTTTCAGAGTCTTCAGCAGAGAGCTGACCACTGTCTATAGACTTTACTTCTGCTTTTTCTCCAGAACTATCGTCCAGGTCTTCATTTGCTGCTGAATTACTGAGACTCAATACAATAACCTTGCGTTCTTCTTTTGATTCTTGAGAGGCAGATTTTGTTTCATCTGATGGCACGTTGTCAGAGCCTTTTTCAACCAAGGAGTCATCTTGGACAACCTGGTCCTCCATTTTGACAGGTGGTTTAACAGGTTTCTTTTTTGGTGGAGCAGGGGGGAGAGCACTCTTTTTAACAAGCTCTGGAGTTGAATGTGGGGTTAATTTCATGTTATTGGCAGGTTTTATAGGTTCGATCGTTACTTTAGTTACTACAGTTTGAGCAGACTTTTTAGCATTTTGCTCAACAGAACTTTTCTCCACTGCTGGAGAAGGTGAATCCCACATCACTCCTTGGGGCTTTGGGATATTGTTGGAGAGAGTGAATGGTTTGTCTTCTATCTTAACTGATTCTGTCTCATCTTTTTCATAATTTTCCTTATTGGTAAACCCTTCATCTTCTGAAAGGGTTTCTTTATCACTTAAGTTGAGTGCCTGCTTGGGTTTCATGTCTTTGCATGGTGGACTGGGAGGATGGATGGTTTCAGGCGCATCTGTTTCACCTTGAACTGGACTGGTCTTGGCAGGTGTGGTTGCTGTTTCGGACTCACCATTCACCAAGGCAGTGTCTTCACTGGCATCTCCACTGGCATTTTTTCTGGGTTTATTCTCCTTTGACGGAGGCATGGGAGGTTCTACAACTGTCACCTCCTCACTTCTCTTTTCCTCTTCTGTATTTTCAGATGGTTTCTGATCCTTTGATGGTGGCATCGGGGGCATGAGGATCTTCTTCTGTGGTGCAGGTTCATCATGTTTGCTTTCACTGTCCTGACTTTCACTGGGCTTGTTCTCCTTCGATGGAGGCATTGGAGGCTTCAATACCTTCTTCTGAGGTGCCTCATTTTCAGCTTCCTCTGGAATAGCATCAAAAGATTTAGCTGGAGTCACTTTGGCTTCTTCATCAGTGCCAGCCATTAAGACGTGATCACCGTTAGGCATACTGTCAACAGCGTCAAGGTCCAGTCTCAAGATTCCATCTGATGAAATGCTTGCAGTCTTAAAAAAAAAAAAAACTTTAATCAGTAAAGCCAGGACACTATATTATCAAATATACCTGTGGTATAGCCTACAGTACATTCCCCTGATGGTGCTACAGCATGTGTGTTTAAATCGTCTTAGCCTACCTCCTTCATGTGTATTCTGGTTGGTGGTCTTCTGCCACGGTTTCCTTTCGGCCGAGAACGTGTTACATGATCTAAAGATAAACTTTCATCTACTTTTACCTGCAATGAAAAATGTTGGACTTTTTTATTATGTGATCACCATTATGGAAATAAAATATATTATAATATAAAGTGCATTATATGCTAATTAATACATCACATTTTGTTTGGAAAATTATAAATACTAAACTGCCAGACATAAGTATATTTGAGCCTGTCCCACAGGAGTCTAAAGTCAGAACTGAACCGAATATGCTATTCATAAAATTTAAGTCTTTGGTGAAGTGCTTAGGTTACATTTATAAGAACGTCTTCTCAATAATGATTCTGCTTGTACGTTTAAAATTTGAAATACAGTTAGAGGTTAGATACCTCATCAAAGATTTTATTCTTTGCCCTGTTGATGCCCTCACTGAGTGCTTTGATCCAAGCTTCTTTCTCTTCCGGGTTTTGAGCCTGCAGTTTGATATCACTGACCTACAAGCAAAAATAAATAAATAAATAAATAGATAGATAGATAGATAGATAGATAAACTCCATATTTTACCCAATATTTTAAGTAATTGAATAATTGGTTAATTGGTTTTGTAAATGCCTCGCATGCAGCATGGATTATTCTACACAAATAGACAAAAGTGAATCCTTAAATGTTCAGGTCCAACTTCTTACAACTCAGTTTTGCAGATGTATAGTTTTTCAAAATTAATATTAACAATTCACATTACATTACTAACAAAATAAACAACATACATTTTTAATCCATGGCGAATTACAAACAATTCATAACGGATAATAATCTAGTATGATATTTATATTGTATTAAACATTCATTTTAAAGTATATACCATGGTGTAAATTACAAAAACAAATTCCAGTAAATCTTCTGACATCTCTTTATATATCCTTATACACACATTGTTCACTTTATTAGGAACGCTCCTAAATTTGCTCATTTTGCAGTCGTGATCTCATCTAATCAGTCATTAATGAGACAGCTGCACTAGGCATAACATTAAGCGAATACAGGTCAATTGCTTAATTTACAGCATTTTATCCTGCTCCAGAGTGACTTACATTTATCTCATTACACATCTGAGCAGATGAGTGTTGAGGTCCTTGCTCAAGGGCCCAACAGTGGTAGCCTGGTGGTGCTGGGTTTGAATCTTTGACTTTCTGATCAGTAGACTTAACCACAGAGTTACCCTACTCCACAGGACTCTTTGGCTCCTAAACTTAATGATTTAAAATCTCTGATTTAAACTGGCACCAAGGGTACAAGAAACGTAGCTGTGCTTTGTAATCATTATCTAATAAAGATGACTGAATAGCCAAGTCTGGCTGAGATGAATATACTTGAGAACTTTCACAATTTGACTCAGAGATTTATTATTTTTTTAAATAGTTGACGGCCTCCACCGGCTACTGTCGGGATAAAACTTGTCACAAAATAAAAACATGAGGCGCACTGGCGGCCATTTCGGTCACCATCTGGAGCCCTGATGGGGAAAACGTGATCTCTGATTTTAATCGTGGCATGCTTGTTGGTGCCAGGTTGATCATAGGCACATGCAATAAATGCTGTAGAGCAAGAATGCCTTCAAATAAAATTTTAATTAAAAAACATAAAAACTACAAAGCCCAGTAAGCAGTAATTGAAACCAAGTCAGTATTTGATGTGATGACACTCTGAGGACCCTTCAGTGTCAGGTACACTTTAAAGTTAAAGTTTTACTCAGCATCCTGCAGATCCATCCACTGTTCTGAGTTCTCTGTCTGTTATACCTGAACCTTTTTTGCATGCAAAACCCAGCAGCTTCTATTAAATTTTTTTTTTTTTTTTTTCCTAAAATGGTCACATATAATATGCTGGCATACAAATATTTTTCTGTAACTTTGTCGTGGAATACTGATGTTTGAAAGTCAGAAATGTTGTTGTACTAACTCAGTAATCAGGTCATAAAAGAAATCTATAAAAAACGTTAGTATTAAAAACCACAGAGTGCCTAAGAAAAACAGCCATACATACTTGGTATTTTGAAGAAGTACAGTAAATGGTACAGAAGCCTGTCTGATCATGCACGTATGTTAAACCATAGCACAATATCAACAGTAGTGTCCGTTCATGTGGATATAAAAGCACACTACAGACCCACAGGGGAAACAACTGCCATTATTTCTATCCCTAAAATATTACGACATGTGATATCATAATAAAAATACCTCTGTGCTGAGTCATGGAAATACAAATATGTTGTCTGTATCACCAGTCATTTTTACAAATAAGATACTGCACTTAAACTTACTTACAAATAAAAGCTGAAAGGTAAAATGACCGTAAAGAACCAATAAATTATTTAGTCTGAGCAAATGATACTTGCATTCTTATATAACCACCAAATCCCCAGAATCCTTTTTTTTTTTAAATTCTTTGGTTATTTCTAAGTTTATTTAAACACTAAGTGGCATTTTAATGAATTGCGATAGACTTCCTGGTTGCTGCTGAACTCAGCGTGTGTCTCTAAAGCAGACTGTATTCCAGACGCTTCACTTATCCAAAATAAACCATATTCAGAGTCTATAGACATCAAACTCGTAAATGTGCAATTGTTATTAAGTCTATGTGAGTCTTTAGACTTCTAGACCTCCTTCTTTTTTTCCAGCTACAGCTCATGGGGTTAAGGGTTAAAACGAAGCCATACGTCTGACTCATACAGCTGGCTGGTCACTGTGTTCAGAGGAAAAAGTGACAAGCAGACTTTACACACACACACACACACATACGCATGCACACACACACATGCACACATTCTTTTTACAGCTGCTGAGCTCTGAGGAACTCGCCAAAGCTTAATTTTCATCATCTGTTAGCAATACTGCCTGTTGCACTACTTAGGTATCTCTTTTGCAATTCTACTAGAGCTCAAAGATCACAGTTCATGGAGGATTGCAGACTTGTAAAAAAAAAATGTGTGTCACTAATGTAAAAGGAATTGAGATAATGGAAACTGGCGCATTAGTACATTAGGACATGTGATAATGACCTCAAAGGTTAAATAAAACTTGAGTAGACAATAATAAAAATAAATGTAAAAAAACAAAACAAAACAAAAAAAACCACAATGACAAACCTTTTCTGGGTTAAATGACACCAGATTCTTTAGGGAGATTTCAGACTTATCACAATTAGCCTAGTTTTAAAAATCTATAAAAACATCAACAAAGGGTTGAAAATGTACTTTTCAAAAAAACAAAAACATAAAAACATTGCAAAATCACTAAAATCACTAAAACACAAGCCAGTGTTTATTTTTGGTCCCAACCTTCACAGCACATCTCATGTCTGCCTGCTACAGCTCTGCCCTTTTGCTCTATTTGTGTCCCGCAGCTCAGTTTCGCAGCGCACGTCTACAAAAATAACAGCATGTTTGCTTCATTTCCTGGGTTCGAGTCGATTCTTTACCTTTGCACTGAGACTCTGCTAGAATTCGTTTGGAAGCAGACTGAGACCAGCTCCCCCAGACGTTTCTGTAGTGGTTGTTTTGGTATGACCGCAGTGTGATCACTGTGCTCTCACCCACCCAGAAAAACCACACCGAGATGGAAAATGTACCCTTACAATGATACACTGTTGCCTCCTTCGGTCTGGACATTTCATAATTGATTCCAGTCACATTAGCATCATATCATGTGCCATCAATACTGTGTGTTTGACAACAACTAGCAGTCAGTATAATTGCGATTTCTTTACTGATCATTTAGGTTTATGAGTTTGAATGGTTTGAATAATAAAATATACAATGTAAAATCATTTGATGGATTATTATTAATTAGACTGATTGTCTTTAAGGCTATGTTCACACTCCAAGCACCACAGATCAATACCGACGCTTTGGTCAGATCAGATTTGCATGTTATGACTCTATTGTGGACTTGTCTGTCCTCTGAAACTGTTTTGTCTCCTTGTACTTGGTCACGTTTTGCTATTAGCTTTGAAATTATCTGCACTGCTCTATTCCTGTAGGTTTCCTCCAGGTTTGCTTGGACAGACTCATTGCCCCAAATATATGCTAAATCCACGATTTCACTTTCCCTCCACCCGCTACTTTCTTCATTGTCCATTATTAAAATGAAATCCCCATGGTGCCCGTACTGACTGGAAATGTCAGCTACGCATGCGCAGAGACACATGAATTCCGATCTGACCGTTCTCATTTAAGTCGCATAACCACATATTGTATATATACACTTTTTAGAACCACATACGAAAGTGACTCAGGTCCAATCTGAAAAACAGATATGTGCTTTCAAAAAGCCCTAAGAAAATCAAATCTGTGTCACATTCTGGTAACAAAATCAGATTAAGTCACTTTCGTCTGGTAATGTGAACATAGCCTAACTGAGCTAACAGATGCCAGCAATGGGTTAGTGTTGATCTAATAAGGAAAAGAGGAAGGATTTTGAACCTTATCGGCCCTGTCCTTCCCACGTGACGACAGGGCTGATAGGAGCATCAGTAAGGTTCAAAATCTCGACTTCCCAACAATAAGGCAAAACCTTAGGCTGGAATAACGTTTCTCGACTTCACCTTGTTATAATAGATGAGAACATGTACTGTCAAAGGAAACTGAATGGGATCTTGACAAGAATCTGCTGCATAAATAATATACCTGCTGGGTAACAACCAGAATGAAGCACATTAAACTAAACATCAATTAAAAAGATTGAATGATCTACATTTAAATATCTGCCTGCAACTACAGGAAATGCAGATTGTCCATTATTAACTTTATTAGTTTTACTCTATTCAACCCTTTAAACGAAAATCTAGCACACACGTGAAAGCAACAGAATGCACTGTGGCTGGTTTTAACAGACCACAAAAGATCTATATTAAAAATAGTTACTGCCCATTTTCTTGCGTAATCAGCTGAGCGGTTTTGCTCAATGATCGGTGGGGGTGTGAGCGTTACCTAAGCCTATGAGAAACAGGATGTTCCTCTTTCACTTGTGTTCGGCAGCATGTTAAAACTATGCTCCAATAAAATGAGATTTAGCTTTAGATATGATGTGCCATTTTATCTCCTATAAAGATCACCTGCATTGTCACTTAGCAACTTAATTGCAAGCGCAATTTCCTTTCAACATAACGAATCGTGGCATGTGACTAACCACTTCCGGTCAGCTCTACTGCGTGCTGTCATGTTCTCGATTCCTGTTTAAAGTTCATCCTTACTAGTGCAAAATGTCAGAAGGGAATAAACCATGAAGAATGAGTGATATAGGGACAGGATGAGACTGCACGGTTATGGGTCTGACTCACAGCAGCCCACACAAAGCCCTAGTGTTTTTCCTGCATGCCATATTGAACCGCTGACGTCAGAGACTGCTGATCTGCCCTTGCTTTGCATCGCATTGTTAATCGATGAGAGCCCCTCTTTATATTACAGACACAAGAAGACTGCTGCAGTGTGCCACGTCTGACATCGCAATGTTACTCATGATTAACCGGGTACGCTGAGACTTACCTTACTCGCGTTCTTGGGCGCCCGGATCAGTATCAGCCTGTATTTCTTCTTGAAAGGGCTGCGTAGCTCATGGCATTTGTCATAGTTTTCCAAGTCCAGGCGCTCCAGGCAGGTCTTTAAATCCTGGGTGGACGTGAAACGAGAGAAAGGCCTTGTTTACATTTGGATTTAAACAACACCGTAAAAGGAGAGATTTGCGCTAAGCAGTTCATATTTTAAAAATGTTAAGAATGCAGAGAGACAAATATAAGCTCTTTAAGATGAATATACTACCATATTAATGATTTTTTAAAAATCTAGCTGTTTATTGTAGGCATATTTTTGTACTGTATGTCCGTGCACATATTTCACCATTAAAACGGTATGAATGGTATCGTATATGCAAATACGTTTAATGCAGGTGGGTGGTGATTTAGACATGCAGTTTGTATTGTGTTAAGCTGGTAGGTATGTTGAAATTAAGCTGGGCTTACAAACAGAGTCACGGCATCTTTCAACATTGCACCGGACCTGACCTTTCTCAAGAGCTGCCTTTTTAGTGATCTGAAAGTTTTAGGATTTTAATTCATGACCACAAGGAACTCTCAATCACTACGCTACTGAGATTGACTATGATATTCATCTTGTATGACAATGCTCAGTGCAGGGTGAATCAGCACTCGTTGTCTTGTTACCTCATTTTCATACACTGCGATCTCTGTGTTGTCCAGCTGGATGTAGCGGTCCTTGTAGCTGCCCAGGAATTTCCCTGAGCACTTCTTCAACCAGCCTGCTTTGCCTTTAAGCGTTGTTTCTTTGGGCTTGGCTGGTTCATCTTTAACATCCTAGCACATGTGGGAAGAAAAAGGGAGAGAAGGATGTCAAGGTTGCACAGCGGGACGAGTCATCTGCTTCGTTTTGCATTTATTTTCAAATTCCTGAGCGGGCATTATGGGGTGGGTGGATTGTGGTTAATGTTTTCTGCTGATGTAGAAGTTATAGATGACTCATAAATCTTAGAAGAGTAGGCAAATTTACCGTTCGTACTTTACAGCAATTTCTTATCACTTTTATCCAAGACGGCACCTAAATTAAATCGTTTTCTGTTTGATTCACCTCTGATAAGGTATCATTACGTACTGTGTGATCTTTTTCAGCATATAAAATACGATAGATTAGCTCCCTAAAACTATAAGAATCCTACCTGCCAAGATGCACATTATCAGGTTAATAATGATTATAACACTGAATACAGTAGATCTGCGGCAGTAGTGGTTAAATGACACTGCATGAACCTGTTTAAAAAAAACAATAATGCACCAGTTTTAAATTCACTGGTTTTCACTAGGAGAAGAGGAAATGTCTTTCAGTAGGTCTCTGCAAAGGGTCATCAGGGCTGTTTTTTTTCCACTTTCTCTTTGCCTTTGGAAAAAGCAGGGATGGGTTAGCGCTAACAGGGAAGGCGCAGCTGTCCGACAGAGGGGGGAAAAACGGGACAGAATAATAGGAGTTGCACCGTGCTACACAATGCCTTTGTGCAGGAAAAAAAACGTCCTCACTCAACCGAGCCAACGCAGTCTCTGCCTGTCTCTATCGAGGAAGGAGAGGTGGGGGTGGACTTCGGAGAGGCTCTTTTGTTTCGCACATACAGACGGGAAAACTGGAGCACGGTGCGCTCTGCATCGCAACGCCCCCGCTGCTGAAGACTCACAGCGGAAAAATCTATACTGCATAAACGGAGTTCGGACACACGGCGGCATTTGGCTCTGAGCATTAAACAAACTCATGTGAAATGTGACAGGGACGCCTGTCAGTGGCCTACAGCAGATGAGGAGGTTCAGGCTTTTAGGTTTAGGCAGGAAATGATCAGTGACTATCTTAAAGGGGAGCCAAACAGGAAGCTCTGCTCTAAGAACGGATCCACCAACTGAGATATGGAGCGGGCTGACTGTGCTTGACCACAGATATTAATGCAAAAGGTAAACAATAACGTATAAACATAAAGGCAGGTGTTTTAAGCAAGAGAGAAAAAAAATCTGAATCCATGTGCCTTTTAAAGTCGCTGAGCTTCCACAAAACAAGTTCCTGTTGTCGATAATGTTATAGCAGGATTGTAATATTACAACAACAACAAAAAAAAGCATGAATCCCTTTTGACCTAGAGACCATCCAACGTCAGAAAACTTGACATATATACAACATTACTCCTTACAAAAACATAAAACATGATCATACGTACCATCAATTACACACTTAACAAAAATTTAATATATATTAAACTATATTAGTCCCTTTGGGAGTTGTTACTTTATAAGATAACACACTAGTGCAGGTGCATTGGTATAAAACTGGCAGCTGGACCAACAGTCAGAGCTTTGGCATAAAAAATTAATCAACACTTTTGTCAAAAAATAAATAAATAATCTAATGTAATATCTAACATAAGTCAGCTTAGAATTCTCAACTCTTCTTCTAGTGTTTTTTTTTTTTTTGAGCAAGTCACACCTTAAAGAACATGTGTTCTGGATAAAAGCTGCACGCAGCGAAGTGAATGGCTGCATCTGGGATAAATCTAATATTGTCCTCTGTAGAAAGGGCTGACCTGCTGGGTTCCAACCAACATGCCTGTAAAGTGGGATCATCCGCATGCACGGGTGGTTTCCTCCGATCGCCTCCTTAACACTTTTGTAATGTTCAGATTAAAATGATCCACTGTAGGGTTATACAACACTAAACACTTTTTAAAATGTGCCTCAATTGCTCTAACAAACATGAGCAAAGAGTTTGAACAAACTAATCGCTCAGAAGAAGATTGTGACCTTTGAGGAACATGGTGAAAGAAAGTTTATGAAACTGGTTCATTTTGTATATTTAAAACGCTCCGATTTTTTTTGCGGCACTTCTGTTACATTCCCAGCTAAGCACAAGTTCCTTCTAAACTAAGATAACTTAACATATTTGGTATTTTAGGAGGAATTATAAATATATTTAAATTACTGTACAGTTTAATAAGGTATTGTTTCAACTTCAAATGTCAACAAGTAAACAGATCATGAACAGAACAGCTGAATATTAGTTGCTTATCAGCTGATTATCAGCTGAAATCAAAACAACCAACCAAACACCTTGCAGAGTTCAAAAAGCACAAATAGGTAAAAACAGGACTTGAATAAATATTCCTGCAACCAAAGTTTGGCCAATAAGTTACCATCTGATTGTGAAAAAGATTATTCACAATTACAGTTGAATGAAAAAGAGGAAACTAAATTCTTTAACAGGAATTGAGGCACACTCGCCCGACGTGTAGTGCAGCCGCAAACAATGGCTAGACGAAGACTAAAGCGTGACTAGCTGCCCTCTTATTAAACGCATTATTGAGGTGGTGTGTGCCAGGGCTTCAAGACAGCGGCAACAAAAATATATAGTTCAATCCGGGACTTTTGATTGTGCAGAATTTATGAGAGTAAAAACTACCTTTATTTCTCTATATAATTCCCTGCTACATCTGAAACGCTGGCCTCCCAGGAACTCCTTTAATGCAGCAAACATGTGGAAATTACTTGGAGCAGGGTCAGGAGTGTACAGGGGGATGTGGCAATTACTCCCATCTGAGTTCCTGTAATGTGCAAGTGTTGCTTGTGAAAGAATCAGCTTCATCACTCATCACACTTGAATGTTTCGGATTGAACACCTTCATACAAAAGAGAACTGAGTAAACTATGTTTATGTGTTTGTTAGCGTATTTATATATATCGATACATATTATAAAACTGAAAAGTTTTCGTGTCTGTACATTGAAAAAAAATGGGGGGGGGGCATAAGAATTTTTGTCTATCTGTTTGTCTTTGTGCACTTATCACGTGAAAAATACTAAACAAAAGCATTTTCACTGTTGTATTTAGCTTAAGGGTACAAACAGGCTTTGTTCATTGCAATTGGCCCACGGTAAGAGACGATAGGCTAATTTAATATTTAAATGGAAAAAAGCCCTCATAGCCTAAACAAACTGACTTGAAAAAATCACTATTGCATCTCAAAATTCAATAGATGGAGCTGTACATTTATATACATGCTTATGAGTGTGCAATTGTAATCTCATAAACGCAATCTCACAACTTTGTGGTAACACGTAAGAATTGTGGTTAATTCCAAAATTCAATAGATGCCGTTGTACATTTTTTAAAACATGCTTATGAGCGTGCAATTTAATCCCATGCGAGCACATCTAGTACATACATATACAGTATATGGTTTCTGTTTTTATCCTCTCTCTGTCTGATCTCGTGGTTGGTTGGTTAGTTTGTCTAGCTTCATTCTCTTTCATGACATTTGTCTAGCCTTGTATTTCCCCATTCTACTGTCTGTATTTCTTGTTCTAGTACCTGAGTTTCCTGTTTTAGACCTGTGTCTGCTTGGCCCATTTACATTAAAGATAACCTGCGTGATCTTAGTCTGACCTCTGCTATGGACTTAAAAAACTATGATTGCCGGAGTTGAGACAGAGACTCAGGCAATTGGCTGGACCTTGTGTCTTCACATAAGAAAAGACTCCAGGTTTTATATACTTTATGAATCCTCACATAAGTGCCCCACATCTACAGCTTGATGGCACTGCAGGCAGCTAGTCTTTCTTTCCTTGCCATGTTAAATAGAGCTTGAGTTTCCATTCCCTCATTATCATTCAATAAACACAGCCTGAACCAGGCGCCACCTCAGAGCTTCGGAGGCTCATCACAGGGCAAAGAGGCAGACAGGGACTCCAGATCCTAGCACTGGTTAATATTACAGAATTAAATAATGAAATTAAGGAATGCACTGGTTTATGTCTAAAAGGAAACACAGCTGCATTTTCAGCACACCTCGCCAAAGTAGACGTTTCGAACGGATCGAACATCTGCACAGCTACACAGCCAGGGTTGATATCGACTCCCATTTTAGTGCTGCAAAATGCACAACTTCCTCTTTTACGTTACATTTCCTGAAACTGAAACTTTCTCTCAGAGTGCAGTAACCGCCTTTCTGCTACATAGGCCTGAATGTAAGCTATGACAAAAATACACATTGAATCAACATTTCTGCCCCCTAACCCTGATACAGCCACTGTACCTTAAATAATTCGCTATTGTTTGTGCTGTTATTTTTTTTTTACTCTTTCAAAACGCAAGATATTTAAATCGAGATGGCAAAAGACTCACACTGCACTGCAGGATACTGATGCAACAGCAGAAAGGGCTGTTTCTTGCTGTAAAACAGTGTTTCCCAACATTCTCCTGTAATTCCTCATTCAATGCATGCTTTTGCACATGCTTCGAACTAACCTATCAGACTATTACTAAAAAAGGAAAGGCACCAAATGTGCAGCACGGAACATGAAAAAAAGCAGAATCTGTTTTATCTTTTGGAGAGTATAACACTTACGTCTTTATCATTGACTGACTCCAAAGTCACACACAGCTGACTCGACATGAAATTCATATTCCCAGGAATCACCAAAATAACATTTCTGTGAACCTTATGGTGATTATATTTAAATGTGGAAATGCAAATATATTCAAATGTCACTATGGCATACCTGGCCAACCTAGCACAGGAGAAATGCTGGTTCTGTTTGAGAACATGCACTTATGCGGTTATAAACTTTCTTCGGGCCTATTCTCTAGACTTACATTCACTTATTTTATCTGGAAAAGCCAAAGTTAACAGAATATACAGTACAGTAGGGAAGTTTCGAGCTGAATGAGGATTTGAAAATTAAAATTTCCACCAACGTTCTAGTAGCAAGTGCCCAAAATGGGTGTGAAAACAACTGACAGGGCAGCAACAAGACACAATATCTGGATGAAGTGGGAGTATTTTCTACATCGATTGATGGTTTGTAATATGGCGCATTTTGAGATAAGGTGTGTTGCAATACACTTTTGTAAGACTCCCAAGTCATCAGACAACACTTCTACAACACTGACAAACTGTGTGTTCCACAAACACACAAAATACAAAATATATAGCATAATATATTGTCCTAGTCCTAAAGTAAAGCTAAATTGAATACTAAAATATTTTACAGCGTTGAGTTTTTTTTCTCGCTTGTTGCATGTTGTGCATTCTTGTCAACATAAAATCATGCAATATTTTTATTTAGACTAAATCAAAATATATAAATACATCAATATAATTCACCATATGACTTATCCGTTGCACACATGATACTGTAAATGTTTCAGGTTTTTTAAAACTTCCTCCTCGTCTCTGTCTTATCTCGTCATTTACCGCTTTCCCTCATTGTGTTCACTGTTCCTTATTTCACCCTAATTAGTTTGTCCAGTTAAACCACAAGTATTTACAAGGGTGTCAGTGCTGTCTGAATTGTGGATTCCTTTACCTGCAGCTGCTCACAAAATAACTTTAATAACTATAGATTGCACATATTACACATATGCTGTAGAAAATTCCAGCACCGTGACAGAGAACTTATTCCCACATGCTTGGCTGTTTATTAATCTCGAAAGATGCGGCTCGCTTTTTTTTTCCGTGTCGTGTTCCTTTTCCTAGTTCCATGATTACTGGTTTAGTCCTGGGACTGTTTGCCGTGTTTAGGATTACATCTCCACTTGTCTTGTTATTTGCAATAAAACAGGGCTGTTATAAATGCTTTTATATTTTGTAAAAAATAGTATTTTTGTTTGTATCGTGAAAAATAATTGGGGTGCAGTGATGTGGGATTGTTGCCTAATCACACGCCCTTAGTGACAAGTCACCAGTCACCATGTATGGGTGTGAAAGTGTTCAATGCATCCACAGAAACACCTCATGAACTTCTTAGATAGATAGATAGATAGATAGATAGATAGATAGATAGATAGATAGATAGATAGAATAAGATGCATTAGTACCCCAAGTGAAGCATGAATATGATTATATTACGGTCTAGTAGTTGACTTTACTATCTTAAAACTGCACTGAAATAAGATTAAAGATTAAAATAAAGTCACAAAATGTTGAAGTAACACCAGGTCGTATAACACCTACAGTGTTTCCTGAACACAATTAAACACTTATAGCACCTACACAAACTTCACGACTCTACTCTAGGTGTAAATGCAGACCTGAGTTGTGAACTGATGATGTTACCAGAAAGACGACAGAAGAACCAGGAAGCGCAAAAAGAGAAATGAATTCATACTCACATCTCCCATGATAAAACCCTAAGACTCCGTTATGTGAAGGAGAGAAAAAAAGAGGAGGAAAAAAAAAAAAAACACTCGTCGCCACTTTATTTGAGGCCAAATGTGGATATTTCACTTCTTTCTGCTGAGAACTTTCTCACAGCCGACATGATGGGAAGCTGAGAAAGGAGGAACTGCGCATGGTAACGGTGCCCTGCTGCTTCTGCTCATCGTTGTGTGTGTGTCTGTGTGTGTGTGTTTTCCTCTTTTCGACTGAGCAACGAAACAAGTTTGAGATGAAAAAAAAAAAAAAAAAGTTTGGTTTCCGGTTTGAGTCCCACGAAAGCTTCTAGCCCGAACCGCAAATGAGGCTACCTCTGAAACCGCACTAAACAGCGCGTCAGATACCGTGACACCCAGGACTGCTCAGTGTTTGGACACACTACTGTACAGGTTTTACACGTAACTCACTGTCACCAGATGCATGAAACGAACAGGACAGTGATGCACACATCGCCCATGAACCGTTACCTTACGCGACTCTTTCATCCGAGTCGATTCTGAGAGTTGAATTCACATTTTAAAAACCTTCGGTTTTCAGTTCACAGAATCGACTCACTTATTAAAAGTCTTTCAGAAAAAGAAAGACCTGTTTTAAATTTAGCATGTGTCAGTAACTCTGTAGTTAGAGCGCTGTAGGGGAAAAGCTGGCATTATATTGAATGGTTTTAGCATGGTCTTAAGATATAACAGGAGTGTAAAGTTGCAAAATTCATTAGTAAGCTAGACTGGTATGTTTACAAAACGTAAAAAGTAGTTATTTAATGAATGCTTTGCACGCTACACGTCTGGAATGGTGAATCAAATTAATAAAAACGCCCAAACCTCGACGCTTTTCAACGTGTTCAAAAGAATCGAATCATTTAAACGCTCCGTGAAATGAACCGAGTGAAAACAGAATAGGCGACTAGAGAGAAGCGCTACATGCTAACAGATATATCGTGTGTTTTGGGGGCCGGGCAAACAAAACAAAACAAAAAAAACTTCACAGGGCCAGATTCTGACAGTACATTTTTCTGAAAGCTAGAGTTGTGAATATTGTGTGTGTATTTCAAGAAGAAGTAAAGTTATACAAATTTAACATTTGCTTACGACCAAAAATGAGTAGTTCTCTTTGGCTACGTTCCAGAAGTCATAAACAACATCCCACGGGACTTTCCAGACAATCTCAGTCAAACAGTCAAGCCTAATAATAAATAATGGATTGCATGTCGTATTTCACCACTGTAAATATATATGTGTTCGATTAAATTTGTATCTTTCTATGATATCTTTACGTTTCATACATCGGAAAACCAGAAATCAATCTCAGAACATTTTGTGTCTGTTTGTCTGTCCAGCCAGATTTAGTCATAGTGTCACACTGGCAGGACAGTATTTAATGTAACTTTTGTAGCACCATAAGTGAAATCAAAATAGTGAGTAAATACGATGTTATAAACAGTTATGTGGCGGATTTAATAATCTATTTTAAAATAAGCTACTAATAAGCTACTTGCTCAGTGTAAACACACACCTGCACCAATAGATATTCATTAGAAAAGCTATTCATTAGAAAAGCTTTTTTTGGGGGGGGAATAAGTTAATATTTTCACCACAGAAATAGCAGTAAAAAATTTAAGTCGGTTTAAGACAAAACTTAATCTTGTGATCAGCTTTTTTTTTTTTTTTTTTTACAAACTCTTTTCTCTTTATTACCTATACATTTCTGGGGTGCTACAGTGGCAAAGTGGTTAGCATTGTGGCCCTGCACCTCCAGGGTCTGGGTTTGATTCCCGCCTTAGGTCTTGGGTCTGTGTGCATGGAGTCTGCACAATCTTCATGCACATGCAGATTAGGTTGATTTGCCCATAGTATGTGTGTAAATGTGTGGGTGCCCTGAGATGGATTGGTACCCTGCCTTGTGCACTAAGTAAGGCTCCAGGCCCCTGCTACCCTGTACACAGGATAAGTGGTATAGAAGATGAATGAATAAAAGAATAAATATTATTTGTAGTCTAATTACTTATTCTTTTAAGGGATGCTGAACTTGTTTATTTAATGCCCCTTCTTTATAGTAAATCCATTTTTGTCCAAGTGCAGTTAAAAGTACTAACTGTTTAGTTTTCCTTTAATACGTAATTAGTACTATACCGTTATTAGGAGAGAGCTGACCCAACTGTCACATACTTCTCTTAATACATGCATGCAACTAGGGCAGTGTGATTTGATGATACATTTCACAGGACAATAGAAACATGTCTATTGATAGATATTTTCCGATATACAGTAGTCTATATCACCAATGTGTCAAATGCCTTAGCAGTCAGTTTACTATGCGTAATGCTACTAGTAGGATGCTATAACTAAAACAAACACAAGAATGGAGAAGCATGACAGAAAGAGAAAGTCCCTGTAATTCCCTGATACAGAAGAGGCGTCTGCCCAACTAAAAGATGAGGAACTTGTACCTGAAAAAAGAGGCACTTCTGCTCTCTGGATATGCTTTGGGCATAACAGATTGGACAATGACCAGGAAACTGTAGGTTTTAGAGAACACCTAAATCTATCTATATATATATAGACAGAGAGAGAGAGAGTGTGTGTGTAAATATGATATAGAGGACTGAGCAAAAGTCTTGAGGCACCCCTTATTTCTTCATATTAAATGAAAATATGTAGATTAAAACAAAGAAACGGGAACAAATCTTTTATACTGTAGCAGACTGCAAAGTGGTTAATTATTGAATTTCCAAATTGTCTAATTATGTAATAACCTCAGCAGCAACCTCATTCCCCCTCTCTTCTGTTTCAACCACTCAGCATTGAGCATCGCCAGTATACTAATTATCGGCCTGATCATCTGTTTCTCATGTACTGTAGGCCACTGTGTGACTAAAAAAAAAAAAAAAGGTTCCTCTGAAATAATAAAAAGACAAACTCAGGAGTTATATCATGTGACCTACAAACAAATGTAGGCATAATAAATATTTATTCTCCTGACAGCAAAGTCAGAAAAAAATGAACAGGGATGAGTTTTATGGAAGGATGGCTAAGGAAGCATGGGCATATGATTATCCAAAAAGAACTGTTACCATGATTGATGATACTAAAATTGGTAGCATGCAACAGGGCAATCCCAAGCACACCAGGATATCGTCATCTAAATGGCTAAAGATGAAAATAGCCAAGGTGTCTAGACCTCAATCCCACAGAGATACTGTGGTTGGACCTTAAGTGAGATGTGTAAAAGTGACTACCCTCAAGCACAAATACTGTAAAATGAAGCAATGTCAATGTGTTGGTTCACTTTTTTGATAAAGAATCATTGTCACTTGTGGTTATTAGTTTATATAAGTTTTTTAATTTGAAGCATTGTCTTCTTTGTATGATCTATGGATCTCTAATGATCCATATTGTGCTATAGAAATTTGTATCCAGTATTGCCCAGCCCTACATATACAGTACAATTGTCACTCCTCCAATTAAGTGCGTTCCACTCTTGCTGGACATATTTGTGAAAACCTTTTTTAAAACTTTGTAACCATTGTCTAGGTATATGAATTAAACAGGAATCATTTTTATAGATGTTTATAATATTGAGTTTAAAACATAAAAAATATATATGAAATATATGGAGTGTTCTGTACATTAACTGTTATCACAGTTTTCAGAGTTTGTTAATGCTGCTTCTGTTCAAAGAAAAGTGAGAAATAAGGGGTGTAACCTACAATAGAAGCACAACACTTCTCATAGATATATAGAGGGTCTCAGACCATTAAGATCAGTGAAAGCTTTCACCATGGGGACAGAAGAGTTAAGCTTAAGTTCAGTCTTAATTCATCACATGTACATTACAGCACAGTGAAATTATTTATTCTTCGCATACCCCAGCTTTTTGTTAGTAGCCTGGGATAACTTTTTTGTTAATAGGGTCAGAGCGCATGGCAAGCCATTATACGGTGCCCCTGGAGCAGATGGGGTTAAGGGCATTGCTCAAGGGCCCAACAGCAGCAATCTGGCAGAGCTGCGGCCTGAACCTGTCAACTTTCCAACTCAGTAGCCTTAACACACTGAGCCACCACCGCCCCATTTCAGGAATTCGCAAGAGAAATGTACAATAGTACAATGGCTGAGTCTCACCTTGGGAGAATCACCTTCTTGATCATGGTGTCTCCCTTACCTGGTTAGTATTAGACAAACCCACTAGAGGGAGTGCTATTGTACTGCTGTGATGCAGTCATAGATACGAGGATCCAGGCAGAACTAGCGTTAAGTTAGCAAGTAGCAACCAACGGTAGCAAAAAAACAAAAACAAAAACGATTATTAGAACATCTTTGAACCGGAGTGGTGTTGCTATTACGTTTGTGGGATTTTATTGGTGCATAGTTGTGCTATTAAGAATGTTTACTTTCTAACAAAATTGCAACTGCTAGTACGCTCGTTGGAAATGTATAATGTTGTGAGATGAAGTTAAGCTTCAGTTAAGTCTTTATTTGTAACTTGGGTCAGAGCGCAGGGTCAGCTATGATACAGGGTTAGGGGCTTACTCAAGGGTCCAACAATGGCAACCTGGTGGAGTTGGGGCTTTAACCACTGACCTGCCAATTAGTAACTCAGTGCCTTAGCCCTCTGAGCTAACACTGCCACATTATTACTTAAAAAAAAAAAAAAAGATGCAGATTTTTATTAAGCTTATGATTTGATGTCTGTGGGCTGTTAATATGTTTCCAAGAGTTAGACTTGATATCATGCATTTAATTGGAAGATTATCTTTTGGGCTAAGATTGCACCAAATTCCAATACATTCCATATTACTGCGTAAGCATGTCTTTTCAGTTTTCTTCTGTACATATACAAAAATACAAGGAACCTAAATAATTACAACCATGCCAGAATCATACTACGTATAATTTAGTATTAAAAGAATATTTAACCTGAACAAAAACAAATAGACTATTAAAAGTTCTTTTTTTTTTTCAACAGTTCTACTCTAAGGGTTACAAACTCAGTAAAAAGATTTCTACCCTGAAACATAATGAGTAAAGGTGTGGCTGGATCATAGAATTTGGTTAGTGTTGTGAGAGGGCCAAACCCTAAGAGAGCCGAAGAGAAGCGTTACAGAGACCACGGCTTCCTCTTAGAAAGTTCTCCTACTTGAACTCATCAGTATGTGCGTGTGAGCAAGCTACACCCGACAGGATTTAACATTCTCATGCTCCATTACATTACACACATACTGTACAAAGTTCATATTGGGCGCACTAAATATATGGATGAACCATAAGTATTGGAAAACTGCAGGGTTCTCCTTAAACAAAAAAAAAAAAAAAAAGAGTGTTACGTTTCGTAACACTGTTTTCAGGCGGTCATTTCGAAAGTGATTATATTTCATTTTAGTGGACTTTAGCAAAGAACTCGCAGGGCTGAACAGCTGAATTAAGCATGTGCAATTTTTAACGTGCATAAGATCTCAGTAATGAAGTTCTGGCAATTCTGTGTGAAGCCTCTGTGTGTGAACTGTGCAGTATATTTATATAAATAACTATGTGGGTGGTGTAGCTCAGTTGAATCGTGTGAAACCACACTAGCTGGGGAGAAAAAGCACAGTAATAGAGCCCAGTCAGAACCAACCTCAAAGTACTGCAACAGTCAACATTTCATACATTTATTCTTCATACATCTTAAAAACTTATGTAGCTAAATAGTGGTAGCATGCTAGAATGTGGGATTACCTTACCAGTCAATATAATATCTAAGTGTTAAGGTTTCATTTGCACATAAATAAACAGAGATATTCATTTCGCATAGAAATACTTATTTGAAATTAGGGGAATATTTTATGAGCGGCATATATTAGCAACAACATCGATGAAAGAAATTTGAAAGAGACTTTCTGAGGTTCTTGAGAATGAGCGGGTCTGACAAAATGCGCCACCTACTGGTCACTCATTGTAACAAACGCTTCAAATTTGTAGCACATTGGCATTATAATATTTAGTTGTTATTGTGCTTTTTTTTGTATTCAAGCTTTAAATAGGTATAATATTTCTAGAAATAAGTTCAGTAATTTTGTATTTGGTTTGTTGTCTTAAATTAGGAAATAGTATCACGATAATGTGACTGTACTTCAGATATTTCACTTAATAGGATTTTTTTTGCAGTGAGAGATAAAAAACATGTAAGATATGGAGAATATAAAAGAGAAGTAGAGTAAGTCAGTGATAAATGGAGAAAGTGTGAGATAAAGAAAATACAAGTGGTATGCAGAAGAGATAGTGAGAGAGAGAGAGAGAAAGAGAGAGAGAGAAAAAAAAAGTTGAACAAAAAAAAAACAATGGGACAAAGCAAATGAGAGAAAGATAGGGGAAAATATAAGATCACAGAGAGAGAGAGAGAGAGAGAGAAGGATTTAATTGTGCTCTGTGGGAGCATTTACTTTGCTCCTGTTCCTATGGTGATAGTTGTGGGCTTCTCCACACTAACACTCAAAAGCTCCGCTGTTTCATAATCTTTGCAATAATCAGGGCTTACCAAAGCTATAAACAAGCTTAGAAAGTTCAATTGCATGGAAAGACCCCCTATACAGTAGCATGCCTCAGACGGTACAGCCCTGTCTCAAATCTTACCTTAGTGATGGATAGCAATAAACGTTTGAAACAATGTTATATATTATTATTATTATTATTATTATTATTATTATTATTACTAATAATAATAATAATTATTATAATGATGAGCATTTGGACTCTTGTGCGTAATTAAAAGAGTTTCCACCCTCAGGCTCATTATTGTCTGACCTTGCCTGGCGCTCTCTACTGATCACTTTCTCATTCACCGGAGTTAATTAATTTTTGGACTAAGTTCTGCAGCTTCATTATGGCCTTATCTTAACAGAATAATAGCTTTGGAACAGGGAAGGATTGCTGAATTGGAAATTTGGGATTAGCTTGGCTAAATTGGATGTTGGACGCTATCCATCACAAACCAGTTTTAAGCTTCAATACAAATAAAGCAAAATGCCTTTATTTACAGGTTTCCATAGCTAGTTGCATTTGTGTTTTAAGTACAGTACACTGTAAATTGTAAAATTGCATCACTGGCTTCTGGATATTTTGATCCCTGTGTGGCAGATCTCTCAGTTTTCAGTATGTAGGATTTAAATAGTTTATGTAAAGCAGCACAGTGTTGCTGGGTATTTAGGGCTTTAGAGACCTCACTTGCAGAAAATAAAATGTTTCTCCAAGCTTTTGACATTCTCTATTGCATTCTCCCACTGGACCTATATGAATAGTGTTAATAGAAAGACTGGAAATTTTGCTGTGTAGCAAGGCAATACACATTTTGGTAGTACTTATATTCAAGCTGGGTGTCAGTCCTTCATTTATTTTCTACAAGACCTACAGTATGATTCAAACCACAGGTTTATTTTTTAAGGTGATCATTCTACTGTTTGTTTTCCTTAATTATATTATAGAAAAATTAAAAGATCATTCATATGGATTTTTTAAAAACAAACTAAATGCAAAATTTTATAAAATTATAAAATGCTTTTATTTATTTAGGAAAGAGAAAATAAAAAAAAGTAAAAATTAAAGCTACAAGATTGCTGCATTTAAGAGGTTTCAGTGTCACGCTGCCGTAAGATAAGTGATAATAGAAATAAGTAATTTAATATGAAAAAAAAAATACTATGATATAAAACATGGCTGTTTTAAAAGACTAGAAACAGAGACATCACATCAGGATGCATCACACCATCGTGTTGATTACTGTCTGAACACAGAATGCCTCACAACTTCAGTCATGTCACAATTTCAGTCAGGTCTGATGTCTAGTAGTGTGAGACCTTCAGTATTGAATATGTCATCTTCAGGCATTTGCATTTCTATTACTATCTCTCATTCACTTATTCTCTATACCGCTTATCCCTGTTTAGAGTTGTGGGAGGCCTGGAGCCCATCAAAGGGGACTCACACAAGGCGGGATATACTCAGGACAGAGTGCAAGTCCATCGCACACAAACACAGACACTTGTACACTACTAGCAATTTGAAAATGCCAGCTAGCCTAATCTGCATGTTTTTGGGCTATGGGAGAAAACTGGAGTACCTGGAGAAAACCCACCAAATACTCGGAGAAAATGCAAACCCCACACACACTCGAACCTTAGACCATAAGCAGCAGTGCTAACCACTATGCCATAATGTCCTCTCTTTCCAGTACTGAATTTGATATTTAATATTATAGGATTTTGAAACAAATGATATGAAACAAGAAGGTATTACATCACATATTATGAAAAATATTACACACAGCTTTAATTTACTGTTGTCAAGTTTTACCAACTGTTCCTAGCTTTTTACATTCTTTAGAATTAATTTGATAATTTTTGGTAAGGGAAAATGTTCTTTGTTTGTTGGTAGTCAGATTTAAAATAAATTTGTGGATTACAGTAATACTGTATGAATAAAAGGGAGAGGATTTCTGCAACACTGTGCAGTTTTATTATACACTCTGACACTGTTCAGTACTTATTTGAGTACAAGACCAGGAGGAAGGTGTGTCATTGAAGTCTAGACACTAGATGGCAGCACGTGCCTACAAGTACACAATCTTCCATTTTCAACCCCATTGGATTTAATTGAGATTTAATTTACATTTACGCATGAAGAAATTATTTTACCCCAAGCAACTTACAAAAGAGGTATAATTTACATAACGTCTGGGTTATGGTTCTTGCTTCAGGACAGTGCTGCTATTTCAATTTGCAACTTTGTATCAACTACCACAAACCCTTAACCTCTTCCCTTGTGAAGTAAATAAATTCATATTGAAATAACTGTATTTAGAATCGCTACTATTTCAGGAAACAAAATATTACAACAGAAGTGTCATTTGATTCCAATGAAGCATTGTTACCTCACCGTTCTCGGGTCCCTTGTTTGATCCTGAGCTTGGGTTGCTTTCTGTGCAGAAATGTTCTTTCTATATCCACCTGGGTTTCCCTCATTTTTTTCTTGCTTCTTTCCACCGCATTAAAATTTGCCTGCAGGTGTACTGGCGAATATAAACTGCTCTCAGGTATGTGTGAGTGTTTATGTGTCCTGAGAGGTGTAATGACCTGGTGTTCTATCCAAGGTGTATATAATTTACACTCAATGTTTTGGATGCCCTGTGATCCTAAACAGAATAAAGTACTTAGAGAAGATGATTAAGTGAATAAATGATAGATAGATAGATAGATAGATAGATAGATAGATAGATAGATAGATAGATAGATAGATAGATAGATACTTTATTGATGGCGCAAAAGAGACAGTAACGTAGTAAAGTTTGTTACCATAGTTACTAGGGCTATATATATATATTGGCATAATATTGACCAGACCCTGAAGCTAAAAGATGAGAGAGGTATGATTTATATAGCAGAAGAGCAAGCCTTAAGCCTAGATCTCTCAGCCCACATTCCTATGCCCCTGTAGAGAGGGGTTGGAAAGCCAAATGGCTCTGGGGACAAAGGATTTCCTGAGTCTGTCACTTGAGCAGCTTTGCGACAGACGTCTTGAACTGAACACACTCCACTATTTGGAAAAGCCTCTATGCAGTGGGTGTTCAGGGTTGGCCATGATGGACAGCATTTCATTTAATGTCCTTCTCTACATTACTACCTCGACAAAGTCCAGCTCCAAACCGACCACCGAACCTATGTTCCCAGGACATCGTTCTTATAAAGACAGTCAGTTTTTACTGATCAGTCCAGTTTGTCATCCAGGTGCAACCCCAGCTATTTGAATGATTTCATTATGTCACTATAACTTTCACTGCCCCAATGCAGAAAGGTAACTTGGGACACCCGGACTGATGAAAGTATAACCATCTGTAGCTGGTTTCAACTGCACCAGGCCACAAAGTTCCTAACTAGGGCATGCTGAATGAATGAATGAATGAACAAATACATCTAATGCAATAAACATAGGAATGCAAAATGCAAATTTTGACAGGCATTACAACTGCCTTATGACACGGAAAATTATAAATATCCCAAGCCATGCTGGTCACATAAGCTTTCCATCTGTTTGTTTGTACAAATGACTCACAGGGTAGTGACATGTTGCCATAACCACCTATGAACTGCTCATGCTGACCTGCCTGCCAACATCAAGGAGAGCTGTGACATCATTAGATTTCCAATTTCACAAAAACATACACACATGCATACTTGCCAGTATGTTCTACTGTAGATGTGGGCAGCAAAGTTATATAAATACCTTCCACAGGGCTTTAAAAGGCAAACATTGCTTGGGGCAAGTAAAGATACAGCTTTTAGGTGAGCAGTATCTTGATCTCGTCTAGTAGAATTTTATATTATATATAATTTTATTATATATAATCCTGGCTTCAAACTTTGGATCGTATGTTCAACCTAATGATGATCTAATGATGCTTGAGTGACATGAAATCAATGTAATGTAAAGAGGTAAAAAACAAACAAAGAAACAAACAAGGATGTCTGTTTTTGTTTTAGATAAACATGTGTCATACAGTGTAAGAATCCAGATATGCGACTGATGATTACATGCGACGTACTGTATATGAAATAGCTTAACATGGCTCGACGTAGCATTAGAATCATTTAGGGATGTAGTTTGCACCATCATACTCTTTGCTTAGTTATTTATTACTCTCTGTTATAATTATACTGCCTGGGCAAAAAAAAAAAAAAAAAAAGTTTCGAAGGGGTCAAATTATTGCCCAAAACAATGAATTACTGGAAATGGGTACAGAACTGTCTAATGCATTATTAAAACCTGGAAGGAATTAATTTTCCTATTATCCGACAGTAAACTTTACAAATCAAATGCAATCATTGCTTCAATTCCAGCATACATTTACTCACTCCCGATGCTCAAGATAAACCAATGATGAAGCAATGTTTCACTACCAATAAAACCCGACTGACCTTATGACTGAACACGTTTAAGTGCGGCATGCCTGAGCAGCACAGCAAGAAATGTGAGGTCTGCAATTTGACCTGTGACTTACAAATCTGTTTGCTTTTTTTTTTACGGGCAGAGCTAAAAATTCAGCTTGCACAAACATTAAACATTAACTTTATATCTTTATTCAGGGCTGCAGATTTGGTGTTGGGGTGTGGATAATTAGCGTTTAATAAAGTCTGGCCATGAAATGCCTTTCTTCGTTGTTCAAACATGTTGATAAGAGTCCTCTGTAATGTAAATGTTCCTCAGATGGATCCAGGAAGTTAAGTGGAACAGTACAGTAGGTGATAACCGCCTCAAATGCCTGTATTGTCTCCAAAACCTTTACATCCCAACGACATCAGTCCAGTCCTCCCCATAGCAACATACCATACGAAACATTTAAATAAGGCTCTTTCTTTGTTAATGTAATGGTTACGTTGGGGTTCAAATGCTATTTGTTTTTCTTATTTTAGCCCCAACATACAGTATATTGAGGGTACATATGTTAAACTTGTGTTCTAGAAGTTCAGAAATCTGTATTGCTTCTATACTACTAGGATTCTCACTTTGTGGATTTTGCACTTTTTAAACCATTTTCTCTAAATTTAGTCATTGCTAGTTCCTATTAATTAGCAAGTTCTCTCTTTTATCACATGATAAAGCACAGCCCATGTTCTTTTTGTATCTCTTTGAATTGCTATCCATTTAAATGTCTTTTCTGTATAAATAAGCTCACAGATGTCCATGAATGGCTGATCAACCAAGGAGAGTGGAATGTCATCCTTCCCATTGAGACAGCAGAGGTCAATTATGCTCTTTTGGTCTTTTTGTGATAAGATGAATGTGTCACCACTGCACCATTTAATCAGTCCTTGTAAGTACACTTTAAAAAAAGAATAAAAATGGTTTATATTATACTTCCTATGTTGTACTGAGCATAGTCCTATATAGTCCAAATTTGAAACATTTTCTGTATTTACTTGGACATGTGTCAGAGCTATGAGAATTTTATACATGGACTTGTCTTGGGCTTGGACATCTCGCTAAATATTGTCTCCTTTGAGAGATTAATTAATTAAAACATAATGTCTCCTTTTCTTTTTTATGCACAACATTTGACAGGAAGTTATTTATTCTTCTAATAAACAGCATTATTATTGGCCCATTGCACACATAAATCCAACTATTTGTTAACCCTTAAAAATGAAATAGTTTTAGCTTTGAACTAGTGGTAGCACTATTGCCTTCACGTCCATGACTATGGGTTCGAGTGTGATGTGTGCATGTGCAAATTGCACATGTCTGTATAGTGGCCTTTGATGGATTTGTGCCCCATCCAGGAGTTCCAGGCCCCTGTTGACGTCACACATGATAAATGGTACAGAAGATGGATGCTTTCTATCTTGGCCTGGACTGAATCACACTTAGTCCTGCTCTTAGACTTGTCATGGATTTGCTAATGGCAATATTGACTACATCACTATTAAGAAATCAGCTTTTGAAGTTGAGGAAGTTGCTTACTTATTAAATACTTTTATTTCATTATTTATTTCTAACCAGTTTTCATGTGCAAGCCGAGTGACCTCTATTACATAGTTCGTATTTCCTATTTAAGCTATGTAAGGCGTCCTCTTGTTCTCTTGTCAAAAGCTTTAGACAAACTCTTAGACAGCTCCACTGGAAAGTTCAAATTGACCCAGTCCCAGGAGAATGTATAGCATTTTAGTATAATTGACTTTCTGCTCTCACCATATTTAATCAGTGTTTTCATTTTAATTATGATTTAATAATTCATGATACATTGTGGGAGGCAATGATGATATCAGCTTGTGTGTATTAGTGAAGTGCAATATCACACAGCATATGTTTATATTGCTATTATACTATTACTCACGACACATATCAAATTCTTTTTATTTGACATAAGTGAAGGAGACATGCCCTTTGTCCCTCTCTTTCCCAGTAAAGGCGGTATGATGTGTGCCTGTCAGTTCCTGTTAAAATCAAACATTTTGCACAATACAAATGACATTGTATCTCACTTTATTGCAACATGCCATATTGCCTCACCAGCACTTGTTCATTTTGACCTGAATTGCTGACTGTTTTAATTGTATGTCTCATGCTTTGTTTGTTTTAACCATGTATCAAAATCCGGAAGGAGATCTTACTTCTGTTAATAGACACAACAATAAGAAATGATACCACTAGTGGAAATACATAAGTGTTGCAATAGCAATCGTTTCTGTAAGATCTTGATTTGGAAGACCATATGAAAATAGTTCAGTCTTTTTGATCAAATACCTTTGGAGTAGTGCTTATTCATTGTAAAAGTCACTCTCAATTCGATTGCAGTAATTGAAGGCAATTTTCCTCCCACTCAATCTGAATAATTAATTCACCCTGATTTTATTAATAATCACATATCTCAATAAAAATCTGAACTGGTCTCTGAACAATTGAAATGATACAGGGTTATGGATAGATCACAGAACAGAAATAGTAATATATACATTATAAGGCAGCGCTGCAAGAATGCATAATTCACCATGGGTAGCAACGTTACAGTTTCCAATAAAATTATGTCCTCTGAATGCGATGTATAAATGATGCATTTGATGTATACTCATAAAAATTGAGTGACTGCAAGTTTACATTTCTAAGTAAGATAATAAAAAAGAATGCAGGTGTATAATTAACTCCTGGACCAGCTCATATTAAGTTGACAGAGCAGACATACATGACACGTGCACTAAATATAGGACAATCACATATAACCTACCATGTCTGAAAGAGGTGCGGTTAGCAATATGTCTTATGGCTTTTTTTGTTCTATGATCATGATGTGACTACCTCCCCAGACTCTTTTATTTCATTGCTACTGACAGACATGACCAGAATGACATAATATAAAGATTTTGAGTTTTTATTAAAAAAACATCCCCAAAACCCCAGCAGCTTAAGAGCAACAACATGCCCAATAAACCATTTATTTACTTATGTTTTTTATTCTCTGTATTACAGTGTGATTGTGGGATCTGCCTGCATCTCTGAGGTATGGAAGTCACCTTCAAGCAATATTGCTTTGAGTCTGATGACACCGTACTTCCTACTCAGTACAAAAGGCATTATATGGATTATGGTATTCTGTATCCACAGTCTCTCTATTATGGCTTCTGGCATGGCAACCAAATGTCAAAACTGCCAAAAATAGTTTGCTGTAGTAAATAAGGTGCGATATTAAGCATCCTGCTAAAGTCAAAACAAGAGGTTGAGTTGATTTATTTGATTTGACTTTAACAGGATGCTGAATACAACACCTATGTGTAAAAATAACATACTATATAAAATAAAATAATACCTGTTTTATTCCAAGACTGGGATACCATTTGTGTCTTTGCTGCTTTTGTATTTACAAATGTGTATGTAGAAATAAAATATATTTTAAACACATATATCATGTTCTTCACTACAGCCAATGTAAATGTTTCAGATTCATTATTTGAAACCTTAATAAACTGTAACAAGGTGTCATGGTGGCGTAGTGGATAGCACTACACCATCAAACCTCCAGGGTCAAGGGACCGATTACAGCATCGAGTCTGTGTGTGTGTGTGTGTGTAGAGCTTGCATGTTTGGCACATGCTTGGTTGGTTTCTTCAGGGTAATCCGGTTACCTCCCACAGTCCAAAAACATGCAGATTAGTCTAACTGGCATTTAAAAATTCCCTGTAGTGTGAGTGTGTGCGCTTTTGCCCTGTTATAGACGCAAGGCCCCTGGGATTGGTTCCAGGCCTGCCGTGACCCTTTACAGGATAACCGATATTGAAAATTTGTGAGACCCGATCTACTGGAACTAGACTTTGCATTTAAATATACTAATTTATATACTTCAAAAGTCCAACTATTTCTACAGTACAGGGTGGGCCATTTATATGGATACACCTTAATAAAATGGGAATGGTTGGTGATATTAATGTCCTGTTTGTGGCACATTAGTATATGTGAGGGGGCAAACTTTTCAAGATGGGTGGTGACCATGGTGGCCATTTTGAAGTCGGCCATCTTGGATCCAACTTTAGTTTTTTCAATAGGAAGAGGGTCATGTGACACATCAAACTTATTGGGAATTTCACAGGAAAAACAATGGTGTGCTTGGTTTTAATGTAACTGTATTCTTTCATGAGTTATTTACAAGTTTCTCTTTGTTCACAGCTATTGACATGTCGAAGAGGTTAACACGTGATGAGCGGATCGAAATTGTGTTGATATCTGGTGAACGCAGTAACCGGTTCATTGCAGCAAATTTCAATGCAAGACACCCTATGAGACCCATCTGCCATGCTACAGTTAGCAAACTGCTTGCTAAGTTTCGTGAAACTGGTTCAGTGTTGGATTTGCCAAAATGTGGACGCATGAAAACTGTCACTAATGAACAAACATCAGTGGCTGTCCTAGCTTCATTCAGCAAGAGCCCACAGCGTAGCACTCGCCGCATATCACTGGAGAGTGGCATTAGTCGAACATCCCTTTGGCGGATATTAGCTACTTACAAATGGCACCCTTACAAACTCCAGCTACTGCAGCATCTCAACGAGGATGACCCAAATTATGGGTGTCAGGTCCGAGCATTCCTAGATGAACAGTTTCCTGAAAAGTGGATTGGTCGTCGTGGGCCCCCAAGGCCCCCAAGGTCTCCCGATATGACCCCCTTAGACTTTTAACTTTGGGGTCATCTGAAAGCAATCGTCTATGATGTGAAGATATGAGATGTGCAGCACCTGAAACTACGGATACTGGAAGCCTGTGCTGGCATTTCTCCTGCGGTGTTGCTATCAGTGTGTGAAGAGTGGGAGAAGAGGGTTGCATTGACAATCCATCACAATGGGCAGCACATTGAACACATTTTATAAGTGGTCAGAAACTTGTAAATAACTCATGAAAGAATAAAGTTACATTAAAACCAAGCAGACTATTGTTTTTCTTGTGAAATTCCCAATGAGTTTGATGTGTCACATGACCCTCTTCCTATTGAAAAAACTAAAGTTGGATCCAAGATGGCCGACTTCAAAATGGCCACCATGGTCACCACCCATCTTGAAAAGTTTGCCCCCTCACATATACCAATGTGCCACAAACAGGACGTTAATATCACCAACCATTCCCATTTTATTAAGGTGTATCCATATAAATGGCCCACCCTGTACATTACTGTGCAATTTCTTTGAACATTGTATGATTGTTTTTACTTCCTTTCCATGAGCTACCCTTTACAGGGTAAATTATTAATCTAATAAAAAAAAATACATATAAGCTCAATTCTTTTCCCTGAACAACTTCCACAGGACGTTGCATGTTCTAATCGTGGAAGGGATTCTTTTTTTAATTTAATTAAAAATTTTTTTTTTTTTACCTTTTTCATAATATTGACTGATGAAGACTATGAGTGTACAACCTTGGTGATCAGATTAAAGATTGAATATAATTGATCAGCTAAAGCAATGCATTTTTAGTAAAATACTTTCATTAGAAATGTTGTCATATTATTCCTTATGTCATTAGTATGAGTGCTAGTTAATTAAATTGTATATATTTGCTTTATAAACAAACAAACATCCTGCTATAAACAAACAAACAAATAATTGAACAAACAAACAAGCTTGTTATTTCACCTGGTTCTTGACACAAAATGTTTCTTGTTGGAAAAGTCCTATTACTACTACTACTACTACTGTTTCTCACTATATGGTTTAAATGATCAATATATTGTAGCATTAAACAAAACCGCCAGTCCAGTGCCTAGTTTCTAAATATACAGTGAAAGACTTCTAGTCAATTAATTGTTTGATATCATCTAATTGATCCGTACCGCAGAGCTCTGGGATTCCGTGCCTCAGCAGTTCTGCGTGCACATGTTGTAACTCAGATTAACTCAGTCCCCAAAGGCTACAGGAGAGCAGTTTTGGCACGCGCTTGCACGCGCTGTGAGGAAAGCGTGCGCTCTTTGGAACACGCCAGCTCGCTCCCTGTACACGCCGCCTGATTGGCTCCTCGGTCGGTATACACGCGCGCGCGCTCGCCGGCGCTCACTTGAGTGTAAGAATCGGATCGTATTACTGCAATGCAATATCGCTGAATTCCTCCTGAATAAGTACGTAATCGAGGAAAGTGAAGGGGCGCTCGCCAGTGTGACATGAATTATTGTGTGAGCAGTTTCGGCTTGCGGAGAACTGAAGCGCGGGTTTATCGGCGTCGCGCGCTCCCTCGTGCGCTCTGCTGAGAGCTTCCCGGATTTTTGACCGCGTTCCACGCGCCGCTGCTACAAAAGTTACCAGACTGTCTAGAATAAAGAAAGAAAGAAAGAAACATGCGTGTGTTTGTTGTTTTCCTGTTGTCCACCTTGATGTTGGAGTTCTGCAAATCGTCGCCGTCCCGGAGCGTTTTTACTAACCACTGGGCTGTGCGGGTCAGAGGAGGAGCAGAAGAGGCTGATAAACTTGCTTCGAGATACGGCTTTACAAATTTTGGTCAGGTAAGGTTTTAATTAAATCGACTTATAATCCAGTTTTAAATGAAGAATAGCGGCAAGCGCTGATTTTAAACGCTCCAACGCTCCAAGTTACCGGTAACACTGCTGCAATGCCCTCTCAGCCTGGGACTCAGTCCTAAATGGGTCCAGTGTCTTTTTGCAAGTGTTTAATAAACATGCATTAAACTCCCTTTAGGTGGCATAGTGGCTAGCACTTTCGCCTCACAGTTCCAGGGCCGAGGGTTCGATTCTCACCTTGAGTCTGCATGCTTGGTGGGTTTCATGTGGGTACCCTGGTTTCCTCCCTCAGTCTGAAGAGATGAATTGTTGTTCCTAAATTGTCTATCATGACTGTGTTTGTGCATGCCCTGCAACAGATTGGCACCCTGTCCGGGATGTCACAGTGGAAATTGCAACCTGATCAATGTTGCTATATTTATTATTAAGTGCCTTACTCTAAGATCAACCTTTATTTGTATGTATATCCATGTATGTTTCCAAAAATATATGCTGCTGTAAATAAAGCATGTTTAATCCACTATTAAGCAAACATTTCCATTTGCTCATTTCACTGACATGTTTATCTACAGTAATCTACAGTACAACTGAGGAATGATCAGTCATCCATGGCAGTATGGCACTGCTGGGATTTGAACTCACAGCCTCCTGTGTCTCTGAACTTAGCCTTAATCACTGACTCTCCACTTCCCTCGACTAGTGTGCATTAATTCAACTTTGAGTAAACTCACACTCAAAGACACACTTGTTGTCTTTTCTAAACCAAAGCATTGGCTAGGACATCAACTTACAACAAAGATGATTTGATTTGTGTTCACCTAAGACGGTCTGATTTTCATAGTCTTTGTTTCGAATAAAACTGTTAGGCATGTCAGATTGCTGCAAATTGCTTCATAATTTCCCATAAACTAATGTGCATTGCATCATTACATTTACAGTAGAGTATTGTAAACATTATAGAGCAATATTGTGTTGCAAAGTAAATCTTGTAAATTTCCTACATTATTTTACAATGAAACAAAGTACAGTAAGCCAAGCCAATTCTTAATAACTCAATGACAAAATCAAACCATATGGTAAAAATGTATTCTAGTCTTCTATGGGGTGAATTGAGAAGTTGGGTATATTTAACAACTCATATTTATATTGTGGTTCTATCACAAAAGCTTAATTCATAGACAGTTTCTACATCAAAATTAAATATGTATTATGTATTCCATTTCCCTTCATTTTAATTTGGAGCACACTCATTGTGCGTCAGACTATAAAGGTGCTGTGCCCATCATGCTGCCGTGTTAATCAAATTGGCCTTTACACTGGACGTCTACAGCACCCAGTGTGGCTCTTAAAGCATATTTTGCACTGTCCGATCATGGTTTCTAGCTAGAGAGAATGCTGAGAGAATACTGAATGGAGTGTGAGAATGAAAAGGCTTGAGAACCCCAGGCTTAATGCATTCTATGAGGGAATTTCAGGTATAAAAGGATCTATGGCTGCACTAAAAATCCTGAATATTGCTGTAATGTGCTTTAAATTTGAATAATTAAAGAGGATTATGTTCATAAAATAAATCGGTATTGAGAAAGAATTTACTTTATAGTTAAAGGGTTCCCTGGCTACAAAAAGTTTAAGAAAACCAGAGTTTCTCTAACTGGAGTTTTATTGCAATAAAACAACCAAGGTCTGCAGCCTGTGTAGTGCTCAGTAAGGTGCTCAGTAAGGGCACAGTAGTGCTCAGTAAGGGCAACTAGAAGGTTTAAGATGATTTTGTTAAGTTGGAGATTTCCTCTATCTCATATACTTCACAAAGACTAGATATTGCAGTTGGCATGGTGGCGTATTACTGTAGGTAGAGATGCTGCCTCAAATGTCCAGGTTACCCCCTTCCATCTTCAGCTACTATCTGTATGTTCTTCCTTGTGTCTGTCTGGTTTTCCTCCAGTTTCTCTGGTTTCTTCCAGTCTCACAAAAACATGCTAAGACTGATAAATCTAGATAGATTGCAACTATAGGTGTAAAATTGTGTTTGTTTGATCACTGCACTGCTCTCATGTCCTATTTCAGGAATATTTCCACCTTATTCCCAAAGTGTTCCTTCACCATGTTGTTGTTGTTTTTTGGGTGCTCTTATTAGGGGTCCATTAAGGATCCAGTCCACACATTGTGGTTTTATGCTGGACCCCCTTACTGAACCAGCTCTCTCATTTTAATCAGGCTTGTGTAAAGTGTAAGGATAGCATGCAACCCCAGTTTCTGGGTGTGGGGCAGTTGGCTGGAATATGAATCCAGACCATTCGACTGCTAGAAAGGAAACCTACCAATGAGTCACCAATGTATTGCTTCACAATAGTTAGGAAAAAAAACATAGAATACCATACTCCCAAACTAGACACATCTAGTCTCTAAACTTGAGCCAATTCTCCTATTATTCATCTTAAACACATCATTTAGTTGCTCTATGGAAGTATTAGGAAACAAATCTGACAAATGAAATTACGGAACCTCTGTGGTTTATTCTTAGTTTATGCTTTAAAAGCAATCAACTTTGTCTGGATGATCAATAGAGTCAAGAAAGCTGCAGATGAGTTGAAAATTTTTGTTTATGCTTTGTTTATGTCTTTGACCAGTTGATGACTTAGTTTGTGGCGAATTCCTGAATTCTAGCCCAGATTTTCAAAGCTTGTGATTCTGAAATTCGTTTTTGTGATGGACAGCTTTGGTATGCCACAGAGTGCAAGAATGAATATCTGTCCACAGGTCTGTTTGCCTTCATTGTAGTAGGCAGGGTAAGATGTCTAAACATGTGCGCTCTTCTATGAATTGTGCTTTTTACATTCATAAACAAATTTTACACACATTTTAAGCAAAACTTCTTCATGCTAAGGTTTATGAAAGTGTATTCTAGAATATTCGAAAGGGTGTTTAAGACACTCCAAGAGCTTAGAGCAGCTTTTCCTCCCCGTCTCACGTCACACTGTGGAGGGTTTTGAAGCCAGAATTAACAAACAGATCATAAACACTCTGTTATAGCTTCAAATAATTTCTGTTTTGCTAGCTATTGCTGATGTCCATGGATGAGAATGTGCACGAGGGAAACATCATGTTGACGAGTATCTAGCAAAGTCAGAAAGAAAGTCAAGAAACGAGAAAATATGATTTCAGTTTGCACTCATGGATGGAATGGCGATTGGCCAGATGCACATGTGCACTCATTCCTGCCTACATTTGTAGCCATTTGGTCTGGAGTGCATTATTTAACATCACAAGCTTTCATATGAAGACGAACTTAAGTTTTGGGCTAGATTATTTAACCTTATATTTCTTTAGCGAGCTAATGCCAGAATATCAACCTAAAATAATATAGAGTGCATTAAGCTCAGGCTTGCTGGACTTCACACCACCCACTGATTCCCATATGCTCACTTACAATATATACTGTATATTTTTTTATTACTATACTTTTAGCATGTTGAGATTAGTTAACTAGATGTGACCGTGACTTTATTTGCGTGGAATTTTTTGTTTTAAAAAATGTACAACACCATCTGTTGAGAATCGTAATAAACATGAGATCACGTTTATTACGTAGATTTCAATTGCACATTCATAAGCGTGTATTAAAAAGCGGGCAGTGCCATCTGTTGAATTTTGAATGAAGGTAGACCTTGTGATTTTTCCAAGGTGTATTTTTTATATGATATGAATATTTTTTTTTAAATAAGCATATCTTCTCTTCCCATGGGCCAATTGCGATGAAACAAAGCCTACTGTAAAGGTTACCTTCAGCTCAGCCAAATAAAACTGTGGAAGTTTGTTCAGTAGTTCTTACGTACACAAAACTACCAACAGATTTCGCAAATATTTTGCAAATATCTTCAATGTACAGACATGCCAACAGTTTTATTATATGTGTAGATGATGTTCCAATTTTTTTTGGAAAGCTGTTTTTTTTTCTGTCAGGACTAACCTACTTTACCTCTTTGCTACTTTTTGTGATTTTGATTGTTTTCATATTCCCAATTGTATTTTGCTCCCAGATTGGCGGTCTAGAAGACCACTACCATTTCCATCACAGTCACGTGGTACGCAGATCTACCTTCGCCACCAGGGGCACACACAGTTTCATTCACATGGACCCCAAGGTGAGTCATCTCCTCCCCAGACCGCGTACAGGCTCTCATCTTTCACTTTGCACCCATTTTCTTATTCCACACCTACTGTATACACGCAGCTCCAAGCTCATTAAAATGACAGGGAGATGGGCATCTACTTATCCATAGGTTTATTTGATAGTGCAACCAGGCATTCAGAGTTAAGCTGTTTCCCAGGGGGCAGAAGTTGCTCCTCTCCTGCCAAAATTATCTCCGCTTGACAGGCAGGCTCTCAGGAGCAATAAAACTTGAGGTGCTGCTCAGTTGGTGAGCAGCTTTGCAAAACCTTTTTGATCATATCATGACATAGCTTGGAGTCATGTGGCAAATACTCAATAACCCATTTAATTGTTGTCAAGTTTCCAGCAAGAGGTTAGGGCTGCATCATTGCTGAATAAAACCATCAACCTGAAAAAACAGACTATGTCCCTGTCTACATCATGATGTTGTCACCGGGCGTTTTATCTGATTATTACTTGGATAACACAATACTGTATATGTTGAATCTGCATATAACAGTGTTGGTCTCCGTCCTCTAAGTCTGCACCTTTATGTTCTCTTAAATTCTTTAGCTTTATGACTGTGAGACAGTAACCAAGGAAGTACTCCTTATAATTTTGAGTTAGGTAGGTGATAATAAAGGGCTTCTTGAAAACAGCCAGCAGAATGCCTGTTTCCTCAAGGTAATGTCATTCGATTTGCAAATTCAAGCAGATTCATTACCGAGAAGGACTCTAGCCATGCCTGGGTAACTTTTTCAATTAGTGTAATGAATATTATTGGGCTATTATTTACTGGCACTAATTTCAACGTAATTGAATTTGGTCAAGTGCATTTAACTGTTGGTTTGTAATGCTGCATATTTACCTATTGGGATTTGAGTGTATTTGTGTGCACTTTGTCTTCCTCATTAGTGTTCATTTGAAATGTCCTGATGACCCAGTTACTATTTAATGGCTTGCCTGTTAGGACAGACATTGTTAATAAGATAGTGAAAATCTGTAATGGAAATATAGGTTTAATGGAATGATGCAGTAATTTGTGCTAATGGAACCACAACCAAGTATTGAGTGCATGAATGAACATAGGCGAGCGAGTCAAAAATGATCCGCACTCCTTCTGAGCAACTTCTGTTTGGCGCACCATCTTATCAGTGCTTTCCTTTCAAGGCTACTGTCTTCCCAGTCGCTGCTGTGCGGATGTGAAAGTGTTACAGTATATCAGTTTATCTGTATCTGCTGTGCGAGCAATAATGGATGGCCCACTTATGAATTGGACTGATAATCCAAGAAAGGTGAAAGTTTCTTAAAGAGAATTATTACCGATGACGAGACATGGAGACACTACGAGCCTAAGAGTAAACGGCAGCGTATGGAACGGAGACAACCCGACCAAGAAAAAGTTCAAAAGTCAGTCAATCACCAGCTGGAAAATTGATGATTACAGCTTTCCTGGATTCTCAAGGGCCGGTATTAGAACAATATCGGAAAGAGGGTTAACAATCAACAGTGCTCATTACAGTGAGATGCTTATTGAAGAGTCGAAACCTTAAACGTCTGATTAAACACAGTGGACTGCTCTGTAAAATCCAAAGTTGTTGTGATCTTGACAATTACTGTTCGCACACTTCTGTTCACTTTGTTGACACTCTGCAAAAACTTTGACTCACCTTCGTACTTTTCTGTATTGGACATCTATGTATTGTAAATTTAAAGTAAAATCTACCTCTACCAACACATTGTTTTTTTTTTTCCCTTTAAACTTAAGATTGGTTTAGTTTATGTTGTACTGAGTGGGTAGTTTACTGCTCTGGCATTGACCCTATCAAGGAAGCTGCATCTGACTTCTTTGAGTGTTGACTGTGCATCAGTGATAAGGTCAACACAATGTGCTTAGCTGGAAGATTTGGATCTTGGCTCAGAAAATAATTTGGCCCAAGCTCATAAGTCTAAACAGCTAGCTGGACATAAACCCTCAGTACTGTGGAGGACTAACAAGCACAGCAAGAATCCCACCAAGCACAGCAAAAATCCACAAAGGAGTCAAAGTTACTGTCTAAACAAATTAACCATCTAGGAGGGTCTTTCAGGTGCAGATGACCTCTATGAATTTCAGGAGCATCTGGAGCCCCTGCCAGCTTGTGTGCATCTATGACAGGTAAAAATCAGCTGTGATAGTCACATCAAAGATGGCTGTGGATAAGTATGATTTTAGCATGCAACTCAACACACAACACTGAATGCCACTGTCATTTTTTTCTCATAGCACCTGTGATGGGAGGTTTTCTTTATCAGAGTGCAAGGACTTAATTTATACTTTCCTTCTGGTATGCAACTGAGTGCCTCTCATCTACCCTGCATGAAGGGCCCAAGACAGGACTCAAGACCATCTTAAAAAAATGGAGCACACATAATTGAAGGGCAGGAGATAACAATGGTCAATTTCAGCAAGGGAATTTGGTTGTTAGAAGAAGAACAAATGAATTCAGGTGGCAATTTATACAGGGATAAATACGCAGTTTCCCAGCAAACCACCAGCTTTTTTGGGTCCCTGGCCTCGACAGTCTCAGATACTCAACAACAGTTGATTCAATAGTGGCAATTTTTGTCCGTTTTTAAAATTCAGCAGTGGCAGTTTGGGTCCAAAGTTATTACTGAGGAGTTTTAATCAGTTCCTGTAGTTTCGTTCATTTCATAGGCTATGTGTAAAAGATTATAATATAAAATTTGTGAATTTGTAGAATAACTTTATAACCCCAATGCAAGACGGTTCATTGGCATGAAGCTGGATTCCTTGAATTTGTTTGCCAACAAGGTTCAACCAGAGTGCAACATGACATATCTGTGTCTGTTGAGATTGTTCAGATCGCTTCTTATGAGCATTTTGTCTCTTGAAGTATTGAAAATACTTGCCTGATAGTACTGTACACCTCACTGCACAATGCCCATGGAGAAATTGTGGACGTATTTTATTTTGCACTGGCATCTTGTAAGTAACATAATCCGAAAGTGGGCAGGACCACGGTGGACTGACTTTATGATGTCAAATTGTCGGCTTTTTCGGCTTTTGTTTTTGTCACCAACAATTGCATGTTTCAGCTGGTAACAGAAAGCTCAGTGTGTTAAGGCTCCAAGTTACTGATTGGAAGGTCTGCTCCAGGTGTTCTGTATAATGGCTGACTCCATCCTCGCAATAAAAAGTTAGGATATGCGAAAAATAAAGAATTTCACTGTCCAGTAATGTGTACATGTATGTGATGAATACAGCAAAAGTTTAGCTTAACTTAAGTCAACTTTATGGTTTTATTTTGACCAGACTGTAGACGCTCAATCCTCACACCAGCTGTTTATTTGCTGTGCTGTAAGGCACAGGGTCCCCCCCCCCCCCCCCCCCCCTTTGTCTAAGCAGATGAGAGCCTAGCAGGTGATGGTTGTCATCAACCTAGAATGTAGATGAGCTGCCTAGCTCCTACATATTTCAAAGGTTCACAACTCCAAGAAGTCTGTGCTGCTTCTACCTGGGCAGCTGCTTTAGATTTTATAACATCACCCCTCCCAGTGGTGTGAGTCATATCTGAGCACCTTAGGAATTTCTGTTCAACATGACATTCTTGGCAGATGGTAATCTGATTTCTGTGCTGGTTAGGAGGAGTGAAATAAAATGCGAGTAAAATAGTATGTTCAGGAACCTACACTGATTTTGTCTTAAAGGTTGCAGAGAATGGTCTTGGATGATGGTGGTATTTATGGCAAATACATCTATGAGACGTTGTTGTAATATCTCTACGTACAGTACATACACACATGGCGAACATGTCATTCAGGTGTTATACATTACGCCTGTGATTGTGCAGGGTTTCAGAGAGCTGCAATCTTTGCAAGGTGTTCCTGAATTGCTTTTCATCTGATACGGTACATGTGAAGTGTGTTTGTTTTCTCAGGTGGACTGGATCCAGCAGCAGATAGTAAAGTCTCGAGTGAAACGCTATGCCCGGAGCGACCCCAACTTCATCTATTTCAACGACCCCAAGTGGTCAAACATGTGGTATATTGTAAGTGATTTATTTATTACGCATAATTTACACACCATATGCAATGCACAGGTGTGTTTTATTCCTTTAAAAAATCTTGTTTGATTATCTGGTCTCTTATTCTGATTATGTGATTAGGTGATCTCTTTGGCTAGTTTCTATCTCAGTCTATCTACAAACAGACTGCACATATAATATATATTATTACCTAGCCGGTTATTACCTAGCCGGCGTGTGTTAACGGAGAGGCTTCAAACTGTGTATTCGGGTTTCGGATATGTCAGGTAAAACAAAAGGTATCATTACTTTTATAAAGGGGAAATTTTACCACTACTAAAGTTTGGGAATTATGTCACAATAATGCCATATTAATAATTTTTTTTGTTTATAGAAACAAGCAAAAAACAACAATAAAGCACATGATCACATGTTATCTGTGCTATTCCTTTGCTGATGTGACCCCCTTTTTTTTATTCGTTCAGTCATGTTTGGGTACTCTGCTAAAATTAACTAAAATTCAGTTCACCTTGGTTGTGCTGAAAAAAAGGATATGTCACTCTATACTGAACAATTCTCAGCCCTGTATATGTTTATTGAAAAAAACAAATAATGTCTAAAATGCTCTGAGCTTTAAAAGGGTTAAAAAGTTCAACTGATAGAACATTTTTTCTTGATATTGTTTTACATGGTTATGCGGTATATCCCAGTAAGTAAGAGGCCAGTTACAGCAAAAAACTGCAGTCACCCCAGCATCATAAAACATATTATATTATAAGCTAGGAAATGTGATATCAGAATCACAATATTGTACTATTACTTTACAATACTAACAGGTATCATTAAGTGTCATTATCGGTCCATTATTATGAGGCAAATAAGTGATTAAATGTTTGCTCTGTTAATTAATGTCTTCACTGTTTTGTTGACACCTACTGTATTTATTCATATAAGCACTGTAATAGAAAAACTGAGACAGACACATTTTTAATAGCAAAGAGCCTCTGTTTATTCTGTTAATTATTTCCCTTCTGGTTAATGTATCCAACGTTCTGGATTATCCCTATTATTTCTGGCACACTCTTTGTAATAAAGCTGGTCACAGCGACTTTGTATAGGATTGCGTTACAAAGCTCAGCATCCATCCGGTTAAAATTTCAATAACTGGTATATATGGATGGATATATGGATGGATATAGTTGACTAACAAATCTCACAGTACAATTCTACCTTTTGTATAACTACATTCCTGTAAAAAATGTTGTCGATGTATAAAGCTGAGCTAAAATACACCTTTAAAGAAAAATCAACAATCTTTCAGCAAACTTTACAGTGTCACTTTGGAGGGAAAAAAAAGGGCGTCAGATAAAAAAGATCTTTTATTTCTTTTTGTTAAGGCAAGAAAAGCCACTGACATGTAGACTCCTTTACGAACAAAGAATGATTAAAGACTTAATGTACGTACAAATGTGGGAAAAAAAAGGGAAATAATTACTGTCATTGTTTCTTTAGGCCCTGTCATTTCATGTCAGTCATTTGCTAAATGTGCAAAAATTTGCTTTTTTATGACATTTTAATTACATGATTGTTTTCATTAGCATGCACATCTTCTACATTTTTCATCAATAAAGGTAATTCTCAGAATATTATACTGTACATTGACATTGTCAAGTCTATATTTTTATGTAGCAAGATTATACACTTTGACTCAAATAGACATGAAACCTGATCGGGTTAATTACAGGTTTGATTTACATTTTTCTGGGAATGTGCGTGACTAATTCAAATGATATGACTTTTAATAATAAAGCATGACTTATTTTTTTTTTACTGGTGCAGTTGTGACAGATGGAATTGCCATTTAAAACCCATGCAACAAAATCATAAACTAAATGCAGCATGATCATATTGTATGTTGATTAACTTAATTTTATTAAAAATAAAGTTATTAGATGCACAGAAAGGAGTGTCATAAATAGTAGACATATAGTGCAGACAAATAGTAGAGAATATAGTGCAGAATATATTCTCAGCTTTTAGCAAAACTATACAAAGTAAACAAACCTAAGATATTAGGCAATTATCAATATGAAGGAGAGGCACAAAGGCATAAAAATAGAACAGAGAGTGTTTGTAATCAGGAAACAAACAGATGTCAAATTAAGTGGACTAAACAAGGAATGCAGGAGGCTTCTACAGTAAATGTCAAATGCTGGCACATTTGAAAACATTGAATAAAATGCAGGTTATCTAAAGAGCAGTGCAGTAGCTATGATACTGTCCCCTCCCTATCTACTCCATGATTCATGCCCATAACACTTTAGTCTTATCTCTTAGTCCTGAATTAAACACCTTGTCAGCATAGTCATAGTCTGTTACTTGTTGAGATTTCTAGATGTAAAATGCTCCATGCAAAATTCTCTGGATATTAAAATGTATGTTTTGTTTATGTACAGCAGAGATAGTATATTGATCGCCATGTCAGTGTTTTCCACAGCTGATCCCATGACCTTATGACATGGCCTTCCCCTCTCACAATGACCTGATTACTAATATCTCTTGCTTCTATGCTAATTAACTAGTCACTTTTAATAACCTGGATTCTCAGTGTTGCAATGAAATACTTTGGAGTTCAAAGCTTTGTTATCTGCCTGGTTTAATCAGGTTGAACTGATTTAAGTCCTGTTTATCGATTTTTCTTCCAAACCTGTTTTTTTTTTGTGCTACATTCATTGTACAAAAAAGAAGAACCTGAACGTTTTTGTTTGTCTTCAAGCTTTACGGTGCTGAATTGAATCCACGTGTATTGGGATGTCTTCGAAATCCAGAGTCTCTTCAAACAGAATTTCTGTTTTTTATTTTCTTATTTTTCCAGCATTGCAGCGATAAAAACAACCGGTGTCGCTCCGAAATGAACATCCTGGCAGCCTGGCAGCGTGGCTATACAGGCCGAAATGTTGTCATCACCATCCTTGATGATGGGATAGAGAGAAATCATCCTGACCTGGCACAAAACTATGTGAGCAGCTTCCTACTACTTTTTTTTGTGCCTGCCTTTGTGTGTGAGTTTAGGGGTTCTCCCCATGCTTGGTGAGTTTACTCACGGTGCTCACGGTGTTTCCTTTCACAGTGCGCTTTGTATGGCAGAACCTTTTACAACATATTGAGTGTGTCTAATAAGGAGCCATTAGGAGTCTGGGATTTCTCTTCCTTTTAACACATTGAATAAAAAATAAAAAAAATTAAAAGATTGTTCTGGACGTGGTTTGGCATGTTGTGGAGCATTATAGATCTAGGACTGGTATAGAAACAATAAATTAATATCATGTGACTGATATTTTAGATACACTATGAGCTAATGTTTATTTTATTTTTGCTTCATGAAGAAAAATAGGTCCCAAAGAAGTAACAGTTACAGTGCTGGATGTTGCTATGCCAACCCATAATAAGTGTATTTATTAATACATTTATTATTATTAATGGTTTCAATGTAATAAACTATTGCAGGAATTGCAAATTGAAGGAACTGAAGACAGACAAGTAGAGACACAAAATATAAGCACTCTCGGATCGAAAATTCAAATTTAGTCGATCGGAATTGACGTCGTATAACAGAAAATAAGCAGAATTTCTATTACTATATACTTACAGAAAATAAAGTGATCAAGTAAAATGTAGCTGTAGATCAAGTAAATTTTGACCCGTATTTACATAAATATTTCTTTGGAATATGCAAACCATGGTATCATGCCAAGTTTATTGTTGTGCTTCCTTCTGGCATCGCAGGATGTAACCTTGCCATAAATACATTTCATTTCTTTGCCTGACACTCTGGATTACTACGCTAAGTTATGGCCTGTGTAGGGCCCAATTTATCACCTTTTCTGTAATAGTGCAAAAAATGAGAGATGTCCCAAATGGGAGGAAAACCTGGCTGGTATAATATGATATGTATTTATTTATTTTTTTCCCTATTTATGGCTGATGCCACAGTTGATTTGTTTGGTTATTTTCCATCCTCCAGGACCAGCTGGCCAGCTATGATGTCAATGGCAACGACCATGATCCGATGCCACGTTATGACTCTAGCAATGAAAACAAGTAAGTAGCATGCCATGCCATATTTGACAGAAATTTCTGTGCATTTCAAATATTCTCTCAATGTCAGCAAAAGGAATTGGGTCGTTAATTGGTTTCTAATGACTTTATAGACAGGTTTACTGTCTGACTGTACTGAAGCTGCACTGTTGTGAACAAGTGATAGAGGTTTGTTCAACCAAAATCCTCCTAATTCTAATTTTTAAAAATCCCAAATTTTCACTTACTTACTATTTAGCACTGTGGCCTTATCCTCCAGTGATAAGGGTTTGATTCCTGCCCAAGGAATGTTCTGTGTGCCTTTGTGTGTGAGTTTAGATGTTCTCCCCATGAAAAAAAAACCTCCCCTTTTGAGTTTACTCACGGTGCTCTGGGTTTCCTCTCACAGCCCAAAGACATGCCGGGTAGGTTGATTAGCATTTCCAAATTTCCCATAGTGTGTGAGTTAGTGTGTGCTTGTATGTCCTGCAGTAGACTGACACCTCGTTCAGGCTGTACAGTGCGTTGTATATCTCATGGTATAGGCTCAAGGCCCCGCGTGGACAGGTTAAAACGGTACTGAAAATGAGTGAATAAGAGAGAATGCTAGTTAGAGAGGAGAAAACAGCTGGAGAAACACCCATGTGTTGTAAACAGATCACCTTAGCAAATATATTTTTACAATATTTATGACACTTTTAGTCAGATTTATTAGTGATTTGAAATTTGTGATTAAAATATCAGATGCTGATTTATATTCCTTATCTACAGTATATATCACTTTTATACCACTATATATACCACTTTTCACGTATACAGCCACAGGGTCTACAGGGAGAACATGCAAACTCACACACAGACTGGAGGTGAGAAATAAAAGGTCTAATCCTGAAGGTGCTAACCACTAAGCCGCTGCCTTTTATTTACAAATTTCTGTTTACTTAGATTTAGATATCTCCCTGTTGAAGAAGATAAAAAACTAAATGGCTGAATGAAGAAAATAACTGTCTGTAAAAGTCACATAGATGGGAATGTTTTAATGATGTACACATATAGTAGTCATCACACCATAAGTGATATATGTAATACATACACCTGATATTAATACAGACCGGTCGTTTTTACCTGTATACACATACACTATATAAAAAGAATATTGGCTAAACCTGTTCATTGTTGAACTCAGGTGTTTTAATCAGGGGCTTTCTCCTCAGTGAAGGGCAATCTTAATGCTTAATGTATACAAAGACATCTTTGACAATGCTATGCTTTAAACTTTGTGGCAACAGTTTGGGGAAGGTCCTTTTCTATTGCAACATGACTGTGCACCACAGGACTATAAAGACATGATTTGATGAGTTCAGTGTGGAAGAACTTGACTGGCCCCCACACAGAGCCCTGACCTCAACCCCATCGAGCACCTTTGGGATGAGCTGGAACGGAGAATCCCAGCCTGGCCTTTTGCGTCCAACATCAGTGCCTGATCCTCTACAGAATAAATGAGTGTAAATTCCCATAGAAACACTACAAAAACTTGTGGACAGCCTTCCAAAAAGAGTGAAAGCTGTTATAGCCGCAAAAGGGGGACCGACCAACTCCATGTTGAAGTCTATGCAATGTCACTGCAGGTTTGGCCAAATACTTTTGTCCATTTAGTGGTTATGTAGGTTATGTGGTTATGTGTCTATGCTAGAAACGTAGCAGTTGTATTTGAAACTCCCAGAAGCACTGATTCTCAGACAAGGACTTTTCAACAAATGTCAACATTTTGTTATTCTTCGTTTTTAAACTCAACTAATACTCGGTTTTATTTTGGTTTCAGTGAGGGATGTTAGACACTAGCAGACGTGTCTGGAAATCTTATCCTGTCCGAACAGTACTTACACTGAATATAAAACTTTAATATTTAATTTAACTTTTACCAATGGACATTATCACAAAGCAGCTTTACAGAAACCAGGAAATGAATGTTTAATTTAAATTCATCTCCAATAATCCACTGCTTTGCAGTAGGACAAAAAGATTTCTTTGGCATCGTGTCAATACAGATGGGACATACGTTCTGTGCATTACCTGGGGTTATCTCAGGTCTTTCAAAACTGGTGCATTCACCAGTAATAACTAATGCAGCATGTAAGAGTAATCCAGTCCGAATAGGGTTTAAAACCCATGGCTTAAAACGAAAGTTTTTTTGACGAACTGTTTCTCTAAAGGATTAGAAAATGTGCTTGATAGAAGTCCTGTTTCACTTTGTTTCCAGTAAATGCTTGATACTGTATGTCAGCAGCAGTGTGTGTGATGCTGTCATATTCATTAAGGTCTGCAGATCCCTTAACAAGCTCTGTGGCTTCGGTGACGTCGCTTTAATCTATGGGAGTGAAGATGTATCAAATCCCAAATGTCTTAACTTAAAATGATTCCACTTTCATTGCACAGCTTCCCAACTTTTTTTTTTTTTTTCACATGCAACCAGCGAGACTTTTTTTTGTTTTTGTCAGGGCGAGGCACAGAAGTCATCCAGATCATGCGGGATTGAGAGAAGCTTGGGTTTTAATTGAAAATTGCTTCGCTCGTCAATAAACACCCGAATTAACGTCTGTTCTTGTTTCTCCCGCCTCATGTTTACAAATCGTCTCCGCGCTACACCTGCAGAGAGCCGAAGCGAAACTTCAATTGAAACTTCTTCCCTATCTGGATTTTTTTGAATACGTGCAACAGCTCGAGAGTCTCAATTAATTTTCCTGTTCACACGTTAGAGCTCTAATCTGTGCAGAATGGAATGAGCCTATTGGAGCAGAAGAAGTAGGGGGAGAATCAATTAAAAGAGTGCTTAAGTGTGCAGGTTTGTGTGCTGCAGAGACAGAGAGTGAAAAACTAGCAGGAGAGAGACAGTAATAACAAGAGATGTAGAGAATGACAGAGGGAGATGTGTTAGTCCTATACCATGCCTAGGGATGTTTTATTACCTATTAGTGACTTCCCAGGTGCACACCCACATACACATCTCGTAAACCATTCCTATTAGTCTGACTAGATGCAGGGCATGCTGAGGTTTGTGTTGTGGTTTACTTGGGAGTAGGAAGTCGGAACTTGGAATAACATTATTTTTCAGCGTTTGTGCCTTCATGCTGTAAATGGAAACAAAACATGCTAAAAACAATCCAGCCAACTTACTGTGATAAGCTAAAAAACAGTCAGTATATTTTTTATATTTAATTCAAGGAGCTTAACAAAAGTAGTGTATTAATATGCAATCAATGGCAGACCCTTTCATCTCCTTAATTTGTGATGAAATACTTAAGACTCAAGCCACAACCGTCCATCACACTGTTTATCAGTCAATTGTCCAATTACTTCTGAGCCTGTGGAAGTAGAGTGCCAAAAATAAAAGCTGAAGTTCTTAAATAGAACTCTGTGAATTAAACTAAAAGTCAACACTGAAATCACTCACTCATCGTCTATACCAGTTAATCCTGTATTCAGGGTCACAGGGAGCCTGGAGCCTATCCCAAGAGACATAGGGCACGAGACGGAGTACACCCAGGACAGGGTGCCAGTCGATCGCACCCTGAGAACGCCAATTAGCCTAATCTGCATGTCTTTGGATTGTGGGAGGAAACCAGAATACCCGTAGGAAACCCACCAAGCATGGCGAAAATATGCACACTCCATGCATACAGAAGCAGGAATCAAACCTGAACCTTGAAGATGCAAGGCGACAGTGCTAACCATTACAGCCACCGTGCCGCCCTCTGCAATCACATTGAGGCAAAATATGAAAATTGGGTCCTTGTGTAAAATTGTGTCTAAATATTTAAAGCAAATACTTGTACTGTATATGCAGTATAATCCATTTTAAAGTTAAATAATTTGTGTGAGTTTGTTTACCTTGAGCAGACATGTTGATTTAACTCCGCTTGCTGAACTCAGAGTTGAGGAGACTTTCTCGCTTTCCAAGTAGGAAAAAGTTTTAAGGTTACAAGTTACACATTTTTTTTAAACACACTATTAGTTGTACAGACACCCTATGGAACTGCTTCCCTGAAGCAAGCTCAGAGCTCAAGTCTTGTAATCTACCCTGACCTGACCTCTTTAATCCAAACTTTTACACAATTTATTATGCCCAGCTAGGCCCTAAGGTCTGCCTGTTATGTTCCTGATTCCCTTTGTTGTTCTGTGTTGGGTCAGACAGAAGAAAAAAACACCTGAGATCCACTAGTAATAATAGTATTATATCACATTCTCATATTAAACAAATCCTGTCTGAATAGAGCTCCAATACGATTTATTTTACCAAATCCTTGCTTTAAAAGATTTATAGATATGCTTGGTGCAGGTCCCAGGTCACATTGAGTTAAATGCTTTTTTTTATCAGCAGAAGTGCAATGCGGGCGAGGCTGTCATATTCATTTAAGGTGTTTTTCAAAATGCTAAGCTTCTGTGAGAATCCTGATGCTTCCTAAGGAGGCCGTGATAAACTCATTAGGGACGGCATGTCAGATGATGCATAGTTATTGGTACTGACTTCTATACGAAACTCTCTGTGTGAATCATAGGCATGGGACCCGATGTGCTGGAGAGGTGGCTGCTGTGGCGAACAACTCGCACTGCATTGTGGGTATTGCCTACAACGCCCGAATTGGAGGTATGTTCATTTCCCAAAAATTAATTCCATTCCTTGCACTAGTTTATTTATACATAAAATAAATTTTGGCTTAGATTATAGACGTTGATTATACTTTATTTCAGCAGTCTACTTTTTTGACAATCTAGAGTCATAAAGGCTGTCAACATCCTTTCAGTTGACCGCCCTGAACAAACCATAAGCTATTAAATCAGTAAAAAATTAAATCAGTCTTTTATTAAGGTTATGTTGAAATATTTGTGTATGCAAAACATAACAAAACAAAAATCTGCAGGATTTACAGTTTTGAAGTTTTGAGAAACACAGATTTGCTTTTTTTACGAGTATGTCGATCACCCACATTTACAAAACTGCATCAAAATGAGAGCACAAAATGAACCGTAAAGTCTGAAAGACAGTAGTAAACTTTATTTGGAAATCAAATAGAATAACTTTCAGGTTAAAGGCTGAAAAGCTGGAACTGAAGTGACTTATGTTTGAATATGTGATTATTTGATTTTAATTAAATCAGGTTGAGGCTTGCATTAGTTGGTCTTCCTATGCATAAATTTACACAACTCAGGAGCCTTAATAGGATTTAAACTTTACATTTTTTTATGGGATTTTCATGAATAAAAAGATTCTTGTGCAAACACACTTTGAATGAATTATGAATAAAAGCAGTATCCAGCTTCTTAAATGAGGCTGAATGAATGACTACAAGTTAAAGGTTTTTCAGATTCATTAATCAATTAATTTATTTATTACAATTAATTAAACCCCAGAAGAAATACTGCATGTTTCCCTGTGTAGGATAGTTTCTCGTATTTTTTTTTTATTATTATTTTGAGTTGCGGTTTAGTTGAAACCAGGAAACTCTGCCTGCCCGCTCTATACAAGAGCCAGATAAAAGTAATAACATTGCACTCATGTAACGATTTTGTTATTTTCTGCAGGATCCCAGTCCCCATGCACACATCTAGTCTCGATAGGAAGTTTTCTGGCAAGCTTCCTGTTTATGTCTGTATTTGTTTTGGATTGAAATTCATTGTCTGTTCAATCGGAGTAATTTCGATTATATCCCATAATCCGATTTATCTTCATTGCAGCCGTGCTGAGCAACATGCATAGTAGTGTTCTGTACTTGCTGGAGGACACGTTGTCTTGTTGTCTCACAACTTACCTTTGGTTGATCAAAGTATTTATCTTTATTTGGTTTTCTTTTTCCAGTGACAGTAAAAGTGTTCTAGAACTCTTCTTTAGGAGTCAGTGAACATTGCATTACTGTCAGATCAGATCACTCTGACATTTTATATTGCAAAAGCATGCTACAAATTTATATAATTATGGCTCAAAAGGCAGCACAAGATCCCTACCTTTTAACTTAAAGTACATAAAGGATGCTAATGCCCTGGTGTCAGATACTCAGATACCACAGTCTGAGTGGAGTCCATTAATAGCCTCATGAAACCACCCAAGAGATTTTAGTGAATATTGACTCTTTAGCTTTTTTCATGAAGGTCTCAGTGATGTGATCAGATTTCTCATGCTATGTCATAAGAAATATCTTATGATAGTTGTTTCAAAAACATGTCAGTCCTTGAGTCCTGACCCATCTTTAACAACGCACAGGGCCCACTAGCTCTTTCAATGTGTTACTGTCTAATCTTCTTGGTCTTTCTCCATGCGTTTCTAATTCTGTATAGTTACAGGAGTATGTGTCAATGTCTGAACAAGTGATGAGTTTTATAAACAAAATTGCACTCAGATGAAAAGATTTGCTGTCTCTACACTGAGTTAAGAAAACAAGAAATCATAATTAAGCTATTTTCCAGACTGCGTTATGACTGACTTGCTTTCCTCTTTGAGGGCCAAATGTAAAAAGCTGTTTTTTTTCTCTCCTTGTTTTAGATACAGTTAGAATTCATTTTGCCTGAAAAACCTTGTTTGATTTCCTGAAGGTTGGCCAATTAGTGGCAACCAGTCTTGCGCATAATTTTACCCCAGAAGACCAGAAGTAAATTAGTATCACTTGGGGTGCTTGGAGGACTGTTGCTGATGCTATCAGGTACATGGATTTTCTACGGAATTGGACTCCTTATAAGTATGTTATTGTATAATGTATTTGGCCTCATTGTTCTTTTTATAAACATGGATGTTTTTTTTTTTCCTATGGCAGCAGTTGTAATAACATAGCAGCTCTGTAGAAAAGAAAAAAAGGATTCCAGCAAAGATTGTTTTAATATTACGCATACCAGAGCATTGTTGAATTCTCTAATCTGATTAATTAGAAACTGATGCTTCATTGTCTTCAGTGTCCTGTGATACAGCATGAGCTGATTAAAAAAAATGCAGATAACTAGCTTTACATGCCTTGGAGGAATCACGTTAGTTTCACCTTTCCTGGTTGGTAGTTGTTGTATACTAGGGGAGAACTGGCTGGTGGGTAGGGATTGACGAATTAGGGAGTTACTGTTCACTAAGACAGAAGATACATTGATGTGAACTGCATCTTGGAAAAGTTGTATCTCTAAAGTTACTGACATTGAGTTGATATTACAAGTTGAATCTTTCTATTCAAAAGTCAGAGGAGTCCGAATTCCGATGTAGTCATTAATGTTGCATTAGTGTCATAAATGTGTAATGAAGCTTGCATTCTCAAATCCCTGGTTACTGATGTCAAAAATGTAAACGAGCACATTTTAAAGAAGAAGAAAGTAATATGATAGCTACTGAGTCATCTTTTACTCATATTTGGATATCTGTTTTTTCCTATGAGAAGGTCCTAATCCACACTGCATACTGTATGTTAGACTGTTACATTGTTTTGTCTTTTTTCTATTAATGTTACGCAAAGAATATAACAACAGTATCTTGTGACATCCACACTGATAAGCATCTATACAAACAAATTACATACACAGTCTTTATAGTAAGTATGCATAACAAATTCAGATATCTTGAAGCACATTATGAAAGATTACTAAAGCAAGCGATCCCACCATGCCATAACTAAAGCAAGCGATGCTTACCATACAATAACTGAAGCAATCTTTTTTCACCATGTGATAACTAAAGCAAGCGATGCCCCACATGCCATAACTAAAGCAAGCGTTTTTCACCATGCCATAACTAAGACAAGCTATGCTCCCCATGCGATAACTAAATGCTATAACTAAAGTAAGTGATGCTCGCCACTCCAGTGACATGGCAGTGGATTTTGCATGCAACATAATTAATATTTTGGAAAACTCAATGCCTGTGCAGATGCCAATCAAATAACTGAAAGTGCACGTTTACAGGAAGGTATATGCCATAATTAGCATTATACAAACGAATCAGTCTTTCCCATGAGGGAAAAAATGTTGAGATCCTGTTTACCTGGTGCTATTTTCGAAGCAGCAAATTAGTTTGCAGTGAAACACAGCTTGTTGAACATGAGGATACATTAGAGAGGTACATTGATCCTCAGTCACACTTTCAACACATACATACATAGACACATGCCCACACAAACACAGACGCATACACACACGTCTTTGTTGGGTATTTCTTGTAGCTACCCCTACCCCTCAAGAACCAATAGGATCATATAGGTTAAATAAATGTTGTTAAATAAAATGTATATATGTTGTAAAAAAAGAAATTTTAAGCAAGCTTGTGGAGACATTTTACCTAATGGATATAAATGTAAAGCCACAGATTGCAGGAATGGATCGTGATCTCTGCATAAATTAATAATCATAATTTTCCTTCTCCAAAAGGTAAAACTTCTAATATCTGTTGTCAAACGCAGCAGGGTTTGGGTGGAGACCCCTGTAGGGTCCAGATGAGCTCATCTCACGTCCACATGCTCTGCAAATCTGTAATTAAATCTTTGCAAATTCTCTACCGCAACATACACTAGATTGTTTATAACAAGGCTGTGCAACTTTGGCAGGTGGGCCATCTTCAAACACACACAGGAGTTTAATTATCCAAGTCGTATAGAAGCAAGCACAGATTTCAGGGCACAGAATGATGTACAAGCGTGAGCGTGTCTGATTCATGAAGCTGCCCTACAGCATCAAAACAAGCAGTGATTTGAGCACAGTTGATGAATCAGCCTCAGCTGTGTGGAAATAACCTCCCACCCACTAGTCACTTGCATATGACATGTTCCAGTTTACACTCATTTACACATAGGCTTACGTGAAAAAGATTTTTTCCTGCTCAGGGTTTTTAAAAATAGAAACGTTTTGAACGGATGAGAGAAAAGGCATAATCAAATGATCAGCTGTTCAGTCAGGAATTGATTTCCGGCAGCAGCAAAATGGTGGATTATTATACTGTAAGTAGTAGTTATGCAAAGTATAATGCCAGGTAAACAAACAACAACAACATTACAGTACATTTTCAGTACAATTCTTGCTCAAATTTCTCGACAAACGATCATGAGATTTTTTTGTTCTGTTGTGCTCACAATTGTATAGCAGGCTGTAGCATTGTAGCCCTAACAGGTTCGAGCATGACAGTGCCAGTATACAGTATACAGTATACAGTATGTACAAAGCAAATTCCATAAACCGTGGTTGGAGGAGTCTGCACCTCAACCCTGTTAAACACCTTTAGGATGAGCAGGAACAGTGATGTATAACAGGTATCCCAGCCCAACACTGGCACCTTGCCTGATTCTCTTGTGACTGCATGAAGCCCCTACAAGGTGTTAAATCATAAAGATCCTATGCAAAGTGCAAGTTTAGTAATATAAGTGACTGGAGTAAACTGTGACTGGATATCATAGCAGTGTACCATTGGGTAGAAATAGAAAAAAAATATCATTATATTGCTTAAGCTTTTGTAAATGGAATAAAAATGGAACCGTAAGAGAGAATGGCATAAAAAGAGATGTGTTGGTGGATATAAGAGATGATGCTGGGCGAATAGTTCTATACTTTACCTTCAGATAGTAATAGGTCCTCTGTGTGCCCAAATATTCCATAGCTGATATTGTGTTTGTCCACATGATGAGTTTTCCTCATAGGTTTGGTTGACACAAATGATCGTTCTGTTGATAATTTCTCTCAAAAAAGAAGAAAGAACTTTTCAACGGGTTCACCCAGGGTTCACCACTCTCTTGAGCAGGCCAGAGAGTCCACTTTGGAGTTCTTCTAGCTAGGTTGCAGAAGTATGAGAGCATTTATTTATGGGTGGGCTGGTGGTTTCCTTTCTGAGGTGAAACCCCACATGAACTGGTAGAGGTTGGAAAACCCAAAAAATCTTTGAAGCTCCTTTACTGTCAAAATACCAAAGGGACAAGATGGCTGTCTTGTGTGTCTCTCATCCCCCCCCCCACCCCCCACCCTTCACATAGAGCTGAATTTACTAGAGCTGGAACAAGACTTGATTAAAATGACAAATGTGAGGCTCCAGAGAAGGGGAAATGGATCAAGATTTTGTCTAAGTAGGCAGTTACAAATTTCCACAGCATGTTCCTGGGCACATCATTAATTAGATAATGGAAGATTGTGGGGTGCAAGAGAGCCCATAGGCCATGACACAGTACTTGAAATGACAGTAGGTGGTGTTAAATGGTGTCTTCCACTTTCTCTGCAATCACCTTATCTAATGCACACAAGATTTTAGGCACTGGATTGGGTTGCCTAACTGGTGCCTATAACAAGGCTGGGCTGAACAAGGAACCAGAGGAAGAGGGTAATGATACTTGACTGGATCTGGTTGAGCCCTTGATGCTCACATGGCCTAATATGTGTAGATGCTGGGCTTTTGAGCCATAAATCAAAATGTAATTAGAATAGAAATAGAATGAGATATTTTCAGATGGTAACGTGGCTGTTCATTTGGTATTAAGTCTGCATTTGTAGTTTATCCCTGTTTTGGTAGTGAGGGAGACATTCATTGCTTGTTAGCTACATTTACGTCATAGCTCCAGCACAAAACGTAAGAAGTAGATGCATCCTTTGGCTGAAAGACTGCAATTGAAATTTCACGTAAAATTGCTTTTTTTGTTGAAAGTTTCTGACGAATATTCTAGAGTATATTAAATCATGTAAAATTTATCATAAAAATCTTTCTGTTAGAGCATGTTAAAGTATCTTTCAAAGATCATATTTGAAAGTTTTTTTTTTTTCTCCCTATGTGTGCCTATTAGCAAACATGTGTTTGCTTCTGTCTGTTTCTGTATGTGTGTGTGCCCTCAAAGGCATTCGGATGCTGGATGGGGATGTCACTGATGTGGTGGAGGCCAAGTCACTTGGGATTCGCCCTGACTACATTGACATTTACAGTGCCAGCTGGGGCCCTGATGACGATGGGAAGACCGTGGATGGTCCAGGCCCACTGGCCAAACAGGCTTTTGAAGTGGGCATTAAAAAGGTCATTTATATACATGGACACACACATACACAAACCTTGTGTCATTAGCTATTGTGAATCATACTCAAGTTAATTTGACTAATGATCAGGATCAATAGAAGACCAAATGAAGAAAAAAAATTGTATAAATAAGAATTATTTTGACTTGACCTTAAAAAATATTTTTTGCATTCATTTAATTATAAAACTTTGTTAATGTGGTGCATTATGGGAAGGTTACTGGAAGTGACATACCATTAAGAATTCTAATGTTACAGTGAATAATCAAGCTACTAACTGATAGAAGAGTAAAAAAAAAAAAAACTATGAAGTCACGCATATACGATTATAAGGAGGTCCTTCAATGTTGCCACTTGTATTTTTTCTACATTTGAAATAAAAACTGCTTCATATAAAGTCTCCAGTTCACCGATCCCCAGAACACAGTACTACACTGAATTATGACAATACTAAGCAAAATAATTAAACTACAACATGTCAGAAACTTGGAAGTGTTTTGTGAAGGCAGTACTTACAGTGTGTGTTTAATCATCTAAAGTGGCTTATTGTTCTGCAGTTGAACAGTATCGGTCTCTCTCACAGTTTTGCTGATGACTCAATTGGAAAATTAAGAGTTTAAACAAATGTACTGATTTGAAAAATAGGATGCAATGTTTCCTTTGTTAGTGACATTATACTGTAAGATAGACAAAATAAAAGATCACCATAATTAGAGTGTATTATTTTTATATTAAAGTGCATAAGTGCAAAGTACATTTTGTTCTGCTTTGCATACCCCGTCCGTGTGTGTGCTTGTGCAGGGCCGAAAAGGTCTGGGCTCAATCTTTGTGTGGGCATCCGGTAACGGGGGTCGGCAAGGCGATCACTGCTCATGTGACGGCTACACCAACAGCATCTACACCATCTCCGTCAGCAGCAGCACAGAAAATGGCAACAAGCCCTGGTACCTGGAAGTCTGCTCATCCACCATGGCCACCACCTACAGCAGCGGAGAGTTCTACGACCGCAAAATAGTTAAGTCCCTCTTATGGTGCGCCAGCTGATTATGCGTTTATGAGAAGCGAGGAAGATGTAGAGGCTAGAGTGAATAAAAGGGGAAATGAAAGAGCATGAATACAGCCTGATTTGGAGACTAGGTTACAAATATTCTAGCATACATTCAGAAACTAGAAGGTTTTTAGACAGAAAAGAATGAGCACACTAATTAAATAATACATGTAGGAAAATGACTACAAAGACAATAAGTGCTTGCAAGTTTTTATAATTTTTTCCCAAATGCCCTGGTGCTGGACTATGTTAAATCTGGATTTATCAGTTCCAGTGATGTTTCTTCATTGCTCCAAAACTGTATGCTCCTTAGCAAATTGAAGCCTGCTTTTGATAAACCACACTAACAAGTAGTTTTCTTAATCCCACACAGCTGTTTAATCTTATTTTCAGTCTTAAGCATAGCTGTGATTTTTACAGTCACATATTTTTATGATGCAGCTGACACCAAGCATTTAAAATGATCTCTGATCCCAGTCATTCATTATTTATTCCACGAAGTCTTTAGGTTTTAATGATGTGTTGGACAGTTTTTAAACAATATTTTATTAGCTTGACACATTTTAAATAATTTGACCTTTCTGATGTGTGCATTCAACGTCAGATATACCAGATCCCCTGTCTGATGCAACTAGCAAAAAATATCTCATAATCAAATAGTACTTACTGGTATGGTAAAAAACACTGATGTCTATTATTTATAGCCACAGTGCTTATATCACCCCCTTTGATCATCTTTTATTATATACACCAAATCATATCTGTAATGTTAATTTGTGCTGACTTTTACTGTAGTGCTGATAATGACCCCCCCACCTCCATCTTCTCTCTCTCTCTCGCTCTCTCTCTCTCTCTTTCTGTCTCCTACAGTGTTTTTCTCTCTCCAAATTGTATGTTTCATATTGTTTTAAATGATTGCTGGAATCAGGCGTAATGCTTTTCTTCCAAAAAGCAGTCATCTTTCATCCATCAGACACCTCCTACCCCCAAGATATAGCCTTTCCTTAGCAGGCACATTGCAACACAGACGTGTCTAAGATGTCTCGCATGCTTTGTTAGATTTGTGTCTTTTTCCCTTCCGTATGTCTGCTTGTGCAACTAGAAGATAAGACTCAAGGATGGCTAAATATTTGATCTGGCTGACATTCAAAACCAAAGATCTACAGAACTGCTCAGAGAGATGAGCTAAATCATGTTTACTTTCGTTAAGGTCGGCTGTACCCAAGGGCTTTGAAAACTTCAGTCAGGATAAGCTTCATAGCTTTCTTATTTGGATGATTGTGTAATCTTAGATAACTGTAAATGTGTGTATGTGTGTTTAAACTTTTACTAACACATGGAGGAAGTCTAATAGCTTAAGGATATTCTTTCTTCTGTGCCTCGGAATTCACAGTCATGCCATCTTACCTATCCATGCTTACTTTGTTAAATAAAGCTGGTGAAATCAGCATGAGGTTAGGTCTGCACAATTAATCAGGGAAAAAAAAAATCACAATCTCTGATCATACATACATGTAATCTCATTTCTAAATGACGGCAATTCACTCGCGTCTTACTGCATTTACAGTACGTGTACACTTATTTACTTACAATGATGTGTAAAAGTTTGTGTAAAAAAACATGTGCGCAATACTAAGTACCCCCTTACTGTTTCTCAGGATTTAAAAGGGTAAGCTGCAGCCAAGTACTGCTAATCATCAGCCCTTAAATAATTGATCGTCAGCCGGTGTGCAGACGTTTTGGCAGTTTTCTGGTCTGGAGCATTCATGTGTGTGTTAACTCAATGCCAAGAGGGAAAGACATAAACAATGGTCTTAAAGTAGCAGTTGTTGCTGCGCATCAATTTGGAAAGGGTTATAAAATCAAACAATTTGGAGTTTGTCTCACTACAGTGAGAAAGATTATTCACAAGTGGAAAGCGTTTAAGACAGTTGGCAGTTTTCCCGAAGAGTGGAAGCACATTCACCCCAAGGTCAGACATTGCAATGCTCAGAGAAATAAAAAAAAACCCAAGAGCTACATCTCACCCTACAAGGATCACTGAGTATGTTAAATGTTCAAGTATATTTGCTTGGAAGGGTTGCCAGGAAGACATATCCGGTATAAAAATAACATGGAAACACGGTTGAGGTTTGCAAAACTGCATCAGAACAAAGCACAAGGTGTTTCTGAAACAAAGTCCTATGGACAGATGAAAAGTGGAGTTGTTTGGCCTTAAAGCCCAGTGCCATGTTTGGCAAAAACCAAACAGCATTTTAGCAGAAAGATCTCAGACCCACTGTCATGTACAGTGGTGGAGGGGGTGATGATTTGGGCTTGTTTTGCAGCCACAAGACCTGGGCACCTTGTAGTCACTGGGTCAACCATGAACACCTCTGTATACCAGTGTATTCTAAAGGCAAATATAAGGCCATCTGTCTGACAGCTAAAGCTTGGTCGAAATTCGGTCTGGCAACAGGACAATGATCCGAAGCAAACCCATAAATCTACATGAGAATGGCTAAAAATGAAAAGAATAAAGGGCTTGGAATGGTCTAGTCAAAGTCCAGACTTCAGCCCAATTGGAATGCTGTTGTGGGACCTTAAGAAAGATGTGCATACATAAATGACTAAAAACCTCAATTAACTGATGCAATATTGTAAAGAATAATGGACAAAAACCATCAGAGAGACTGATCAGAAAGCCATATAGGAAATGACTACCTAAAGTTACTGTATCTCTGCTAAAGGTGGATTTATAATCTATTGGATGGAGTGGGGAGCATTGCTCACCTGGTTTTTGTTTTTGTGCGGGTGGCATGGTGGTGTAGTGGTTAGCACTGTCGCCTTGCACCGCCAGGGTCCGGGTTCGATCCCCGGCCAGGCTCGATTCCCGTCTCTGTGTGCATGGAGCTTGCATGTTCTCCCCGTGCTTGGTGGGTTTCCTCCCACAGTCCAAAGACATGTAGGTTAGGCTAATTGGGTTTCCCAAATTGCCCGTAGTGTGTGTGTGTGTCTGTGCCCTGTGATGGCAGGGTACACCCTAGACAGGGTGCAATCCATGTGTTGGATAGGCTCCAGGCCCCCGTGATCCCGAATACAGGATTAAGCGGGATATATGATGAGTGAGTGAAAATTACTGCGTTCAGGTTTGAACATTTTTTTGCTCACATTAACTCTCTCTAGTCTAACCTGATCTCACACTAAAAACATGAAAAAAATATCACTTTTGTTTGCAGTTAGCGCCAGCATACAGTAATAGTACTGAGTTTTCGTATACAATGGAGCAGTCAACAGTTATTGATCAGAGGGTTGGGGGTTCAGGAGCCAGCACTCCTTGGTCCTTAATCTTCTCTGTTGCAATATCATGGCTGACCCTGCGCTCTTACCCCAACTTCCTAACAAGCTGGGATATGCAAGAAAGAGAATTTTACTGTGCAACAAAAAGCCCTTTCTGATCTTCTCCTACAATGAGAATCCATATGATTTTTTTACCATCTTTACTGAACGTTAATGATTCCAATTAAAGTGATCTGATTAATAATAATAACAATTTTATTCTAGTTACAATTAATCTAGTCTGTTACGATTAATCACAATTGTAAAACCTTTTTACCTGTTTTATAAACATGCAATGTTGGATTAAAGAAATACATGAGAAACTGGTTAGAGAAAACAGATTTCATGGTTTTATAATATCTCAAACATTAACATTTAACAAATATTAAATTAAAATCTCTCAAATGGGACTAGAACTGCATGCAGCGGCTGGGTAGTATGGGGTCTGGCAACCCACCAGCGACTCCGACTCTTACACGTCTTGCATTTAATGTATTCTTGTAAACGTAGTTCTCCTTGAAGGTAGTTCAAGGACACAACTTCGGTTTTATCCAAACTTCAATCTAGAAGCTTTTTATAATAAAGCTGGATGTTCAGCCCACCGGGTGATCTTTCTTCAGTCATTTTTGTCATGCACACTCGTAACACAACCGGCACTAGGACCCGGAAGTAATACGGTCGGGTTTCAGGAAGCATAAAAGGAAACAAGATGGCGCTTCACATTGCTCAGTCATTGAGTTTTGCCCATGCTATCGCCGATGCTTCGCTCGTCTAAACGTGAGTACTCACTTTCTTGGGTTTCGCTTTCGATTGGGTGTGTATATTTAGAACGCGGGTTTATTTGTGTAAACTCTTGCTCTCGCTTCGGGAGAATTCTAATAATAACCAGCATGGTTATCCTGCCTGCTCGCGCTACTTCCGCGTTTGGGTTTACCATCCACGCTACAGGGCTAACTGCTAGTCTTCTGGTTCATCTCCGGTTAGTTCGTGACAGAATGACTGAGCCATCAGCAGTGAACCCAGCGGAGTTTGCTCGCCTCTGTGATGTGGTTGACCAGCACGTCAAGTTGATCGATCAGCTCCGTGGTGAAGTCGCGTCTCTCCGCAAGGAGCTCCAAGACGTCGCGGTCTTGCACCGCGAGGTGGCAGAGCCGCGACAGGAGAACGCGACCCTCCACGGGGCGGCCGCTCAGCCGGCTGTTGATACCCCCATCGCAGCGGCTGCTGCACCGCCAACTCCCTCCCCATCTTCTGATGTTTTTCTGGCTTTACCAGATAAATGGGATGGCACAGATGGGAAGTGCAGTGTTTTTCTAACTGCATTGGATCTCGTGTTTCAATTCCACCAGGTACTCCACAGACCGACTGCGCATTGCTCTTCTCGTCTCGTTGCTATCCAGGCAGGCCGCTGAGTGGGCCACGGCAGTTCTTCGCTCAGATTCAGACGCCGCCTACTCATACACGGAATTCACCCGCCAACTCAAACTCGCCTTCGAACATCCTGCTGCTGAGGTGGAGAACGACTCCAAACTATATCATCTACGGCAGGGAGGGTCGTCCGTGAGCCGCTACACCGAGGAGTTTCGTACCCTTGCTGTGCAGACCGAATGGGGAGACTCCGCCCTCCGGACGGCCTACTACGAGGGACTGGCTTCGCGTGTAAAGGACGAGCTTGCCGGATGAGAGCTCCCAGCGACCTTGGAGGGCTTAATCCAACTCGCCCTCCGGATCGGCCAACGTCTGCTCGCTTGCCCCAAGCCAGCTACCCGTACCCTGCCGCCCATCACGATGCCATTACATCAGTCTGCTTCTCGATCCACCACTTTCTTCCCCCAAGCTATCAGACCCGTCGGTTTTCCACCTCCCGCCGTGGTTAACACAGGTGTCGGGTAACCCATGCAATTAGGGCGCGCCTCCTTAACCGCTGCAGAACAGGAACGCCGATTCAGACAGGGGCTCTGCACGTATTGTGGATCTGCTACACACCACCGAGCCATCTGTCCTCTGCGACCGGGAAACGCGCAGACCCGGTGAGAAATTAGAGTGGCTCACTGGGTTCCATCTCCTTCTCCACCACCTTGACCGATGATTCCCGTCTCACGCTAAAAGTACACCTCCAGTTTGACCACAAACGAGTTGGAAGTACCGCGTTCATCGATTCCGGTGCCGCGGGCAACTTCATTGACTCTTCTTATGTCAAAAGACTGGGGGTAAAGACAGAGGCGTTATCCCAGCCCGTAACCATTACATCAGTTGATGGTCGGCCCCTCTCCTCCAGTCCCATCACGCTCCGAACCCAGCCTATCACCCTCGTCATTAACCAGCATCAGGAACAGATCCAGCTTTACATCGCCTCCATTCCGTCACCACTTATCATCCTGGGACACCCATGGCTACTGCGTCATGACCCACTCATCTCCTGGACCCAAAATCAGATCCTACAATGGGGACCGATCTGCAACGAACTATGCCTATGGGTCGAGGCTGGGACGTGCTCTAGGGAGACCGAGGTCCCCGATGTCAACACAGATAATATCCCACAAGACTACCGGGACCTGGCTGAAGTCTTCTGCAAGAATTGTGCCACCCATCTACCTCCACATTGCCCCTACGACCTGGCGATCGACCTTCACTCAGGTTCCATCCCACCCCGCGGCCACCTCTATTCCCTATCCAAGAACAAGATGCAGGCAATGGAGGAGTATGTCTCCAGCGGACTTCGCCATGGTACCATCCGGCCCTCCTCCTCACCTGCTGCTGCGGGGTTCTTTTTTGTGAAGAAACGCGATGGTAGTCTTCGTCCCTGTGTCGATTACCGGGGACTCAACATCACCATCAAGAACCGACACCCGTTGCCTCTTACCAACTCTGCCCTGGACGCCCTCCGGAGCGCCTACAACTTGGTGCACCTCAGAGGGCGATGAGTGGAAGACGGCCTTCATCACCCCTACCGGACACTATAAAAGCCTGGTCATCCCCTTTGGTCTCTGCAATGCACCCGCGGTATTCCAACAATTTATCAACGACGTTCTCAGAGATATGTTAGGCCGCTGGGTGTTCGTCTACCTTGACGATATCCTCATTTACTCCCGAACCATCAACGAACACGTCCAGCACGTCAGGGCGGTCCTAAAGAGACTCCTCGCCCACCAACTGTACTGTAAGTTGGAAAAGTGCGCTTTTCACGAGCGCTCTACCACGTTCCTGGGTTTTGTCATCTCATCCCAGGGTGTGGCCATGGACCCGCAGAAACTGGAAGTTGTGAGTCATTGGCCCCTACCCAAGACTCTCAAACAACTCCTGCGATTTCTCGGGTTTGCTAACTTCTACCGTTCTACAGTTGCAGCCCCATTAACCGCTCTGACTCGCCCCTCATCTCACCCCTTCCATCTCACACCCACTGCCATCTCCGCCTTCCACGAACTCTGTCGCCGCTTCACCACTGCCCCTAACCTTCTTCACCCAGATGCTGACAAACCATTCGTTGTGGAGGTGGACGCTTCCGATGTGGGCGCCGGAGCCGTTCTCTCCCAGCGAGGTCCAGACCCTGGCTCCAGGGCGCCAGAGAGCCGTTCATCGTCTGGACCGACCATCAGAACCTCATTACTATCCGCACATTGAAACAACTCAACCCCAGACAGGTGCGGTGGGCATTGTTTTTCGAAAATTATAACTTCCATCTGTCATACCGCTCGGGGTCCAAGAACACCAAGGCCGATGCTCTATCACGACAGCATGAAGAAGATGTCCCCTGGGCCGACCCCGCGCGTGTCCTACCACCCACCAAGATCCTTGCACCAATTAACTGGGATTTGGAAACGAGTGTTTGCCAGGCACAGACTGTGGAGACCGAACCAGCAGGTGTGCCGCCTGGTCGTCTCTATGTCCCCGACTCCATCAAGACCGACGTCCTCCAATGGAGACACTCCTCCCCAATTTCTGGACACCCCGGAAGGCGAGGCACGCTACTCTTCATTCAACGCGCCTTCTGGTGGCCAAATATGAGGAGGGACGTGGACGAGTTTGTCCAGGCGTGCCCAGTGTGTGCCAGGTCCAAGGACAGCAACCAGCCATCACCAGGGGAACTTCAGCCACTCCCAGTTCCCCGTCGGCCCTGGACACACATTGCCATTGACTTCATCACGGGCCTGCCGGTTTCCGAAGGAAAGGACACCATCGTCGACCGGTTCTCCAACGCTGTCCACCTGGTGGCCCTCCCCGGTCTCCCGTCAGCCAAAAGGACTGCTGAGCTGATATTAAAGCACGTAGTCCACCTGCATGGGTTCCCAAAGGACATCGTCTTGGACAGGGGGCCCCAGTTCACCTCCCGGTTCTGGAAGGCCTTCTGCCGTCTGATCGACTCCACCTGCAGTCTGTCCTCCGGCTACCACCGGTCAGACGGGGCAAACCAACCAACAACTGGAGCACTACCTGAGATGCTTTATTGCTGACCGTCAGTGCTCCTGGGCCCGCTACCTCATATGGGCTGAGTTGTCTCACAACCACCATATGTCCTCTGCCACCAACCTCAGCCCGTTCGAGGTGTGCTACAACGCCATCTGACTTGCTAACACCCGCTACACCATTCAACATCGCCGTCGACACCCACCGGGACGAATGTACCAAATAGGTGACAAGGTATGGTTATCAACAAGAAATCTACACCTGCAGACTGAATCACGGAAACTATCACCCAGATTCATCGGACCATACCGCATCAACCTCCGGATTAACCCTGTCACCTACTGGCTCCAGCTGCCTGCGGCGCTCCGGATCCACCCGGTATTCCACAAATCTCACCTTAAACCCTTCACTACGTCACCCATAGTCTATAAAAATATATATGTCCGAATGCGCAGGTTAGTAAAACTCTTAGACATTCAGATGGGTTTTCAGTGTGCATGTACAAACAAAATACATGAGAGAAAACATCCCCTGCTTGTTTCATTTTTGGTTTGGCCAGGACTTCAACAAGCCAATTAGATTTTTTACCCCCATTTTGAGAGCTCATATATAAAAAGAGCCCCTCCCCTAGCATGTTGCTCAGATCTGCTATTTTCTGGCGAGACATGGCTCAGCAATAAGCTTATTAACATACTGCAGACACTGAAATGGCACATTCGGAAGAGGAGTGAAATGAAGGGAGTTTGAAGCATAAAAAAAATGCATTATCTGAGGGCTATTTCAGCTGGAGCACACTTTGGGAGAGTTCTGAGATTTGTTTTCCCTAGTTAAAGAAATAGTAAAATATGGTACCTTTAAATCATACATAAACAAGTCAAAATGGGAGTTGTCATAGATACAGTGTTTCTGACAGTATTTCCCTGAGATAATTAATCGGGTGTTGAGTAAGTCATACTTTTCAATTAAGACCACATGTGGTGGGTTTGCATAAATTATATCACACACATCTGGATTACATCTCACAAAATGGATTAATTCAGAAGAAACATGAATGGTTGAAACACATGGCTGAAAGTGAAACCAGATACCAGCTTCCTTCGTTATTTTAAACATCTTTGTGTCATCTCAGTGTGCCAGCTGTGCCATAATAACACAGTTTCCCATGCTTTTGCTTGTCGTCAGATTACTACGGACCTACGACAACGCTGTACAGATGGACACACTGGCACATCAGTGTCTGCACCAATGGTAGCTGGCATCATCGCTCTTGCACTGGAGGCAAAGTGAGATTACTTTGTATTTACTTTACTTCTCTCCGTATCTCTCTTCCACTCCATGTCTATCCATGACTGTTCAGTGAAGGATCCGACTGTGTAGGATCTAGCCAAAGCAGAAGCCTCTTCAGAGATCTTTCAAATCACAGTTTCTTTTACAGAACTGTTGAATTGTCAAATCTGACTGGTCAGAAGGTGTTAATTATTTCCTACAACTGCACTTACGACTGTAGCACTGGCTGTGATCTCAGGTTTATATCACACTCGCTCTCTGTACAGTAGGTAGATTGGCTAAAGTAAATGTCCCCATAATGCACTGTGATCCCACCCAGGGTGTATTCCAGGGTGTATAAATATCCAACTTTTGGGATAATAATGGGGTCCGCAGTCACAAATGGTCTGCAGTCACAACCTGCTTTGTAACTGGTTGCATGGGTTAACTTCTCTTTTTCTTCTTAGGAATTTTTGATTTATCACAAAGGAGAAATTTTTTTTTTTCATGTATTTACAAATTTTTTTCAAGCACTGATGGAGGTTCTTAATTAAAAATTTTGTTTCGCTGTAGATCAGAGAGAGCTGTTTTTTTTCTTTTTTTTGCTTGAATAAATTGTCTGGCATAATTTTAATACTTTTATTTGTATTATTTGTTTTCAAAGCAAGATATGATTCTCTGTATACTGTAGGCATTGAAATTATTTAGAACAGCATTTTATTATCCTTGGGATTAGGTGTTTTAAAGTATTTTTTTTACTAGATCTGACATTTTTAAGATAATGTGTGCAGCTGTGAAGCTGCACATGAGCATTTTTCTCATTGTTTTAGTTCTTGGTTAGGATTTACAAGAAATTGCAGTCATTGCAAGATTTTACTATAAGGAAATGAATGAGATAAATAGTGTTTAGTGCACAAAATGTTCAGATGATGCTAGAAAGAATATATTGTAATGTAAACCTAACAACTTCTGGATGTGACAGAATGGACATGAGTCCAAAATATCTGCATAGATCAATATATTCATTATTTTTTCAAAATTTTTCAAAAAAAAAAAAAAAGATAGGCCTGTATCTCTCTGTTGCAATGTGGTGTGTGTGTGTGTGTGTTTGGCCATGAGCAGAGCAAAGCAAACAGTAAGGTGAAATGTGAAAAAATAATAATATAAAAAATATTTTTTTGTTAGTGCTCATCTGCCGTGCCAAGGACATAATCACGAACATAAAAAAAAAACCCTCAGATGCACTTTTAGCCTTTGTCTGCTATGTCCTTCAACTGCTGAGGGTTGTACTCAAAAATCAAAAAGATTCAATTGTACCAAAAGGTATGCTAGAAAGTTGAAGCTTTTGAATTACATCGATCTTTGAATCTGTCGTTTATATAATTAATATCACAAATTTGCTTAATTTTTCTTTCATTAACAGTGACCTACAGTGCTGTGACAAAGTACAGTTCCCCAAAATATACAGTACCGAAATGAAAAATATTAGCTTGTTGTCTTCTGTAACTTTATTTTTCCTGAAAGAAATCATCTGCCTCCATCTAACCCTATCCTCTGCATCCTTTTCTCTCACACAAACTAACTTCATGTTCTCTCTCACTGCATCCATAAATCTCCTCTTTGGTCTTCCTCTAGACCTCCTGCCTGGCAGTTCCAACCTCAGCATCCTTCTACCAATATGCTCACAATCTCTCCTCTGAACGCAGCCAAACCATCTTAAATCTGGCCTCTCTGACTTTCTCCAAAACATCTAACATGGCTTGTCCCTCTGATGAACTCTGATGAAGAATGAACATTCTTGATCCTATCCATCCTGGTCACCCCCAAACACCTTCATCTCTGCCACCTCCAACTCTGCCTCATGTCTTTTCTTTTCTAAGCCGTAGAGCATCGCTGGTCTCACCACTGTCTCACTAATATAGACATTATTGGTGTGTTGATTTACTACGGTATGCATACTGTTTGTGCCACCTTGCTGTAGACAGTGTTCACAATAACATTCCCCACAAGTACATTAGGCTTTAGGTGGTGTAAGATCGGGGGAATGGGACGGGTATGGGAAAAAATTGTTCTACTACCTTTTTCAAACTTGGCCCTATTCACGACCATTCCGTATGAGCGGAAATAATACTCAGCTATGAATACTTTTTCCTCTGTCGTGAGACCCATTTCCAACAACAAATGCACTATACAACTTCCTTTTCACTACTGGGAGCATGTACAGCTGGAGCTTTGCCCCATCGACAAACGCACAGACACTTCCGCGATGCACATGTTTCCGTACTATGTATTATGGCATTATATGCTATATTTGCCCTTTCCTTGATTTTTTTTTTTTTTGCATATTTGTCACACTTAAATAATTCAGACCATTAAACAAAGTTAAATATTACACAGAAATAACCTGAGTAAATACAAATGCAAGGTTTTATGATGATTTCATTTTTATTAAGGCAAAAAAGCTTTGTGTAATATAAAAATATGTTTGATGATCTGAAGTATGAAAGTGTGACAATTTGGAATAAATAAAATTAGGAAGGGGCAGAAACCTTTTCACAGCACTATATATATATAGTGTAGATTAGAGAAATTGTGTAGAATTTCGCATATTGAATATTCGAGATATTGAATACTTCATTCTTGAAGTTTACTTACATTTTAGCTTTGTAATGTTTTAAATGTTTGTTTCTTTCAGCTTATAAATTAATCAATTTTGTTGATTATCAATTTAGGTAGTAATTGTATTTAGACCGTTTAATTATAACAACAACACTACAATCTACAAAGTCTATTTTCTTTTTTTATGTTGTACATTGTCCCAATTCTAATTGGATATGGCAGCAGCAAACCAATCACATTTCTTCAGCCTGTACGCATTTTAATCCAACCCTTCTTTTGTGGTTATTCTGGTTTACTGTCTGTTATGATGATTACAAAAATTACAACAATATTTGCTCTCTCACTTGGCCAACATTTTCTTGTTCCGGCTTGGGTTGTAATGCATAAAAAATGCATTGTTTCTTGGTATGCATATATACTGGTATGCATTGTCTTTCAGCCCATTAATAACATGGAGGGATGTTCAACACCTCTTGGTAAAGACATCAAGACCTGTTCATTTGAAAGCTAGTGACTGGAAAACCAATGCAGCAGGACACAAAGGTAACCTTTTTTTTAATTATGTGTGGGGATTTTAGTCAGTGTATGCCATGTCCTCTAGGATTCATTAGTTCTGTGTAGTATAGTGTGGAAGGATAGCACATATTGTTACGATATGTAAGATATGTAGTAAAATATCTTTCATTTTATCTTTGTGTAGTTAGTCACCTGTATGGATTTGGGCTGGTGGACGCTGAGGCCATGGTGGTAGAGGCCAAGAAATGGCGAAGTGTTCCACCTCAGCACACGTGCACCAAGATGTCAGATCGCCGTACCAGGTGAGGCGATTTCTTTCCTTTTGTAAATCATTTTTAATGTATAGGTCTCATGTTCCTGGTGCAAAGCTATAACACGGAGGTACTGTATAATCATATTATAAAATGATCTGAAGCTGCTGTGTGAGATCAGGCCCTGAGTGCTCATTCTCCAGCTGTATGAATTATTCAGTATGTAATTAATGATTGTATGGTGACTAAAACCAGTACTGACTTACACTTGTATATAAAACCTTTAGCCCCTCTGCAGCAACATTAATGCACAGTTACTTTATATTTTATGAACTAGGGATAAAATCATTTCAAATAGTTTGTCGCAGAGTTTAGATTCACTTCTGTGCTCTTAAAAAATAAGTGGTGCCCAAAATGTTGTATAGAACTGTACATTTCATAAAATGTGTACATTTAATTGACACATTTGCTGAATTTCACACTGCTATATGTATGATGGCCTGAAAAAAAGTACTAAGAAACTATAGATTAATTATGAAAGGGAAGACAGAATAGGGATTTGACCAAAGTTTCTTCCCCAGTAATACATTTTTCACACAATCTTCTTTAAGTAAACACAGATATTTTGCTTACACAATGTAGGGATATGATAATGACTCACCCTGTATACACGGTCGTGCGGGCCTGGAGACTTATGGGCACAAGCAGGGATACACAGGACAGGATGGACAGGATGCCAATCCATCGTCATTGGCAATATGGGAACGACAATCAGGCTAATCCGCATGTCTTTGGACTATGGGAGGAAACCCACCAAGCACAGGCAGAACATGCAAACTCCATGCACACAGAGGCGAGAAACGAACCCGAGACCCGAACCCTGGAGGTGCAAGGCGACAGTGCTAAACACTAAGTTAAAAAAATTTAAATAAAATAATTATAATAATGAAAACCTTTAAAAAAAAAAAAAGCATGATCTTTGATACCTTGCTATGCGTGCTGTTTGGATAGCTATGGAAGATTGATATAGGAAAATAAAAGTAGGTTTTACTTTCATAAGTATATTCTGGTACACCGCACAATCAAATACTGTATGCATATGTGCATGTATCTTCATATACATCCAATTTACATGAAACCCACCCTATTTTATAGAGATGGGAATCACCATGGTCCACCTGATACAATATTATCCTGACACATGGTGCCGAGTATCATGATTTTATAAACTTCTCAATTCAATATTCACTTTTTTCAATATTATATATTGCATTCTGGAAATTGCATTATGCTTTAGTATTGTGGAGGTACAGTATTTGAAGTACTTATATGCTCAAAACATATAACAGAGCATGCCTAAAATGAATTAGTAATCTGTTTAATACACAAAATGGTGAAAGAAATGACCTAAACATGGAAAAACAGACTAACAAAAATGAATGGAATTACATCTGGCACACTTGTGTTGATATAAAGTGACGTAATACGGTTAAAAACATATGATGATATCCAAGCATGGGCCATGTGTTTCGTCTTTCCATGGCTCCACAATCCAGGTCCTGAGCCAAATGCAGCTCTACTTATACTCTTTGGCTAATAAAGAGTGACTTGTGCATATTCTGCATTAGTTTTATTCAGCTGCCTTTAGCTTTAATGTGGTGGCCCAGACCAACTCCTTTACAGTTTGAGTCCTGTGAAGACACCCATGCGATCAGGAAGGAGAAATACCTACTGATATGATAACCTGGTGATTCAGTACATTCAGTTAGTCAGCTGACTTCATTTTATTGCCACATAACATTGCTGAGCCCAGACCTGACCAACTGAAGCAACCCCAGATAAACACACTGCCTCCAGATGCACTATGCATGATGGGTGCATCTTTTCATAAACAATCTGGTGTTCGACATCACCTCGCAATTACCATCTTTTACTATTAGTTTTTTTTTGTTGTTGTTGTTGTAAGAATACAAGGATTTATATTTGGCTGTGAAGAAAAATGTGAGCATATGGTGTTTTGTGGTGGGTGTTTCCATTAGTTTGTCAACCCCCTGTAGGCCCACGGCAGGCTAGTGACATAAACCTGAATGTATCGCTCTACAGACTAATGTGAAGCAATTATTTAAACATTTAAATGAAGCAAAAACTTAGGAAACACATTAACGAAGTCAAGTAGAACAACTTCCAGTATTACAGTCATAAACACTTTTTTTTATTTGCCTGCACTTACACAATAATTTTCTGCTTGTTATACATCAAAGATCAAAGTCACAGATCAGAGTTAAAACCATTGCAATGTCATTAGGAAGCTGTGTACCATGGACAGTTGTGATAATGAAATAGAAGAACAGGGCATGAATTGGCCAAACAAAAGCCTGGCACATTTTCAAGGACTTCTTTTATCAAGTTAGGAAGTGAACCACTTTGTTCCGAGATTTCGTGTCATATCCCTAACAAACAGATTGAGGAAATTATATTTTTTTGCTTAAATAATGGCCTTTATTCATCAAAACTTTATAAAAATAAAAAAAAGACTAATATATGCAAAAACCTGTGAAAATGTATCCTATTCATGAAAGGATCTTACATCAAAATGAGCATTTGTTGCATCAACTTTAGACGCATGGGTGCAAGTTTCTGGTAAGTCCTCCTTCATTTATACGCCCCGGTTACCCTCATATTCATCTAACAGAAATGAACACACACACTCTAAATATGCAGTGAGCCAGTGTATGGAACGCATCTAGATTTAGGCTAGCCAAGATCTGTGGAAAAACATAATTCAGTGAACGTGAGTTTGTCAGAGGATACTGCAGATAAAAAGTCGGAAACATTCTCTGTTTCCCATAAAGCAGCTGGATGGAGTCCATAATCAACTATAAGAATGAACCGCTTTCCAAACTCACCTGCAGGTATTTATGAGAACTCTATTAATAGCGAGGTCACCTAACCAAAGACTGATATAATTAAAGACAGATGCTAATTTAATGATGTTGATATTCAATTTGATTAAATGCAAATTAAGCTTTTTTTCCCAGGCTGTTAAAACGGTACACTGAATTTTACTGTATACTGTACACTCCGACCGGACGAGAGTTTGATTGTAGAGATAGAAGAAGAAAACTTCTTTATGGGTTATGGTGTTTTTTGCTATGAGATCAGAATAAGGGCTCATGTTGTTTTTAACACGCATTAAAGTAGAGATTTGGGAAAAACTGATTCAGCAATGTATCGTGATATCCTTTTACAGTTTTTTTTAATTTATACTAGAGGTTACCCATGGTTGACGGGAACAGCCGAAAGACTTACAGCAACATTCTGTTTGGACTAGCGGGCAGAAAGTTGCTGATGCTGCTTAATGTGTGTCTCTTATGGGCATACAGTATTCAGCAGCTTTATAAGTCATATAATAAATGTATAAATAGCAAATATTTTCCCTTTTTTTTTCTTTTCATTGCATTACATGAAGTAGTCACAGGTTGAAACCGAATTTAATCAGAGAATTGAAGGGGAATCAAACCACCCTTGTTATGGGCTTAGCATAAGCAATTTATACAAGCAAATTCTAATTTATTTTCATGATAAAACACATTTCATTTCATAAGGTTGTTATCCATGGGGCGTCATGGTGGCTTAATGGTTAGCACTGTCGTCTTGCATCTTCAGTTTTCGGGTTTGATTTCTGACCAGGTTCGATTCCTGCCTCTGTGTGTATGGGGTTTGCGTGCTTGGTGGGTTTCCTCTGTGTATTCTGGTTTTCTCCCACTTCAAAAACATGCAGATTAGGCTAACTGGCTGTCCCCAAATTGCCTGTAGTGTGTGAGTGAGTGAGTGAGTGTGTGTGTGTGCCTTGCGATGGATTGACCCGCAAGGTGCCCTAAATCTCCTGGGATAGGTTCCAGGCCCCCGCAACCCTGCATACAGGATTAAAAGGTATAGACAATGAATGAGTACGTGAGTTCACCACCAGCCTCTTTAATAAGAACAAAGAACACATATACCCGACTCATGTATGCAATTAAACATGTAAAATCATAGATACAGGTCATTAAGAAAACTCGGGTTCAGTGTGATCTCAGTGATCAAGGCATGATGCATAATTTATGTTTCAGAAAGTGCAACTTTTATGAACTTTCATCACAAACCACAACAATCTAGCATTTACAATGAATAGAGTGAAAAACCACCAGAGAGCATCAGTTCTTCCGACAAAAATGTCTTCCTGTTTAGAGAGGTCAGAGTAGAATGGCCAGAGCAGTTCAAGCTGACAGGAAGGCCATGGTAATTCAAATAACCACCCTTTACAATTGTAGTGAAAAGAAAAACAGCTCAGAATGCACAGCACGTCAAAGACTAAGCTGGATTGTCTACATCAGCAGAATACCACATTGGGTTCCACTATTATTAAAGTGACCAGTGAGTGTATATTGTGACCGTCTGCCCCGGGCGCTCAGTCACATTTTACCACATGTCAGAGGTAGAGAGGAGGGAGGGATGGGATGGTTTATCCATTATGATTATCCACAGTATCCATCAAGCAGAAAATCCCTGCTCCCTGTGTGTGGCTTTCACTAGATGTTTGTTATATAATATAGACATAACCTCATTTGAGCATTCTGATGCATTGATGCACTACATGACGAAACAACACTGTCTGCAAAAACCTTTATTTTCATTAAGGCCAGTTTGAATCAGTGCATTTAGTTAGATAACTGTTTACACTAACTGATTGTTACACATTAGGGTTAAATGAATTAGGTTATAATTCTATCCCAAAGTATTTTCCTTGGTTCTATGCAAGATGTCCTTGCTATTAAAACATGGTTTAAATATATTGCCAGGATTTAAATATTTTGCATGTCTTGTAATTTGAGCATGGTATTAACACATTTTGTGTAACTACACAGCTCAGCCACAACATTAACACTGCCAGGTGAAATGAACAACATTGATCACCTATATACCAGTGACAGTATAATGTCTAACTGGTTACAGTACATAACTGGTGACAGTATCATGGGCATCCGAAGCTCACCCATGTCCTCAGGGACCAAAGGCCAGCCAATGCAGCACATATTTCTGAAAAAAGTTCATGCTGGCCATGAAAGAAAGGCACCGGAACATTCAATGCACCACTGCCCTCCACACATAGGGCCCAGCTGTTAAAGAGCCCATGGCTGCAGGCTCAAAACTTCCCAGATTCCAATATGGTCAAACACTCTTGGAATACACCAGGCAAACAAGCCTATCCACAGAGACCCAACTCTGCAACCCACAGCACCCAAATGATCCTCTGTCAATGTCCTGGTGCCAGATTGTGGAGCCACACCCTGAGGGACCAGGGCTGCCCATGTTGCACAAGCGGAACCCAAAACCTACGTGGTTTTAAGATTTGTGAAATTATTTGTTTCACAAATCCCAGTTAGGAAGCTGGGATCAGTGTGCGGGGTACACTGTACAGCACCCCTGGAGCAGATAGAGTTAAGGGGCTTGAACCCTTGACCTTTCGATCAGTAACCCAGAGCCTTAACCCTTTGAGCCACCACTCCCCCCAATTAAATGTTTTTATTTATTTATTTATTTATTTATTTTATGTTCACTTCACTGAATGAGAAGCAACACACAGCTTCAGCAGTTAGCCTGTGGTATTGCATGTAATATGATGCTTATTTGCTGTTTTCTATTTGACCCTGTTTAACACATTTGTTTAGTTGTTTGTGCTAGCATATTGGTATGTTGGTTTCATTGTGGTTTGGGTTCTTTCTTAGTGCATCTGTCATGTTGATATGCTTGTGGACTCTTTCAATTAGTGGAAAAAAAATGTGGGCACTAATTCCTGTGTTTTGACTCTATGTCTGGGTCAACTGCTAGCAGTATCTACCCTGTCTGTTAGTGGAACATGTGATGAACAAATCCTCCTTTTGTTTGAATTTACTGTATTTGATCTAAATATCCAAAGAGCTTGATTTGTGAGTCATGTCATGTTCATTGCCTGATTCTTCAGGGTGAAAAATTATATCTCCCCTTCACCTCTTAAGATCTTTAAAAGAAACTCACTAGGCATTCAATAGAAAGACCTTTTTAGAGGTCAGAGGAAAATGGCTGACATGAAGGATATGGTAACTCAGATAATCACACTTTACATGTTACGTGGCGCGGTATGGAGAGCTGCACCACGAGATATTTTTAGAGGCTATAGAGGAGTTCAATGAACTAGGAGGTTGTGAGAGTGCTCCTGATATGTACGGGAAGACCTTCCCGTTTGGAGATAGCGTGGGATTATTAATTAAGAAACTTAAGTGAAACCAAAGAAAACTGAAAACACAAAATAAACAGAGCTCCGCCCTCGTGAGACCCGCGTCGTTACATTACAAACACAATGATTAGAAAAGAATCTCAGAATGCTCAACATGTTAAATGATTGACATTTATTAATGTGTGCATGCCTTTTGCTCCTACCTCAACGTCTGTCTGTCATGGTCCTACCCATTTCTGGATGCCAAATTGACATTACCTACCAGCTGCCAGTGCCAAAACCCACATACAAAACCAGTCACAGAAGCACATTCAGTAAGAAAACACATATAATGACATTATGCAACACTAAACAACACTTTGTCTTCTTAGTAACTGCTTCTAATTTGTTCCGAATTGTCTCTGAAGCGTCCGTGTCATTTTATTTATGGCTGTTTCGAGCTAAAAAGCTATCTCACTTTTAACACAAAGCCCACCATAACATATGAAAATAATCTGCAGAACATAAGCTTGCTAGGTTTCTCTTGATCTGTGTGACAAAATACATCCTTAACATAATTTTCAACAAAAATACAAAAACTGTATTTCTGACACTTGCAGAATTATTTTGGTTAATTTACGTCTAAAAAAAAAAATCTGTATTTGTATCTGCACCAGAGATCCGCGAAAATCAGTGAATCACTATGATACTTTAACAAATTTAACTGACCATATTTTTGACATTAGTGATTTAAAGGCATGAGTGATGTGTGAGAAGGTATTACTGTCATTTACATCAAGTGCGTTTGGAATTAAGGTCACTAATTAGAGATTTGATTTGGTTTAATCTTTGTGTATTAGGTTTTAAATTTCAATTTTGCCCGTGAGACAGGATCAAAAGTTCGCCCTCATAGCTGAGCCATGAAACTGGAACTTTTTTTAATTAAAATTTTCTATTTCCTTTTTTTCCCTTAAAGGCTAAATCATATCCTTCCACCTGACAGTGTCTGTATGCAGTATATTCTTGACATTTAAACCCATTTCCTTTAACTACATCTCTTTTATGCTACTACATTATCTGCAATAATGTTTAACTACAGTACATTGTATCATACTAACATACGTAGGAAAATGTAACAAACCTTTATTTTTACCCATCTTTCAGCACAGCTTTAAATGTGTTGCTGAGCTTTTTTCCGCTGCCACAAGTATTGATCGACGATTAGGCTTTTATTTATGGTGGTGGAATAGCTAGTGAGGGGCAGTTGGACACGGACGGAAGCTCATCTCAGGTCATGCTTTGAATCTCATTAGACCCGAGTAGCCACCAATCGATTTTCCATTGCTTGCTTTCAGCCCTGTGAAAAATCTAATTTCGCCACCCATAAGCAAAAGACTGTTCATTGGATAAAGTTCACGGCTTGGTCATCTTCCATCTACCATTTAATGTTTGTCATGCCTGATATTTGTTAATGTAATATCAATTTAGTAAATCATGTTTTTTTTTTTTTTTTAAGAATTTGATGTACTGTAGTTATTGAAACCCAAAGTAGTACTTTGTATTGAGTAACAATGTTTTATTGTCAAGATTTTTAGGTTACAGATGTCACAGAATTCATATACTTTAAATTTTAAAGGCCAAAAAAGTCACACACACTTAGATTTCATTTAGTCATGTTTAGCTTTAATTACCGCACACACTATGGTCATCCCTTATGGTCCCATTACAAACTGAGTGATATACTGTATGCTGTAGGCATCAGGGAAGGAAAAACTCCATTGATATGATAACCTGGTCATTCAGTACATTCAGGTCATCAGCTGACTTCATTTTATTGCCACATAATGTTGCTGAGCCTAGACCTGATCAACCCTAGCAACCCTTGATCATAGCACTGCCTTCAGAGTCTTGTACAGAGTGCGCTATGCTTGACGGGTACAGTACATTGCTTTATGTTTTTCCCTTCTTACCTTAGACATGCTCTTCACTTTAGAATAGACCTTTATACATTGCTTCAGAGTTCAATCTGAACAAGCAAATTAATGTTTTTTTTTCTAATTAATCTCACTAACAAGTGGTTTTCTTATGCCCACACAGTCCCAATTCTGTGTGGTTCTGTCCCGTGTGTATGTAAATGCTTTTACTTTCATTAAATTAAACATAGCTATGGTTTTTCTCTGACGCAACTTCCAAGTCTATAAGTGATTTCCATTCATGATTTTTTTTTTTTACAACCACCTTTTTTCCACAAATTTGACGGTACAGCAGTTCAGCAGTTTCCTTCCAGGTTTTAATAATGTTTTATTGATGGGTTTGGAACTCAGTTCCAGTCATTTTATATCTCCTAATGAGTTTTTCTTTGCTTGCTTTTTTATGCAGCCCAATGATTTGACTTCTCTGACGTGATCATTCAGTGCAGATCACTTCACATCTGGTATAAGTAATACAGTAAATACTTTGCTCATTGGATTTTGGATCAACATTTTGAAGGTTATAGTTAATTCCCAAATTGAACTCTGTTACCAAAAGGGAGTGGATTTTTTGTAAAGTTTTTAAGTATTTACTCACCTAGTTAATTTAAGAGCAACACCCTTACTTTTGCTTTGCTGAAAAATGTCCAGGTTTTGGCACTATAGGCAACATGGCTACTCTTGTTAACATGTGAACTACTTTACCCTACTTAAAGTTGTTGCACCACAAGCAGTTGCCTGATATTTCTGTATCTGCCCTCAGATCTTGTTAATAAGTAAATATGTTACGCTCCAGTCTGTAAATTTATTAATACATTTATGAAAAATTCTCCTCAAAATGGACCACCAATCAAAGTGAATTTGGAAAGCTGATCCATTCCAAACATAATCTCCTTATGTTACCCGCAAAATTAGACATGACATAATCTGACTAAGGAAGCCATAATATTTTTTCTCCTATAGTATGGTCCTTGCTGCTTGCTAGTTTTGCTCATCTGGCATGGGACCAGCATTTCAAATGGAGTCAAGGCTTTGGAACTGTTACTTCATAAAGGAGTTTGTGCATTCAGAAAGCCCACTGACTGAGATCAGGGAGATCTGGACGATGCCTGCATCTGAATTGTGTGATGAATAAGGATCCAAGATTTGATTGACTCACTTTGCTTCCATCTGTCCTCTGCTGTTTCTCAAACCAGTCATAAAGTGTTTATTCTAGTTTGTGATGCAAAGCCGTTGAAATGATGATTCTCAGAGAAAGCAACAGTTTGGGCTCAAATAAGCCCCAAAAGGACTAAAGAAAAATAAGCACAACTGAAACTTAATGAGCCATGCAAAACAACCGAGCAAGGCTGCAAATAATGATTTATGTTTCTAGATTTTTTTTCTCTCTTACTTTTCTGCTTTAATAAGCTCAGCATTAGATTTGTTTCTTGTTCTCTTTTTTTTTACTAAACGTTGACTTTGTTCAGAAATTTTTTCTCCTTTTATTAATGTGGTGATATTGAGGGAAAAGTTCACTTGTGTGGTAGAACCCTCACTTTCAGTCTGTGGTACGTTAGTCATCACAAAGGCAAAGGATATGGGCATTTAAAATATATAATTAGCTACATCTTGTCTGTAAAATAAGAATCTTGTTCATAATTCGGTAAGCACAATTACGAAGGGTGTTCAAGTCAAGCCGGGACTTTTGATTCCGCAAAATAACACAGTTAAGAGTTAAAGCCTCCTTTATGTCTCTATATACAGTTAAACCTTGGATTGCGAGCATAATTCGTTCCGGAAGTGGGCTTGTATATCAAAGTGAATTTTCCCATAAGAAATAACAGAAACTTATATGATTTGTTCCACAACCCAAAAATATTCATATAAAAATAATTAATACAAAATATAAAGTAAAAATAAAACTAACTAACCTGCACTTTACCTTTGAAAAGACAGAGCAGTGTTTCCATTTTATATAAATTACCTTGTGATTTTTAGCGTGCAAAAACGAGAGTAGTGCACTAAATATAATGAAGAATAAGTACATATGAATAAGGACATTCAAATTTGACTGAAAATATACTGAGACTATATTAAAATTTGTATTCTAATGTACATTTTCTGTACATGTCTACAATTACCTATTTCGAGCATATTTTTAAAAAATATACCAAAAATTAATTGAAAAGCAAAAGTATAAATAAGTCCAAAATTTGATAAAAGCATGATGTTAGTATAATTTTTATATATTACCTGATGGTACAACTTTTTGTTAGTATATTTGCAATGTACTATCAAAGATTTAAATATATTTATAATACACTAAAGTGATTTTTTTTTCACTGTGGTTGCTTTTGCTTTACGCTACACAGGTAGTCACAATGTTATAGTAAACACTACATGCGCGCACAGTTGTTGACGATACGAGTGACGCACATGCACTGAAACTGAGCATGGGAGATAATTACCCATAATCCCGTAGAATCAGTGGCTCAAAGTAAATGCGTACTACTCGTATATCAAGACCTCACTTGTTTATTAAATTAAAATTTATAATAGTAATAATAAATGCTCGCAGACCAAGTTACTCCTAATCCAAGGTTCCTCTGTAATCCCCTGCTACACTAATGCACTTATCCCAGGGTTTCACTAGAGTTTGGATACCACCAAGGTAGAAAGTTTTTAAGGTAGAAGGTTTGGCAGAGCCATAATCAAACTGACTTCTTCACGTCTGACGGTAGCCTTCCAGGAACTCCTTTAATAGCTCATACATGTGAAAATGGAGTGACGTCAGGACTGTGTGGTAGATGTGGCAATAACTCCCAGTGTGTATTATGTCAGTTAATCTCTTTTGGTGCAGGTGATGACAATACCAATGCAGGAAGCAACAGCTTGTGATCATAGATTTTGGAATGACAGGACAACATAAATTCCTACATAATCTTACACTAGTTTAAGTACAGTAGAGGTTACACCAGGGTTGCCAAGTTTCAGCAAAATTTATAGCCCAGCTTAAAATCACCACAAAAGTGAGAGAGCTGGAGAAGAGAGAGACACATTTTTCTTTATTTTTTCACAGCCTTTGTCTTGGAAAGAAGGTCACCGTGGCAAGCATTTTTGATGTATGGATATTATTCACCCGCTAATCTCCCTTATACCTCTCATTGTGCTATATTTTATAAAATGAACAGTTTTGTACACACTGCATGCACTATATTACATTTAATCTCAACTATATACCATAAAACAAGCTCTCGGTGACTGGAAACCCCATTAACTGGGGTAATTCTCCTCCCCTGAGTGAGTGCTCTGCCTCATGATTGTGCAGTGCGGCGAGAAGGTACAGCATCTAGAAAGGCAAGCAAATAAATGGAAAATTATGGAATGGAATGATGTCAAATGGCCTCATCTGTTTGTTTGTTTTTTTAAAGTTGCTCATTTAAAAGACCTAATTTAGAATGTATGGAACTGGGAATGAAGACTCACATGCTGAAAATGCAAATTAATGTGTGCCTGATACAAATGGTGAGGCTCTGGATAAACCACTTCTGAATGTATAGCTGGGAAATTGTATATAACATGAATATAACACATTTTACAATATTATGTAAATTAGGAAATTTAAGACAACAGTATGTTTTGACAAGTGTATGAACAGTAGGAGTAAAACCCTTTAATTAAAGAGAACTGCAAAAAAGGAAGCGTACACAAAAAACTCTCTCTGCGCCACTGCAGATACATCCGGCCAGATCAGAAGCTAAATGTGACGATGAGTAGCACAGGCTGCACCGGGCAACCAGAACAACACGTAGCCTTCCTGGAGCACGTTGTGGTACGGGTGCTGATCGTTCACCCACGCAGGGGAGACCTGGAGATCAGCCTTGTCTCTCCATCAGGAACACGCTCACAGCTTCTGGCCAAAAGGTGAGTACAACAGTCATACACATTGGACTAGTAATGCTTACTGGCCAGTAATGCTTTAATTATAGCAAACTTGTGTGCGGTGGACGGTGAAAACCTGTCAGATACTACTGTGGCTGAATTGTGGAAAAAAAAAAAATGAATGTTATGTGAATTATAAAACTATTATGGGCTAAAGTATTTGGCTAAACCTTCAATAATATTGTATACAAATATGTATACTTCAATATAAAGTTGGTCTCTCTTTTTCAGCTTCTACTGTTCTTGGAAGGCTGCACTCAAGATTTTGGAGTGTTTCTGTGCATTATTGCCTGTGATGCCTTTAGCATTATTTTACAGTGTAGAAAAAAATTAAATTCAGGAAAGCCCATGGAATTTGTGTCCATACTTTTAACCGGTAGGGTATATCCCGTCCCTGTATTTTCTAAACGTCTCAGAGTACAAAATCGATCCTAAGTGGCCAAAATTTCTCAAAAACGATGCCATTTTGGTTATTTTTCAGGAATAGGAATAAGAGCTATTTATCAAAATTCTTAGATTAGATAATCACTCCCATCTCCACCAAAACATAGGAGAGCTCTGGAGGTGTCCTAACCTCTTAGGAGTAGCGTGGAAGTGGCGTTCAGGCAGAGATACGAGCAGAGGAGAGGCGTTTTACTAACATTAAGTGACACAGGGCTCATAAAAGACATGTTTAGACAAAAATGGAATCCTTTTTTTTTTTTTTTGTTTATAACGTGTGGTGTGTAACTGGTCCAATAACGAATGTTGTATGCTGTCTCCACAGGTGACTGATGCTGTACAGTTTTTAGTAACAGTGAAGTTGCAGCTTTGAAACAGTGAAACAGCGACAGTGTCGGAAATAATGAATTAATGATCTTTGGTACCCGACTCTTGCAGCACCACAGATCATATCTTTAAATACTTGCTTTGATCTACAACTACATACAGTATTGAAATTAACTTATCAGATTTGTGTGTTCAGACCTAAAAAAATAATTTCTGTGTCAAAAATCTGATTTGATTCACTTCGGTTCGGTAATGTGAAAATAGCCTCAGTCTTCCTAAAGTTTTTGGATTACATGACTAGATTAGATACAAGTTTGTATGAAATGTGAATGTGTATGAATCAAGAAATGGTCAGATAGTCCCTGATGAGCAAGCCGAGGGCGACAGTGGCAAGGAAAAACTCTCTGAGGTGGCAATAGGAAGAAACTTTGAGAGGAACCGGAATCAACAGGGAACCCATCCTCATTTGGGTGAAACAGAAAGCAGGAATTGATCTGCATTCATACTGTGTGTTGGGTGGCAGGCAGTTCAGTGTAATAGTTGTTAATTGATGTTAATATGGAGTCCAGGTAGTTATTGGAGGCTCAGGTAGACTTGTAGGAAATTCCAGTCCTGAACTATCGAGCGACTGTAGCCAAGTCCGCAGAGAAACGGCCGTAAACATCATGCGAGGCCAGAACCGTCTTCCTAGTAAAGTGAAACCGTCCTCAGACAGACATCGGACACATCCCAAAGAGACACACGGGACATCCATGTGACGAGATTTCCAACCAGAAGCGGGGCATCAGGATGAGTCAGGCTGGTCCAGAGGGCAGAGGGAGTCTGGATCAATGGCAGCTAAGGAGCGACATGTGTAGCTCGACAGAGAGAGGGAAAGAGAGAGAGAGGGGGGGAGAGAGGAAAGAGAGAGAGGGGGAGAGAGAACAGGAGAGGGGGAGAGCAAAAGAGGAGAGATAAAAGTTAGGTATGGTCACAGTCACATAATGTACAAATTGAATGTATATTTAGTGTAGAGTGCAAGCAGGGACTCCGGCAGTACTAACTATAACAGCATAACTAAAAGGGAGAGCCAGAAGGAAACACAGACATGAGGGCTCCCCGAGATGTAAAGCAACCAATCACCTCACCATCGACAAATCTGAGTGATCAATGAGAGTGGGGAAGACAGCATCTAATCATACCAGTTAACCAGGATATTCTACGTCCATGAGTCCCCCAGATCTGCTCCTTTATGTAAGGCAAATCTACTTACAAAAAGCTTGGTTAAATAAATAGGTTTTTAGCCTAGACTTAAACACTGAGACTGTGCCTGAGTCCCGAACACAATTTGGAAGGCTATTCCATAACTTTGGGGCTTTGTAAGAAAAAGCACTCCCCCCTGCTGTAGTTGTATAATACGCGGTACTAACAAGCAGCCTGCATCCTTTGATCGAAGTAGGCGTGGCGGATAGTACAACACTAGCAGTTCACTCAGATACTGCAGCGCAAGACCATTTAATGCTTTATATGTCAAAAGTAGTATTTTAAAATCAATTAGAAATTGCACAGGGAGCCAATGAAGTGAAGATAAGATAGGGGTAATGTGCTCATATCTTCTGGTTCTAGTGAGGACTCTCGCTGCTGCATTCTGAACTAATTCAAGCTTGTTTATGCACCTAGTTGAACAACCAGACAGTAAAGCGTTGCAATAGTCCAACCTAGAGGTGATAAAAGCATGAACTAGTTTTTCTGCATCGTTTAGTGACAATATGTTCCTTAACTTGGCAATATTTCTGAGGTGAAAGAATGCTATCCTGGTGTTATTGTCTACATGAGCTTCAAATGAAAGACTAGAATCTATGATCCTACCGAGGTCTTTTACTGTTGCACTAGATAGAACAGAAAGGCCATCTAAAATTACAGTGTGATCTAAAATCTTGCTTCTAGCTGCATGCGGTCCTATGACTAGAATTTCTGTGTTATCAGGGTTAAGCAGAAGGAAGTTAGTTAGCGTCCAGTCTCTTATGTCATTTACACATTGCTCAACTTTAGCAAGCTGGTTTCTCTCATCTGGTTTTGTTGTGACGTATACCTGTGTGTCGTCAGTGAAAATGAATATCATGCTTACGGATTATGTTGCCCAAAGGAAGCATGTAAAGGGAAAAAAGTAGTGGGCCTAAAACCGAACCCTGTGGGACACCAAACTCCACTTCTGAACATTCAGAATAATCACCATTTAAATCTAAATACTGATAACGATCAGTCAAATAGGATCTGAGCCAGGAGAGGGCTGTTCCCTTAATTCCTATTACATTTTCTAATCTGTGAAGGAGAATGCTATGATCAATTGTGTCAAAAGCTGCACTGAGATCGAGTATCACAAGCATAGTGACGCAACCCTGATCAGAGGCCAATAGGAGGTCATTTACTACTTTAACGAGTGCTGTCTCTGTGCTGTGATGAGGCCTAAATCCTGACTGATACAGTTCATGTATGTTATTTCTATGTAGATATGAGCATAGCTGCTCCGCAACTATCTTTTCCAGAATCTTAGAGATAAAGGGGAGGTTTGATATCGGCCTGGAATTGGACAGCTGACCGGGTCGAGGTCAGACTTTTTAATTATCGGTTTAATAACTGCTAATTTAAAAGATTTCGGAACATACCCAATGCTGATTGAAGAATTAATTATTTTCAACAGGGGTTCTGTTATTTCTGGCACTATCTGTTTGAGAACAATGTGTCGGTATGGGATCTAATATACAGGTTGATGAATTTGCAGAAGAGATGAGTGAAATTAATTCATTCTCTTCAAGAACATCTGACATGGTTAGTTTAACATCTGCATCAATTACATTGTCAAATTTTATTTAAAAAATTGTTACTAATGCTTACAATTTTATTATGAAAAAGTTAATGAAGTCCTCACTACTGTATGTTGTTGTTTTGACAGATTTCTGCATGGTCTTATTTCTGGTTAATTTGGCTACGGTATTAAATAAAAATCTAGGATTATTTTTGTTATTTTCTAGAGTGGAGAGATACGTTGAGAGATACTTAGCTACACTAAGAGCTTTTCTATAGTTCAGGATGCTCTCCTTCCATGCTATTTGAAATACTAGTAATTTGGTTTGAAGCCATTTACGTTCTAATTTCCGAGCGGTCTGTTTTAAACTGCGCGTATGAACATTATACCAGGGAGCGAGTTTCTTATCTCTAATCAATTTCCTTTTAACTGGAGCTACATTATCTAAGGTATAACGAAATGTTCACTCTAAATGTTCAGTTGCCTGATCCAGTTCTGTGGAGTCAGATGGCGATCCAATCAAAGTTGATAACTCTGGGAGATTACTGATAAAGCTCTGTGTGGTATTTGATGTGAATGTACGTTTAATACGGTAGTGCGGCACTGTACATTCATTATTACTATGATAAACATTAATTGAGACAAGATAGTAATCTGAGAACTTCAGCCAGTGGAATTGTGAATAAATATTTTATACTTAATCCAAAGAATAATATTAAATCTAGAGTGTGACCTGCTTTATGAGTGGGTCCTACTACACATTGATTTACTCCTACCAAGACTAGTATGGACATAAATGCTGTTCTCAGAGGGTCTTCTGGATTCTCAAAATTAATATTAAAATCTCCAGCAATTAACGCTTTCTCTACAGAAATGACTAGGTTTGCGAGGAAATCTGCAAATTCACAGAGAAATTCAGAGTACAGCCCTGGGGATCTGTAAATGATAATTAGCGGGACCGACTGAGCAGACTTGATATTTGTCGCTACACTTTTTATGTTACTATAGAGAACTTCAAATGCATTAAATTTGTGTCCGTGCTTTTGAACGATAGACAGATTATCGTTGTAAATAACTGCAATGCCTCCTCCTCTACCAGTTAGCCAAGGCTGGTGTATGTAGCTGTATCCAGGAGGACTAGCTTCAATTAAAGCTACATACTCATCCTGTTTAATCCAGGTTTCTGTTAAACATAATATATCAAACTCCTGGTCTGTGATAATTTCATTAACAATAACTGCTTTAGATGCGAGGGATCTAATATTTAACAGTCCTAGCTTCAGATCAGAGGTGCCTGCTGCGCATTTAGTGTGATCTGAGTTTGTGGTATCTATGTTAATTAAATTACTAAAACAGACTTTCTGAGTGTTTTTAAATTTATGTTTAGCTCGGGGAACAGACGCAGTCTCAATATGATGAACCCTGAGTGACGACTCTATGCAGCTATCACACGGTTGGTTTAGCCTGTTTTTCTGCTCCCTGGCCTGGGCTCTGGATTGTCACCGATTAACTAGGCCTCTTCTGAGATTATGCGCTATACTTCAAGAAATGAGAGCAGCACCTTCTCGAGTGGGATGGACACCGTACCGCCCTAACAGGCCAGCTTTGCCCTCAAAAGTCTTCCTGTTGTCTATAGAGCCTTTTATTTTCCGATCACCACCTGGACATTCAGCGGTTCAGCGACCATAACCTGCTGTAAGCTATGTCGCCATGTCTTATTGGGATGGGGACAGAGCAAACTACTTAATCAGACATCGTCTTTGCTATTTTAAACACCTCTGTAAAGTTATGCTTGCTAACCCCTGACTGACGAAGGCGTATATTGTTAGCTCCAGCATGTACAACTATCTTAGAGAACCTATGCTGTTCTAGAGCCCTAAGATTACCTGCTATGTCCGGTGCTCTGGCTCCCGGGATACACCTGACCACTGCTGCTGGCGCCCCTAAAGGCCTAGCTAATTTCACGTGTCTCAGTTTAGAGTCCCTTATAACCAGAGCTCTTTCAGGTTTCTCAGCGGGTGCATCACTGAGCAGAGCAAACCTGTTGGACACGTGAAGCGCAGAAGAGGTGTACCTTGGTGGGCTAGCCTTAGCGTTAGCTTTGGCTGAACAAGTATGTCGCTGAGTCGTCACCCACTCGCCCCACTGTGAGGGCACCACTGCTGGAGTCGGGGGCTGGTTATCTCCGCCTGTGGCACCTAGACTTTCCGCTACGGGAATAACACTGCTCTCGCACTCTCTAACCCTCTCTAAAGTCTGGATGCGCTCCTGTAATGCTAATATCTTCTCCGTCAGGGTGCTAACTAACACACCTATCACAAATAAAGTTACCGCTAACAACGGAGGAAGAATGTCTAAATATCCTGCACTCCACACACTGCAAAAGCTGAATAGTATTCATTATAGCGTACCTGAGTCAGAGTTTAGGCGTTTGGAGCTGGATTCCGTTTAGACGAAGAAACTTGTGGGTTCTCCAAAAAGCGCAAAAACGGAAAAAAGGCGAAGCCCAGTAGTATGAAAATGTAAAAATTAGTTGCTATTAATGTTATCATTGTATGCACAAAAAGCTATATAATTTAAACGCTGATACGAACACGAAACTTTCGCGGCAACGATACAAAAACAGGAAGCTACCTCCTGGAAATCACTCCTGAGTGGTCAAAAATTCTCAGAGTGAGCCATTTTTGGTCTAGGAGTAAGAGCTAATTCTCAAAACAGGAAATCACTTCTATCTCAAAATGTAGGAGGTATTTTAACTGGTTAGGAGTCGCGAGGAAATGGCGTTCAGGCGCAGAGGAGAGATGTTTTAGTAACATTGAGTGATCCAGAGATCATAAAAGATAATACAAAACAAAATACTTTTTTTTTTTTGTCACATTGTATGCAGTATGCAACTGGTCCATTAACAAATATTTTGTATGTTGTCTCCCCAGGTGACTGTTACTGTGATGTTTTTTTTAGTAACAGCTAAGATGCGATTTTGAAACAGTGACACAGCCGACAGTGTCAGAAATAATAAATCAAACTTTGCTCTTACAGCACCACAGATCATGCACAGATTTACACCTACCACGCAGTGTGAAGTCAATGAAAAAAAAAAAACAAGCTGCGTTCATGGATTGTGTGCATCATCCATGTCATACACATCAAAATAAACATAGTTGTATATACATTTAGATGTATAATTTTTTTTATATTCAATTATTTGAGCATACACAACAGTTTTTTTTAAAAAGATTTCCTTGTTTTAAGCAGCACTTGTGGGTGAGATACAGTAAATGCAAAAGCAGAAGCATTGTTGCGTCAGTAAAATCCACAGAAGCTTATATAGTAGGAAATGTCATAATATGACCATGTGAAATCATGTACAAATCTGAAGGGTAATCATAATTAATGATATGTTTTTACATATAATACTGAGCTTAATTATTACATTGCATCTTTTATAGTTGTAGACTCACATAAGCTATAAGAAACTTTCGCACTGTGTTGTTGTTCAGGCTTTGATTCTATCGCTCTCTTACAGTGTCAGATGTTGAAATCTTTTCCTCTTAGTTCAGCTTCCTCCTTGTCGTGCTCTCTGGCATCATCTCTTGGCTTGGTGTTCGCTTGGTGAACTATGAGGGACACCAGTTTTCTGGCAGCTCATCAGGGCTAAAACACACACGCCTTCATTTTATGTGTCAGTCACATAAAAGACTATTTTGATTGTGCTGTTAGATCCTTTGTCTTTTTTAGTATATCAGGAGGAATATGCTGGCTCCTACTTGGCAATAGAAGTGCCTCGAGGAATGAAAAAACACTGTTGTGACTTTGTTCTTGCGATGATGATAATGACACAAGTCAGCTTCGAATGTCTGCCTTGGTACCCTGCTGTCCTGATAGCTTTTTTGTTGTGACATTTGCACTCATTATTTACTGCACAGGACCATGGAGACCTGTCAGATTCCTCCATTGTGCAGTTATCTCCCCCGAAGAGCTCACTTTAGCTAGAACAAATGTGGTGAGGGATGACAGGCTAATGGTGCTCCCTGTGATTCTTGTGTATTTATAGCGTGTTCATTTGGCCACTTTTTCACCACTGGGTATGGCATGATGTTCGTGTATACTGCTCAGAGCATTGTTGTATGCGACATTGAATTTGCATTGGATTCTCTGCCCTCCGGAATTATTCTCACCTTTTCAAAAAAAAAAAAAAAAAAAAGTCTAAAATTTCCACTTCAACAATAGGACAAGCTATTTTGGGAAATAATTCTTTTTTTTTTTTTAAATTAGTCAGATCTGAGACCAACTAATTCTATCGACATTTTTTTAATTCAATCCAAACATTTGAATAAAAAAATTGATACTAACAACAACTTGAGTGAAACATTTTCAATACATATTTACATGTTTTGCTTCAATGACAGCATGCACTTGACTCTACAAGATTGTTCCAAACAGGTTCAGTTTGAAATCAAACCCACCCAACACCACCTGTGTACACAATCAAAAAAAGTTAGACATGAAGAAAATCTGGCCTTTTATACAAAGCAGTTATCATGGTCAGTATGCTTACATTTTGTTTGTGATCTTGAAATATTATAAAAATATTAAATATTGAATGTGAAAGATATTGTTAATTTACTGCTCTCTGACTTGTGTACCCCCATGTATGCCAAAACTGCTCATACCTCTAAATCGTAGTACACACAAAATCCATTTGTCATTCATCACCATGACCAAAAAAAACAACTCAAATAATTGCTGGCCGTACACAGATACAAGTAATGGTAATTAAAACTATAGTGCTTGGCCAAAAAATTCCCTGTTTGGATTCAAATACTTAAGAGCATTTGATTGGATAATTACTGCAATGATTAATATGTTACAGCTGTCAATTTCTTTTTAACCCTAACTGATGCAAGCGAGTAGATATTAATTTCTTTAACAACCATGTCAGAAAAAGTATCCCATGGTCATGCAAAAAAATTTTTTGTGCTTTCAAAAGGCTTAAATTATTGGCCTGCATCAAGAAAAGAAAACAACATCTTAGGAGATTACTGAAATTGGGTTTAGAACCGTTCAATACATTACTAAAACCTGGAAGGAAAGTGCTGAATCATCAGTTTCACTGGAGACAGGATCATACACAATTAAGAGTGAGCATGATCTGAAATCATTTAAATGATGTGTGACGATGCATCGTTAAAATCTACAGCAGAAAAAAAACATATATGTTTAATAGTGAAAGTAAGATATTCCATAGGCGCACAATGTGTTGAGAACTCACAGGACTGGGACTAAACAGCTGTGTGGCCATAAGAAAACCTCTTGACAGAAAAAAAGGCTTCAATTTGCTAGGAAGTAAAAATTAAAAGTTTGAAAGGAGATGAAATTGCACAGTTTTATTGTTTCCGGCTTATGTCAAGATTCTAAAACTAGTGTAAATTGGCACTTCCCAAAAAAAGACTGTTGTTACATTACAGAAAGCCTTTCCTGAAAGCATTCCACAAAATGCAAAGTGCTATTAGAACTATCAGCAGTAATGGTTTGATGGAACCAAATCACATAGAGGGAAAAGCAGGTGATTTCTCTCTGTGGTGGATCTGAGCTGTTTGGGGGATGATTCTGGGGGATGGTCTTGTGAAGGCTAATGGCGTGATTATTTTTAACAATGATATCTAAGGTCAAAACCTGGTTGCCTCTGTCAGGAGGATCAGGCATGGCCACAGGTGGAGCTTTACAGTATACAAAATACAAATGTGCTTCCAAGACCACACAGAAATTTTCCTGAAAACGTGGTGTATATTTAAGACACATTTAAAGATATCTATCTGATGTTTCACATTTAGGCATTTGACAGACACTCTTATGTAAAAGTGCTTTCCTGTTGCACAGTACAGTGCTTAATCTAAGCTCACAAAGGTTAGTTTGGACATCATGATGTTCATTTCACCATCTAGGAGCCAGAACAGAAAACAGTCTAAAATGCTCATATCACTTAGTTCATGTGATATTCTTTTGAAGGAATTAATTTCTGCATATGTTAATGAAAGGTGCAAAAATTGCACAGTCGCAGTTTCATGGTGACCTGTAGAGAAAGCACGTGCAGTTTGTCTGTGTGTAAGCTGAGAAATGAGAGAGATTTGTGAACTGCTAATTTGTGAGCAGCCTAGAGAGCTAGTTTTAGAAACTGTACGCCTTTTTTCAAACTACTAATTAGCCCCAGTAAAAAAAAAACAGACATGCTTTTCTTTGATCTAATTCACTATGACCCCAGAAAACACTGCAGCAATTGCCTGGAATTCATCTGCAGCATATTTTGAAGTTTGTTTACAATGAAGCATGTTAAACAGATGCAAACGGGTAAAAGTAATGATTTGTGTATTTTAGCAAAGTGTATTAGTGTCGGTTTTACACAGAAAGGAGTACAAAAACATGGTTATTTTTGTCTTTCACAGCTCACTGAATGCAGCTTGCTGGAAACAAGTTACTTTGTTCTATGTTTTATGTCTTTTTTTTTTTTAGGGTACACCGATTCTGTGAACGCTTCAATGAGAAATGCTGTTGTGCAAACAGTGCATGAACCCTAGACAAAGCGTTGAGCGCGAGCTCATTGTAATGTTTTGAAAAGTGCTGGATTAAAGCACAGGAATGATGAGTAAGTAAAAAAAAAAAGAGTCAGTTAGAAACCTGAACAATTTTACCGATGTGTGTCACAGAGTCACTGATGAGCTAAAAGCTTGGAGTCTGGATTTAATCCACTTTAGGTTTTTTATTATTTAATGAAAAAGGATAGACATTTGGGGAGAAATGACTTGCAATGGTTTCTTGCAAGAAAAAAAAGAAAGAAAAAGAAAGTGAACCAAGTACATGATCTCACAGGCTGATTAAATTCCATTATAATGACAGATTAAAGTGTCAATGATTGTAGTTTTCCATAAACAAATAAATGATTCAATAGTGATCTCGTCATGAAGCAAAACCCCTGGGTTCGCACCAAAGCAAACTTGATAACTCATTTGTGGCTGTTAATTTATACTGTAGATGCCTAGATGTGAGAAATATTATTTTATTGCAGACACCACACTAAGAAACACTGTGAATTTGGGTTAAGGAAATGTGGAAAAAAAAAAAAAAAACTTTTGGTACTGTTTCTGCCACAAGTGATTATATGAAACTGACTGCACTTTCAAGACATGTCCTTAGTATCCCCATCGAAGGTTACGTCTATGAAGTGAAGCAATATGTCACGTCTGACACTGATTTGTAGCCAGTCCAAACCTTGTATAAATTTGTATAAAGCTTTTAAAATCACTTACTGTATGCAACCAAGAAGGGGGTGAAAGGGTCCGTCTACGTGCCACCAGGCACATCGGGCGACAGATACAACTGGATAGCAGTTGCTTATCTGAACATTTGGGGGGTGATGGATCTTGTCCAATGGTTCAACAGCGGCAGCTCGGTGGTGTCTGCGCTCGAACCGGGTACCTCGACATCTTATCCCCAAGATACCCCTGCCCCCATCTGTATGCAGCCCAAGCCTATGGTTATTAAAGAAGCTATTTCTTATAACAATTTATTAGATCTTTACTCTTTTAGATCTAGACATTTTTAATTAAAACATCTCCAAGCATCGTGATATGATATTACTGTCATGTCACCTCATCCTAACTAATTTACATCATCACACTGTACATCAACACATATTTTCTTTGAGTGACAAGTAATAATAACTTACAGTTAATGGTTCTGGAAGCTTTTTTTTTTTTTCTCTTTCTCTTACGCTTGTCAGACTGAGTACATAGTGCATGCCACTCACCTATGAGCTGCCACTCAACTCAGGTTATGTGGGCAGTAACCGTCTCCTGACAGCACTTTTCTTGCCTGTCATGGAAGGACGATTAAGAAATCTCGGACAGGAACATATGATATCGGTTATGGTTTCACCACCCTAGCCTACATGCAGTCTGCTTTCTGTCTGCTCTTTCTTCGACACATTCCGCTAATGATAGTTGTTGCCATGTGGAGATACACATGTGCATTGAATTTTGATATAATGGTTCATGACACTAAAAGAATAAAGCTCTTTGTCCCGCATAATGATACGGTACGAGTAGTTAATCCGGCGTTTATTTCACACTGACATCATAGGCAGCTTGGGATCTTGTGAAAAGAGCAAAAACACCTCATTAGGTCTTTTTCAGTGAAGTCTTTTAGTGGTTTAAATATCATTAGGAACAGAAATGTTGAGATTTGCTGTTTCTGCTTTGTTTTCCTGTTTTGTTCGAATGCATTAATAGTTTTGGTGCTCAACTGTGTGATTGTTAGTCAAGGGAGCAGCTTCCAGCAACGAAGAACATAATCCACAGTGTTTTTCTTCATTAAGCGGTTCCATACGTAGTTTCCTTCTATTTTCAGATCTTTTTTTTCTCCGGCTGTGTTGCAGGCTGTTTGATAACTCTAATGAGGGCTTCAGGAACTGGGAGTTCATGACGGTGCACTGCTGGGGAGAGAAAGCCGAAGGCACATGGACCCTGGAGATATCTGACTCACCTTCACAGCTTCGCAGCAACCTTGAGGTTCTAGGTAAGGACTTTAAAATTAGAGCGCAATCCCGGGTGTTGAGAGACTTGAGATAGGTGTCGGGGGTTTTTTCTGGACCTCTCCAGACTCATTTATTTAATCAGCATTATGGTAAAAGATTTTCCCAAGTTACTCTGTGTCTGAGAGCCTTCCCTCATAGTCTGTCAGTGTCTGTGATACATGGCTTTTAAAAGATTCTGATCAAGTAATTAAGACAAGAATTACACAAGAGTATGTGTCGACCTGCAATCCCTTCAACTCTTGTATTAAACTCTTCAACACCATAGAAAGCCCTTTCATTTACAGATGTAATAGCGTTCCAGGTAAATGAAGAATGTTTTGTATCTCAGTGTGGAATAAAATCTATGAATGTACTGTACGTTTGACCTAGCACGCGTTAAACAAGTACACAGTTAACATTCGATCTCTGTGTGATTTAGTAATGCTATCAGACCTTGTGGCAGAGAACAGTTAAAAATGGTATTTTTTGAGCAGAAAAGACTTACGATGATCAGTACCATCTAACATAGATCCCCATTCCATAAAAGCACTGAGTAATGCCAGTAAAACCCCCATATACTGTATATTGTATATGCAGTCAAGGTTCAATCTTATGCAAGTGATGACTATACTGAAAAATGATTATCGTACTGTACATCCAACCCCTGGCCTCCACTAGGAGCCACGCATTACGCCTCTTCAGGGTTGGCAGATAAAGCAATGCATCCATCTTAGCTTGGAAAGCAGATAAGAATTATATTTATTTCTAGTTTGCTCACAGATCCATCATTTGAGTTGCACATCAACGTCATCTTTCTGTGTCTAATGATATATTGAGTTTCATTTGCTGAAGCTGAAAGTTTTTGGCCTGTTTTTGATTTCCTTTTATCAGAGGTGTTCAAACATATCACTCTAGAGATACGTTAACTAAGGAGATTTAAACACTGGGTGATGACTTGAACTGAAAATTCTGTATATACTAAAAATATCATTTTGTAAGCGTGGACTGAAGTTAATTTTATTTTGGAGTGCCTGTTTCAAAAGGGTTGATGGTCAGAATTTTCCCACTGGGTTTCATTTAGCCACAGGTCCATATTATGACAGTCCTTTTACTTCCTTTGTTTTTTCTCCTGAACCCCATCCTCCCTGCTATGTCTTCATCTCTGTCTCTTTTGGTGGCTCTCTCAGGTAAGCTAAAGGAGTGGACTCTGATTCTTTATGGCACATCCGAGCACCCCTACCAGTCTCATGGTTCTCACCACTCTCGTGCTCGGATGCTGGAGATTCCCAGCGTTAAGAGTCCAGAGCCTTCACCCAGCACAACCCACCAACATGAAGATGAGGAAGAGGAGGAGTACACTGGTACACAAAATGTTTATAGTGATAAATAACTATCTTGTATTCTCCCCAATGATGGTAGAAACTCTCAGAAATTAGTTAATGTGAACCATATTAACATTTTGCTTCAAGTATAATATTTAAGTATAATAATTTCTCTTCATATAATTGATCACAAAACACAACTCCAGCTTAAATGTGAGAATATTATTTTCCCTGATCACATACAGTATCAGTTACCATGTGTGATTAGGAAATTGCTGTTTTCATCCTTAAATATGTTTAAATATAATTTGATACCTTCAAAAGTGATAGATGTTTTCAGTAACATATCCAACACATTTAAATTCTGCAGGTGATGTCGGTTTGCAGGGTTACGTCTGCATAAAAATAGGGATTGTGTACATTTTTGCTGCTGATGCAAAAGAGCGATGCTTTGTTCTGTGCTGATGCTTTCAGGGCCTTGCCATCATGAGTGCGGTGATCAGGGCTGTGATGGCCCAGATGCTGACCACTGCCTAAACTGCATCCACTTCAGCCTGGGCAGCCTGAAGACTGGGAGGTAAAACATGTATAATGACTTAATTTGAGTGAATTGCTATTGGTTTTAAGACTATAGAATAGCGATATACACATGCTACTGTACTTGCTACTCTAAGAAATTAGTTAAAACTATGTTTCATTTTGAAATAAAAATAAATAAATAACAATTATTTGACAAATATTCATAAATCAAAACATTTATATAGTTACAGCTCTAATGATTAAGCTTTTTTTTCTCAGACACACAGTGAGAAACGGATGTTACACCTCATAATGGTCAGAAGTTGATTCACACCCTCTGTTTTTTTTTTCCACACATGGAGTGTATTAGATCTACATCTCTTGGTAGTAGTATTGAGTTAGTATTGACTTCCTAAGCAATTTGTTTTTTAAAATCTGTTGTTTTAAAAGAGCTCAATTGATTTTCTTGGCATTAATGATTTAAGCCCACAAAGTGAACATTTAAGGAATATTGCCACAGTCAAACTTAAAATGAGTGAAGAAACTACTTCTTGCTTTTCACCAGTAACCTTATTACAGCTTTAATAAGTATTTCAGTTTCATTGCTTTCGCATAACTTTCCATTTTTATATGGATTGTACTGTGCACTGATTATTGATTATTTCAGATATTATTATTTTCTTTTATTTTTTTATTCTATTTTTTTATTAGTTTATTTTTTTTTACTACTAGTAGCAGTAGTGTTTGTAAACCTGATCATTTACAGTACACAGCAATCACTCAATCATATGGCAGCAAGACAATGCACAAAATATGGTCACAAGCTTTAGTTAATGTTCACATCAAACTTCATACTATGATTGTCACTAAGATCACTTTTTTCCCCATTCCGAGGTTTAATATGATCGTCAACTAAAGTGATTTTGTGCTTACATACAGCTGACTGGATTATTGCATAAATGAGCAGGTGTACCTAATAAAGCAGATGGTGGGTATATATACAGTACAGACCAAAAGTTTAGACACACCTTCTCATTCAAAGAGTTTGAATTTGTATTATGGCAAGAAAAAAGCTGCTAAGTAAAGAAAAACGAGCGGCCATCGTTAATTTAAAAATGAAGGTCAGTCAGTCCGAAAAATTGGGAAAACTTTCAAAGTGTCCCCAAGTGCAGTCACAAAAACCATCAAGTGCTACAAAGAAACTGGCTCACATGCGGATCGCCCCAGGAAAGGAAGACCAAGAGTCACCTCTGCTGCGGAGGATAAGTTCATCCGAGTCACCAGCCTCAGAAATCGCAGGGTAACAGCAGCTCAGATCAGAGAGCAGGTCAATGCCACACAGAGTTCTATCAGCAGACACATCTCTAGAACAACTGTTAAGAGGAGACTGTGTGAATCAGGCCTTCATGCTAGAATATCTGCTAGGAAACCACTGCTAAGGACAGGCAGCAAGCAGAAGAGACGCGTTTGGGCTAAAGAACACAATAAAGAACACAATAAAGAAAACTGTTTGAATGAGAAGTGTCCAAACTTTTGGTCTGTACTGTATATTACGAGATGGTATCAAAAAGTTTGAAAAAACCCGTGTACGAATTCTCAGTGCACAATGTCGTTAACGTTGAAAAAGAAGAGCACGCAACTTTTTGAGCGGTCGTGGAGATTATGGGCTTTTCCGCGGTGAAGACTGTTTCAGGGTCGTACCCATACACCCAAGTTTCGCCACCATAATGATCCTCGACGAGAAGGGCAGGTCATCCACAGCACTTCGACGTGATGTTTCTCCTGCTCCTGGGTCAGCAGCCTGAGGGAATAACTTGGCAGTCCCATTGGCACACATGAGGATTGCCTGGCCTGTTCTGTATGAAGCACTGACAATGGCAGCAGAGTTGTGGATTGTCCTCCTACAATTATCGTGCAGAGGTTGCCAGGTGGTTTCTACATTTTCGGAGGGTTTAGCCCATTTATGGTATTCTTGATCTCTCGTTGTGTTCCAGTGATGTTCTTCCTCTTGTAGAGTGCGTGTCACTCAAAAAACCTCTAACCTCATTGCACCATCATCTCAAACTTGCGAAATCATATCAAAACTCTCTGTGGCAGATTTGCGCAGAATTTCACGTTTGCTCTTTGTTCTAACTTGCTGTCCATGATGAAAACAGACACAGTGGTACCACACATTGTCAGAATAGCACCAGTTGCACATGATGTCTTTTGGCACTCTGACTTATGAAGGTCGGTGCACCCTGTCTCTAACTAGTCTCAAAACTTTTTGATACCACTTTGTATTTCAGGATTATTTCACTATTTTCACATTGTGTTCACAAAGTGTTTCTTTCTAAAGGAGGTGTGTGAGCCACTGCCCATTAGGATATTTTGAGGACACTGAGGCGCGAAGGTGCAGGCGTTGTCATCGAGGCTGTGAGAAGTGCGTGGGCCGAGGCTTGAAAGAGTGCCAGTCCTGCCGGAGAGGACTGTACTTCCACACAGAGGAGAGCTCGTGCATAGAGAACTGCCCCACTGGCTACTTCAATGATGAGGGTGAGAGCAGGAAACAGAAAATGCCTGACACTTTTTTTCTTACTTCATCTACCTTTTCTTTATTGCTTCTCCTGAAAAGCATACAGTGAAAAGGCCAGGTACCAGACAGATAATGTGGGGTCCATTAGCCGTTATTACTGGAGATAACAACTGGCTATATATCTGTGAAACATTCTGAGGTCAAGGCATCTGTGTCCTTTGAGAGAGTTAATGGCAGTGCCACTGCGTACAACACGTCTCAGTATTTCATTGTCTGCCTAATTCTACACAAACCGGGGTCTTGCATTTCCTTTGTGACATCTATCTTTCCTTTGAAAAGAATAATGATAAAAGGAAGAAGAAAAAAAAACATACACACACAGGAAACCTGGGAAGCACAAATGCAGCTCAATATGTCAGAAGGGTAAGGTAAGCTTTTCTTTTCCAGAATTTCTGTCTACAAATGCAGTTCCAAGAAAAGCTTGTAACACTGGTGCACAGATTTAGGCCCCAAGACTGATATTTATTATCTGATTCTTAATCCATCAAACACTGCCGCATCGAATGCACACCATCTGTAGCAAATTGAGCTGAACTGAACTGGCCCTGGATATTGAGTGAATAATAATTGAACAGATACCAACCTCTCTTTATCTCTCTTTCTCTCTCTCTCTCTCTTTCACACTCACACATAATCACACACGCACGTACACCCATGGACATCCTTTTGGATCATTCGGTGCCATTTAGATTACACACTTGTGATAGAGGTGGCCTTTGTGTCACTACAAATCAGCGTGTTGACCAGACATCTTGGCGCTCGTGAGCTCTGACGCAAAGAGGCAGAGAAAATCCTGACTTGCATTAACAGAGTTTGGACATGTTGGCCTCAGCTGTTATGCAAACACACAAACACACACACACACACACACGCAAAGAGACACATAACAGGCAGATGCTGCTGGAGTGGGTTTTCAGAGATTGCTTGGATGGATTTAATTTGCACTTCTGGTAAACTATATTGCATCCAGATTCCCATGTGTTTAATCTACAGTGTGAAATACAAGATGATGTGAAAAGCTGTCTGAATGTTCCCCTCAGTTTACTCTTTTCTGTCTCTTACTTTTCCTTGGTCTCACTTCTTGTTTTTTTTCTCCCCCTTTTTCTTTTTTGTGTCTTTTTCCGAATGTCCAATTCCAACGCCCCAGTTCAGAGACATTGTCTGAAGTGTCACGAGAACTGTGTGAAGTGCGTGCAGGATTCTGACAGATGTACGGCATGCAAAAAAGACTTCAGGTAATACCAGATGAAGGACAAACAAATACTGTTATAATCATCATATTGAGCTACCAGAAAGCATTTTTTGTTGTTGTTGTTGCCGCCGTCATAATTATGTAAGTAAGATTAAGCTAGTGTGATCCGTGCCGAGGACAGTCTCTGTACTACTCAGCATTATTCTGAAGTGCTTATGAAAATAAGTAGTCTTCTGTGAACTTCAGCTTTCTGTTTAGGCAGTATATTACATCCTTATCCTACAGCTATCCTCAGTACTGACTGAAGGAATAAGGTCACAAATACAAGTGTGCAAGTTGTTGTTGAGCACCACGCAAGCATGGCTCCTGGTACGCCGGCCCAGGACTCACTGAGGAGCTGAAAGTACTTTGTAATTAACAATAGACAGTATATTTAAATGATTTACAGTAAATTTATTTCTAAAAAATATTGTATAATGTAGTTATACTCTTATATACATTCACCCAGTAACATTATCACCACCATCAAGTGAATTGAATAAGATTGAATTGAATTCGCTTGTATACCAGATCATGGACACTCATCTATGGCACATCTATGCCTGTCTGGTCCGATCCCACAGGAAAGCCACAAACTGCTAAAAGTCGTTGGATATGAGAGAAAGGTATCAGAACACACAGTGCAGGGCAGCAGACTGTGTTATGAGGCTTAGCAGGGAAAGAGTTCAAAATTATTGATCCAGCTTTCATCCATGAGACGTACTCAATAATCCAGTCTAATCCATGGAGGCACTACCTTGCAATTTATAGCGCTCTATAGATCTGCTGCTAATGTCCTGTTGCCAGACCCCACAGACCACCGTTAATATGAGTCTCGTGATGTCATGGCTCGGGTCAGAACAGAAGGGAAACCTGAAACCTTGGTGGTTTTATAGTCATTTTTTAATGTTATGGCTGATCAGTGGATAGTCATAAAAAAACTACACTAAATTTCGAGTGAACTGTGATGTTTTTGTTTTTTATGTGTTTCATTTTATTTTCACAATTATTTTCTTGTTTGGCAGAAATTTTGCATAACTTTCACTTTTTATTATTGTCTTTCATGGCATGATCTTTTATACATCTACTATTGATAAATTTTTCACTAAAAGCACCTCTATACAAAACGCATATTACTGTACACAAGCTCATGTACTTTTTTTATGTGAATTAAATTTGTAAAATTAATAAAACAGGTCTTTTGGAGCAAAGATCGTAGCCACACCTTGTGACTGTTTTGTTTTTTTAGATTTTTTGGGCTTTTGATTATATTTATGCTCAGTGGAACTCACAGCTGTAGTAAAGGAAAATTAAACAATTCCAGTCTAAGCATGAATAGGTTACATTGAGGTAAAGAGCAGTCTGTGTTAGTTTACTGTCTTAGGTACATCTGGTCATCTTTATACAGTATGTGCTGTCTGTTCTGCGGTTTACGCTTCCTGGCAGTTTTATAAGCAAATCTTCACATGTCTCGAGTCATGAGCTGGTGGAGACCCTATAGCACTTGATCTGCCTCGTTCAAAAGTTTTAGTTTGCACCGTTGAAGTCGTTTGTGGAGGCTTTTAGAACTCTTTGAGCTTCCGATCCAAAGCTATTCATGCTGAGTTCTAGAGAATGAGAAGAATATGAAAGCATGTTTCCGTTCTCATTTTCAACCGCTAACCCCCATAACCTCGGCGTTTCATCGGAATGCTGCAGTCTCTGTGCTAAAACTTAATCTACTTAAACAGCAACAGGCGATGGACACTTAAATTACATAAAACAGTGACAAGCCAGAATGAAAGCCATCACTCTCTCTCTTGTGCAGATGTTATAAATGATTACTCGATCTTTCTCTATTGGTTTTCCTTTAGTTTAGCAGGAATGACCTGCGTCCCGGAGTGCACAAATGGAACCTTCTTTAACTTGGAGGAGATGAAGTGTAGCCCTTGCCACGTTTCCTGCTCCACCTGCACAGGTCCTACCATACTTTATTCTGTTCTATTCTACTCTACAATGTGGAAATATGTAAAGAATAACAAATGTCAGACTAACTTTACTTGAGGTATGAGGTCTGTACTGACGATAATGCAAAAATGCTATATTTTTTATTAACTGATGCGTTCAAATTGCACATCGCACATGTTGGACGAGTAACTCGTCCTCTGTACAAAGGTCCTACTCAACATCAGAAGTGATGCATTTGCACCATTGTTGAACCCAACTCTCAAGTCCTCTATGACAATCAGCTTTGTCACGGTTGATGGTCTCCCACTGCGTGGTTTGTCTTCAATGCTGGTTTCCCCTTTTTTATTCTTCATCCGTCTGTGCTCTTGTCAATGATGTCATCTCCATAAACATTTCATTGTGCAGTGGGAGACCATCAACTGAGACAAAGAGGTTTTCAAAGAGGATTTGAGAGTTGGGTTCAACCAGGGCTGGCCTGTGGCATGGACGACATAGGCAGTTGCCAATGGCGCCAAATGCCTAGGGGACACCATCGTTTTTTTTTTTTTTTACTTTTTTAAAATAGTATTTCTGCACGTCTACTGTGTTATATGGATTTAAACGGTTTATCTCTGTGACTCATTAACATTTGCATAAATTGCCAGTGGTAGCGCCGAAGCTTTGTTTAAGAGCGTGTGCGCAGTATATGAATGATTCACCTCGAAACCGAATCACGTTTAATGATAGTGTTTTGTGTTTTTTATTCAAAAAAAAAAAAAGATTTGCTAAGTTTTATGACAAGCCATTTTTAGTGATGTTCAGGCTTTTTGCTAAATGTTTAAGAGCTTCTGTCTAATGCGCATTTTTATTTTGCTGTGCATCAAAAATGCAGCTCACCACCAAGTGCTTAGTAATAATCTAATAGCTCACTGCAGGTATGGCTCAAGTCCTGAAATGCACCTAGTTTAAAATCATCTATTCAGTAGCATTTTGAATATCCAGCTCTGCTTGCTTTGAATGCTAATCAACAACTTTCCCACGACCTGCCCTGAGTTCAACGATGGCGCAAATGCAACGCTTGTGATGCAGACTATGTTGTGTAATACTTTTGTGTAGAGTTACTCTAACAACATGTGCAATTTGAACGACCTATGTCAGTTATTAAAAAGTTATGTCCACTTTTGCCATACTTTGGTATGGGCATCATTTTTACACCACAGTGATTTGCCAAAGATACAAAAGTTTCATTAATTAACATCTGACATGAAAGACAATTTAATGTCCTAAAGACTTTCCCGTGCTGAAGAAAGCAACATCTAAAGACTGTAAGATTTTTTTTTCTAACAAGATAAGATTAAGATTAAGGCGGCACGGTGGTTTAGTGGTTAGCACTGTCGCCTTGCACCTCCAGGGTCCGGATTCGATTCCCGTCTCTGTGTGCATGGAGTTTGCATGTTCTCCCCGTGCTTGGTGGGTTTCCTCCGGGTACTCTAGTTTCCTCCCACAGTCCAAAGACATGTAGGTTAGGTTAATTGCCATTCCCAAATTGCCCGTATCGTTTGAATGAGTGTGTGAGTGAGTGTACAGTATGTGTGTGTGTGTGTGTGTGTGTGTGTCCTGCGATGGATGCCGGGACTTGAGGCGCTACAATAAATTGGAGGATTGGGTTATTTTAGAAAAAGAGGTCCAGGGTGTACCCCGCCATGTGCCCTAAGTCTCCTGGGATAGGCTTCAGGCCCCCAGCGACCCTGAATACAGGATAAAGCAGTATAGATGAAGAATAAGTGAGTGAGATTAAGATTAGAAAGAGTAAGAATAAGATTTTGATAAGATTTTAACCACATGTAGTTTTTCATATGTATCCTGCACATAAGTGTAGTGATGATTTCTATACTGTAGATGGGGGAAAAAAATCTATTCAGTTATGTATCATGATTCTTTTGTGCGGCAATTCATGCATCACCACACTGACTCCAAAATCAATTTTTGAGAATGATCTTTAATGTATTTATTTTTGCATTCAGATGGTAATATGTTACAGTTCCTCTGCAATCCTAGAGGGGACACTCTCTAGAATAGTCACACATTGGCAGGCAATACAGTGTCCTGTGTGGTAGGAGTGACCTATTTGTGAAGTTTGCCTATAATTGTAACAAAATCTAAAAAGAAAAAAACCTAATATTGAGTCAGGGTATGTATAAAATCATACTGAACACAACAGAACTGCAATACAAATCATAGGTGTTTTAATAATATTGTATCGTCTGTTCACTGTTGAATCCCATCCCTAATGCGCTGTAATGGTGCTTCTTATTTATTAATCCTTTTTCTAAGAAAACGGCTGACGTGGTATGAAAGCCCTCAGGGAAAAGGGGAGGATAATTAATGTGTGGACTTTAATTATTATTTGAATTTGATTGCTAGCCGGTATCCTTCAGCCAGTTCTGGGTGATATTACCACAATCAATATCACGATTAATTAAACATTTTACCTTGATTATGATTAATGAACAATATAATAATGGACAAGAGGTTCTGAATGTTGGTTTCAGTCATTTTTTTAAATTAATTTCCCAGCCCTACTTCCAGCTGTAAAGAAGCTGACAGTAATACTCATTTGTGCTCAAGACATTATCTGCTAGAGAATGGATAAAAAACAATATCTATCTTACATCTACTGTATAACTATACATAACATTATCTATACAGTAGATTTACATTGTACATGCCTTTTTATAGTGATGGAATTTCCAAATGTTTATTTATCAGTAAAAAGAAGAAGAAGAAAAAACTTTCATCGAAAGTAATGTGTGTTATATTAAGCAGAGTAATTGGCCCCGAAATTGGCTCCACAGCACAAGTCGAACAGCTCCCGTGTTAACACCCTTTTTCACCAAGCCTAATGATGTACAACGTGTCATCCCGATGTCTGGGGTGAGAAACGGTTTCACAAAATACAAGATCAACACCTGCCAAACACTGCTCTGTGTGTAGAGAGGGAGCAGACGCACTTTTGCAGACATGCAGATTAGCTATCTTGTTAGTGAGCTTGTTAGTGAAGGGTATCCTGCCTTGCCTTTGTTGCGTGGCAACGGAGTTCACTTTATTTGACCGGATCGTGCGGCGTAGTGTCGATTTAGAATAAATCACATATTTATTTAAAGAAATGTTTTGATAAAAGACACAACACGATGAATAGATATGGATGCCGGGACTTGAGGCGCTACAATAAATTGGAGGATCGGGTTATTTTAGCAAAAGAGGGAGGTGTGGCATAGGCTCAAATTTCCAACCCAAGGACGTCTACTGAAATTGGTGATTCTTACCTCTGCAGTTAAACAGGAGAGTCTAGGAAAGTGATAAAGCCATTGCAAAAAGCTGATCTGAGACAAGGAGCGTTGAATATATTTAGTTGTTATATATTTAGTTGTAGACACAAATCCTGAGCCCCGTTTCGCACTAGTCTAAAAGTTAATTAGTTTAAATTATGACTCGCTCCTGCGCACGCGAGACAGACAGATACCGGGCATTTTGCCCTGTGAGTGCATGTATTAGACATGCCTGATGTTACTGACCTGCAGCACTGAGGGGGAATATTTAGCAATAGATTAAACCAGCTCAATGGTGTGTGTGTGTGTGTATGTGTCTTCCCTTGGGATAATGTTCTGACTGTACAGCTTAATTAGTTCAGTGAAAGCTCTTTCTCACATCACTGACTAAAAGTGCACAGTGTGTTAGGATGTATATTGGATGTGTGTTTGTGACTCTATATACTCTGGAAAGAGGTTTCACTCTTGTAATTAAAGCACTTTATGACTTTTTCTTCCCGAGCAGTAAAGCAAATAAGCCCTAATTTAGCCCCCGGCTTTGAAATGAATTAGATCTTACATTTTCAGTATGATGTTGTCTATAATATTTTTAATGAAGACATGGTAAAGAGTTATAGTAACGCCGTTGTCGTAATGTTATCGATCCATCCTGTGTTCTTGTACGTAGGGCCGGGCATGGAGGAGTGTCTTCACTGCTCTCGTGACTTCCTGCAAGAAGAGTGGCGGTGCGTGCCGAAATGCAGCCCTGGGCACTACCCGAGCGACAGCATAGGATTCCCGCAGCGGATGTGCCGCAAGTCAGTGTCATGGATTTATTTTAAGATATGACAGTATATAATTTGTTTTCTAATTGGTTTTTATTGTAGCCTGAAAACATCATCAGGAATGAAGCTTATATTTAGGATTATTTTGAGATAACAGAAACACATAATTATTGTTAGATTGATTATTCGATTTCTAGTTAAGCCTTTTTTTTTGGCAGCATAATTATGCCACTGGGTTTCATCATCCATTGTTAAAGAGTACTCAGTGATTAGATAACATGTTTTAAATTGTTGGAGCTGTGATTAAGTTTTTGTAATTAATTTAATGCTATTTAAGGAATGGGTTGAGAAATGTGTTTATTTCCAGTATAGTCAGTCAGCCAGCACAAGTCTGATTTGGCTTTGTTAGCTTTGTACTGGAGCTATGAACTAATGTAATGCTATGTCCACATTTTTTATGAACTGCATTTGCTTTTTTTTAGCAGTGATGGACATTGTCCATTGTTGTTTAAGACACAGTCTTGCCAGCTCAGGAACAATACCAAGATTAGTAGCTGTGTATAGGAATAGGCTAAAGTATCACATAAAGAAGACCATAATCCTGAAGTCAAAAGTGGGTCCCGGACAGCCATTAGCACCCGGTTTGCTGATCACTTCGAAGCCACAGGGAACGGAGAAGTCGTCCATGCTCCCTGGCTACATTCACATTACAAAGCCTTAAGTGACTCGAATACAATTTGTAACATAGATTAGGCACAAATCAGATGTTTTTCAGGTATGATCTGAGTCACTTTCATATGCAGGCCAATATAAGGTATATATATCTCCAAGACATGGCCATGCGACTTGAATGAGAACGGTTTGGATTTGCCTCTGCACGTTCATCATCAGTCAGCACTGGCAGCTAAAGTGAGGTGTCTGGCTTTCATCCTTCTTTTAAACCTCAACAAATCCTGCTTGCCATCCTCCAGAGCGAAATCCCAAGCATAGTTTTGCTACAGTTGCATCCGTTGTTTGAAATTAATTAGAGGCCACACAAATAAGATGTGTTTTAGCCCAGTGCAAGCACGGACGTACGATGAGCACATGCATGCCGTTTCAGAGCACAGACACGTATACATTAGAGTCAGGGGAAAAAAGTCAGTCGTAATTATGAATGTGAACAGTCATGACATGCAAATCTGATCGAATGTAAAAAAACTGGAAATGCAGTGTGGCTTGAAATGTGCTTGTAGTGAATCTTGCGATGAGGCCAAGAGCCAAAACTGCTTCCTTATCAGGGCAGGAGGGCAAACATGCCTCCACCGGAGTCAGGGGGCAGAACCGACTGACTATTGCCCACCTGAAAACTTCTGAAGGGGAGCCAGAGCAGGAGCTGATCCACACACTGTTAATTCTCCAACTATCGCTCCCTGTGGACCTGCAGAACCTTTGCTGTCTCACTTTCTCTACTCCCTGATTACCTTAAGCAGTTGAGGATCTGATGCATCCCCATCACAGTTTTGCTTTCTGTCAGGTTTAAAGATAGCTGACAGATCACATTACGAACAGAAAGGTCAGGAATAGGAACCTGTCTCGTAGCACGCAAAGAGTCAACAAAAGCCAACCAATGATAAACAGAAAACCACCAAATAAAATATAGAGACAAATCAAGAGACTAACATAAACCAGGTGCAGCTATAATCAGAGACTTGTGACCAGCGGTGGCTGATGGGAACTGTAGTTCAATGTCTCCTTGGCTCCTGTTAAAGGTTTATTTCAATGTTTGTCATCTTCTCATTTATATATCATCATACTGTGTTAGTCTATCTTTTTTTCTTCCTTTTTATTTCTCTCTTGCTTTTGTCACATTATATTACATTAGCAGCAATTTGTCCCTGATTTTAAAAGATCTGTGTCTGATTTTAAATAGCCTAGATGTTGTTGGAAAACTATGGCAACCTCAGAGGCATTCAGGTGATTTGAATAAAGAATGGCACACCTAAATGAATGATTTAAGTAATTGCTTAATCTGCATAAATCTGCATAAATCTGCCTGCATAAATATTGATTCAAATGTCAGACGTAAGTCTGTGATTCTTGGTATAAAACCTGGTATAAAAGAATGCATTGTTCTTTGGAATTATTTAGCAAATTCAAACAGACTATACCACTTAGTACGTGCTTTGTCAATGCTGGTCTTCCCTTCATAACAGTCACCAGTCATCATTTAGAATCGCAAAGTTTTGCCATCAAAGCTTTGCTTTTCTTCTTGTGCTGTGTAACTACTAAAAACAAGGAGTTTCCTGGATACACATCTTATGAAAAGCTGGAATTCCAGGAAAATACACACAAGGTAACTAAAACAAGATCATGCAATAACCAAGAACATGAAACAAAAATATACACAATGCATGATTAACTTATTGTAAGACCTAGAGAAAACAAAAAACAATGAACTAGGAGAGGAAAATTATAACTACATAATAAAAAAGCACATGATGAACTAGGCAGAAAAACATGACACACAAGCAGCAGTTGTTATACTGGGAACTGTAAAGCAGGCAGCACCATTCTGCTTGCTCTCCATCATTTTTTGTTCCCTGATCATTTATAAGCGTCCACAAACATGGACATTTCATACAATGAAACTAATCATATGTAGAGGCTTTGAGTTGTAGTTTCATAGTGGTACATGGTATATGGCATGTATTATACTTTTATGTCTTATGGTACATAAGAGAATATGCATAAATGAGATGGATGGCATGGTGGCTTAGTGGTTATCACTTTCTCCTTGCACCTCCAGGGTCCGGGTTCGATTCCTGTCTCTATGTGCATAGAGTTTGCATGTTCTCCCCATGCTTGGTGGGTTTCTTCCTAGTATTCCGCCTTCCTCCCCCAGTCCAAAGACATGCAGATTAGGCAGTAGAGGAGAAAATGAACTCTCAAATTGCCTTTAGTGTGTGAATGCGTGTGTGTGTGTGTGGCACCCTGTCCAGGGTGTACCCTGTCCTCATGCCCTAAGTCTCCAGGGGTAGGAGGCCCAGGCCCCCCGCAACCCTCTATACAGAATAAAGCGGTCTAGACAACGAGTGAGAGTTAGTGAGTGATAAATAAGATTGCCCACCTTTCTCAAGTCAAGTCAAACAGTCAGTACACGGCGAAACCAAACAATGTTCCACCAGTACCATGGTGCTACATGCAACATATATTTACAACATAAATTAACAGAAAAGCTAACTAGCTAACAAGACAGATTGACATAACAACATGAATTAACAACATGAACAAAAAACTAACTAGCTAATTTCGAGACCTGATTAGCTGGCTTTCTGATGAGCAGGGCGCCCCGTGAAGCAGCCATCTTCCATAACCAAGTATATGTGGTCCTATTCACAACACAGACACAGTAGAGGAGAAAATGACCTTAAATTTGTAACTATTGGCTGTGACAATTTTATCTAAAACAAGGTTATGTAGATTAATGGTGTCTGTAGCAAGTTTATGAAGATTTGTTTAAGTACTTATGAAAAAGACTTCAGGTGAACTAGACTAAAATCACCTCCATTAGTCTTGTGGCTGCAGAGCAATATTAAAGAAGCAAATATTGGACACGACTCATGACTGATCATCTATATTTGCAGTAAGAAGAAATATGTACAATTGTTTTTTGTGTGGGTTTTTTTTGTTGATAAATTACTTTGAACCCAGTGTAAGCCAGTGATATTTTAAGTCATTTAATTAATTTAGGGATATGCAATACTAATATAATCTTCTGGTAGCATGGTGGGGCAATGGTTAGGACTGTGGCCTCGCACCTCAAGGGTCGAGGGTTCGAGCCCCGCCTTTGGGTCTGTGTGTGACGTTTACATGTTCTCCCCATGCTTGTTGGGTTTTCTCTGCGTACTCCAGCTTCCTCCCACAGTCCAAAGACTTGTGGAGTAAGCAGTGTGTGAGCCCTGAGATGAATCAGTACTCCATACAGGATGTATCCTGCCTTGTGCCCCGAGTCCACTGGGATATGCTCCAGGCCTCCCACGATCATGTAGAGGATAAGCAATATAGAGAATGAGTGCATGAATAAAATCTTCTGCTAAGTCTAATGGGAATTTACTTTTAAAAAGACAACAAATGTTTTTATGCACGCCATATTCATTAGCCTGCTTACTAAAACATTAGCATCAAAGTTTAACAAAAAAACATTTAATTTTTTTTTTTTATAGATTTATATGTTTCAGGTGTACTATATTGTTTATGGGTATTGGTGGCTCAGCAGTAGGGTGCTCAGTAGGGGCCCTGGTTCAATTCCCGCCCAGACACTGAATGCAGTGCCAGTCTCAAGCCGGGATAAAATGCGACCCCTTGATGGGAGCAGCTGAATGACCAACAACATGTACTGTATTATTTATTTTTTCAGTCATTGATTCAACCTCAGTAAGAGCTCTAGTGGCAATTGTACTATTCCCATGTGGATTGGGAATTGCCTGTTTTTGGAACGTGGGAGGAACCCCTCCCCCAAAAAAACTTATATGAAGCGTACGCTCTGAATTTATTTCCCATAAATAGTGAATTAGAGATTTGTGATCAGAAACCACTTGCTAACCTTCTCCAGAAAGGCTGAATTTACAGCACTATCACCACTTTTTAGATGTCTGTAATAGGTCCCTATATGGTCAAACAGAACTGGAGCTGCTGCGACCCTTTGGCTTATAAATCGAGAGGTTTACTCAAAGATGTCCACTGAAATATGTTCAAAGTGAATAGAAGCTTTCAAAGAAGGTCACGGATAATGATAGATCTCTTCTGGAGGAATGAAAAGGTTATGTAGGAAGGTGAAACCTGTGTGTGTAAGATGTATATATATATAGAGAGAGAGAGAGTGAGGAAAGAAGTAGGGGTGACAATACCAGACAGCATGAAATAAAAGCAGCGTTTGACCCTGAGGAAAAAATGTATAGAAAAAGGCCAATATCATGTACGTCTGCAAGAGCGACAATCACACCATAAAAAGTGCGAATGTTCCCCTAGGTCATGACGAGAAAGCATTTAGAAGTTTTTTGTGCGAGGTTTTATTTCCTGCTGCCGCTTCAGAAGCCAATATAAAGATCACACAACTGAACCTGCAACACAAGCGGAACATAGCCTGCCCTAGTGTACCTGCCACATATTTATTTTACTTTAAATGTAATGATTTTATTGAAAGTAAAAGTAGATCATAATATTTGGGCCTTTTCAAATTATGTACTTTCACAGTGTGTTTGCAAAAAGGTCTTTATTAGAAACCGAGCAATAATTTACCTGGATTATACAGCTACATTTTTTTTAAATATTACTTTTACATTTAAAAAAAAAGTTAACAAAACTTATTGCATAAAAATGCATTTTATAAAATTTGATGAAAAAGTTTTGACAAGCCACCCCTGGTTTTTTTGTAAATGTTGTTGGTTAAAAAATTCAGAAGAACATTCAGGAAGCCTTGACAACTACTGTAAATAGTATGAAGAAATGAGACGTGGCTCAAGACTTTTGCACAGTAAAAATATTAGATTAGTGTATGAGATTAGAGTAGAGTCACTTCACTATCATTGTGCAAAGTACAGTTCATGTGCAAATCCAATTAAATGCAGAGTACACATGGTAGTATTTGTGTATTTTGAGAAATAGGATTAGCCAACTAGAATCATGCATTATTCCAGTAGATCTGGATTTATGCTAAGGTGTTATTTCCCCCATATTATGCACATTAGGTATTTATTTGCATGTTTTTTTTCCTTCAATTTAATCTTCTTGCTTTTGTTTGTTTGTTTGTTTGTTTGTTTTTTACCCCAGACTTAGCCTTGGTCAATTCCCACTCACTAGACAGCTTTGTCCTATCATGTAAAACCTAACACCGAGTTAAGGGTACAAGCTGACATGTGCTTCCTCTAAAACATGTAAAGCCATCCAAGTGCACCATCAGCATCACACAGCATCACAGCTCCCTCAGAGGAACACGTTTTCCCTTCTTCCACATACACTAGCTCAGCGATGCCCACGAATGGCTAATGTTACTGTGATTAACAGGGGAGATAACACTGCTAATTTAGGTCTCCAAGTCACAGGTGACTGCGACATCATCAGGTTTCAAACTGTACAATCTTTGGACAGTTGTGTGAACACTTTTTGGTTGTGTCATACAGGACCACAATAATCGTTTATAGAAACTGTAACCAATGTGTGTTATTTTGCCTTTGGGCATTGTTAACTATGCCTCATAGATCATGCTTTAAATAGTGATGTGACAAATTCTGAATCCCGCCAGTGCAGTTAGTACTGTCTTGGCATCCACCCAAAATGCACGAGTTGTCAAACTCATCAGTTTAACTTTACATTATTACACTGTGATGTTTTAGCATATTTTCCCTACAGAAATTACTTCCTGGTTATGCCACTGTATGTAAGGCTTTTCTCTTTCCTAGTTATTAGACAAATGTCACAGTTTCCCATTGCTGATTACAATGTCAAATAATCTCAGCAGAAAGCCATTTTGAGACAACATACAGCATGCTTAATTGAATTTGTCAATGCAAACATGGAATGGTCCAGTGGGGAATAAATATCATAATGTTTGCATAGAGTTATCTTCCTAGAAATACATTTTGGATGAAGCATTATGATGAATAATGATTCCGCAAACAAACCTTCTGTCTCGCACTGCCAAATTCATCTCAACATTTTCAATCCCATAAGCTTATTCTCATCATATGATTTCCTTGCCTCCTGGCCTTATATCCGGGCGTGTGAGAATGTGTGTATCATACCAATTGCGGAGAATCAGTGGAGCAGCCAGAAGAGTTCAGTGTGCCAGCCTCGGTCAGCCCATGCCCTCATCCATATTAATATCATGATGTTCCAGGTTTATTGCCTTGCTTCGTTCATCCATAAAAAATAGAAAGTTAAAGTTTATCTGTTTTTTTTATTTCTAAAAGAAAAGGAAAGAAAGAGACAAGAGAAAAATGCACTATGAAGTGGGAGCTGTTTACAAATGTTGTTAGTTTATACTCACACGTGTGTGATTTGCATGTTGTGTTTTGCAGATGTGAAGAGAATTGTCTTAGGTGCCATGGACCTGGAACAAGCTGCACTAACTGCAGAAATGGATACAGCCTGGTCAGCGGTACATGCATATTCCACGCCACCTGCAACAATAGTAAGCACAGAAGATTTAGCAAGGGTTAAAATTTCTTACAAATCCGCATTGCTTGGTTGATATGTTTCACGTGCACTGCTGGATATACTGCCTCTGGCACTCCTTGCTATTTTACAAAAGCTCCTCCGTCTCTAGATTTTGCTTTTATATGGGGAAAGGGCACACAGCGGGAAGGCTGCAAGTGACACTGCCATGTGCTCGGGCAGTTTACTGGTCAATTGAAGTTGATGTGTGCTCAGTGTGCTGTATATGAATCCCATTATTTGACTGAATATAGAACTTATAAAATGTATTTTTCTCATATAAAGTTGTGGCCAAAAGCACGCCATGTATTAAGTGTTCTCTATGTATAAAACAGGTGATTTTACTAATTAGTTCTAGTGTGTCTGGCTGAAGAGTCGTGCTAAGTAACTGAAAAACTATAGGAAAATCAACTATGTGGTGATGGTACAGTATGCAGCTTCTGGAGCCATGGGTCATCTCCAGATCTAAACCCAATAGAAAACTGTTGGACAATGGAGAAGAGGGCAGTCGCAGTCAAGAAACCATCTGTACAGACAGACAGATAGACAGACAGATATATACAGTGGTACCTTGGATTGCAAGCATAATTCCTTCCAGAAGCAGGCTTGTATATCAAAAAACCTTTGTAAATCAAGGCGTTTTTTTTCCCATAAGAAATAATGGAAACTCAAATTATTCATTCCATAGCCCCAAAAAAATAATACATAAAAATAATTAATACAAAACATAAAGTAAAAATAAAACAAATTAACAAATTACCCTGCACTTGACCTTTAAAAAAAAGTAAAAATAAATCCAGACAGATAAGTGTTTCCGTGTGTGTGTGTGTAGCTAAAGTAAGAGGAGACAGAGTCTTAGACAGGAACTCTTCCTCATCTCTTATATGAGTTTCACGCACACTAACGTAATCACTGTTTTATCAGGAAAATAAACAAGAAATCTCTCTGACACTCGAGTGAGCGACACACTGCTGTAAAGTAAAAATAAAACAAATTACCCTGCACTTTATCTTTGAAAAGAATCGCGACAGAGCAGTGTTTCCGTTAGAGGGAGAGAGAGTGTGTGTGTGTGCGTGCGTGCGTGCGCGTGTGTGTGTGTGTGTGTGTGTGTGTGTGTGTGTGTGTGTGTGTGTGTGTGTGTGTGTGTGACAATGCGAAAGGAGGAAGAGTGTGTGTGAATGTACACGGTGTCCAATAGGGTGCATGCAAGAGAGAAAAAACCATTGGATCAGTTGTGATCACGTGACGCTCGGTGTCAAAACAAGAAGCGCATGCGTGATGCATGATACTCGGTAGTCGTAATCCAAGACTTGCTCGTTTTTCAAGTTAAAATGTACAGTGGAACCTCGGATTGCGAGTAACGTGGTTTACGAGTGTTCCGCAAACTGAGCAAAGACTTTTAATAATTTTTTATTCGGAAACCGAGCAAGTATTAGTTTACGAGCGCCGAGTATCATGCTTCACACATGAGCCTCTTATTTTGACACCGAGCGTCACTCTCTCACCTCCCCCTTCGCAAACACACAGAAACTCTGCTCGTGCCCGCGCAATTTGACACCGATACACACACACACACACACACACACACACGCGCACAGACTTTTCACCCCCTCCCCGGCTTCATAAACACACAGAAACTCTGCTCTGTCGCGATTCTTTTCAAAGGTAAGGTGCTGGTTCAGTTGTTGTTTTTTTTTTACTTCACAGCAGTGATTCCCTTAGTATGTGCTCAGCTTTCCTGTTAAAACAGTGTTTCAGTTGTGTGTGTGTGTGTTTGTTGTGAATCTTAAAAAGCGAGGTGGGTAGAGGGAGGAGGAGTATTACTGTGTAAAGCGAGGCGAGGGAAGGGGCTAATTCCACACACACACACGGTGCCTGCGCGCACCAACGGAAACACTTATCGGTAAGGATTTATTTGTACTTTTTTTAAGGTAAAATGCAGATTCATTTGTTTTATTTTCATTTTATAGATTGTATTAATTTTGTTTTGGGGGGGGGGTGGGGGCTGTGAAACGAATAATTTGAGTTTTCATTATTTCTTATGGGAACTGATGATTTGGTTTACGAGTGTTGTGGAATACAAGCCCACTTCCGGGAAGGAATTATGCTCGTAATCCAAGGTTCCACTGCATTAAAAATCTTGGCTCGTCTTGCAGAACACTCGCAAACCGCGTTACTCGCAATCCAAGGTTTCACTGTAGATAGATGGTTAGAAAGAAAGAGATGAATATATGCGAAAATTAGGCAATGAGGATGATATTCAGTGGATAGACTAGAGCACATTGAGAGCTGCAACAACTGAGTTATAGCAATTCAAGTCACAGCAGTGCAAAAAGAGAGTGGTGTAAGACTGAAATGTAAAGAGAGTAAATGCAGATTAGTGTACGTGATGGATAGCAAAATATAACCATGAACAGTGAGTCTGTTTCGAAGGAGAGCTACTTGTGTAACCGAGGATAAATAGTCAATGATGGTCCATCCCACCCAGAATCCCAATCACGTCACCAGACACCACAAAGAGTTGTTAAAGCAGCATATGGCCCTGGGAACAGTAGAGCAGTTCTGGGATAGAAGCCTGCCACTGAACATGCGCTTCTGCTTGGCAAAAACTTCATACAATGGGTGACTGGTGCTGGACAGCATTCTGTTCAAGGTCCTCCATTCCAGCACCACCTCCAGCGACTCAAGCTTAAAGACAACCACAGATTCTGTTCTTCAAACTACCCTGTTTAATCTTGTGTGCCCCTGCTTTTGAGGTTTCCTTCCCAACACACTACAGCATAGAAGGGAAACGATCTTCAGGACTCAGGCAAGCAGGAATGACTGGAGAAAATGACAGCAGAGTATTGCAGACTCTTTTTGACTCTATGCATTGAATTTCTTATTTGTTTCAGTACTTGACAAATGGCTTCTGCTATACATTACATGATTTTTTATTGTACTGAGCTGATCAGACCTGAAGTATCTCTCCATAAGCACAAATGAAGAAAATAATGTGTTCAATTACCCGGTACTTTGAAGCAACAATTATATGAAAAGATTCCAGGGTGATGTTGCATCTGGCCATCCACTATCTGTTATTAGGGTTGCCAGTGATTACAATGTTTACATTATTAAGGAATGACATGCTAAAAATTTTTTTTTTTTTTAGTTTTTTTTGTTTGTTTGTTAGATTTGAGGTTCATGAAACATTCTCTTTACCAACATCTCCTCTTCTGTATTTCTCTCTCAAAAAAAATGCAGCTTATAAATTTACTGAAAACTTTTAAAAGTGACTTAGCATTGTTGCCTCCAGCATTCGGTGTTTGGATTGTGCATCCCTTTTGTGTTTGTAGAGTTTGTATGTTCTCCCCTAGTGTGAAGGGTTTCGTCTGGGAACTCAAGTTTCCTCCCACAGTCCAAAGACATGCGGAGTGGGATAATTGGCATTTTCAAATTCCCTGTAGTGTGTATGAGTAAGTGCAAAGCGATGGATTGACACCCCTTCCAGATGCCTTGTGCCTCGAATAACCTGGGATAGGCTTCAGGCCCATCATAACCCTGTACAGGTTGAGCTGAATAGAGAATGATTGAGGAGAGTAATTTTAGATTATGGAGAGCCTCCATCCCCATCAAGTCCCTATTTGTTAGCTTTTACTGCAAATAATAATTTAGCAGAATGAGCTGATGTTAATATAAACCTATCCTTCATTACAGCTTGAACTACAGTCTGAGTATTGCTGTTAAACATTATATAAAATCGTGTAAACCTTTTAAGTTACGAGATTTGAGCATTCAGCATGGTGTCGTAACATATAAAACTGCCATTTGTATTACAGCCAGATTTTCTGTTAGAGACTTAAAACATCTGACTTGATCTGATCTGACATCTGACTCATCATCTATACCGCTTTATCCTGTATATGCGGGTTCACGGGAGGCTTGACAATTTTTGCATATGTTGAAAATATTGAAGTTGGAGGGGTTTTTTTTCACTTCTTTAGCAATCATGTTAGGAAGGATTTTACTGGCACAGAGCTGTGCTAGGCACGGATTTAGCATTGGAGAGCTGCAATGTGATGCCGTGCTCTGACACCATTTTTACAGCTTTGTTTTTTCGGCTTCTTTACCAGAGAGCTTTTAGAGGCCACTCGAGTTTTAAATCGTCTCCAACAAAGCCGCTTGCAGATGACTCAACTATGGCCGCAGGGAGCTGTGTCTCCTAAGACTTGTTCAATCGTAAGAGAGAAAATCAAGTACAGTAAAACAGAAAGCGAGATACAAGCAGGCAGAAAAGTGAACAAGAAGAAAAGACACAAAGGAAAGAGCGACTTTATTGAAGAGAGTAAGGAACGTAAAGCTATGGTGGAGTGAGAGAGACTTATAACAAGTGAGAGGCAAGGAAGAACCAAGGGATTTGGATAATAGGGGGTATGGTGTATAAGAGGATGTGAATAGGCAGTGCAGCAGGGTGCCCACAATGCTGCTTTGAGAAAATTCTATCCCACACTAACCCAAAAAAATCTCTTTTATTCAGACTTGCATAACAGCACAGCTGGGCTGACCAGGCCAAAGAGAGAAAGCGTGGAGACAAAATAGGCAGGGCATGAGAGGAAGCAAAAGAGAAGAGAATTGTAAATAGCAAGACACCACTGCAAATATCAGTCAGACAATAAGGCAGACAGAACACATAATAGAATGACGAAGCTGTTCAGTTTTAGCGTTTTAGCATTCACCTGGCACACTTTGTTAAACATGTTTGAGGACATTTTAGTTCCTAAAAATAGGTGTTAATAACTACCGTTACTGTTGTTTTCCATGCCTTATACAGTAGCACGTGCATTATGAGAGGTTGTATGCAAATTACTGGTTGTTCATATTTTTTATAATGAAGACCCTGGAAGTACTGACAGATAGTACTGAAGTGCAATTACATTGTTTCCTTAACATATTTTTCCATTCCATACATACGTACTGTATATACACAATATGACTAAAGAATTATGGACACCTCTCGATCTCCCCCATATTGTATATGGTTCTTCCTCACACTGTTATAACAATGTTTAAAGCATAGGATGCCTTTGTATGCTGTAACATTACAAATTTTCCATTACTGGAACTAAGAGGCTCAAAGCTGTTCTAGCATGACAATGCCCCAGTGCACAAAGCAAGCTCCATAAAGACATGGTTAGCATAGGAAGGACTTGAGCGCCCTGCACGGGGCACTGACCTCAACCTCAATGAAGGTCCTTGGGATGAACTGGAACACAACGTGCACTCAAGATCTCGTCACTTAAAATCACTGCTCTTGTGAAATAATCACAGCTACGCTCCAAAATCGAATGGAAGGACTTCCCACAGGAGTGACGGTCCACTTAAGAGTAAATGTTCAATAAGCACATATGATTATGATGGTCAAATATGCACAAACTAATTCACTCTCGTTCAATGTCTGCATTGCTTTATCCTGTATCCAGGGTCGCAAGGAAGCCAATTCCAGGAGACTTGCGGCACGAGGCAGGGTACACCCTGGTCAGGGAGCCAATCCATCACAGGGCACACACATATACTGTACACTCTACAGGCAATTTGGGAACAGCAGTTACATGTTTTTGGACTGTGGGAGGAAACCGGAATACCCGGAGCAACCTCACCAAGCACTGGGAGAACATGCACACAGACCCGCTGCGGGAATCAAACCACTAAGCCACTGTGCCACATGCAGAATCACGTGCAAATTTTAATTGTTTGAGATTTAAAAAGCATAATAATTTTAAGGCTTAGTCTTCTAAAGACTCCCAGCCGTGAACAGGTTGGAGTTTTTCCTACCCTCAACACACCTGGCCCAACTCATTAAGGGCTTTTGTTTAGAATAATAAGGTCTTTTGTGATGAATAACAAATGGTAGTTGTGGTATGCTGAAGGTCAACTCAAGTGGGATTGATTATGCAAACGTTTGTACCATGGCATTCCACATAATACCAGTAACAGGAATTAAATTGGTTTAATCAGTCCCAGCCAGATGTTATTTGCACTTCCTTTTTGTGTGAGAATCTAGTTGGATCTAGTCTAGAATTACATACAACATTACAGAAATAGCCCAGACGAAGATAAAAATGCAAAGAATAGGTCCATAACAAGGCAAGAATCAAAACACAGAAACAGCAGTTATGTAAAATACAGTAATCCTCAGGATGTCCACGAACAAGTTGGCAAGACTTTAAATTAACTGAGTGGTTCAACTGAGTTTATACTGCATTTCACTTTCTTCAGAAGTGTCAAGTCAGAGCCCCCGAAATTCTATCATGTTTAACCTCCATGCATTTACTGTAAGCGACAAAGGGAGAATAAATGTAAATTCCTCAGTTAGTTATCCATTGGCACTCTGCAGGGTGTACCCTAAGTCTCCTGGGATAGGCTCCTGGCCCCCTGCGTCCCTGAATACAGGATAAAGTGGTATAGATGATGAGTGAGTGAGTGAGTTATCCATCTAACTGTGATGAATGATGAAAAGCAGCGAAAAGTATAGTCAGTGATACATTTTCAAGGCTCATATATTTGTATGTTGATTGATAAGATACTGAACCCGAAATTGAGGAGAATATGCCTAGTCTTCCTAGGAATTTCTAGTTGCGGGTGCGTTTTCTTTAGTTTTTCCTGGTCGAGGTCAGAAATAACACAGGCAGGATTATGTAGGATGTAATCAGGACGTGTTTGATGGGTGATATAGGACGTAAGGATTCAGTGGAAGGGGACATGGAGGTGTAATGTCTTCAGGGGATGTGACATTTATAAACTAGCACTGTAAACTCTTACTGTGAGACTCGGTTTCATTGTCACTTTCATGCAGTTCTTTAATACTATTTGCACTGTTGTCACTTTGCCACACATACAACTGCACATCAAGGTTGCACTGCAATTAACTTCATTTCATTTATTAGTGCACTTTTCTTGTTTAGTTTTTTTTACATGCGATTTTAACCTATTAGGGATCACCACAGTGAATCATCTGCCTCCATCTAAACCTATCCTCTCATCCTCTTCTCTCACACTAATTAGCTTTATGTGCTCTCTCACTGCATCCATACATTTTGTGATTTATATTCTTTATTTATATTTTTCCTGTATATCTTGTAGTTTTTTTTTTTTGGTCAGTTCTTACATTACCCTGTGTCTACTGACTATATGTTAGATGTACAGTGTGCATCTACAACCTATCTTTGTGTTACTGTCTCTATTGCTGCTTGGTATCTGGAATTTCCTTCGGGATCAATAAAGTTTCTATCTATCTATCTATCTATCTATCTATCTATCTATCTATCTGTCTGTCTGTCTGTCTGTCTGTCTGTCTGTCTGTCTTTCTGTCTGTCTGTCTGTCTGTCTGTCCACCAAAACAAATGGTCACTAAAACTGACTAGCTAAATAAGGAATGACTAATAATGAACACTTGTGATAGTAGATTTAGATTGGACAGTTGGAAATGGTTATATGATATTTTGTATAACGTGAAAGAGTGGTCTAACTCTGGTCTCTCTCTCTCTCTCTCTCTCTCTCTCTCTCTCTCTCTCTCTCTCTCTCTCTGTGTTCTGCTCTGCTCTCTGAAAGCGGATGAGGTGTTCTGCGACATGGTGAAATCTAACCGGCTGTGTGAGAAGAAACTCTTCCGCCAATTCTGCTGCAGAACCTGTTTGATGACAGGATGAATGAATAAAGGGAGAGTGAATGAGACAAGGACAGGTCACTTCTTTAAATATGGCTGTATTATCTGATGTACATTTCTAATCCAGTTATATCTGTGGATTCAAACCCAACCAGCTCCTCATTTCAATGAAACCCTGAACGGGTGCTATCCGATCGCCATAAGGTATTTTTTTTTTACACCTGTCAGTTTTATAAGCCTCATAAAAAAAAACATGTATAAAATGTTTATTTTTTATTCCAATATGATATTACGGAATATACCGCAGTTGGGAGTTGTAAACCGTTATTAAGAATAAGCAAAAGGGGCCGCATCCTCGGTCAATCGATTTTCCTGTACTAGGATGAATTGATGGATATGATGCCAGGCTAATTGTTTTAAACTTCAATAAGTGAAGAACCTCTTAAACAAATATGCTCAGCAGCATCATTTATCAAGAAAGATAAATTAGTGAAGGTATTGTATATACTGGAGTGTGAATGTAATGTTTAAACTATTGGCTTCTGTACCAGTGGCAGAATAAATTAAATGATTTTTTTTGCCAACAGCAATAGATTTTGTCTAATGCATCTTTTCTTCTCCATGAACCCTGTGCCCCATGTTGAGAAATGCATCACTCTCTCAGTGACCTTTTGGAGCAGGAATTTGGATCTGGAGTTTCGCTGGTAAATTGCTGGCACTTGGAATTGTGTTATTGCTAAAAAAAAAAAAAAAATCAAGCTCATGAACTTTTCAAGCGTGTTGTTTAAGCACTGTTCCCTGAATGAATGACTGTCTTTTGTCACAGATGAGGTTGCATCTATGACTTGACAGACTGGATATTGAACCCTAAGGATGACTTTCTTATTTATCCTGTCACTTGTTTCCCACACTCCGATACCCTATGCGGTAAATGTTTTGGACCTAATGTGGTTTTTATGGGTGGGATCCTGAGTCATCTATTACCAGATGCAACTAGAAAACGGGAGATGTTTGATGCAAGATCAAGTGTGTTTGGTGAAAGTGGGGAATAAACAAGCAGATGAGGTTTAACAGCTGTTCATGTCTTAATCATAGCTTACTCCAGATACCTGGCCCTCCATATAGGCACTGAGTTTATCATGCGGGACGTGTTGTTGTTAGTCTACAGCCCGCCAGGCCAATGAGTCACTGCATGAAAGATTATTCAGATATTTCTCACAATTCTCTGTAAGGCCAACAACTTTCCATATCTGATAATATTAAAATAGCCACAAAGTCTGTGTTCTTTATCTGACCTTCATTTAACGTAACTACATGATTTTTTCTTTTTTTTTTTTTTTTACAGAAACATACACTCACTTTTTGCTACCTATAGTTGTTCATCATCATCATGTGGCAATAGGGCAGTACATAATATTTCATTTAAATTCATTTTTATATAACAATAGTCATGTCGCAAAACAACTTTACAAAAAAATATGAAGTGAGTTTCAAAACTATGAGGAAATATGTATAAATAATAATTATCAGGTTGTCCCTGATGAGCAAGCCGAGGGCGACGGTGTGAAGGAATAACTCCCTGAGATGGGAATAGAAAGACAGGAACCAGATTCAACAAGGAACCCATCCTCATTTAGGTGATAATGGATAGCAGGGCTTCATCTGCATTCATCAAGTGTATAAAACTGTTTGTGGGAATTCCAGTCATGAACTATTTAGCAGCTGCAGTCACAAGCCATCAGAGAACAGATGAGTCCAAGACCATCTTCATGGTCAAGTGGAACCATCAAGCACAATATAATATCAAGCAGATACAAGCCAAGAGCTTCAGTTTATAATTTTCGCATCAAATATCAGAATGGGAAAAATATGTGATCTCAGTATTGTGTCTTGGCTGTTGGTGCCAGACAAGCTGGTTTCAGTATTTTAGAAACCGCTGATCTCAAGGAGTTTCCATTAAAAAAAAGCACGGGTATTCAAATCCAGGACTGGAGGGCTAATCTTTAGCACGGTTTGTAATTCGCCCATTACACCTATTACAGGTAAGTTGACTTACCTGTAAGGTATTAACAGGTAAGTTGACTCAGCTGTGCTTCGGAAAAAAAAAAAGCAATCTGTCCTGAACACTGGATTTGAACCACCCTGATCTAGAGTTTGCATGCCTTGTCTATGACAGGAGAGTGGCAGGAACGGGTCGAGCTGAAAGTAATGCTATGAGAAACTAATATAAGCAAGCATGCACATGTTGAACATTAAGGTGGATGATCTGAGAAAAGCATGCACGATTGCAGAACCACATACTACTCAGCCACTGTATGCCTTTCCGGTCCCATTTGTGAGATTTAAATTTTACACTTGTTAAATGTTGATGTTTAAGATATTATAAAAATAGATCGGAGAAATCTAAAACCAGATCAGACAAATACAACCAGTGCCATTATTAATTAAAAATAATAATAAAATACAGGCACCCAGTGATTCAATAGCTAGTAGATCCAATTTTAGCAGCAATAACTTGAAGCAACTGGTTTTCTTGTATGACCTTATCAGTCTTTCACATCATTGCCTAGGAATTGTGGCCAATTCTTCTTTACAGCATTGCTACAGTTCATTGAGGAGTCATGCCCAGAGTGGCCAGGACTACCCAGGTGGCACAAGGGGAACCTACACAATACTATGCTATGACTGATTGGTCTATATGTATGGAATGTAAATGTATACGTTAATTAATCTTAAATAACTGATTTATGGTTGGGGTTGATCCCAGAAAGGAATACACCATTTATCAGACACCAGAACTGCAAAAGAATGCGTGTAAACCTGATCAGGCTATAAGTAAGAGGGGGTATCAAAATGTTTCTAGATTTAGTTGCTTTCGCCATACATCCTCCCTCAGAAACCTTAAAACCTGGCAGTAAAATTCCCGCCTGATGGTATGACTCCTGGGGATGAATTCTCGATGCAGTATTGAGCCTCGACGTAAAGGACGGGTCATACATGGCACGCTGACGGAGTTCTTGGTAGACTTTGTCGCAATGTTCCTTCTGCTCCTGGATCAGCAGCCTGGGGACGAACTTGGCAGCAACACGGCTCATGTTCAAATCACACATGAGGATTGCCTTGTCTGTTACATATGACACACATGACAATGGCAGCAACGTTGTGGGTTATTCGATCATCATGCAAAAGGCTGCGCTCGTTGAAGATCTTCCTGATCTCTTGTCATCATTCACTGATGTTCTTCCGCTCTTGAAGCCTGCATGTCACTCAAAGACTCCATGAATGACTCATTGCAGCATCGGCGGAAACTTGCCGAATCATGTCAAACGTTTCTCTGTGGCAGATCAGTCTCGCGCAGAATTTCCCCTTCAGTCTTTGTTAAAGCAGACGTAGTAGCGTAAAGTTGCACGGCTCCTGATGTACACAGGACGATGTCTTTTGGCACACTGACTAATGAAGGTCAGTGCACCCTGTCACTGTGCGTGCAGTCTTGTGCTGCCATCAGTGTAATTAGTAATATTGAAACTTTTTGACAATTTGGACATTGGCACAATTTTGTATTTTTGCCTCTCTACACCATCACAACGGCTTTGAAATGAAGCAGCCAGGATTTAATTAAAATGAAGGCTTTTCTGAAGTCAAACAGCTTTAGAGTTACGGAAGACCAAAGTGAAGGTAGAAAGACTCAGTTACACTCAGTAACTACAGTTAATGTCTGGCAAAGCAGTTCAATAGAAGGAAAACCTAGCATTTTGGGGGATTGTCCATTGTTCCAGACTTCAGTACTCATTAACTGTATCCATGTATTAGATCTAATCCTAATATTTACAATGATGTTAGGTTGTCCAATTACATTTGGAAACAAAACGAGAAATAAAAAGGACTGTAATCATGGAACAGTTAATGCATTTTTTTTTTAATAATAAGAAAATTGTGGTGTACAAACAGTGTCATTATCCAAACATACTGTATATAGACTTGGAATTACATGAGACAGTGGTATTCTGTTTTAGCCCACATGCTCCTCCACTTGGTCAGATTTATTACTACAGTTCACGTTTTACATGCTTTGACCGTCATCACTTTCTTTTAGCACAAAATCTGGTCTGCTTTAGCTTTGCATGCTCAAGATTAAGTTATCTGTTATTCATTTCTTGTGGCTGCATCCCTCATTTTATCAAACCTATCATGTGATATGCCTTGTTCACATACTATCTAGTGTTATTTAAAAGATTCATTAGTTAAGATGACTAGCCAAGAAGATAAAGAAGAATGATTTTTCATAGAAACTTTGTAAAGCGAGGTAAATAGGTCACCTTAGATAGGAAGAACATTTAAAAAAAAAAATTTTTTTGTACTTCTGAGATACAAATCAGCCCTGTCTAGAAGGCAGCATAAGAACAGCTGTATTATATTATCTTCCATGTTTCCATCTGTCCAGAATTTTCTGTTCACTAGCGAAATATAGACAGAATAGTTGCTCGTTTGAAAATCTGCTAAAACAGACAATGACTTGTTTCGTGTAAATAAATTAAATAACGGTCTTGTGAAATCTTAAGTCATGATAAAAGTTACAAAAGCAACGGTGAAGTTTTAATTTGCCCTTGCTCTGTATGTCATTCACGGATTACAAGTGTAAATGAAAGAAGTGGGAAGATCAGTGATGAATCTATTCAAGTGGACATACTGCAGAGAAAAGCTGTCTAATTGGCAGAGAAAACGTAATGAGTTAATGACGGCAATCAAGACATAATTATGTTAATCGGCGCATGTAGTCTGTCACGTTCCTCCAAGTGATACTATGTTTAGTAGTACAGCTTGACAAGACTACATGAGTTCATTCAGAATCTAAACACCAAGGGACCCAGATTGCACCATGGAAACAGAATATACCTGAGCTCGGGTCAATCTGGTCAGAATAATAACAAGCAGCAGGTTCCCTGGGTTCCAAAGGACTGAGTGGATTACTGGGATAGTATTCACAAAGACGGTCTAGAACTTTGACAGGAACAGGAAGGCCACAGGATCATTTTGTATGGCTGAATTAATGTTTTTAAAAAGCATGGCATCACACCACGCCGTCCTTGATTTTGCCTCTTCATAAGCACAAATTATCAGGTTTTATTCCTCGTATTTTCAATCAAAATCACAATAATCACATTGCAACTCACCTACTCACTCATCATCTATACTGCTTTATCCTTGGGGAACAAGCGTGGGGCACCTTGAACAGAGTGAATGGGGGGGGGTGCAATTTAAAAAGAAGATGGTCCAAATTAGAGATAGTCCACCACTCACCAGGTGACGTTTTACCCAGGAGAGATGGACAAACACACGCATGAATGAGGTATCTAATGATCTAAGTTTTATTATCAGCAGAGAGAGCATATTTATGCCAGGGACTCTGTCACGCACACTCTGGACATCAGAAGAACGGACAGACGATTCCTTGCATTTTCCAGTTGATCAAAAGGGTACAATCATCTTGATACCATTTCCCTATAATTAAATCCAATACATATGGTCAAATACAAAATATGTTCTCATGCACTTTGGACACATTTAACATATCAGAATATGTTACATGACGTGTTCTTGTCAATACATAGTTATAGCATATAATGTTATAGTTCAAGCCCTGTCATAATCCTAAAGGTCGTGCTGAAAACAAGATCAGCTCACGTCAAGTTTGTTTGATGTTCCATCTGAAAGCTCAGACCAGGGCAAAGGAAACATCTACGCCTTAATCCAACAGTTGATGCACACATCTTAAAGTTGTAAGGGGAATTACCAAAAAGTTTCGTAAGGGTATTTAAAATGCAACTAAACTTTTGGCAATTCAAATTTCTCAGCTATCTGAACAAGCCCTCTGTGCTCATAGATAACACATCGTCAAGGTGAGTTCCTTCTAGTCAATGTGAAGATAAAGCAGAGAAATGAGAGCTCTGCTACATGTTAAAAGGCTCACAAGAGGACACTTATATGGCACATCACCTTTATAGGGGTGGACTAATCGCATTCTGTAAAGGCCTTGAGGTTAACAAGATGGCTGGAGTTATCAAAGTACTAGATCACGCCGAGAGAGGAATATTAGAGGACAGAGGTAGAACGGACAGAAGCTGAACAATTGGACCTGATCGAGAAATGTCACCCAGTTGTATTATAATTATTATTATCCCTTTGATCATATACGCCTTATTAGTCCATAATTCCTAATATCTCAAAGGGAAAGTCAACTTTGTACTATGATTAAACATTTCTATTCTGATGGGAGTGGTCTTTTCCAAAAAAGAATTTTTGGAGAAAACATGGCCTGAAAGAGAGCCTCTATGAGGTGTGTGATATCATCAGGTTGTCCCTTGCCGACCAGCGATGCTTTCTCTCTACATTTTGCGACATATTTAAAATTCATGTAGTGCCTGAGGTCAAACAGTGGCATGAAGGAAAACAGTAAAGTTTGAGACATCTCATTAAAATAAAACGACACTCCCATCGACAAAGGGCTCACTTAATGGTTTAATGATGTATATACAGTAAATCCTAGAATCTCATACTCACCAGATCTCAACCCATCTAAACACCTGCGAGATATATTGGAGCAATGTGTTCGACTCTCTACTACTGTAATTAAAAAACACCAACTGATGGAAAATCATTTGAACTAACGGTGATCATCCATCCAGTGGAGCCCTGGAGACTAGTAGAATATACAGTATGCCAAAGTGCAATGAAGCTTGTAATACTACTAGACACAGTATGTAGACTATACTTACATAAACATTCCTTTATACATCGTCAGGGTTGGCATGGATCCCAAGCATGTTTCAGAATCATCAGGCATGATGAGAGAATACAACCTGCAGTCTATTGCAGATACCATGCACACACACACACATTCATACACTCAGTTACACCTGAGGCAATTTGGATTCTCCAATCTACCCAACAGCATGTTTTTGAAAGATTGGAGCAAAATGGACTACTTGGATTGATTACTGGATTATCACACAAAAATGGGGCGCAACCCTCCCATTTTATCCGTGCTTGGGAACGGCACTGCATCCAGTAGCTGGGGTTTGGTCACTGGCTGGGAATCAAACACAGACATGTTAGACCTGTGACTAACAGTGCTAGAGTTTCTGTATTAATAGGTATTGTAATGACTTGAAGGCAAGGTGGATTCCCTGTGTTCATGTTCTTCCTGTCCTGTTAGGTTTCCTCACAAATGATTTTTTAAAAATAAATAAATTCTGCAGACAGCACAATGGTTTATAGGTTAGCATTGCAACCTTGCATCTCCAGTCTTAAGGTTCGATTCCCGTCTCCGGTCTGTGTGCATGGAGTTTGCATGTTCTCCCCGTGCTTGGTGGGTTTCCTCTGGGTATTCCGGGTTCTTCCCACAGTACATAGACCTGCAGATGTCTCCCTGGGTCTCCTGGAATGGGCTTCAGGCCCGCCATGATCCTGGATAAAGACGATGGAGTTGGCTCTGGCTGGACAGAATTGAATGAATTGGCAGTGCTTAGATATTGGCCTGAAGTAAAATCTGCGCCATAAATGAAATCAAAATGTTGAGTAGAAGTGAAGTTATCAGCAGTTATGTGCCAGATTATGTGCCGTCAATCAACGTGATAGTTTATCGTGTATAGACAGAGAATACAGAACCCCCCCCCCCCCCACACACACACACACACACACACACACACACACACTCCCAGCCTTAGGGGGCTGTGATATATAATTGATAATCAATTCATCATAATTTGACGGTGTTATTAACTTCACCTGGTGGTGGTGCTAATGTTATGGCCGATCGGAGTATATAAGGAACGGCAATAGTGAACAATAATAAACTCTGTTATTTCATTTGGAGATCCACTAGCTTACATTTGTTTTTATTATTGTTGTTATTATGTTAGTTTGACATGTTCCTATTATATCAGTTCGCTGACTGACTGAGCAGGACTGATTGTTATTCCTGGGGTATTTTTTCATTGCAATGGAACATAAGGTGTTTATGCTTCCTACATTCTTGCCAGTTCAGACAGAGTAGAAAATCCATTATTTCTGGACAAGAAGTTCAACAGAGCAGAACCAGCTCGGTAAATCCCCGCTGACTTTAAAAAGAAGAGCTTCAGAAAGAGGCGATGCGGCCGAGCACCATGGTGAGAGAGAAAGAGACAAAAGCTTCCTGAGATTTGTATTCCTTTCTTTTGATTCTTTTTTGATTATGTGCTCATCATCTCTGAGAGGTGGAGGAATCTGTTATTTTTGGAGAAAACATGGACTGAAAGAGAGCCTCTATCGCCGACCAGCAATGCTTTCTCTTTACATTTTGCGACATATTTTAAATACATGTAGTGCCCGAGGTCAGACAGTGGCATGAAGGAAAACAGTAAAGTTTTGAGATATCACATTAAAATGCAATGTGAGTCCTGATCTCTTCTGAGTCATGAGAGAGAGAGAGAGAGAGAGAGAGAACAAAGATGCATCAGATGCTCCTCAAAGTCAGATTTTCACCCATGCATCCTACATCCTGTTTCTACATTTTACATTTGCTGTATTGACTGATTCATTTTCAATTCTCCCAAAAGCTCGGGTTTAAGTATGAAAAGACCAGACAGAAAATCTACAAAGATGTTGACGCTTCTTTGTAGCGAGGATAGCTGATTACACTAACACGGGATGAAATTTCCCTCTTCCACCCAAACTTTATATGATGTTATATGGTGGTGAACCCAAGAGGTCTGTTTCAGTCCTTTTGTTTATTGGAGAATAAATCTCAAGCCCTGCTGACTGTTTCCCTGGATTCCGTCCAGTCGTCCCGTTATAATAAATTTTCCTGCAGTAATATATTAACATCCGTTTCCACCTTCACTACAACAAGCAACATCTGCCAGCCTCTTTATGAACCTGCCACAGCTGAAGGCAATGGCTAGTCCTAAACATGTCCAGCATTTTTCCAGCACCAGGGGGAAATGATGGAACAGCTGGCCTAGCCATTTAACATGCTGTTAGATTAAAATAAAAACGCAAATAAAAACGCGTCAGATCATGTGTTTAATATCACAGTGTAACCTTGGGGTGCAGGAACATTAACATATGTGTTAGGCAAAAAGGGAATTGTACATTCATGAGCTTTATCCTAAAGAGGCTATCCTATCAACACTGAAAAAAGTTCTATTTTAGAAGGGTCACATCAAGCAAAGACACAACTAAGTGGACTGATTAAATTAGTGGAATTGAGTTAAAAACTGGTATTTTATTAAAACCTGAAAATAATTCTGAACTGTCAGCTTTGAGAAGGTGTCACAGTGGTTTAGTGGTTAACACTGTTGCTTTGCACCTCCAGGGTCCAGGTTTGATCCCCGCCTCTGCGTGCATGGAGGTGCATGGTGGGTTTCCTCCGGGTACACCTTCCCAAATTGCCTGGAGCCTATCCTGGGACACTTAGGTCAGAGACAGGGAACACCCTGGAAAAGGTGAACATATACTGTATATATATAAATATATACACACACACTCACACATTACGGGGCAAATTGAGAGGAAACCCAGCACAGGGAGAACATGCAAACAGACTCCAATGCAGGAATCGAACCAAGAACCTGGAGGTGCAAGGTGACAGCGCTAACCACTAAGCCCCTATGCCACTAAGCCACCGTGCCATCATCAAGTGCATTTGCAAAGCCAATCAAGTACCATGTTGAAACATGAAGAGCCAGACCAAAACAAGACCAAGACTTACCTCTGTTAAACTAACATTGATTCAAATATCTAACTTTCAATAATTGCCTAGGCAGCAAGTTAAATTCCATTCTGTTTTATTCTTTAACCGTCACTGCTGACCGCTGGTTGGCTGTAGTGACTTATACATGCCAGGCCAGCAGTCAGTGCTGTAAGAGGAAGATATATTGCTGAGTATCCCAGAATCTTGCTACCTGCAGGCACACAAACACTCACCCTTCCACTACTGGCAATTTGCAAATATCAATCAATGCATGTCTTTGAAGTACTGTATGTGGGAAACTGGAGTAGCCTGAGGAAACACACCAGGCATGAGGAGAAAAACCACAAACACATGGACAAAAGGTGAGATTCAACTCTTATGCCTGGAGGCACGGAGCGACAGTACTAACAAGGCTGGCTAATGCGAAAGCTAGGAAATTTTACATAATGTCTGACTTCTAAGGAATTCATTCATTCTAAGTCATTTATTAGCAAACATAACAGTACTTGGTTATACACTCACTCACTCATCATCTATACCGCTTAATCCTGTACTCCTGTACCTGGAGTCTATCCCAGGAGACTTAGGGCACATGGCAGGGTACACCCTGGACAGGGTGCCAATCCATCGCAGGCATCACAGACACTGGGAACAACAATTAGCCTAACTAGTAGCCTCACATGTCTTTGGACTGTGGGAAGAAACTGGAGTACCCGGAGGAAACCCACCAAGCACAGGGAGAACATGCAAACCCCATGCACACAGAGACGGGAATCGAGCCTGGCCAGGGATCGAACCCGGACCCTGGCGGTGCAAGGCGACAGTGCTAACCACTACACTAACCACCACCGTGCCGCCACTTGGTTATACAATGAATGTATAATTCATTCTAATTTAAAAATACTTACTTTTTAGTAAATTTTAACATAGCAATGTTTTTTTTCTACTTGTGACTGAATACTTCCGTTTTATTCAATCATTCATTAATTTATTTTGTTTTTATTGCACATATCCTATACAGGGTCATGGGGACCTGAAGCTTATCCCAGGAGACTGAGGGCATGAGGCGAAGTATACCCTGGATAGTGTGCCAATCCATCATAGGGAAAAACAAACCTACAAAGACACACTACGGGCAATTTGGGAACGCTATTTAACCAAATATGTTTGTTTTTTGGACAGTCCAGAGGAAACTGGAGTACCCAGAGGGAATCCACAAGCATGGGGAGAACATGCAAACTCCACACACATATAGACCCAAGGCAAGAATCGATCCCTCAACCCTAGAGGTGCGACACCACTTCAGCATTTAATTTACTTAAAAAAAAAAAAACATAATAAAATTCACACCCATTATCTATACTTTCACTCTCATATAATTTGAGTAGTATTTCTTTTACCTCCACCCCTGAATATTTTGGTATTAATTACAGTATCTGTATATTTTATGGAAGTAACAATTTAAACATTCTTTCCTGCAGTTTTTTCCCCGATTTTTAACAAGACTTCTTATAAGGCAATGCTGTTTCCCATGTTTGAGTAGTCCAAGAAAGTTTTTTTCCATTATTTATCCATTATTTATCCATTATTTTTTGAAAAGCAAAAGTAACATTGGAAGCTTTTTGGTTACAAAAAGTCAATCAGCAGACATTGATTGGAAATTACTGTTTAATATGAATGATGAGGAAATCACTGGAGTGTCAACGAATGTTAGAAAAAGCAGACAAATGTCCACACTACTTTTCAGTGGATGAAAGCTGTACTTAATAAAGTGATGATGTTTTATTGCATGGTTGTTCTTTATTGATTTACTTCACAACTCCATGGTAACATTGATCATGTACGGTAAACTCTACCTTACTGCTGGACTGTTTGTAATCAGGTTCAAACTGAAGATCTTACCACAATTAGTTCAATGGCAAAGTTTCATCAATTCTTTGTACTGTAGTTAGAACTGCTTGACCAGACAAATACTATTGATTCCCATATTTAAAATATTTATCTTAACAAACATCATGTCCATTCATCTATTGTAGGAACCAAGGACTGTGGAGGCCAATGGTGACCATTGTATTTATTCCCATATTTTTAGTACCATGGTAGGACCTCCAGAAGGGATGTGCTGCAAACTAAATCCCAAACATCAAAGACAGGCATTTTGAAAGTGAAAAGTGAGTGAAGCTGATCAAAGAGAGCAGATCAAAAAGAACATTTGATGATATGATAATTACAGTAATGTCACTTGTTTATTTGTGTCATGGCAGTTTTTAAAGTAGCATACAATGTCTTAGTGGTTAGCACTGTCACCTAATTCACATGTTCTCCCTGTGCTTGGTGGGTTTCCTCAAGGTGCTCCGGTTTCCTCCCACAGTCCAAAGACATGCAGATTAGACTAATTGCCATTCCCAAGTTTCCCATAGTGTGTGTGTGTGTGTGTGTGTGTTGTCCTGCAATGGATCGGCACCCTTCCGGGGTGTACGCCACCTCGTGCCCTAGGTCTCCTCGGATAGGCTCCAGGTCCCCCGCGATGGTGTATACAAGATCAAATGTGGTATAGAGAATGAGGTTGAGATGAGTTTACAAAGAAACTTCCTGTGAGACAGTAGAGAAAATCTCAAAGGGCAGAGGAAAAGAAAGGAAATGGCAGGAAATCAAATTAAAGTTTTTTTTTTTTTGACGTTTCAATAACTGTGATGAGAAACATACGGAAAGTAAATCTTGTACACGTGTACAATCCAGCTCCAGTCCAGCAGGGGCAGCACTGTAGCGATGATACTCCTAACGCCATTAATCCGGAAGTAAAAAGCGCGAGCTGAGTTCCCTCCTGGCGGTAGCGTGTTTCAGACGTTAGCATTTGTTCTTCTGTGAGGCATATTTGAAACATTCGTTTAAAGTTTTTTTTCCCTTCTTCGTCGCCATGGTCAAATTGTCGGTAGAGTTAGTGGAGCAGGCTGCACAGTACACTAATCCGGTCCGAGACAGAGAACTGGATCTCCGAGGTAACGTATGTAGCTAACGCTGTGTTAGCAACCAGGTTAGCACAACAGCCGCTAAATTTAAACTAGCTTATACTAGTTAATGGAGTGCACTGTTTGTAATGTGGAGGCTGTGGGTTTGTAACCGCAGTAGTGCGCGCGCGCGCGTGTGTGTGTAGGGAAGAATAAGGCAGTTAGGGTTCACTTAGTAGTTGTTCTAGTTTAGGAGACTCTGCTATAGAGAGTCAGGCTACTTTGTTCATTCTCTTATTTCTAGTGTTCAGTGTCGTTCTCCATGTAAACCCCACTGCCCCGTCTAACCGCTGTTTCAACAGGGTATAAAATCCCGGTTCTGGAGAATCTCGGCGCCACTCTGGATCAGTTTGATACCATCGACTTTTCCGATAATGAAATCAGAAAACTGGACGGGTTTCCGCTGCTCAGGAGACTCAAAACTATCCTGATGAACAACAACCGCATTTGGTGAGTGTGTGTGGTCTGGAGAGAGAGTGACATTTCCCATGTTTGAGCAGTCTAATAAAGTTTTTCCATTATTTTTTTTCTGATAACCAGAAGTAACTTTGGAAGCATTTTGGTTACAAAACGTTAATCAGCAGGCTTTGGTTTGAAATGTCTGTTCACCACGGACATTAATTTACTGCTGGACATATGGAGAATGTCCAGCATTAAATCAGAACGGAGAGATGAGCGTTACACACAGGAATGTTTAGGACACTGTGTGATGTAGATGATGTGTTGATTGATATACTTTTTTTTTATAGTTATGTTATAGGAGTACAACCAAATGAGGTATTACTCGTTAAGGTGCAAAAATATATTTTTAAAGCGCAAGTATAATCATTAATATGGGTAAAATGTAAATAATCAGTCAGTTAAGCTCTCAAGGCATCTAAAATATTTCACTTAATAATGCACACAACTCAACAACCTTGGATAACAATTCACTCCTACCACATGCAATGACAGTGTGTGAATAGTAGTGTGTACCACTTGTAGGATTATAAAGAAGTGGTAACTTTTTACTGCTTCCGCATACACACCTTCTAAAAACTACTTGTCGCGTATAGTGTGTTTAGATTGGTGTAATTAGTTGGTTTAATACTAATTCGCTCACAGAGTTTGGAGAAAAAGGCCTTGCCCAGCATCTGCCCCACGTCCAACATATGAAGTGTGCCTATTACTGCTTTATTAGTGCCGGGGCACCTAAACTGTTTTACCGTGTGTTCACACCGAACGCGGCAAGAGCGTCAAAGCGGCTGGAAGTCATTGATTTTCAATGTGCGCCGGCGGTACGGCGAAGGGAGTTGAAATCAGCTCACCTTTAGGGTAATGAGCTGTGACGCGGTTGAGCGGCAACCAATTAAAAGGGAAGTCCTCCGCTTGAGAGGATTCAGAGGAACGGAGTCCTGTATCTTTTGTTCCGGCTACATTAGTTCCCAAGCGAAATGGAGGAGAGGTTGATTATTGCGATAGCAGGTGGTTATTAATTATTAATGTCATTTTAATTAAAGTCAAAGTCTAGTAAGTGATTCTAATAATGTTATACTAAGAAGAAATATAATAGTTTAATTTAATATTTTCTTTACTATCAGTTCACAAAGAACAGAAGCCACATCATACAAATGGCTTATAATTTGTTTATTTCTACAATACAGTTCTTTCTATCAATCAATTTCTTGTTTTCTTCCACATTTTGGTCAGTCTCCACAAGATCAACAAGCTTGATTGCTTTGCAGCTCCTTTAAATACAAGAAAGGCATTCGATCTACGTTAGAGTGGCGGCAGGGCGGCGAGAGCAAAATTTTACGCTCTTGCCGCGTTCGGTGTGAACGCATAGTTACATGCAGAGCAACTTGTAAATATTTCCACTCCACTGTGTAAAAATTTGTGATCAAACTGAAGGCTGAAATATCCTGCAGTAGGTTGCTGGTGTGAAGCACAAAACCGAGTAGCTTTTAATGTTAGCTGTAGGAAAATGATTCTTTTATTACATATTGGAAAAACTGTAGACTTGCATATCTGGCAATTCTAATTAACAGTAATACTCTTTATTGATAAGAAAATTACCTCAGTTTCATTTATGGGCTCAATGAGGTGTTTGAGTGCAATGCCTACTGCTTATATCCAACAACAGCTTTATCGCAGAAGTTCACATTGCAAAGACGCAATTTTTTAAAAACGTCTACACAGTTTTGAAGAAGCTCTGTTTGCCTTTTTGCTTTCATTTCCAAATCTCTAAATACCACTTATTCAATATGTTAATTTTTACAGCTGAGTGAATCCAAAAGCTGCTTGGAGAATTTGGCAAAGCTGCTCTAAAAAAAGCAATGAGTGTGCGGTTGTTCTCATGTTTAAAAAGTTTTTAAACAAATAAATCCAGATTTAGTTTTACAGTTCTTAGAAAAAAATAGTCTTAAACGTCATATCGCATCTAGTTTTAATTTAATTATTAATAAATCTTTTTGTCCGGTATTCAGACAAATAGGGTCATGTTTGATATTTGAACCGGGCTTACAGTTTTTCCTCATCAGTGTAGTTGTTTTACAATTGACATGACAGTTGAAGATGATGTGCTTTTTTTTTTTTTTGCAGCCGGATCGGTGAGAATCTTGAGCACTCATTGCCCAATCTGAAGGAGCTGATCCTTACAAGCAACAACATTCAGGAGCTGGTGAGTAGAGTAGTGCTGGAATGAAATGTGTGCTGATGTGTAATTCTGCTTAAATCTGAAATCCTCGCTGTCTCACCATGAAGCAGAAGATTTTCGTCTCGTTTTATTTCCCTTTCTCCCCTCTGCTCATAAGATCGGCATGTTTTCTCCTCTTTTCAGCTAAAGTAGTTAATCTCTGCTAAAACTTTAGAAGCCCCTGCTTTAGAGCAGGAAGAACTTTTTAAAACAGACTGTTCTTGTTTTTGTTTAACAGGGTGATCTGGATCCTCTTGCTTCAGTAAAGACCTTGAATCTTCTAAGGTACAACTCATGATCACCAACACAGCTCTGCATGGAGCGGTTTAATCCGTTTTATCCCCATGATTTAATCTGTGAAATTGTTGGATTAACTTTATCCTGCGAGCAGAGTAATTTTTGTAGCAGTTTCTTCCCACTGGAGGCTTTAATTAGAAAAGTAATCAAATTTAAAAGGTAAACAATGGTGTTCCTTCTAATTAAAGGTCTGCTCATTTTAGTGGATGTTTATATATTTTTTCAGGTTAACATTCAGGGTATTTTATTTAAGTGTATTGTTTATTATGGTTTAGCTTTGGTACGACACCATCTGGGGTATGATGTTTTTATTTATACCACCACAGTTTGCTCATCACTTTGCACAGAAAAAAGAGGAGGTGAAAAGCATAGGAGAGACTCAGAACTTACTACTAAGGCCAATGAAAAATTTTAATCTCTTGATGGAAGCAAAAAAATTGTATGCCTTTAGTGCATCCATCGTACACATCCCTGTGCATGAGCGGTTAATACAGAAACAATAATGAACAAGAACATTATTATTATCCCATCACTCATCTTTATCTGATTATTATGAAGGAAGTAAATGTAGCTATGGGCATTTAGGCTGAATTTGAGTAGTTGATAAAAGTTTGGCATAAATTGCAGTAAACATTGAGAAAATCACGAAGCCTGCTTTTCGTAAAAAAACTAAAAATTTACTCAAGATTGTGCTTTCTCTCCAGTCTCTTAAGAAACCCAGTAACCAACAAGAAGCATTACAGGCTGTATGTCATCAACAAACTTCCACAAATCCGTGTTCTGGATTTCCAGAAGGTGAAATTAAAGGTAAGGTACAGTGCTGGAGGTTTCTATTGGAGGACAAAATGTATGTCAGGCTTGTTGTGAAAGGGTAGATTCTAAAATGTGATTATTGGAAATGCTGTCTATGGGTAATTATATGAACTGTAAAATATAAACATTTAAAATGAATGCATTTTTGGTATATAACTGAGACCAGAATTAACCTGCTTTAAGTTTTTGTATATTAAGCAACTTGGTTAGGTTGGGGCAAATATGCTAGTTAAGTGTACAGAGTTTGATGTGGATCTGCAAGAACATTTGCATTTCTTCTTTAATTATTAAAAAAATAAAATGTAATGTATGCCTGGGCAACAGACAGTTTTTTGGACATGGCTTTGAGTCCCCCCCCCCCCCCATTCAGTGAGGAAGTTTGACCACAACATATATCAAACGGTTAATATTTGTCATTTTTGCTTGGAACGCTCATGACAGAAGTGAAGGGAAATGGATGTCGATCCTCGTTGTTAAAGATTGATTGCCCAGTGTCCAGGAGGCTGTCAGTTTTCAATTTGATGATTAGTTTAAAATATTTTATTCAGATATTTCCAGTCAGATAAAAATTCACAAGCTCCCAAGTGGTTTAACAGAAAATGTTCAGCTAAATATTCAAGGATTGCGAGTCCCAATAGGTTTGTTGTACTGCCTCCTAACTGTACCACCTATCTCGGAGGAAGTGCTTCCTGGTTGGTAGCTGTTCCCTCATGTTTTAATTTTATTTGTACAAAAAAAAGTTTCATCTGGGGTACTTTTTTGAGTGAGAATTTTTGGAAAGCCTGTAAAAAGTTATGTAACAGCTTATATTTAATTATAAATAATTAGCACATAATAATTATTTTTTTTAAACTGTCGTTTCAAACTAAATCTCTTCAACGGTTCTTAACTGTTAATTTTCTTTGGAGTCAGCTCCCACAGGATTCTTTAGTGCTCTTTTTCTTTAACTTTGTGATGTATCGTCGCAGGAACGTCAAGAGGCTGAGAAAATGTTCAAAGGCAAACGGGGTGCTCAGCTTGCAAAGGATATTGCCAAGCGCACAAAAACGTAAGATGAAAGCCCTTGATCAAGCACAGCTCTTCTGAATCACTGGACTTAAAGAAGTGTGTTTATCAGACCTCAGTGATCTGATCTGGATCGTTTCCCTGAAAGTTCAATTGGTTCATACTAAAACCTTAAAGCAAATCCCTCACCGCCACCAAAAAAAAAAAATCCCATCTGCAGTGAATTCCAGGAGAGCTGGCTCAAGGCATTTTCTCTTTGTATCAGCTTATTAAGACTAATGATAAGAGACACAAGATACTACACTTGGTATTGATTGGAAGAACAGTGGTTAAGAGGCTGAAGGAGCAGGTCTAGATGAACAAGCTGCTCAGAACCCGTGTGTCAATGTGTTCTTTGTAGATTCACGCCAGGAGCCGGACTGCAGGCTGAGAAAGTGAAAACGGGGCCTTCTGCAGCTGACGTGGAAGCCATAAAGGTCACTGATTTGTATGTGTTATGATATGAAATATGGATGGGATTTCTTGTGATGGATTAAACAGCAAAAAATGTGTCTCGCCCACAGGCTGCCATCGCAAATGCCACATCGCTGGCAGAAGTGGAGAGGTTGAAGGGAATGTTACAGTCTGGTCAGATCCCTGGGAGAGAAATCAGACAAGGTAACACATTGGGGATTACTGATGGTACTCTGATGGCTTGTGAGTTTTTGTGAGCAAGAAAGAAGTCAATTCATTGAGATTAGTGGGAGTAAAGAGTCTGCTCATATTATATCCAATCTAAATCTGTTTGGTACTTGAAAGTAGAGCTGGGCGATATGCCCTATAAATTTAATCTTTTTTTAGACCAAATTCGATTTTAGATTTTAAAAAGATTTTTTTTTTGCTTAAAATAAATAAAAATAGAATAAAACACAGACAGTATAGTCTTTATTTATTTATTTTTTATTTACTTAAGCAAAACGATATAACCAAACATGAACTGCTTGTTTGGATTAAAAGTATATATATTAAATCACTTGAACAATTTTGCAAGCCACATGCAACTTACATGCTGAATAAAACAGGAGCCTGGCAGCATTTTTTTTTTAAACTGTGTATATGGGCATAATGTCTTTAGCGATATAACACGAAACAACATCAGTAATATCTTTCCATCGAGGCCTCTCTGATCATATGGAATACAGTGGGGAAATGTGCTCACTGTTTTCACCGGGCTTTTAGCCGGTGTTTTCGCGCTGCCGCTTGTCTTGTTTAGCTCACGACGCCGATTCAACAGTGTGTCTCTGTTTGAGGTGCGCGAGGAAATTCGTCGTGCTCGAGTAAATTAGTTTCTTTTAGTTGCCACAAACTTCAGACAAATTTTACATCGGGCTTTGGCTTGTTCAATGTGTAAAGTTGCGAACCCGAACAATTTCCATACGACTGAAGAAACCGCGCCTCTGTTGGAAACGAGCTCTTTTGGTTTTATCAGAGCACGCTGCCATGTTGTATCTCGTATTTCCCACGTGTGAGTCACAGAGGGGCGTGGCAGAACTACAGAAGCCAGTGGTGCAATTACAATTTGTCTAATATTTTAAAACGTAAATTCGAAAAAATCTTTTTTTTAAATCGCCGAGCCCTACTTGAAAGGATTTTGTATTTCCTCTGATGAATACAGCTCCACCTACAGTGCCTTGTGAAAGTATTCGGCCCCCTTGAACTTTGTGACCTTTTGCCACATTTCAGGCTTCAAACATAAAGATATAAAACTGTAATTTTTTGTGAAGAATCAACAAGTGGGACACAATCATGAAGTGGAACGAAATGCATTGGATATTTCAAACTTTTTTAACAAATAAAAAATGGAAAAATTGGGCATGCAAAATTATTCAGCCCCCTTAAGTTAATACTTTGTAGCGCCACCTTTTGCTGCGATTACAGCTATAAGTCGCTTGGGGTATGTCTCTATCAGTTTTGCACATTGAGAGACTGAAATATTTGCCCATTCCTCCTTGCAAAACAGCTCGAGCTCAGTGAGGTTGGATGGAGAGCGTTTGTGAACAGCAGTTTTCAGTTCTTTCCACAGATTCTCGATTGGATTCAGGTCTGGACTTTGACTTGGCCATTCTAACACCTGGATATGTTTATTTGTGAACCATTCCATTGTAGATTTTGCTTTATGTTTTGGATCATTGACTTGTTGGAAGACAAATCTCCGTCCCAGTCTCAGGTCTTTTGCAGACTCCATCAGGTTTTCTTCCAGAATGGTCCTGTATTTGGCTCCATCCATTTTCCCATCAATTTTAACCATCTTCCCTGTCCCTGCTGAAGAAAAGCAGGCCCAAACCATGATGCTGCCACCACCATGTTTGACAGTGGGGATGGTGTGTTCAGGGTGATGAGCTGTATTGCTCATCACCCTGAAACCTCTGATTGTTGTCCTATGGACAGTCTCCCACCTCAGCTGTAGATCTCTGCAGTTCATCCAGAGTGATCATGGGCCTCTTGGCTGCATCTCTGATCAGTCTTCTCCTTGTATGAGCTGAAAGTTTAGAAGGACGGCCAGGTCTTGGTAGATTTGCAGTAGTCTGATACTTCTTCCATTTCAATATTATCACTTGCACAGTGCTCCTTGGGATGTTTAGAGCTTGGGAAATCTTTTTGTATCCAAATCCAGCTTTAAAGTTCTCCACAACAGGATCTCGGACCTGCCTGGTGTGTTCCTTGTTCTTCATGGTGCTCTCTGAGCTTTAAACGGACCTCTGAGACTATCACAGTGCAGGTGCATTTATACGGAGACTTGATTACACACGGGTGGATTCTATTTATCATTAGTCATTTGGGTCAACATGGGATCATTCAGAGATCCTCACTGAACGTCTGGAGAGAGTTTGCTGCACTGAAAGTAAAAGGGCTGAATAATTTTGCACGCCCAATTTTTCTGTTTATTTGTTAAAGTTTGAAATATACAATAAATTTCATTCCACTTCATGATTGTGTCCCACTTGTTGTTTGTTCACAAAAAAATTACAGTTTTATATCTTTGTTTGAAGCCTGAAATATGGCAAAAGGTCACAAAGTTCAAGGGGGCCGAATACTTTCACAAGGCACTGTAAATTGAAATGTAAGTTTACAGCTTTTTCTCTGAAAAAGACAAAACTTTTGATGCTGGAGTTTCCTTTCATAAATTTTCTCACATACACAACCATACACAGTATAATATGCAGTGACATGCTTATACGCCCGTCCGTTATGTAGAATGGAAAGCTTTGACTACAAAGAAAATACAACGAAATTTACAAAGTTACAAAATGTAATGAAAATAGAAATGTATAAATTATACAGGAACAGAATGTACAAAATGAAAGTGTAGACTATGAGGTATAACATTTTATAAAGGTGTAGAAGTAAAGATGATGGGAAAATAGGGTGTGTGGAATGAAAGCAGCAGTATTTGATCAAGTACTTCATTATAAGTGTTAATCAATGCTATGCAATTGTGCAACAACAAAATTTCTATGCAAACATGAATGTTTGCTTTGAGTCATTCATACCGTGACTTCATATTTACTTCATATTCCAGGTGCACAGAACATGGTTGAGGAGGAAGAGGAAGATGAGCCTGAAATGGAAATGCAGGAGCCTGTGTCGATGTACAGCGGAGCTGGTGGAGATGAGATGGAAGACGATGGAGCGGATAATGCAGAGGAAGACATGCGTGTTAATGGATCGTAGTTAATTTGCTGTTGTATGGATGATGGTTTGGTGGTGCAACTATTTCGAGTTTGTGTATAAATATTGAATAGAGTATTTTGTATGATTTTTTTTTTTGTTTGTTTGTTTCTGTTGAGCACATATAACCATTTTTTTAATGATTTACAATAAAATGTATTGCTTCTTTCATATTATGAATCCTAGTGTAAATATTTACAGTTGGATATAGTTTGTCAAAATGGCCCATTGTGGTCTAACAGATGAGTTACAGCCAGTAAATCTATACCTAATTAGGACAACATGGGAGGTCTGTCTGATAAACATGGCCAGTATGTTCCTACATATTGATACTGATCATAAGCAGGCTTCATATACATAAACACCCAGTCCTGCTTTATATCTGAGTGTACAAATACCAGAACTGGTTAAAAGGTTCGTTTTTGTCCCCCTGATTGGTGTCCAATTTGTATCAAGAAATGTTCCCTGGATGTTGCTTCAATCATTTCACATCACCCCTTAGATGTGTTCATAATTTAGGTATCTTTTAAACTATATAAAATGTTATTTAACAAGCTTCTCAAGATTTATAGATAGATATACATATTAGTTCCTTATGTTTCAGTATGAAGTAATATTGTAAGCTAGCTGAAGTACTTGACATGGATGGAAAAAGTGTTTTTAGAAATAGTTTTAGAGAAAGTTAAAGCTAAAAAAAAAAAAAAAAAAGCTGATCAACTTTAATCAGTGATATTATTTCAGGTTGAAACCCATCTACATGTCTGCCTGTCTGTATTATCAATGCACAGAAATCTAATTTTGTAAGGTTGATTGTTGTATGCCTATATTTGTTAAAAAGAAAAGCGCTTGATCCTGTGACATGATTTAGCACATAACTGCTTATAATGTCACTTCTATGCAACATTTTGATTTCATTGATAGTTTAACTTCAGGTAAATGTCAGTACATATTGCTGCCAATTACTTACTGCCAAAGTTTCACTAAATTCTGTCCAGCCAGTTTTGCATAATGCTGTGACAAAATCTGACTGGACAGACATCCAGACAGAAATTTTTCTGGGACTGGTTTCGGGTCTCCAATGTATGAAACGTAAAGATATTAAAAGATTGAGTTCTGACCAATGTACAGACAAAAGCTTTATTCTATTTACATAGATGGTGTGATGTACTATCCAATACAAATGCAATGGAAATTTAAATTTAACTACCAGTAGTTATTATTTAGTACTAGTATTATGGAAGGCCCAGGTTCAATACCCACCCAATGCCCATACCCCAGCCACTGGATGCAGTGCCAGTCCCAAGTCCAGATATAATGTAAGGGTTGCGTCAAATAGGGCATCCTGCAGCTGAAAGACCAACAACATTATGTAGTTATTAAAGAATATTTAGGTAATATCTAGATAAGTAGTTGGCATCAAAGTGGCAAAGTCCATAGTAGGGGTTGAGGGTTCAATTCCCACCTCAGGTCTGTGTGCATGGAGTTTGCATGCCCTCCCTGTGCTTGGTGGGTTTCGTCTGGGTATTCAGGTTTCCTTCCACAGTCCAAAGACATGCAGGTTAGGTTAACTGGTGCTCCCAAGTTGCCTGAAGTGTGTGGCATGTACATATGTGTCTAGGCTTCAGCGTAACACACACACACACACACCTCTCGACCAGGGAAAGCAGTAATGAAGATAAATGAATGAATTATATAGTTATTAAAGATCATTTGGTTAATATACAAAAATTGTTATATTAGTAGGCTTTTCAAATGTACTAATATAAATTATATCAGCTTGAGTATAAACATGTTTAAATGAAAAGAACTAGCGGGGAAAAGCTATTACGTGCTGTTACTGTATGAAGAACTGTAAGAAGCTTAGTGGCTGCTGTAACAATTCCAAAAACGCGCTTCGACACGCCCCCCATTGTCGACGCGTTCCGTAAGCCCCGCCCTCCCCAAACAACACGTCACCATCAGTTTACGGAAATCCGGTTTGTCTTAGCTACTTAGCTAGCGGGTTTCAGGCTGCGTTGGCTCGTACGTCGCAAAATGGACATATAATCCTATAATATTGTGGTCTAAAGGAAAGTAGACAGTGATTTTTGTTTTCCTTATAAATATGGAGGCAAACGGCGGCACTGCTAAAATAACCCCTGGAGCAGGAGCAGAGACTCTGGAGAACCAGGACCTGAGTTTTCTTCAAACAACCGGTACATAAAAAACTGTTATTTAACTTTAATAAAATTTAGGATTAGCAAATAACATGAATATATAAACTGATATTCGGCCTCGGCAATATTCTGTACTAGACGCTCTTTAACGTTAACATTTAGCGATAGATAAATACATAAAACCAAAAGTTGAGGACAGAAAAAAAATATATTGAACATTGTAACTTAATAAAGCTTTTTCTCAGGATAAAAAAAAGTATTGGTTTATGAATCTGCGCATAGAATTGTTAAAAAATAATATTTAAAAAAAAGCACCGTCATCGGCTTGAATATTTACAACATTTTCCCCACCCGTTCTTAGACAGTCGCGTTTGTTTTTTGCAAGTTTGATTGGCTGTTGGAGCTGTACGTGCAAGTATCTAGCCAATCACGTCAGGAGAAATATTACTAGTCCGGAGAGGGGACGGGGTTCTCTCGGAAAACCGGTGGGGAAAGAAAAGGAAGATGCGAAACTCGGATGCACTGCACTTTTTCACTTCGTCACCAGAAGCGAATCTTTGTCCTCGTAGGATGGCTTCTGGTGGCCCAAACAGTTGAAAGTCGGATCCAGAACCTCAGGACTCTAGGAGAGTGTCGACAGTGTGGGCAGAAGTGTGCAGACGTGTGCTTGGCTCCCTTTTTGATGGTTCACATTTGATGAAACCCTGAAATTCTGTATCCATTCCTGCATACTTCTACGCGCCAAATCTCTTTCTTCAACAGGTACACAAAAGGATCACAAAAATTTAATCACTGCTCGCCGCTCTTCTTTCGTGCAAATCACAAGTGGGGCATTTCTGCTTGCACCACAGTTACAGATGAAAACTGTGCACAGCAGTGACTGGGCAATTTTTGATTCACCCTTGTATAACATATTCCTCAGACAATTTGTATAACACTTTTGTTAGGTCCTGACCTGTGCAGACAAGAACATCATGAAAGAGCTGCAGCTTTGGAGTTGCGCTGACCAATCAAATCACTTTTCACAATTGGGCTCAAATCCTCCGCTTCCAACACATCAACTTCAAGGACAAAATGTTCACTTACTGCCTAATATATCCCACCCACTTCCAGGTGCCTTTTTAACAGGATATTGTAACTGCAGCTACTGTGACAAGGGTTGAAAAAGGATCTCCGTTTTCTCTCTTCTCTACATTTAGTTGGTCCACTAAACTGCTGTCAGTGTTGCTAAGATGCGGTAGGTGTATCTGGTGGTGGCTGGTGTATCTCAAATTATGATGGAAGTTGAGCATTTTAACCTTTTCTCACTCACTTCAAAAAGCAAGGCATCAGTTTGCAGAATAATCTCATGGCTTTCTAGCCACTTGTAATGGAGCTCTAGTGAAACAAGCTTTTTTTTCTCTTTTTAAAAAAAATAAAAATATGCTGCAAAATTATCCTTTAAAATGAATCCAAACACCACTCAAACTTGGTGCTGATGCCAGACATCTTATCTCAGACCCTGGTTCTAACACGTTACATATTTTTTTACCCCTACAGTTTCCACTGTCTTTTCTCAGTATGGATGGTTTCTGTTGGTCCTGTGTGTGGGAATTTACTTCCTCATCCAGCACATCAGTAAGAGACCCAGCCAGAACCAGAGCTCAGTCTCACCAGTCAGTCAAGGTCAGTTAACTTTTAAAGTTAAGTGGCGAATGTGAAACTGGATATACAGGTGTTAAACAAACTGGGTTTGACTTGTTTCTAGACCCATCGTCTGTGGTGAAACGTGAAGAGGCTCTGGAGGCATCGCGCAGAAGAATGCAAGCTGAGCTTGATGCAAAAGCTGCAGAGTTTAAAGACAAACAGCAAAAGGTGAGCATTTGATTGCCCTAAAGAAAGAGATTTTCAGGCATTCTTTATTCTAATGTACAACACAGGAAAGCACAGAAACACTCACCTTAGTGGTAGTTTAACGACAGAGCCAGAGAAAAGTCCCCTCCCTTATGGCCAGTTTGGAAAAAAATAAATCCTGAGCATTACAATACACTGGAAATTCCTTCCATAAATGATTTGTCTGCATATTAATAGTTTTTGATTATGTAGATTGTGTGCTGTATATGTTGTTGTGAAGGGCTACTATTGAGATCATAATTTGGTTTGAATTACAGCTGGCCATAAAGTCAGAAGTGTTGTTATAGAAATTAAACTCGCATTATCTGACCCATCAGATTCAAGATTTTAACACTGCTGTGATCAACAACTGCTTAGGAATAAGTAAGAGATCCCTGAGATGCTTACTGTTACAGTTTAGTTGCGAAGTATTTATGATTTCTACCTCCTTGGCTTCTAGCTTGCGGAAGAGAAAAGACAACAGAAAATTGAGATGTGGGAGAGCATGAAAGAAGGGAAGAGTTATAAAGGAAACGCCCGACTTACTCAAGTGAGTTCTCAACTATGAACTTTGCGAGTTGAAGATCACTTAAACAGGTCATGTCTATCAGGTTTGAAATTTACTCACATGCTTTTTCTGGATTTTTAAAGACCAATGATGAGGCGTCTACCTCCACCACAGTGCTGAAGCCAAAGACGGACAAAAAGTATTTTCGGAGCAGTGGTAAATAATATCCTCACAACACAAACACCACCACCAGGTGACTTGAATAACAGCGAAAATCACTTGTACAGTACTGTGCAAAAGTCTTGCATTCTGTGGCTTTTTAGTACAAACTTTCTTTTTTAAAAAAAAAAAATTTATTTAAACTTTTTAGAGTTGGTACAAAACATTTCTGATTTTCAAACATCAATATTCAAACAGAAAATTAAAAGTTACAGACAAATACTTGTAAAGAAGCTGCCTTTATTTGTCCTATATACTTTACAATGCAGTGAAATAGTTATGCACAAAAAATGTTGTTTGTTTTTTTTATCCCAGTTATAAAGCTAAGGTCAAAGCACAGGGTCAGCTGTGATACAGCGCCCCTGGAGCAGACAGAATTGGGAGCCTTGCTCAGTGGCCTTTCAACAGTGCCAACTTGTGCGAGCTGAGGCTTGACCTGCTGACTTTCTAATCAGTAACCCAGAGCCTTAACCCTCTGCGTTACCACTGCAGTGTTTTGTATGACAGAAAAGGAAGCAGCCACTTTTCAGACAAAAAAGAAAAACTAAATAGAAACTGATGAGTTTTGCATGCCAAAAAGAAGCAGGTGCAACAGTCTGCAGTAGTTTTCAGTAGAAAAGGTTTTGAATTTGAATATTTGATTTTGCCAAAGACCTTTGCACAGTACTATATACCAGTAAACTGGTGATAAGATCATGGGCATCTATGACTGTGGAGACCGAGGGCCATCCTGTTCGGTCTGATCCCACAGAAAAACTGTAAAAAAAAAAATATATATATATAATAATATATATATATATATATATATATATATATATACATATATATATATATATATATATATATATATATATACATATATATATATATATATATATATATATATATATATATACATATATATATATATACATATATATATATATATATATATATATATATATATACATATATGTGTATATATATATATATACATATATGTATATATATATGTATATAATATATATATGTATATATATATATATAAAATAAAACTGTAGAACAAATATGAAATTTATTTATAACTTAAATATTTTGATCATCTTTCTTTTTTTCCAGCACATTGAACAAGAAATTGGATAAATAACAAAGTGAATAACAGTCTAATCATTCTAATTTGTACACATTTTCTCATATTTCATGCACATTTTCATAAATTTCTTTTGATTATGAACATTGTTTAAAGCACTATACAAATACAATTGAATTAAAATTGAACAAAAGTTCACTTTTGTTTTCAGAATTCAGAAGAGTACTTTTATTTAAAGAACAAAAACAAAATTACGTACTGAAAGTATAGTTCTTTATTCTTAACCCAGAATACCATAATGTACCTGAGTGGTGATGTATATGTTTGGCCATATACTTGCCAATATTGTAAGCACTGTATGGCCTTCTCACTCTTTTCCTCCATCATCCTTCCACCATCCTTTCATGCATTGAACATCCATAGTCACTTTTTACTTACTGATAATTTTTCCTTCTCACATGTTCAAGAAATGTAACTGTGTGGAATATGTTTGGTGTTTGTGTGGGTGTATTAGGGTATAATCCATTGACCGGTGATGGAGGAGGAACTTGCTCCTGGAGACCGGGCAGAAGAGGACCCTCATCTGGAGGATGAGGTTAAAGTAAGTCAGAGGGACATGACCCAAGTCACCTCTGACCCTTCAGGCATAAGGGCGCAAAAAGCAACTGAATTAAACTGTCTGCACTCATCATGGTTCAGTAGCAGTGATTTTAATAGGAATATTTTGCTTTAATGTCAAGTGCAATTTTGTTAAATTATACAATGCATTTTAATCATCCCATAGGTCAGGCTTTTAAAACTTATACATGAAAGATGAGTTGGATAAAGAGTTTTCAGGCTTGCTGTAATCACGATCATAAAAAAAAAAGAGGCAGGTTGTAGGATCTGAACTGACCATGTGAACTTGACAGTTTCTAATGACGCCTCCTCATCAAAGGTACTCAGTCCATTGGGGTTGGCTGATGAATTTCAGTTGTGAATGTGTGATCACAATACATCATCGAATCATTAAAATGCTGTTCTGTATGTCAAATGTTTGGACACACTAAATTGAACCTTTTTTTTTATTGTCAAAAAGATATTTGCAATTCATTATAAATTTGAATATAGCTTTGCTTTCCTTGGTCACTACATAATCCGATGTTGTATTTCATAGTTATAATGTCTTCATTATTCTTCTAATTTAAGAGTGACTAGCAGAAATTGAAGAATACCTATTAGCAGGTGTGTCCAGACTTTTGACTGTTACTGTATTTCTGGTGGCTAATTTTTTTTTTAAATGTCACACAGTTCTTTCTCAGAACACATGGCCTTGTAGAAAGAATAAATCTTGTAATTGTGAGTTCAATTTTCTGAGACTACCATGAAACTTCTTTCTTGTGCTTGTGTACTTTTTCAGAATTAAAAAAGTCTTCTCATTTACTATTTCGTACCAGTATTTACTGTTATCACTTACTGTTTATTATTTAATATTGTCTCTGACTGTGTTTGAACATTGCGAATATTACATAATTTTATTGGAACCTTGTCTGAGAATTCTCTGGTAATATTTAAGGATTACTCAGCACTAATATTACACTTGAGCATTTTCACCACTAGATGGAGATAACAAGTAACACATGAAAAAAAGATGACAGACGCTCAGAAATGTAAACTTGAAAGTTTTTGTTGTGCGTGTTTGTGTGTCTTTCCTGTGTACGTGATCTGATTTCAGAGTAGTTACAGCAATGCGGTGACCTTTCTAGTCCAGATTAGATTGAAATATGATTGAAAGTGTTTCACACATGTAATCATTCCAACATGTTCAAACAATTCCATTAAATGTAAAGGTGATTTATAAAAAAAAAAAAAAAAAAAAAAATATATATATATATATATATATATATATATATATATATATATATATATATATATATATATATATATATATATATATATAAAAATCTTGATACAAGATAAAATCGATAGAGAAAGGAATAATTGGAGTTTAATTCATGGAATATTTGACAAGTTAACAAGAGGCTGAGCCCTTACTAAACCGCAACGATAACAGATAAAATTACTCAACATATAAATACAAATTATGGAAATAATAGTAAGGCTTATTCAATTATCTACTAAACAATCCACTTTCCTTCCATTTTCTCTGGTTGGGATTCCAGTCTCAATGTTCGTGCAAGATTCTCTTGACCAACTGTGAGATATCTCCTCAGCAGGTCCATGGTCTCCATCCAGTGGGATATGTCTTATGCTTACAGTACTTAAATTAATCTGAAGGGAACATCTCACTGCTTTCATGAGCAAATCATGGACTTGAACCTGCTTCATATTCAGCAGGAAAATATTCAGGTGTGCCACGTGCTAAGAGATCATCATCATCAGTGTGATCATAATCCAGGTGTAGACTGGTGTGGTATACTCATATGACTCCTGATGAAAAAGAATCAGGAAGAATGACACAAGAATAAAAAGAGTTGATTCACTGTTCCATAGCCTGGGAGGAACCAGAAACGCCTTTACTATTGCAGCCTTGTTGCTATAAAGTTTTCTAGCCACAACAGTAACAGAGATAGACTCCAAAGCACCAGAGATTTCTGGCACTGCCTATGAAAGAAGGTTAAAAAATTACTCAGAGTTTCTTCCATTGCTCAACACTATAGAGGTCAACATTTCCCCGCACTTCCTCAGCAGAGCTTTTGCGTGATCTTGACTCACCCTGCTAAGACGATAAAGGTTTGGGCAGAACATTGTCTCGAACGTCTGTCCATACAGCAGCTTTTGCTTCTGCAACTGCTTCAGCTGCAACCCATCTGGCTTTTCTCAGTTAAATCAGGAAAACCCTCCATAAGCTTTACTCAGAATGCCTTGTTCATCAATTTGACAGTTTCCCTCACCACTGCTTTCCATCATTGTGTCCTGGGGTTACTGTCATGGCAGGATCTGACAGTTTTCCAGCCACAGCTCCTTGTAGCTATTTTCATGATTAAGAAATCAAACATCAGACTCAATATCCCTGACCACACACAGTACAAGGGAGGTTTCCTTTAGAAGACAGGAGTTGAATTTATCTATCGCTGAAGTTGTCTGACGGATGCCCCCAGGCAATCCCCGAAAGCTGTCTTGGTTTTACCAGAAATGTGGTTGGCACATTGTATGATGACTTCAAATCAGGACTGAACAGTTCTGATCATTTGACAGTCCTGCATGTCTCTTTACCCCAATTGTCCTTAAAAAAAAAAAACCCTAATCATATAAACACAAAATGTTTTTTTTAAGTTTGTTCATTTGTTCATTGTTTCATCTTAGTGCAATAGACTGATGACCGTACTGGTGTTAGGCCTCGTTCTATTCCATCTCATATGATTAGTTTCAAACCCTTATTGGTTCTGAAATGAGAAGAATATATACAATGTAATTATAAGTGGTAGACTGTGTCCCATGATAAACGAATACACTTATCCCAGCATTTCACTTGCGCTTGGATACCATTAAGGTGGAACAATTTCTCAATATGCCAGAGCCTTCCTGCTTCCCGTCTGAAACACTGGCCTCCCAGGAACTCTTTAATGCCCCAAACATGTAGAAATGCCTTTGAGAGAGGTCACAATTGTACAGGGGATGTGGCAGAGAAATTCCATCAAAAGTCCTGCTTTGATTTGAATGCTCCCCCCTGTACTACTAACAAAAATTCATTTCTACTTATTTTGAATGTCCATGATTTCAGGATTTATTTTACTTACTTTATTTAATTTAACTTTACTTACTTTAATTCATTTATTTACTTAATTTTACTGCTGGACAACAGGCTTGAAGTTGTATTGTTCTGTATTCTATTTACTTTACTGCTGTATACTATACTATATATAGAATACAGAATATAGTATAGTATACAGAATATAATAAAGAGAATGCAGAATATATTACCATAATATACTCTATTATTTATTATATTCTCTATACTATATTCTGTATTCTATGTACTATACGATATGATACTATACTGTACCATACTATCTTCTACATTCTGTTTACTATACTATACTACACTATACTCTGTATTCTATATATTATACTGCATTATTCTTGGACGGCCTTTTTTTTTTAACAGTCCGGTGAGTGGCGCTGTGTCCGTTTCTGCGCGCGTGCCTTTTCTAAACCTATACCGCCGAAGAAGATGCAAGGGACGGGAGAAAAAAAAAAGAAGGAAAGAAAGAAAAGACGCAGAAGAAGAAGCAGCCGCGTCGCTGCGAAGCTCTCAGCACTTCGCTCGGGCTCACAATGGAGAGACAGTCAGGGAGGACGGTGACGGTGCGCGCTGCCTGGATACCGTAAATCTCTTTTTTTCCCCCCGAGGGCTGTAATTTGTTTAGGTTGACCTAGGAATGCTTGACGTTTAGATGGGTAAGCGGAAGAGGACGTAGTTAGAGGGGTATGTGGCGAAAGCCGCGGGTTCAGTGGCAGTAAGACGCTTAGGCTCGATGAGAGAGTGCGAGCCGGGGATTCAGCGGGGGGCTTCAGTTTAAACCGGCCTACAGACACGTTTACACACAGACACACACACACGTACATACATACGGCGAGACAAGGAGAAGCAGGAGCGTGGCGTTTTGTTGTTGTTGTTTATGGTGGAATGGCAGCCAGAAGTCGAAGAGCATGGTTCAGTGTGCTTTTGGGTTTGGTGGTGGGCTTCACTCTGGCTTCCAGGCTGATCTTACCCCGCGCCACCGAGCTGAAGAAAGCCGGCCAGCGGCGCAGCGCGAGCGGCGGGGGAAGCTGCGGCAGCAGCGGGCCGTTGAGGAGAGAGCGCGGCGCGGTGAGGTGGCCGGCGCAGGGCAGCGGCATGCTGCCCACAGAGAAAGCCGTCCAGAACAGCCACAATTTCCTCTTCGTGGGCGTTATGACGGCGCAGAAATACCTGAACAACCGCGCAGTGGCGGCTTATAGGTGAGTGAGTGTGTGTGTGTGTGTTTGTGTGTGTGTGTGTGTGTGAGAGAGAGAGAGAGTGCTAGAGAGAAGCGGGCATCAAGCTGAATAGGGGACACAACACGTACACACACACACACACACACACACACACACACACACACACACACACACAGGGAGGGGGTGTAAAACACACTCATTCCCTTTTGCAAAACAAAGGAATGTCACATGATGAGATTATCTATGGTCAGGTCTGTCCACATTCATCAGCTCACCTGAGCATGGCATGTCTTCAGCCTGGTGAGGTGTTGAGTATCGATCAGGTTTTAATCTGGTTCATGTCTAGTTATTCATTTATTCATTCTTTGATCATCAGTAAGCGCTTAAATCCTGCTCACAGTAGCTTCTGAACCTCTCCTGGGGTACACACACACACACACACACACACGGGGTGAGAGGGAAACCGTTCCATTACAGGACACACAGCACCACACTGACACACGCATACCTAGAGTTGCCATGTCACTCTCTTAAAAGGTGAAAGGAAACTGGAAGAACAGGAGGAACCCCAGACAGACACTGGAGTTTCGAACAGGATCTGAGGATGTGTGAAAGTCGTAATACTGTATGCTATGTCACGACTTATTAGTTCAATTAGTGATTGTTCTAGATGTACAGGATGATATAAACACACAGGCTTGGGGCAGGATATTAGTTTAGCTCCTCTGTAATAATCAAGGTTCATACTCATGTGTCGGGTAATTTTGCTGGGCTGGTAAGGCGTGGACTGAGAGTGAAAATGTGTGTAGGAATTTGCTTTTACGTGTGCACTGCTATATATATCCATGATGACGTAAAGTGCACATACAGTATAATTACAAAAGGTCATGTTATGTCTATATATTAGTAGGTTAGTGAATGTGTGTGTGTAATATATATATATATATATATATATTAGTGTGTGTGTGTGTGTGTATGTACGCACATGCTTATATATTTTATTTATAGATTGATTATATATAGATTATATTATATATTATAGATTATATAAAATGTTGGGGAGTAAAATGCCAGCAAAGCAGTTTTTTTTCCCCTTTTTTTCCCTACAATTTCAGCACCACCTTTCCACATTCTCTCCACCATTGTGTAGTCTATGTGCATCCACAAACGCAGGAATTTGGTAGACTGACCAAATCAGAAGTAGTTCTGAGTAGTAACGTCATGGAATTGTCCACCAGGAAAATTCCTGAGCTTCACCAGGGTCAGGAAATAACTCCTCCTACTTATATTCAGATTTCAGAGATAGTCATGATGATTCCCTGCCCCACACACACAACCATTTGAATCTGGTGAAGACCTTGTTAAGTGACCTCATTAATTGTCCTAAACCAGTCTCCAGAAGTATTGAGACAATAGTAAAAGTCTGTTTTAATTACTTAAAAACAATGACAATTAAAATAATGATGACGAAGATCATTTATGCTATGCTTTAGTATGAAGTCTCTTACTCTTCAGATCCTGATGAATACGGTTGGGCATAGAGACAAAGACGCCTGCAGTACTCTGGTGCCTGCTCGTTTGCTTCCTTAAGATGTACAGAAGATTGTTTCTTAAATGCTTCTGCCGCCTTCACCATTGTCCAACAGTTACCTGTCACCACTGTCTGATTGCCATTGTCATGTAGCCAGTTTTTAATTAGTTTTTCAGTTAATTAGCACAATTCTTTAGCCAGATAGGCATAACTACTTAGTAAAATTACCTAATTGTTGTGTGCAGGGAGAATCCATGACACATGTTGTCTTAATGTTTTTGGCCAGCACTGTTTGCTTCCCATCAGATGATTGACAAGAACAGGTCAGGTAAAGCTAGTGATTATGGTAAATACAACTTTTATCTTTTAAAATCTTAAGTTGTTTTGACCTAGAATGCATTCTCACACAGCCTGTGCTTTTTTAAAGATAAAAATGAAGCACTGGCTTGGCTTAACATTTTTTTCACATGCAGTCATAGGGAATGCTTTAAGTCTTATTCAGATGCAAAATTAGAGTCTTTGGTTCATCGGCCTAATTTTCTGTAACGGATCGTAATTGAGATTATTTAAATATTTTAAATAGGATTTTTAAACTTTTGCAACAAGATTGACCTGAAAGATAACTTTGGAATTCTAGCTTTCCTTTTTATAGTACTGTGTACCAGTATTAGTCTTGAGTTCCCACTGTTTAAGGTGGAAACTCTTCACATCCTTAACAAGGTCTTTACAAGAATCAAATGGTTGTGTGTCTGTGAGAGTGTGAGCTGAGCAAATGCACAGGGAAGCACTGCTACCTGAGCACACACTGTTGTACTCACTTTAGGGTATATGTGTTTTTAATATATTTTATATCAGGAAAGTAAAAAAAAAAAACAACAACCCTGGGTTTTCATGTTTGATGTAATCCATATTGATTGCTATTTTTGTAATCTACATTGGAGAAATGCCCGGGGGTTTACTTTGGGAAAAAATTAACACAGCAGCACAATCTCTGTTCCTCATGGGAAAGTTTAATGCGACAGAGAGGGGGGGAAAAATCACCAAATTGGGCCATGTGTGACAGGACCAGAGCTGTTGTTCAGTGCTTAGTCATTATCTTGCTTAGTTCTTTATAATAATAATTCTAATTATCGGCTAAAAAAGTCGCCCAGGGTACACTGTGACCTTGAGGAATAAATCAGGTATCCGCTCAAGTGACCAAAAGTTTGAGTTCACATTCTAATCAAGAGTTACATGCCTGAAACATGGATGTGCTTTCTCTTTCTTTCTCAATTTTTCTCTCTTTCTCTTTTTTAACCATATTAAGAATTAAATTCTTGTGAGTGATCTTTATAATCTGCCTGTGTTTAATAGTCAGATCAGTCTATTTACGGTTCTTAAGGTGTGTGATCCGATGGTGACCTAATTGTAGATTTTTTTTTTCAAAAGCCATATTTAAAAATAAAACTAATTACCCCCCAATCCCCCTCTGAACCACTGTGTGTTTTGCAGAACCTGGGCTCAGACCATTCCAGGCAAAGTGGAGTTCTTCTCTAGCGAGGGTTCGGACACGTCCATCCCCATCCCGATCGTGGCCCTGAAAAACGTAGATGACTCTTACCCTCCACAAAAGAAATCCTTCATGATGCTCAAATACATGCATGACCACTACCTGGACCGGTTCGAGTGGTTCATGCGCGCCGACGATGACGTCTACATCAAGAGCGATCGTCTGGAGAGCTTCCTGCGAAGTCTGAACAGCAGCGAGGCCATTTTCCTGGGCCAAACAGGGATGGGTGCCCGCGATGAACTCGGCAAGCTGGCTCTGGAGCCCGGCGAGAACTTCTGCATGGGGGGGCCGGGGGTGATCATGAGCCGCGAGGTGCTGCGCAGGATGGTGCCTCACATCCGCCAGTGCCTGCAGGAGATGTACACGACGCACGAGGACGTGGAGGTGGGACGCTGCGTGCGCCGGTTTGCCGGGGTGCAGTGCGTCTGGTCCTATGAGGTGAGTGATGATGAGGCGACGTGACAGACGTGAACATTTTTCAGAATGATGTTTTATAAATGGATACAAATACGGTAACAACTTCTAAACAGGTAATGGTGTTTCCGTTCAAACAGTTGAGTTTCATTCTCGGCCAAATGGGTGAATAAGGATGGCTGTTCAGTTAAGACTGGTTTCCAGGCATTCTATCCAAACACAGCTGCGTTTGCGACTGCTAGAGTAGCGCAAATAAAATCCTGCAAAATGTCAAACATGTCAATTGCGGTCTGTTTAGCCGGGTAGCTCTTTTTTTGTGCTTGTGTCTGTGCCAATTATAAGAATCAGCCCTTTGTGTAATACGGAGATAAATCCAGGAAACGGAAGGTCAAAGTTCAATGATCAAATAGGGAAAGTATTGCTGCTGTCTGAAATCCTACTGTAGTGCACATTTGTTCTAAAATCAGCCTTTTTTTTTTAACAACCTCTCAGAACTGCAATTTGGGCAATTGAAAATTATAGGGTGCAGCTTGGCACAAAGCCCTCCCCTTATCCCACCCCCACATACACCATCCAAGCTCCCTGGAAACCATTAACCAGCGCAGATTCACTACCGGTTTGTATCCAAGTTCGGGCTTTAAATTCTGTGCATTCTTCTTTCAGAATGAGCCTAGTCTACTTAACAGTAACCACTTTATTCGTAAGCGTTCATTCACAGCTGCTGCTTCAGAATAGTTTCATTTCTAGGATTTTTTTTTACCCTATCTATTTTAAAATCTTAGCAGTTTTTCTTTTTTTTTTTGGTTGACAACCGAGACCAAAGCCAGTCAGAGCAAATCTGAATACATTGTGCAAATTCGCTTAAACTGGAACGAAGGAAGTAATACGAAATAATTTTGTTGTAGGAGCTACTTTTTTCCCCTAGGTTTTTCTTTGACTGTTTAGCATTTAATAAAGGAATTTTTTTTGTGGTCATGTAATGCTCATTTTACTGATGACAGTCACAGGAATCTATACTTGCCTGCTGGATAACATTCCACTGAGCTACTGTGTTCTTTATGAAAATTTGCTTCATTCCTGTAGAGACGGTAGTGATCTGAGGAGATGTTGGCTTTGTTAAGCAGGCGCACTCTGCCTCAGGCTGCTGCTCTTTGGCAGCACACAGTCAACTCTTAATATTAGATAAGTATTTGAACATGACTTCTATGTACAGAGCGATAATAATCACTCCGGTAGCGAGGACTGTTTAAATAAAGTAATAGATGCGTCACTCAAGCGACAAAATCACAACTGTTTACATTTTAATTTCTTAACGGTTTTCATGTTGTCTAGTACCGCTGACACCATAATTTTGACTTTGACCCACTGTAGTAAGTTTATCTTTTCCATCTTTAAATCGTTTCTTTTCCCACTCGCTTGTCACAAATCAGTAGATTTCAGCATAGATTCTGATGGGTATCGGGATTCTTTTGTGATTGCTGCATCACCACACTGATGTTTTATTATTTTTTTTGTGTGTTTTTTTTAAGATTTTTTTTTACGTTACATACATGTTAGCATTGAAGGTTGCTTAATAGTTAGCACTGTCGCTTTGCACCTCCAGGGTTTGGGTTCGAATCCCATCTCCATGTGCATGAAGTTTGCATGTTCTCTTAGTGGGTTTCTTCCATGTGCTCCGGTTTCCGCCAACAGTCCAAAGACATGCAGATTAGGCTATTTGGCATTCCCAAAATTGCTCATAATGTGTAAATGAGTGTGTGTGCGTGTGTTTGTCCTGCGATGGATTGGCTCCCTGTGCAGGATGTACCCCGCCTCGTGGCCCATGTCTCCTGGGATAGGCTCCAGGCTCCCCGCAAACCTGAATACAGGATAAAGTGTTACAGACAGTGAGTGAGTGAGCATTTAAGGTGGTAAAATATTGCCGTTGCTCTGTGATCCTGCTGGTGGCACGCTCTAAACTATTCACACGTTTGGCTGGCGGCGCAGCATCCTTTGTGGTGAGAGCAAATAGGTTGTTTAGAATTGTAAGGAATATAGAAAAATGTTGAATTGGGGTATTTATAAAATCGTGATACTCGCAGGATCAGGAAGTCCCTGGTGATTCCCATTACCACTAATAAGATGAAGAACGTGGTGGATAAAATAAGTGGAAAAATAAACAGCAATCTGTTCAGTATTAGTCTTTAACGATGTAATCATCTTCAGGTCTAGTGAGCACTCCTCAGCTGAATAATTGACATAATTTCATATAATTGAATTAATTTAAAACTAGATTCGAGATGCTTAAAAAAAGCCTCACAGTGTTTCAAATTATTTCTTGGTTCTTTCTTGCTGAAATACTTTCCAAATTTTGCATCTCGACCTTTTGTTTGACGGTAATCCAGTTTCTTTATAACAGGCCTCCATAGCTTCCTGAATGCTTTGCTTTGAGCGTCAAATAGTTGAGCGCTCGCTTCATGGAACGGCACTCATGCTTTCTTTGCGTCGCAGCGGAGAGGAAGCCGTTGAAGTGTATTGATATGCGACTCGCATGCTGTCAGGCTTTTAGTGTTTTTGGCTGGCTCTTCTCTCCGCCTCTCTCAACAGTGCCGTCGGATAAACATTCGGGGCCGTGTGAATAAGAAGAAGATGTCCTTTCCCGTTCTCCAGCAGCCACGATTGCATATTTGCTTCATATCCCATTCCCCACTAAGTCTTCCTGAAGCGTTTAGTCTATTCAACCCATCCATCTAGACGAAATTACCTCTTTTTCCATTCTCGCCTGCTCGACGAGGCGTGTACACAGTCTTTCACTGTAAATATGACTGTAGTGATCTCAAATGGGCGCAATGAAAATTTAAGGTTGGAAGGATATCAGAAGCCCGGAATAAACGACAGGCGGCATTTGGCAGGTGGAACGTGCCTGGAGAGGAGGCCGCGCTTCTAAAAGCCTTTCCCCAGTGCCTGGGACCAGTAGGAGCTTTAATGTGCATTTGATGTGTGCTTTAATTGCAGTCGAGCAGGTCTGGTTAGAGACAGCACAGCTGGGCAACCTGCTATTAACGTCAGCGCATTTTGCCTTCAGCTCTTTATAGACACGGCCAAGACCTACTGCGTCGCGAGTTTCAACAAGTCCTTAGAGAGAGAGAGAGACAGCCTTGTAAAGTGACCTCAAAGATCAAGGAGTTTGCTGTTCCAAGTGGAGGCTTGTGACTCTGTTAAATGAAGACGCTTTCCTCTAAAGGCCTCAACACACTGTAATTGAGCAAGTTTTTGTGTCCCCGATGGCCCTACTAGATCTATATACAGTAGCATCTCGTAAAAGGCTGAGATCGTATTTCTTGTGATCAGGTCTTAACTAGCACGGTTTTCTTCACGGCCGTACCACGATGTACACCGGCACACAGCACATTGGCACTCAACAGTGCGACCTGGTCACGTGTTAAACCTGGCAGTCCAGAACCCTCCCACGGAGTCGTCAGTCGGCTCTGTCCTCCTCCACCTCTCTCCTCTCCAGAGTAACATTATTTTCCTGCTGCGTTTTGCATCTCCAGACTGTAAAAGGATTTATAGCAATATACTATAGATCTAGGCCTTAGGGGCTTTAGGGGAGAGAAGTTCTGTTTCAGAGTTGATGTGAAAGAAAAATCCAACATAAAAAAAACCCCCACTAAAATCTTGATATAGTTGTCCTTTCAGTTTTAGAGAAGCTTTAAATGTTGGTTCCTGTTTTTGCTATCTTTTAGTATCCTGATAATAAACTTCCTCTTTATGTAGATTACATTTCGCCACGAGAAATCTGTTCTTTGAAATGAACATTTTTTTGAGAAAACGGTGAGCCAATTACAGCATCCTGCACATGCCCTTTTCTATTGTCTTATATAAATGTTAGTTAGTAATATACCGGCTTATATATCACTTAAGGTGATAATGTCCAGTCAAATATTCTTTGAGGTCCGAATTTGTTTGTCAGAATTCAGATCCCGATATATGCAGTCAATGTAGATCTATAAGCATTTTAATAATTGTTCATTTTCAATAACTACATTAAACGTGTGGACAGTTTGAACTTTGATCGACTAAATTGACTAAATATACAATATGGAATACAAACAAAACAAACAAAGATTGAGCTTTTAATAAATCTTCAGTGATTCTTCATTTGCTGAAGCTTTGCTGCGCCCTGTCACACCGGGCTCTCAGTTCGGGTATTTTACACGCCCCGCCTCGGACCGCTGCAGATATGTTTGCTCAACAAACTAACAAACTTTCTAACAAAGTGTAGAAAAATATTAAATTGGGATGTTTATAAAATTATAATCATGGAATTAGTTTTTCATTCTTTTTTATGCATTAATATGTACATATTGATGTAATAACTGATGCTGATGGTCATCTCTTCACGCCATCAAAGTAGTGCTTTGGTTAGATCTGGTTCAGCCATAGAACGTGGACTATACTGAGATTATCGTTTCCCATTATCAGGATTTAATTTTGGTAATATTTAAGTCTTTATCATGCTCACACATGGATCTGATGAATAAACAATTGGTTTGGAGGTGAGAAAAAACTGTACACGCAACCAGTCTATATCATTTTTAATGTCACCCTCTTATGACACATTTTGTGTTTGTGTGTGTTGTGTACAACATGTTGGTTTCCTTTATCCCTGACACCGTTGCCCTCGGCTTGCTCATCCGGGACCAGCCGATGATTTATACATATTTCCTCATACTTTTCAAATTTATTTCCATAATATTTTTGGATTCTGGAAGCTGCTTCTGACCATTGTTTAAAAAGTGTCATATAATTAAAACCGAATTGAATTTATTTCGTAAATAAAAAAAGTATTTCGAACTAGTATGGCAGTATGAGCAATGTATGTGAGACAGTATGTGGTGTCTTGAATTTAAGAGTAACGTTTGCAGACACGTGTGCCTCGAAGGTTAAGCCGTGTCGTGCTGATGGCAGTATGAAGAGGAGCCATCCTCAGACCTCCTGTATCTTCTTTATTTTGCACCTCACTTGCCGGCCTGCGTTGTCATGGCACCTGGCGTATTATTCCTGAGCGCTTATTCAAGGTGGCTATTTTTGTTGTCGAAGGCCTGCAATTCATCATTCATCTCTCAGTCGCTGTTCCCCCTGACATAAACGCTTCCACTGAGCAGCTCGAGAGCTCACAGAGGAGCAGAATAAAAGTAGTCTGGGATCTGCAGCTTGTTATTTTGTAGTTTTTATGGCTGGCAGCATCTCACCTCCTCTACAGCCCTGTTTTGTCTCCTCGTGATCGTTTTTTTTTTTTTCTGTTATGCATTTGGGAATTTTAATTTTATTTTATATATTTTTTTCTTTTTAAACCAAGCTGATCAGCTGATTTTTTTAATCAAGCTGATCAATGCTAATGTTAGGTTCCCTTAACTGATCACTCTTTTGTTCATTGTCATGAAATTTGCACTGGATGAGTTTTTATGGTTTCTTTTTATTATTAGATTTATTTATTTTATTTTAATTTTTTTTGCATCTGTTTATTATCAGGACCAGAGCTGCGGTTTTAGGTCAGTGCTGGTAACAGTTTGACATGGACTTTAACAGGAGTGAAGGTTTTTTTGTTTTTCACATATACTGTGTGTGTATAAAATGTATGTTTGTGTTATACAAAAAATGTGTGTGCCAAAGAAGCTACTTCTGAAGTTTATGCAACATGGAATTGACGAATCTTATTTCATTAAAAATTTTAAGTTGCCAACTTTGGGCGTTTTGGAAATTTGCCCTTAAATATGGGCATTTTTCAGCGTTATACTGTCTCGCTTCCAACAATAATAATTAAAAATGCTAATTATTTATATTTATCTATGAGTAGCGATTACTAAAATTGTAAAAGTGTAAAATTTTCTAAATGTGTTTTTAGAAAAAACGAAGCGTGGATTTCGAAATATGAAGGATTATGAAAAATGTTCTATGATGCTATGTAGAAAATTCACTTTTTTTTCGTAGGTGAGGCAAGTTTTAGCACCAATACCATGTTTTATACATTCTATATATACATAAATACACACAAACATCCAGTTTACTTCATACTGCACTGTTTGCTAAGTTTGTTCAAAGTCATAATGAATAATTACGAAATCCCACAATGCACTGCAGTAGGATAGTGTCTGAACAGAGTGCCGTATTGAGTACAGAATACACACGATGGCCTTTCATGTTTGTAGCCAAGAGTTCTCTTCAGACCCAGTTGGGTATTTTTTTAATAATACTATAAGTAAGTACATTAATTACATTCCAAAACAATGCTTGTGTTGTACGAAAAAAAGAAAAGTCAATCTTGAGTATTTTAGAGTGCAGTGTTCCAGCTGTGGTGTTGTGAGATCTAAACAGATGGCCTGGTTGATGGAACCAACTTTGCAAAATTGTAAGGAGAACATACGGTTAACCACAAAGAAGCCTCCGCAGTGTCTCTTACAGACTGCCGAGGATACATACCATTCCGTTTGCCGTTTGTTCCAAAATAAGGCTGTCATTATATTGTCTGGTCTTGTAGCTTTTTTTAGGGAAGCCAAATCATGTCACAAAATGCTGCCTACCTAGTCAACCGCTTTCCACCCTCGAGCCATGGCCAGTGTAGGTATTTCCCCACAAGCTTCACAATAACACAGTGTATTAATGATCCTGTTAAAAGAAAAAGAAAGAAAAAGAGCTATTTTGAACAGTGTGACTTGTTTGTTCCAGAGGATGACACTCAACATTATTAGTGCTTTGATGCTGCCAGTGTTGCATGCGATTAAATCCCTGCATCCGCTCCGTCCTCCAAGAAACGCAGAGGCAACGTTCCAGCGCCAAGATCGCACTGATCTTAAATAAGCACCCTGTTGCGGAAATTGTCGAATCGCAGCCACTTGCTGACACAGCAGAAGTGAAACCACAAAGGTTTTCTTGTGTGCGCACGCTCATATGCGTCCTGTCAGCAGAAGAGCTGCTGTCCTTCGGCGTCCTTCGTAAGACTTGCAGAAGTATTGCAAGTCTCTCTCTCTCCCCCTTTTTTTTTTTTTTTTGCCTTTCTTTTCTGGCCAGATGTTTTTTAAATAAGTAGTCATTTATTTCTTGATCAAGTGCAAAACCAGGAATTATATAGTTGCTGTCGTGCTGTACCTTTATTGACGCTTGTCCTAATCTAATTGTTTGAAGTTGGCTCATTATTATTGAACTGTGTGGAAATCCTCTCTTATTTACAGTATTTGTCTTTTAAAGAATTCTTGCATTCCAGTGTGTCTGAACAAGCAGTTGAAGGATTCCTTATGCTGACCCGGTGACATTTTGCTACCCCGGCATTGCTCGGCATGTCGTACATGGGTTTCGTTTAGTCCTCCTCGAAGTAGGCTGTCCCAGAAATCAGGAACCGGTCATAACTTTCTTTCCTTACTTATTTTATGGCCTAATTAGATTCTCCCTGCTGAGCTTGTAAAGCATACAGTATTGCTTGTTCCTGACTCTACTCTTATTATTAGTTTAGCTAATGAACGTTTACAACGCCAACCCAAGATTTTTGCCTGCGGCATCACGGGGCAGACAAACGATCAATTCATTAGCTGAGGAAGTAGACGCTAGTCTAGTGTGCTGTTTCGGTTGCCAAGAAACCCCCATGACTAGACCACGAAGTGTTAACTATTAGGGAAGGGAATCACCACAGCCCACCACGTCATGAGCCCACCAAACCACATCATCGTGATACCTAGCTGCCGATTAAATCGGATTTCAATTGCGATTAACGATTTTATAAATATTTTGATTAGGTTTATTATTAGATTTTGGTAGAATTTCTGTTGGTGTTTAGCCACCTGTAGGATCGATACATTAATTTCCACAAAAAAGAATCCTGATGCATCACTGAATCGATTTGTATTTATTTAATTGATCTCTATTAACGACCATAAGGTAATAAAGTATGGTGAATTAGATGTCGTATTGAGGGCAATAATGCAAAAAAACAAAACAAAAACAGACTAGTATGCAAGTTCTAAGGAAGAGTGTAGCTATAACGGCTTGTTTTACATTATTTTATTTTAGCCACTTGTTGAAAAATGATTCAGTGGTGTTTTTTTCTCACATCACGTCCAAGACACATGAGTCTGGGTAGCACGTTTATTTTCTGCTGATCTTGTTAACACATGGATGTGTGCATGTACTTCTACTTGTTATACGAAGCCTCTGTGTCAATAGGAAGTGTGTTTCATGGCCCATCTCTATTCGTTGAAGCCATTTGTCCACTAGAAATAAACAAAAGAAATTCAATCTTCTTGTTCCAAGTACCCATATATATATATTTTGCTTTGTTTTTCTCTGTTCCTGAACTCTGACTTTTTAATTTATTTTCTCCCTGTCTCCGCTGCGCACCTATTTATGGAGCCTGTCCAGGTTTTAAAGGCATGCAGACGGAATGCCCAGCTAAATGCAACACACCTCGTCCCGTGTCTTGCATTTCGAGTAAGATGTCTGCGTTGTCACCCTGACTGCCTGTCTCCCCTGCCTCCTCTTGCCATCTTTCTCTCTCTCTCTTGCAGGCAGCCATGCATGTGGCAAGCCGGGTGTATTTTCAGCCATCGTGTGGTCACTGGCCTGATGTATGTGTTATTTTGTTGCTCCCGAGCAGGAGGCTAAAATTAGGGCCACAACGAGCAAATGAATGTTTACTAGTTTTATTTTTAAGTAAATATAAGCCGGGGTTAAAAAAGCTTGGTGTACGCGTTTGGCACCAGAACGAGGCTTGAAACGCTCCCTCTGTGTAAAGTGTTCATGTCAGTGAGTTCATTAGCTATAAATTTATATGATTTTCTCCATGTTCCCCAGCACTTCTTCTCGTCATTGTCACCTCAAGGCACCCTGGGAGATGTTGGTGCTACTCAGGTTTTCATGTGATTCCTGACCAGATTGACTTCTTGAGCAATTCGAGCTGCATTCTGTTCTGCGCTTCCTGTTAGACTGCAGACACTTCATCGTGAAGTGTACCATTAATCTGGCGTTTGTTTGGGAATTAGCGCACGCAGTGTTTCACGTTTCTACCACTCGATTCTTTTTCATAAATGCTGAGCGTACACTTTTTTCATCCAACCCTGCATATGGTTTGCCAGAGAAAACTGCTTCCTTTTATCTCTTTTGAGTCACCAATGATTTGATTGGCAAAAATCGCTCTTATAATGTGGGACTGGCTGACTTGCAGCGCTCTTTCTCTCATCCTGTCCAAGAACCTCAATCGAGAAAAAGGTTACCGTTTATGTAAATACTGTTAATGTACTGTGAGATGGGGTAAGGACCAGTTTTTCAAGTAAGAATTGTAATAGCCAGTTATAAAAGCCCACAAAAAAGCGGAATTGATGGGTTTTGTTGGCCCAGAGATTAATGGGCCTGCTTTTCGTCCAGGAAAGTGCGGCAACCTACTTAACTCGGACGAGGGTCGAAAAACAAAAATTGCAAGATCCTAATCCGACTCCCAGATCGAGGTGTAGCTACCTTGACGTATAGCTTAATAATTTGATTCAGTTCAGTTCCAAATAGGTTGGCGTTCCATTATGATTACATCATGACATTTTAGGACTCTGTGTGCACGTCTCTTGATGCCAAATGGTGACCATGACCACATTTCCAGCAGGTTTTTCTTCTTAAGCCGATTTCAGACTGTGGGATTATAGCGTTCTTTTAAGATTATTACGTCTCAAAGTGTATGAGATGAGCTCAATAAATTTATAGCTGAATTCCATAAATGGCTTGTTCCCTGGTTATATAATGATCCTCAACTGATAGACCTGCGATTAAAGAAAACCACTACATTCTGCTGCCGTCATCCATCAACCGGACCAAATAAACAGAAACATCCTTCATATCGAGCGCGAGGTAATAAGAATATTTTTCTTTCATTACTTCTCTCTTTAGCTGCTACCGTACTCATCGATGTCCCGAGAGTTTTTTGCGAGACCCTGTGCTTTTTTAATATTGGTGCCTTTTTTGACAGCCATCATATCAGCAGACACTAAAATGAGAGACAGGCAGAACTTTGTCTCTGACCGTCTTTTGAAGCTGTTTTACTAAATTTAATCTCTGGCTCATTTAGTACAAATGGAGGATGATTTGCTGAAGCTGACCATTTACAGCGTGACTTTCATCCTTTTATCTTTCTTTCTTTCGCAACTTTATGTGAATCTAAATGATATGAAAGGAGCCTGGAATAAGAGAAGTTATTCAGGTTGATGAAATCATTCATTGTAAGCACAACCTGTGGTCAAGCATCTGATGAAGTGTTCAATTACTAATCAGAGTATAACAGGAACTGAGCAGTCAGTCACAGGTGTCTTTTTAACGCTGTTCTGTTTGAAATAGAGTAACAAAAATTTAACGAAACAACTTCTGTATGCTTCCTTCATAATTAGTAGGAATAGGGAAACATCGATTCAGTTATGCATCAGGAGTTTATTTTATTTTTGTGTGTGTGCCGATTCACATATCGCCACTCTGACTCTAAAATCGATTTTTAAATGATTTACTACTTGTATACCAGAGATGTGCCAGTGATCAGAATTGGCAGATTTTCAGCTTGGCCAGCCGTGGCCGATCACATTGGACATAACCGATTCTGCATCTGCACTATCAACTTATCTCAAATTATCCACGATGGAAGCCGGGCGTAGCTGCGTGCTCTCAACTGATCAACACGCATTAAAGACCCAGGAAGGATTTGAGTCGTCACCACTCCCCCCTCCTTTTGCAGGTGGTACAGTCTAAACTATTCACACACTGGCATCCCATGTGGGAGGAGTGAATTATTTACTAAGTTTAATTTGGAATAATAATTATTGCAGATTACAGCGATAAATGCTGTTCAGTAAAAATGAAGCTTTTTGTTTACTTTAATTGAATTGAATTTATAATTGGGATATTTCTACAACTTAAAGAATCGTGACGTCATATCGGGCGGTAACTGTCCCCGTCTTTCTTTCCCGTCTCTAATAATCAGTATGCATTCCGCATCTCAACTTGCTTGACTAGATTTGCATATAAAAGAGAGTATTTGAAATGTGTCTTTCAGCAGTGACAGTTTTTATCAGATATTGCGGTTGCTCCGATATGGACACGGGTACCTGAATACAAAACATCAGATGTGTGGGATCAGATCTACAATAAGTGCAGATTGAGTTTCAGCACCACCATCCTTTCCCCTTCTCTGCAGTGACGTGCCTGTGGCATGAGCAAAAATACAGTCTGCATTATATGTTCAGGTGCGTTATGAAGCCCAGGCATTTGTATCGCTATATAGGTCAGGTACTGCTTTTGGTAGGATCTTAAGCAGTAGAGGAGGATGACTGTGTGCTAGTTGAGCCGGACACAGGATTTGTGCAGCAGCAAGTACAGGGAGTGTGTTGGGCACACAGCTCGAGCTGGGCTGTCTCTGCGGTTGCTTGCTATCTTTGTGCCAAAAGGCAGCCCTGCCAGACCGCAGCTAATGAATATCGGCGGTTTCTGCTTTCTCCAGGTCTCAGCCTCGTCAGCTTGAGGCCCGACCCATCCCTCCTTGCCTTCTGCCAAATCGCTGTCTGTCTCTCTCTCTCTCTCTCTCTCTTTCCTCCCCCTCCTTCTCTTCCTCCCTCTTTCTCTGTCTCTGTCTGAGTTAGAAAACTTCCAAACAAGTAGCCCTTTGTAGCCTGGCCATAGCACCCCTTTTATTTCAGCTCCTGCACTCTACCTCTTTACTCTTAGCCAATTACATCAATTTACTTTTTTTTTCTTTCTCATAATCCCCCCCAACCCCCCCCCCCCCCCCCTGTGCATTCCGTGTTACGCCTCGTACATATTTCAGGTGTGTGCCGGTCTCTTCCCTAGCTGACCTTTTTGAAGACAGGAAGGACTGTTGGGTGGAGGGTCCACTTTGGAATTATCGTTTGCTCCAGTGAAAAAAGTTTGCTAGGGTCAATGCTGGCTGTACATACACGGATATCATGGTCCTCTCAGATCGATTAAAAACAGAATACAAGAATAGAAGAGTTTTTTTTGGATACTAAACTCTAGCCTCAAAATCTATTACCTTGATAGTCTTTATAAATATTTAAGAGTTTAAATTGCTCAGACAATGATGCTCCTTATAACCTAGAGGAGAATACATCATCATAACACAACCCTTGATCACATGGAGACATCAAGGTTGAAATACTTGATTAATATATTAATGGAGTGGAAATGCTTCTATGCCGGAGCAGTTGTGCTCAAATCAAGCACAGATAATTAACTCGTATTAAATCGCAAGCAAGAATCATGAGATCTAACTTGGAGATCTATGGAGTTTATACTCCGATCAGCCACAACATTAAAACACACAACATTGTGTAGGTTGCTCTTGCGGTGGCTCTGGCCGCTCTGAGCGTGACTCCACAATACCTCAGGGGGTGTGCTGTGGTGTCTGGCACAAGGACGTTAGTGGTGGATCTTTTGGGTGCTGTGGGTTGCAGGGTGCGCCCTCCACAGATCAGACTTGTTTGCCTGGTGCATTCCATGGATGCTCGGTCAGTTGAGATCCGGGGAAGTTGAGGCCGGATCAACAACCTAACACCATAACTGGCAGGTTGTGATGCACTGGGTCTTCTGGTGGTTTTTGTGTTTTTTTTTTTTCTCTGGGATTGGAAAAAACAGACAGACTGTATGAGTGCTGTGACTGATCAGTGTATACAGTTAGACACAATTTTTTGGCCAATCACACATCAATTAGCTTCCATTTGGTTTTTGGACCTTCCTTTGTCATAGCCTGGTAAAACAAGAGGCAGCCCTCGATGTTGAGCATTTTCATCAAAATTTTTTAGGTCATTTGCTGTTTTTTTCCCATGTGACTCCCCGTTGAGCCAGGATTCAGTTGAGCGTTAAGGGTCTTGCCGAAGGATCTATTCGTGGCAGCTTGGCAGTGTGGGGATTTCAAACTCGCAACCTTTTAATCAGTAGTTTGAAGCTATACCCATTGAGCCACCACGTCTAAACCTTGTGTATTCCACAAGCTTTCTCTAAGCCCTTCACTCCCAAGCCTCTAGTATTTTCTTCAATGATGTGGTGTTCTTCTCACCACCTTTCACCATAAACGCAGTTGTGCCTGCCTTTTAAACCTAGTCAGTGCAAATTAATACTATACCCACATTGCAAAGGAGGCAATTAAATGTCCAAGCAGAGGATGTGGTGTTTCAGTAGTAAAGGTTTTGGGTTAATGATTGGAAGGTAGGGAGTTTAAATCCTGTCAAGATACTTTGCCCTTAACTCCTCAGTGGTATCCCGCATCAGTTGCAAGTTGATTCGGATGAAAGCATCAGCCAAACATAAACTAATTAGTTCAATAACGGTCAGTGATTGTGTGTTGTATCATCCTCTTTTGTTGAGAGAAAAAAAAAAAGACACAGAATTAAATGGGTAGCTTGGCAGGCAGCCAGAGATTTCCCAGCGCCTGCTACAGAAATAGGCATTTTCCTTCCAAACAACACTCGCTGTTAGATTTTCCTCACGCTCAGATTGACCCCGGCTAATAGGACATGGTCATTGGGGACGAAGTGCTATGCTTGGCTGATGAGCAACACCATTCTGAGAACACGTATCAGGCCACAGTGCTAATGTTTTCAGTTTCAGTTAACGCTCTGGCAGCCTCCGCGCTTCCATGCGTCATTTCCTGTTGAATGTTTATTTAATTTTTTTTTTATTCCATGTGTTATCACACACCTTTTTATATTTATTATTGATGGGTTTATTGGTAGTAGTGTGTGTGTTGATGGCATGGCGGTTAATTACACTGTTTCTAATGATGATGCCTGCTTGAAAGATTAGCACAATAGACAGGAAAGTCACGTTAGTGCAAGGTTGATGCTTCCACGCTCACGTGTTTTTGTTTCTGCTGGCAGTTTGTCGGCCACATTTATTACCGTTTGACACTGGTTTTGTGAGGAAGTCCATTAGCATGCCTTTTGGAGGCTGTCATTTCAGCCGCCGAGTTCATTAAATGACTTGCTACGCTTTCCAGAGTCGTCCGAGACGCTCACTTTCCCCGATTTCCCCCTTTTCCTTCCTCTGGATTATTATAATATTTTTTTAATCTACGTTCCCTTTCCATCAGGATCCAGGCTGTTGCAGCACTTGCATCACACAAGCAGAGCTACATGTGGATTGTGTTTTGTTGTGTTATGCTCAACCACTTGTACCACGGGGGTCAGCGTTCAGTTAAAGCAATTACGCTTTAATCCATGCTTTGAAGCTGTTTAAAGAATTTCACATCATTAAAACTCACAGTTTGAAAGCAGAGGTTTGAAGCGTGATTAAATATTTGATTTAAGCAAACGCAGTAGGTTGTTTCTTTTCCTTGTTCTAACAGATCGGTACAAGAATGAGGAATAATGTGGGGGGGGGGGGTGTTGGTGGTGGTCCGATCCAGCCAATTTATCTGTGCTTTCTCTACAGGTAGTGTAAAAGGCGACCTCTGAATTGATTGTTCAGGATTAGCATTAGCAATCGTGTCCAGTCAGAGGAAGCTCCAAGACTCTCAATTCACAATACAACCTTGATATCACAGTCAATGTTTCGAGCTGTTTGTGCTAAGAGAGAGACGGATGATAAAAAAGACCAAACAGGAAGTCCAGAGCGGAGAAGGTGTAAGTCTTGAATACTGAGTGGATCGGAAACACCGAGGGAGTGATGGGGGGTGGGGGAAAGGAGCAAAAGAATACAGCCCCTTCTTCAACTCAGCCCCCGGTCTGTTTCAGCATGCATCTCCACACAGCTCAGACTGAAGCAATGTGGCAGCTGCCTGTTCCCGGACACACCCTCTTCCTCCGGAGACGCCACAATCTCTGCCTCTCCACCAGAATGCCAGAAGGCACTCCTGCTAGTCTTTCCATCCTCCTGCACCTTTAACTGCAGCTCCAGCTGAATGCTTCTGGATGGTACTGAAGAAACCTGTGTTTAATTGTGTAGGAGAATGGACTCAGTGTCCCAGCCTTCAGGTCTCAATAGTGTTTCAGAAGCCTTTAAGGGCAAGGGGAATTCACTTTTTAATTTAATTAGGTGCAACGTCTAGTCTATTCACGTCACAGAAATTGCACTGGTCCACGAGTGTGGTAAACTTTTTTTTGTTGTTGTTGCACATTGCAACTATACTTGAATAAAAAAAAAATTTAAAAGTGGCACTCACTGGTATTTCATTGGACCGACTTTAGCTTTGATTATGTCAGAAATATTTTGACAAACTTATTGAACTTCACATTTATTTTTGTCCAGCCTTGCATTTTGGCTGAGAGATGAACCACTAAGTTGAGTCTTCTTTAGGCCATTCTCCTAAAGACTTGCAATGAGGTAAGGTCAGTGCTCTGTGGTGGCAAGGTCGTGTGAAAATGTTTTTTTTTTTTTTTCATGCTCCCAAACAACTTTAACAACTTAAACCCAGTGAATCTTGGCATTGTTGTCCTGGAATATGCCTGTTTCATGAGGAAAGAATTAATCCTGGTCATTGAGTACAGTCAGGTAATCAGCTGACTTCATTTCAACCAACTGCCTCCAGAGGCTTGTACAGTGGCCACTATGCATGATGGGTGCATTACTTCATGAGCTCCCTTCTTAACCTGACACGCCCATTACTCGGATAAGGCCGATCTGGATTAAACAGACCACGTGAATCGTTTTGCATGTTGTAGTTCTTGTTCCATTATGTTGGGGTTTTTGTCTAAGACCTTGCCAGTTATTGTCTTTACTATATAAACCATGATAAACCAATTTGCGGAGCAATCCTCAATGTGTATAGGGAAAGATGATTTTCTGAATATGACCCATTTGGGGTATCTCCCATCTAGTCGGCTGTCTTTCAAGTTTTTCGGAATTACATGTGAAAGAAGGTTAGAATAGAGATGAGACGACATGATAGAAAGGGTAAAGTATGTAAATCAGTGTAAAGACCAAGGTAAATCGAATGGAGACAGCGATCAAGGCACAGACATTTCCAGGAGCAGCATAAATGCAGATATGGAATTATCTGTGTTTGTTTATTGTACCTCTTCCTCCCGGGTTATCTGACACCCATGCTTGTAAAGCTACTGTTTGCTTAGGATTACCACTGTAATCTCGAGCAGGAGACAACAGGTGATAAGCTCCTGATTCTGTTCCACTGTAAACACGGCTTTGAATTTACTCTTAATATGCAAATCACTGTAAAATAAGGGATGGGTTGAAATTTTGTCCTTTTGAGTGAAACATGAGACACACTTTTTGTTTGATTCCCACAGTAATCCTCCAGTATAACTGGAAGCGATAAAAAGCAAATAAGCATCTGTGTTGTTTCTGTCCTGACTTTTAGTATTATGGCTGGAATAAATAAAATTAAAACAAGGGCATGTGCTTTTTTTCCTGTTCTTAAAGCCCGTCATAAAAAGTAGGTTAAAGGATCGTTTCAGATGGGCTTCACCTGTTTCCTGCACCGACTATAGTGTTTTTGTAAGTAAGGAGCATAGGCGGTTTTCATCATCTTTAATGGTTATAATTTAAAACAAAGTTAATTCGAAAGAACAGAAATTTCTTTGTATGTGCCGGTGATTTAGGATTATATGTGGTGTAGACATAATGACATCACTGTGAGTCAGTTCTCTTGGGACAGAAGACGCATCACTGGATGGGTTTTAAAGGACGGTAATTAATGTAATTGATAACCAAAGCAGGTCATCTCTGCATTCACAGCTATTCTGGATTTGCATATCATTAACTGAGATTACATTAAGCACCCAGCATGCCTTCTGTTCCGGTTCTTTCTAAACCTCCATGAACCAGAATCCGTTTGAGGCATGCCAAGTCTTAGTCTGAGAACGTCGGCTTTTCTGATTTTTAACTAAAAGCCAGCAGTAAGCTTCCATGCCTGACTGTTTTCCCTAATCAGATGCTGTCACAGCTGGGGATAACGATCGCACACTGAAATGGATTCAGATAGGGAGAGGGCTGGTCCGCAGATTGATTTGTCCTTAGATGATGCTTCAGGATACTTCAGTGTGAAATGTGATTTACAGCTACATCTCCAGTACAGTCCTGTAGCTGGTCTTATTTTCAGGCTTACCATTCACACATTTATGGCTGCCTTTGCGAGGGAAAAGAATGTTTTAAAGCACCCTTCCAGGATACATTTAACAGACTCTGAGGAAGGACTGCAGTTTTCCAGAGCTGCTACCGTGCCACAAGACTTTGGCTCGCCACACTGGCAGTCTTGGCACCACCTTCTGTCACGAATACGAGTGTTGGCACTAGGCTACTTTGTCCTCACTGATCTCTGCTTTGCTTTTCACCTTGCAATTACAAAGTGCTAAGTCAGAGTTCATGCACTCAGGTGCACAAACTGTACTAAGAAAAGGTGTGATTTTCTTAAGCAGTTTAGCTGCTGATTTTTGGAATAGGTTTTTTTTTTTGGTAATGATAAAAACTGGAATGCATTGTTTGCTTAGTTGCATGCAGAAATGATTGTGCTTGAGATACCACGGATGCTTGGTGTAGGATTGTGCAAGGCTGAGTAGTCAGCTCCACAGTGATGTGATGTGTTGGTTGGTCGTGTAGTGTGGTGTAAATTGAGGCTATTTCGACTCTGGCAGGTCGCCCTTTGAGCAGGCACATCTCTGGGCTCTAACGGGCCAGTCATTACTTATGATTATAGGACTGCTGTACTTATTTATAACAAATCAGTGCTGGCATACCATTAGTGGATTCTCGTAAATGGATTAAATTTCATTGAAATGCTAGGAAAAATTGCATAAGCTGCAATTGCTAAGTGCCTTAGGTGAGTTGGGAATTAGGTTGTCAATGATGGTCTCATTGCTTTTGCCGCTAAATGCAGTCAGTCAGTTGCTGGCAGGTGAACCTCAGTTGTTTTTCATTGTTACCATTTATTTTATTATATGTCGAGGATATTTGAAGTGTTTCGCTTGTTCACCGTCTGATGGAGAGAGGACTTTGTTCTGAATTCTGCTGTTCTGATGGAATGGATTGAACAGGGAAACTGCGGAATGCGAATAAAACGCCATATTAGCAGGAGTTGTTTACCTTCATGTGTTTCTCAGATAAAATGCTCGAATACAAGATACGATCCTTAACATGATGCTCGATGGTCGTTAGTAATTGCCTGCTCAGGGTTGCTACGATTTCAGTTAGGTTATTAATTATGGGCGGTACAAACAAAAACTACCCTGGGAGTAAGAGATTAAAATTAGTATAGGATAGAATAGAAAAAAAAATGGCATCATGCAAGGCTTCCCATGCAGGTGTTTCCTCCAGTGTTGCTGCATGATAGACTAGTTAAATAAAAATCTAAATTGCAATTTGGATCTGTTCAAGTATTTCATCGGGAAAAAGGCTGAAATTTATTGTAAGGAATGTACTCAGGTTTAGGACTTACTTACTGTAATTCTTTTTTCCTCATTCGATTTTTAAAATACTGTAAATGTACATAAATATTGGGAAACATCCTCTTAATGGGATCGTTTCTGTAATTATTTGCTGTAACCCCTTATTAAACTTAAAAAAAAAATAAAAAAATAAAAAAGTGCAGTATTTATATCACTGTTTAAATAGCAATCTTAAAGTAATCACGATGTGATTTTTAAATAAACCTATGCAGCCCTTGTCTAGGGTACAGTAGTTAATTATAGAGACAACAAAATAAACAAGGCCACACTGGCTTACACCGGACTAGTTCCAGTTAATGGAAACAGCAATCAGATACAGTCAGTCACACCCGTTCTGCTTTAATACCACAGCATGCAAACATTGCGTCCATCACGGTGTGTAGCATCACGTGAATAGCAGCGAGCAATAGCAGTGGCGTGTGTCTAATGCTTATCCATGTGCACCATCAGATAAGGACAGTAAGTGTAGCAGTGATACGTGTGCTCTTCCCCAGTGGCTGTGTAACGGCTGGCACGGAGTCTGCTGTAAGTGTGGACAGAAAGTAAAGACCGTGTACACACGCATGTAATAGATAAGTCCTGGCACTCCTTCTCAGTCAGTGTCTCCTTTCGTGTTTTGTTTTTCCTTTCTCCGTGGTTGATTCGGATTAGCAACAAAGAGATGAATCATGTCATGTGTTTATCAGAATAAAAGCAAGAGAATGTGCCAGTCATTGTTGCCCTTTGATTTGTTACCCGGTCACTTCTTTATACTGTACCTGTATTCTTTATAGTGTATCTACATTAATAATAGTATCTGAAATACTTTTTTTTTTAAATTATTATTATTTTTTTGGCTTTTAAAAATGTTTCAAATGGTTAAAACAAGGACATCAAACACTGGGTATTGCATGTACTTTATTACTAATTCTAAGGCTAAATCTTTTAAACCGCTTGACCATCTGATGTGTTGTCACACGCCTCCATGAAGCCAAGGAGCCAGATGAGATTGTGCTTTTATGACCTATGACTTTAAAGGTCACCTATTATTCTCCTTTTTAAACAAGTTAATATTAGGGGTGCTCCGATCAGGATTTTTGGGGCCGATCTCCGATCACTAGAAGCTGTATCGGCCGATACCGATCACAGGGTCTACTCGAAGCCGTATCATGTAGCATTATTTATTACTACAACAATGTAAATTAAGTATTGAAATTACAAGAAGAGGAATATCATGAATTGACAACTGTATTTATTAGCAAGCAACATGTGCAACACGTGAACTTAAAACAGAGCAGGCTGTGTTTGGTTAGTAACTGGGAACAGCGTAGAGCAGACCCGGGCATTTTAAGGCCCGGTGGCCAAATACGGCCTGCGGCCTGACTCTGACTGACCCGCGAAAGGTTGCTTGGAATTAAGAAAATAAAACCTACTCTCAATTTTTCATAATGCATGGACTAAAACAGCAGTGATTTTATTTTTGGAACTTGTTTACAGTGTGCGTGCATCGTTTACGTACAGGTACTCTGAAACAAGTCCTAGTGCATGTGATTAGCAACTACAATTAGAACAAAACAACTACAACTACAATTAGTCATTGTAATGGTATCCCTTCAAAATGTTTGGACATGCCTAAAAAAAAAAACAGGTGGACGCTAAAGGCTGTGGTTTCAAGAAAATATGGACTACTAAATATTTATTCACTGAAGTCGGGGGTAAACCCATGTGTTTAGTTTGTGTTACGAGACGAAGCATCCGGCCCTCTCCGATATTTTCTGCTTCTCATTTGGCCCCTGGGGAAAAATAATTGCCCACCCATGGCGTAGAGCTTTACAAATATACCTTTCCTGTAGAATGTATAAAATTTTATTAAATAACAGAAAAAAAACATGTTTAATTTTTCGCGTGGAAAGATGGAAACGTAATCACAGCGTGAATCATGATGAACTGTACTTACGGCCACCGAGCGAATCCGCTTGGGGAATACCCAATATATAGGGTATTTACTGACAGCTGAGTGAGTGGCGGCGCGCGAGTTGCTGAACACTCCCGCTCTCTTAGCGCGAGCCAACTTTGAAAACTGCTTGTGTTCCTTTACGTGACTAACCTTCAAATGTCTGATGAGGTTCGTGGTGTTAAAATGCTTTGGGTGCTTCCGCCTCGTGGAACTGGCTTGTTACACAGGTTGCAGATTGCTAATGTATTGTCTTTTTTTCATACAACACGTAGAATCGCCAGACCGGTGAAGCCATTTTAGCAGCGCGCAAGAAATGTCCTGCGAGTTTTGCGTCATCTGATCGGCTTTTCTATATCGGCCATTGTAGAGACTGTCGATCAAACTTCCCAAAGCTATTATCGGCCGATTATGATCGGCGATCGATCAATCGGAGCACCACTAGTTAATATATGTCTTTAAGGTTTTTAAGACGTGTCTGTTAATGTTCCAGCTCTAAAACTCAGATCCTGTATTCTTACATGCTTGATTCTCTTTTTTCTGCAAACTTGCTGTTCCAGAATCTATTGCTTGAAATGATCTCTCTCCAAACTCCGCTTTAAAGAAGTGCGTTTTTCAACCCGAGAACAACACACTGGGGACATCATCAGGCATTTCTCACTTAATTTCATGCTTTTCACTCACACGCTTCTGAGGAACATTCTGAAAGAACGTTAAAATTTTAACCACAACTAACCTGAGGGTGGGTTAACCTAGCCAGTTTACATGTACAGCATTTGGCAGACACCCTTATCCAAAGCGACTTACATTTTTCTCATTCTACATCTGAGCAGTTGAGGGTTAAGGACTTTGCTCAAGGGCCCAACAGGGGAACTTTGTGGTCGTGGGATTTGAACCTGGGACCTTCCTAGCCATCTTCCAATGTCTTAACCACTGAGCGACCCCTGACCCTTTAGACCTGTGGTCAGGTCTTAAATAGGACCCTGAGACCATCTTAAGGACTCCAGTTGCTCCAATCACAGTATGGAGTAGCAATAGGACTGATGTGCGAACAGCCGATACCTTATCATGATATACCTACGTGCCAATTTCATTCATGTTATGATTCTCTAAGCATCACAATTTTTGTAAATATCGCAGTTTTAATATTACTTTTTTGTTATAGTTAACAAAACCTGACAATTCACTTCTACAACACAAAGTGCTGTGCTATGTGAATGGTTTAGAGCTCATCACCTGTAGGCTTATAGAGGAAGCCTCAAATGCAAAATTTAATTATATATGAATTTCCACAAAAAAGGATTACGATATTTTTTTTTTCTCAGCCTTAGTACACCGTGGCTTCGCCAGGTTTAAGGGTACTAGTGAGGCACAATTAAAAAAGATCTCAGGACTACCAGAGCCACTGTTGAGTCTTTTCGGATTGGCCCCCAAACCCTCAGCTGCTCATGTTTGTGCTGAGACTGGACCTTTCTTTACTTCACAGCTGCTACATGAATAAATGTATCTAATGTCTAATGTGTTCTGCTGTAGTGGCATATTCCTGTCAGAGACCCAGTAATAATGGAAATAAATGATTTCCTTCTTAAAAAAACGTTTAGAATGCTGTGAAATAAACAAAGCAATCTAATTAGTATAAAGTAATTACTTTAGCATTATAAAGTATTCTGCACATCCTTTTTCAGTTTCATAACTCTGAGGCCACAAGTGACTGTGCCCTTAACGCTATAGAAGGAGTTGTATCTAATTTCAGTAAGACATATTTTCAGTTATATATTTTGTAGTATTCTCCTGTAGTTTCAGCATTTAAGTAAAGTTAATACATCGTCTAGAGATTGATGGATGTTTATTACCTAGTAGAAGGAAATCGCAGCAAAACTGTTGAAGCATTAATGCAGCGTAAGTAATATTTACTGTTTGCAGGAATGACAGAGATTTAGCCAAAGGCATTTTTGTGAAAGCACGCAGACACTTCAAGTAAGGCCAACTTCTCATTTGCGGATTTCTCTCTAACACTCGCTTAACATGTAACATTACGGTTGCTCAATGAAAGGTTCGAGACATTTCTTAAGTTAACAAGAACTCTCTGATTGCTTCCTTATTCAGACGTTTACAGCATTTCCTTATGAAACAGGCCACACATTGAGGGTTGTAGCAAACCAGCAAGAACTTTATTTTTCCATTTAATCTTATTAGTTGGAAAAAAAAACAACTTGGACAGTGTTCACCCTCTCATTCCTGCTTACATTGCAGAAAGGTGGATTTAAATTTTTCTTTCCACTGTGGGGGGAAAAAAGGTTGTACTCATGGGTAGCTCTCCCACCTTTACTCAGATTTAATCCTTTGTGGCTTGCATGCCTTTGTTCAGTTTATTTAAAGCACAGCTCTTTAGACACTGATAGAAGTTTAAAAAGCACCAGAATGTGGGCTGTAATTTATTCATATGAGTAAAGGAAGAGAGTGAAACCGAGTCTTTCTATACAAATCCTGTATCATTGGACTTCAAATGCATCTTTGAAGCCGTGAGCTTCATCTTCTTCCAAAAGAGGAAGCATGAACAGTGTGGGGGGGTGGAGTAGGGGACTCTCAGAGGTGCAACTGAATCTATAATTTACCTCCTACAGTGTTATAGGTTAAGTAGCTTTTAAACTGCTCCATTTTTTTCCGCCATTTTTTTTTCTATGGCATGTTTTAACTAGCGTGGAAAAGTTGTTTGAGTAAAGATGAGCAAGCGTCTGTAGTTAGAGGAGCAGTCAGCTGTATGGATCCATCCAGAAATCCTGATAAAAGGTCGTGGAGAAGGGCATTCCATAGCTATTTTGGTCTATTTTGGTCTTGTGTAGTTTGCTAGAATCGTGTGAAGCTCTGATGGCATGCCGTTTAACCTTGTCTGTTGTGTGAGAAATGTGCGGAAGCTTAAGTCACGTCTACACTGCTTGCCAATTCCACTAGACTCGTCTACTGATCAATAAACATTGCTGTTACTCGAATGATTCAGGGAATTCCTAAGAGATGTGGTGGTTTTTTTTCTTTTTTCTTTTTTTTTCTTGCGGATCTGCATAACTCATATTACTAGGGGGATACATTACATTGAACTAAATTTCCTTGAATATTACATTAAAGGAAATGTCCACTTGAAAGACCGTAAATTAGATTGAAAAGTGAGATTTACGTTTACAAATGAGATGTCATGCTCTCTCCTGTCAATCTGAGTGATTCTAGTCTCATGTATGTGACCGAGGGCAGTTCGCACATTGCTCAGAGCATGTTCAGCTCCCTAGAGATGTAGCAGGAGCAACAGTTTGAACAGTAACACTAAAGGAAGTGTTGACCGGCTTGTCAGTTTGGGAGATCATGGAGTAAAGCAGACCATAAAAATAATCAAAATGATTGGGATGAGTTTCACCATGGTCAAAATCAACATTCGTCTGTTTTGCAATTTGCCATCAAGGCTACAACTGCCAATCAGGGAGGACGAGGACTATCACATGTTTCCTCTGAGCTTTTTGAAGAAGCCTTTGCTTCTTCCACTTGCATGAGCTCATAGACATCTGTGATTGGTTATACACCCATGATTGGCGATTGTGTGACAAATGTGCAAAAAAATTTAAAATAAATCAATACTTTCTCACAGAATTGTCTATAAGCATTGACAAGCCATTAGTCCTGGCTGAATGTTTTAGATTTAATTGTGCACCCTGTGGACATATTATTGTCAAGTGCGTCTCTACTCAGAATATGTATATGGCTGGTAATTGTGGGTGGTCGTCTTGCCTTCAGCGTGAACAGTTGGTCTGGTGTCCAGGGGATAAAGCTTATTTGTGGTGCTTCCTGCTGAAGTCAGCTGACCCTGCTGCTTAATCAGAGTCCTTGCACTGGTCAGTCTGTCTGCTCCGGCTGTTTCCTGCTCATCACCGAGTTGCGAATGTCTGTGCTCCGAATTGCTTCAGCAGCACGACCGGTGCAGGGAGTTGCAGCATTCTTCCACCTTTCTGCCGAATGTCCCATGTCCTTTTGCTGTGTTTGTCTAGCGATTACTTGCACCCCTCCCCCAAAACCACACTTTCTTTCCTCCTTTTTTTGTTTAGACCACAAGTACATAGAAATAATGCTGTATGGACAATATGTATCCTCAGTGTGGGATAAATGATTAGAAAAACATGATGATGATATACCAGTCTCTTGTCTGTTTGAGAGTCTCAGTAGTATTGTCCAGAGCATCAGAAACATTCTCTCGCTTGTATCCCATTTAACCCGATTACTTCCTAATAGCCTTAAAGCCAAAGGTGTGTGACAGGTGCATAGGGACTCCATGCAATGATTTTAGCTTATTAGATTTTATTTATTTATTTTTTTAATCGAAGATCCACATAAGCTTGAAGAGTCGTACCAGAGAAAATGAAAGACTGAGCCCTTTAGTTTTTCAACCGCATAGTCAAGTGTGGAAAAGCAAACATGCCTTTGGTTATTTATTGGGATTCCTCCAATGTAGAGAGACATTCAATCAGGCCGTCACAAATCCTCTTTAGATCAGAGTTGCCACACTGGCTTCAGACACATGGGCTCATTGCTCATACCACACACACAAGCGCGAGTATTAGGATGGATATATGTACTTGTAAATAGAAATCTGTCCACACCGCATAGCTGATTTTAAGCTCTCGAGCGTCTGTGGGTGTCAGCTCCATGTGGGTGGTTTGAGGAGACTGACAACAAAAAGGCATCCTGCATTCTGTTTACCTTCCCAGGGTGCTCTTTGTTTTCTTAACTTCTGACCCCTTGGTACCGCCAGTAATCCTGGTGTTTCTTGTGTATTGAAGGACAATGTGTGACCCCGTTTTATGGTAGCTTCTTATACAACTTCCAAAGGCTTACATTACATTACATTTTACAAATGACCTACTGTGTATTATAGCAAGCTTTAGGATCATATGGTGTATATTTTATGCATCCGCTGCAAGGGTGAAGTTTGGGTTCCGTATAAGTTCAAACAGTTCTGCAGTCAGATACTAAAAAAAGTCAGAATTTTTCAACAAGGACAGGGCCTGGGAATACAACTTTATTTTTAAACATCTGTTTGCAAACAACAGACAAAACACTTGCCTTGCTGGTCACAGATCAGTAAAACAAGCCAACAATAAAACACTAAGTGTTTGTAGGTTAGAATTTCACCACTGCTTCCCAAGGAGCTGCTCCAGGACTATGGGGCCTTTGTTGACCACAGTGGGGTTCGGTCATCCCCGCTGAGAATCACCTTTCCAAGCTCCTTGATTACTTTCCAAGTTCCTGAGTTCCTTTTGTAGATGATGCCAGTCTTTGCAGAACTGGAGATGAACCCGTCTGAGAAGGTGTATGCGCGACCGAGAGAAAGATGGAGAGATAGCAAGGGCTACGGCTCAGTTACTGACAGCTATGGATTGCGTCCCCTCGTTCCCCACACACTGATGGATCCCATGCTAATGTTCCTTTTCCTAGTTTCCCTTTCAATAGGTTAGACCTGACACCTTGGAGCAACTAAAAAGAAGAAGGGAGTGAAGAAATAGTCAGAGGGGGATGCCTCTGTACCACAGTACTATGAGGGGTGAGGTCTTTTCCCAAAGGGCTCACTGTAGAATGATCTCTTTGTTTGCCCTTAAAGCAGGTGAAGACTTTAAGCCAGCTCGGGTTGCCCGTGCCTACAATTTACATCTTGCCTGTTACAGTCGTTCTCTGTGTGCGCGAGGACGTGTGTGTTTGGAGGGGGTGTGGTGTCCATGAGAAGGGCCAAGAAATGGAGAATGTCTTGATTAATAGAGCTGAAGACTGCAGCCAGTTCAGGAGCCCTGCTGCTTTTGGAGATTATGCAGAGCTATGGAACAGATTTAAACATCATATCCACGTACAGGCCTTTTTCTATGGCAATTTGCACTGCGGGCCTTTTAGGTGATTCTGACAGTTTCCAGTTTCCGAAGTCAAGTCATTCACTCTAAATCTAGGCTTCTCTCCAGATGTAGTTGTGACGCAGAGTGTATTCCACACACCATCAGTTTAATGTCCTCAAATGGGATTATTTTGCACACTGTTAGGCATATGCTTTTTTGAGCATTTTGATACTTGAGAGAGAACATGAGTAAGTGATAAAACTTGTATCCTGTTCTGTTTTCTGTCTTGGCTCCTAGGATGCGGAATGATGCTTCCTCTAGATATCCGTACAGCCGAGTCACTGGCAATCTTTAAGAGATGACTAAAGATCTAACTGTTTTTTAGGGAGTTTTCACATTAGGGCCCTGTTTCCAAGAACACTTGACTCCAAAGTCTGGTTCATTTTGACCAGTGAGAACACAATCGTTTTGTGCTGAGGAACCGTTCCTGCTTGAAGAGGTGGTCTCGAGATTGATGCACCGTGCTCTGGCATGGATCACCTCAGATAGGGAAGGAATCGTACTCTAGAACAGAAGTAGATTCACTTTTTAAACGTGACGTCATGAGTTCCATCTGTTTCCTTTGAAATCTCATTCTACATACCCATAGCTGGAAGTGGGAAGTCTTTGCCTATTATTATTATTATTATTATTATTATTATTATTATTATTATTATTATTATACAAATGGATCGTGCCTAAGGTGACACAACCTAATGTATTGGGGTTAAACAGACCCCCACCCCCAAAAGTGCTCGACTGATGGTACTTCTAGTTAGCAACCTAGTAACCCAATATATGGATATATCTAATGATGGAAACCTCAAAACACTTACGTAAATCGCTCGGGGTAAGCGCGCCTGCCAAATAATTAAATGTAAATGCATTCCAAGAGAAGGCTCTCAGGGCAGATCATTATAACTTGTGCCCTTGACAGAAGCTTTCAGCAGTAAGTGATTTTCAGCAAGTGTTTTATGAATGGCACTGATGTTCAGCTACATCTGCTGGTATGGTACACACACCTGGGTGTGGGCTACCTAGTGGTTTTGGTTGCCCTTTTCATTTAAATGCATGTTCCTGGGGGTGGAGTTATGTTGGATGTATGCATGCTTTCTTTTGGCCTAAAATGAGGCACCTCGCTTCTGAAACGATCATTTATTGATGCGCAGTCCTGGAAGTTGCCATCCCATGCCAGCACCGTTGTAACCTTATGTCTAAGCAACAATTCTTTGGCCAAAATGTCCAAAAGTAGTATTTTAAGATTGTCTCCATTTTTGAGTAATGTCTGGTTTATCACTTGGTGCTTAACTTCACTTGATACAAGTTAATGACGTGCTGTCAACCCGTCATCACTCATTTATCCTACAATGGTTTCCTTTTTGATTCCACTACCCTTGTAATCACTGCAGATTAATTTCAGATATAGTCTTCTATGTGATGACATGCTGTGACTGACAGCCTGCCTCAGCCTCACAGCTGTACCATCAGCCAAGCACAGGGTCCTCCGAGAGGCATTTGTTCTGGCAGTGACTGCACATTCTGTATTAATTGATGGAAGATGTTCATTATTGTGTCGGTCCCACTCCTCAATAACACAGTGGCAATTCATCATCCTTCTCTCCAGTCACTTTCAATAGGGAGCAAGAATGAAAGAAACAACAGCTTTTGTGTTGTGCCAGCATTTTTATGATTGCCATTGTGCTCCATGGTTGTCGTCTCTTGTGTCGGACAAGAAAATCTTCGTGCCTAAGGGCGGTAATTAAAGCAATTTGTTCAGGATTGTAAATTAGCCCACATGACTAGGGGTCAGGGGTAGCTCAGTGGTTAAGGCATTGGACTACGGTTCGGAAGGTCTCAGGTTCAAGTCCCACTACCACCAAGTTGTCCCTGTTGGGCCCTTTTTAAGTCGCTCTGGATAAGAGCGTCTGCCAAATGCCTAGATGTAGACTAGGCACGCCTGAGCGCTGCGACTTGATCTGCCTTCACTTTTATCCCATGCAAAAGATAATTTGTCTGGTCACTCCGAACATGCCGGGATATTGACTGGGTTAGGATAGGTTTTAGAGTTGTTCGGATACGGCTACTGGCTGGGCGAGGAATAAAAGAGACTCAAAATCCCGACGTCTGCTCCTGCAGTTATGAACGTGCTCATGGGTCTGTTCTCTTTCCAGTGGGGAAAGCCTAGCTGGCCTGCAGATCCTCTCACTTTTTCCAGCCTCTCATCCTTCTCACTGCTCTGTGGAAAGTGCTGTCTCACCAAGTCCTGCTGGACGCGACGAGTCCACGTCTAAAATTTAACCATAATTTCCTTCTTACCCCCTTTCCATTAGGAATTTGGGAGATAATCCGAGTCAGGAGGCCAGCTGAAGTGTTTTCTGCAGCCGAAAATGGGTTGGAAAAGTTGCATATTCTCTTAAAAATAAAAAATAAAAATAAAATAAATAATAAAAAATGGTGTGTCGGATAGTTTTGATTATTATTGCACTTGCGGGAAAAGTCACTTCTTCTAACTTTGCTCAGTGGTGGGACTTGATGAATTTGTTTTTGGCATCTGTATCAGCCATTCGTCATAGACTATGCGGTTTGTGTGTAGAGAAAATTAGAGCTTAGATTAAGCTATTTTGAGAGACTCTCACTAAATTAATGATGGTATGCTAAGACTCTGGCACTACCATAGATGAAAAGGAGGTTTTTAACGCAGTTTCTAAAAGGCTTTTAGACTGAATGGGATGCACAGCTGCATGTTTAGATCACTACTATACCACATTTACTGAAATCTCACAAATTAATTTACAAAATATCAATTTAATGTGAAATTCTGATGTATAACTAATGAATGTGTAGAGATGTGGAGAGCTTGCTTCTATAATCGATGTTTAATACTGTCGGAATAATGCTACAGTGTGGATTTCCCCATCCTGACATGTTTTTCGGGATTCTGAGCTTACTTGCCATCATGGAACTAATGCTAACTACAGGTATCCGCTGTTTCTTTCCTTAGTGTGGACCAATCGATTAGGAAAATGACCTGACAATACTCTTTTACAGTTATATATAATGTAAGAACATCATATTGCTTCCGAGTGGCGCAGTGGTAAAGCACTAGCCCGATCATCCGGACATCACTGGTTCGGTTCCCGGGTGGTGCTGTAACCTCTCGCAAGCCGGAGGTCTGGAGAGAACTGATTGGCCGAGCTCTCTCAGAGGGGAGGGATGAGAGGTACTTGGTGCTCCCACATTCGGGGCTCTACAGCCAATCAGGGGCGTCTGTAAGCTCGCGAAGCGGAAAGAGTGGATAGCTCTGTCCTCCGAGTGTGTTACGCCGCCCACGACAATGCGTGAGCGAGCAGTTCGTAAAGAAGCGGTCGGTTGGTATTTTTGAATTAGCACTACTCTGTGGTACTCGCGTAGAACAGTACCTGTCTGTCCTTGTTACAGAAAATCAGTTTTCAGAATGACATATTTTCAACCGTAGTCATGCACTAGACAAAGTTCTGCTGAAATAACAAAGGGCTTGGCGAGAAATAAATAACCCAACATTTTTGTCTGTTTGCTTACATGCACCAAAACAGAATAAAAAAAACTGCTGAGTGTTGGGGATGGGAATCATTAGTGACCACACAATCCGATATCCTGGCGATACATTTGTGCGTATTTGATTTATATTGTAATTGTATATCTAACGTGATTTTATAGACCTTGAACAGTTAAAATTTGTAATCGATTGACTGCACAAATTGTTGTATAAAATGTGGGTTGTCATGACATAGACTTTGAATTCACAAGCCAAGTTTTTAACCCTTTTTATTGTCTGTATTCCCATTTAAAACAATTTTCTCCCGTACCATTTCCCCCCGCCCCCCCTTTTGTTCACGGTTTCAATCATGGCATCACACATGATATTTACACAAAAGCGTGTGCCAGCTTGTCATTAGGATTTTCAAATGGGGGAATTTCCAGGGCATAAATTTTGAAATTATTTCCAGAGTGATGACAGACAGTAAGCATCCACCTAGACCTTATTGTTCTTAACCTAATTTTTTTATTTTTTATTCCTTTTCTGATGATGCATCTCATTTTTGTTGTTCACGTCCTTAAAGTTAGGGATACACGTTAAAGTCTTACATTTAAATGCTCTGCCCCAGCAGCAAGGGAAGGTACAACTTGATACCCCTTTTTTTTTTTTTTTTTTTTGAGAAAATTTGCTTAAACATTTTAACTCCAGGATTTAAGTTGCTCATAAAATGCCAAGCACAAATCCAAAAGTAAAAAAAAAAACAAATGAAATCCAGTCATTGTTCCATCTGTAACATTGCTCAAGGGCATCTTTAGTCACTGATCAGTTCAAACTGGAAAAGCAAGACAATCTGCAGAAGTCAGAGAGATGGGAATGTGCTTACTTTGTACACGAGACTGTCACACTATAAATTATAGGCGTACAACAAAAATAATACTTACAGTACACTACAATGTTTAACCTTTAATGGAAAGCCTTGTCATAGAACGTTTGACTGCACAAGTTTGACATGATTAGATCACATGACTGTTCCTTTTTTTTTTTTTTTCTCGTATGGTAGCATTTAGCCTGATTGAATGCAAAATGATAAATGATTTTAAAGTATAGACAATGTTTGTGATTTATTGTTCTGACTTTTGAACTCTGCCACTCAGTTCCTGTTTGGTTTTGAGCTGAAGGTTATTGAAAAGCCTACTTCCTGAAGTGTTTTGATTAAATTCAAGGAAAAGCATATGATGACTTGCGCTTATCACTACACTAAAGATATTTTTTGAGTGACTGTACCATAAAATCTCACACATTATCAGTATCATGGGATGAAATGTAGAGGAAAAGTGCTGCGACACTATAACGACTCTTATAGAGTTGCAGGTGTTTTGAGGGACTCGCGTCCACATTACTGGGTGTGTTAATAGTCAGTTAATTTCCACATGCATCCTACACAGATTTCGAAATAATGAGATTTCATTCTCAACAACAGCATTTGTATGTGTTCTTTTTCTTCTTCTTCTTTTTTTTTTTTGCCCTTGTGAGGCGTGCTCAAACACAGACCTTTTCATCAGTGTGTGTCATGAGTGTATACACAGCCGTGCAATCTTTAGCTGGCAGGCTGGACCACCATTATAAACTGGAACAGTGAGGAATGAAAGCTTATTTCACTGCTGTCTGGGTTCCTATGGAAGGCCAGACTAGATCCACCCTGCTTCAGCTCAAATCTATGTTTAAAAGTTCACCCAGCTGTCACAGTAGCAGTCAGTTGGTTTAAAAAAAAAAGAAAGAAAGAAAGAAAGAAAAAAAGCCTCAATTTTTCCCCAATGCTTGGAGACCATGACTCGTTGCTTTCTAATCGCCCACAGTTTACTTCATGTCTCCTTCTGTTCTCATTTAGAGCACTGAAGTTTATGTAGTCTCTCTCTCACTCTCTCTCTCACACACACACTTTAGAGTTAGTTTGGTACATTTAAGTTTAGGTTGTTGATGCTCTAAGAGAATGAACAAAAAAAGGTTTGGCTCTTATTGGCCAGCCTAATCTCATTCTCTCGCCTAATAAGCTGAAAAAGCTCTGAATTTGAGCTGAAAGCTAAGGATATGACCTTCCTGAGTACCGCGATGCTAATTGAGCTGATGAAAAGGGGAAAGAGGTGTCTTGTTGCATAAAATCCACACTTGGCTATATCACCCTTTTCCAGTTTACCTTTGATCACCGTTTAGAAAGAAGTGAGAAGGTGTGTCGCTGTCCTAGACCTTTCTGGAAAGACAGAGACAGATGGCTGGAGTTTGAGCCGTGATAAACGTGTGAGTGGACTGAAAAGGAAATCGTACATTAAAAAAAAGGAGAAAACTAAGATTGTAGAAAAAAGGTGGGTCTAGCCATTTACTGAAAGAATAAAAAGATGACCTTTTTGAAATAAGTATTTTGAGAGAAAGAGAACGAGAAGAGAGACGGCGCCTTCAAAAGGGAATGCAGTGTTTAGTCTTGTGGGTGGCCAGACGGCCGACTTGCCCAGTCTGGAAGAAGCATTTAAAAATAAGGAGAAAGGAAGCGGATCACGTTTTTATCAGGCACTTGGTTTTTTTTTTTTTTTTTAATTTTAAGAAATTGTCAGTCAAGCTGGTCTTTTTATATGAGTAAGTTAGTATTCAGCCGAAATAAGAAAGCTCCTCAATGGTTAAAACAATCCTAGAACAAGTTGGAATTCGCTTGCATCTTTCTCGTTCGGTTCGGACAGTCTGTTCAGGAACAGATTTTCTTTCGTCTTTAGCATGCGTAGAGGGACTGCAGTGTCTGCGTCCTGACAGTAAGATAGATATTGGCCACTCTTCCCCTCCTGTCCTCTCCTCCTGGATTACATCCAAGTGCTTTTCTACTTATATAGACAAAAGCAGCCAAAGGGAGGTGTGTGTGTAGCGTTCTTCAGCTCGCCTTCTCAGAACTGCGCTGCTATCTCTGGATTAGTTTTGTGTTTAGCTGTCAGCTAAACCGTATGGCTTGATAACGGAGCTATGCATGTTCTCCATGTTTGTGTGTGCGTGTCAAATTTTGTATCGCTTTCCCCGTGAAGGAAGGAGAATAGTTTTCCTGAAGGTTATCAGGCGTAGCAAGTTTGGTGCATTGAAACACAAACGCACAAGGCTATCTTTTAATTGAAAAAAATATAATTATAAATAAATAAAAACCTTCCCGTGCAAAGCAAACACAGGATTTATTCTTTAATGTTAATGGAGAGAGGAGGCGACCTTTGGCAGCCAATGCATAGAAACAAAAGGCTGGAGCTATAATTTCTTTCCAAGTAGAAATGCATGCAAAATAAACCAACCCACCGTCTATTGTTCTTGTGTAACAAAAACAAAAATGCAGCAACATTCCGTTTCACCATGGCACATTGTTTTTACATCGCTCATGCTGAACAATACATGCTGAAAGTTTTTTTTTTTTTTTTAAAGAAGAAGAAGAAAGTTCAGTATTTTATTATGTGCAAGAAGAGGATTACAGTGTTTACAGCTAAGCAGCGCTGAAGTCCATACAAAGGCTAATGCGTTTTCTGGCATGAGCTGCTTTCTCTGTCTGGCTAGCACATTCTATTTGGAAGTAGACCACCTTCAGGAGATTTATAGCTTTTCGTCGTAACGACGCAGTTCCGACTCCTCGGATATCGCGTTTTCAAAGCAAATCTATTTCTTTTAGTCACCAATTGGTCCATTATGTGCTGTGCAGGGTAAAATATACGAGTGCGGCTTTTCTCATCGGGGTTATTTAATGAGACACGTGGACTTGGCAGAGGACGCGCACACACACACACACATCTCTATCAGAAGCTGTGCTATCATTCCACAAGAACTTTGTGCATGACGTTTGCGCATGTTCCTAGAGAGCTCTTGCTTTAACAGATGATGCTTTTCCTTCGCCTGGTCATAAATGCCAAATAAAAAGGCTTTTATTTTTTTTAATCGCAAACTAAGCTGTGCTTCGTAAAGAACCTGAAACGGGAAAGGGACAAGATTGAGCTTTTATGTGGTATTGTGGTGGCTGATGATATGGAGCTGGTGACATTCATTCATTCATTCATTCATTCATTCTTCCTTTCTCAATTATTACTTGGTCTTTCCTGTTCAGGCTATAAACCCACAAATCGTCCACGTGCAATTCCTCAAGCCGTCGTTACCACAAATTACATTTGCTACTAACCTATTAAGGTGATGAAACGAGGACGGGTGCCTAAAAAGCAGATTATTTCACGACACGCTGTGCCCATTCCACATCCTTTATCAGGCCCAGCATGATGCACGTTGTGCTTCCCCGCTTGACGCTAGCTTTGCAGAAGCTTGGTAAACACAATTAATTAGTTTGCCTGTGTGTGTGTGTGCTGCGGATCAAAGCTCGGTCTAGGAATTCCAGCTGTGGTCATGAATGCAGGCAATTTGAAAGGTAAGGAACTGTGACAATAAATTGTTACTATCTATTGAAGTGTGTTGCTGAGCTCCTGAGCTGCTCCAAGGGTGGTAATAGGTTTTTGTGCAGCTGTGGCAGTGTCTTGGGGCAGACCAGGAATTATAGGCCATATGTTTCAGTCATGGCTGAGAGAGAACGAGTTTGCAGCCAAGTATCTGCCAAGTGTGGAGGGGAAAGGCGTGAAAAAACCAGTCCAGGGTAATCTGTCCCCTTGATACTTGCTCATCACAATGATTCGTCTAACAGCTGTCACGACGTGCGCCCATTCCCAGGCCTCATTTACTCGAGATGACAAGCCTGTCCGTTTTGTTAGTTTTCCATCTTTATCTTACCAGCCCCTGCCAGTTCTCTGGGCAGCCTGGTCTTTTGTTTGTCTTGCTTTCTTTGCCCTCACTTGTATGCTTTTTGTGACCTTAATACTAGAGATGTAGTGAGTGTTGAGGTAGACTGTCGCATATAAGAGAAATGCATCGCCTGCACTCTGTTTAGGGAAAGAAAAAAAAACTCTTGAAAAAAGGATTTGGGGGGATAAATCAATTCATTTACATATTGCGATTATTTTCTGTGGTAATTCATGCATCACCACAATGACTCGAATCAGTTTTTTTTTTTTTTTTTTTTTTTTAAATACACCTTTTAAGAAAATCTGAGAATTTTAATATCAAATCAGGTTACTGAGGTCCAGAAAATATGTACTCGCATTCTCTAAGTAATAAATAATCCACTTTAACCAAGTAGTATGATGTCAATCCTTCCACATTGTCTGTCTGTCTGGGAGAAAAAAAACAAAATTGTCTGATGTGAGATCATAAGAAGTCATTATTTCCGACAGCAGCTGTGGCAGGTGGAGACACCTGGAGCATAACAGTTTGTTTTGGAGCTGTTCTGCTACACCCCCCTTCACACTTCTGTCAGCTGTTAAGTCTTCCGGTGTCCTGTCAGCGCAGTACTGCTCGTGTTAAAATCTCTGCAACCCCCTTCGGGTAAAGTTGAAGCATCTCAACCAAAAACAACAGTTAACTGCTTTGTGACCAGTCCAGACGTGAGATTGTTACCTGAACACACATGGTTTCAGTGTAGTCAGGATGAACATTTTGTTCTTAAACCCCTCAGTAGCCTTGTTTGCCCCGTGGTCTCTTCTTTCAGCTAGAGTTATTATAACAAGCTGAGAGTTGTGGCTTTCTCTTCCACTCTGGTCCTGATGCATGGATCGATGAGAAGTCTACTTTACACTCTTGTGCTTTGTTTAAACATGCACTTTGTTTTACCCTAGAAAGGCTGCAGGGATGATGTGAGTACCTGCAGGTTATTATTTCATCAATACAACCTTTCACTCTGTCATGTTTAAGCAAATGGTTCACAGTGTGGTTCTGACTTACCGTAATGAGACAAAGTCAGGAATCATTCCGTGTTACCTTCCTCCTCTTCATCCTCGCCTGATGTTTGATCACGGCCCCACTGCTAGAAATATTTAGCTGTTTTTAGACATGCTGTTTATATAGTTAAAATTAACTGCATTTACCTAGAACTTCAGCATGATTTTATGCTTCTGTAGGTCTTGTAACTGACGATGTAGCCTCAAGTGCACCTCCCCAGAACAATGATCACAAGTCACAGCAGCACCAATCGGTCCACCTGGTAGCATTGCATTTCCGGAGACTTAATCTACGCTTATGTTTTTGATATATGTAAAAAGTTTAATGAACAAAGACCAAACCACGGATAAAATTTTCCGTTCTTGTGCGTCCATTGTTTCATTGGTCGTACTGATCATCGCTGAGGTCTTCTCTCTTTTCGGCGTTGAAGTAATTTCAGTACAAGTGACTGTTCAACATCTATCAAAATCCAACAAGATTCACTTGCCATTGTTTGAAGTTTACCAAAAAAAAAAAAAAAAAAACTCACCAGCGTAGTGAAGAGGTTCAGGACAGCAGCATAGAAACCTCACGGCCCACTAGTGGTTTGGCAGTGTAATTGCAGTATACAAGTATACAGTTGAAGTCTGAAATTTACTTACATTTAGGTTGAAGCTATTAAAGCTTTTTTTTTTTTGAGTACTCCACGATTAAAAATTAACAAGTCGGTAAGGACATTCTTTATGTAAGAAATAAGTTATCTTTCCAATAATTGTTTACAGCAAGATTATCTCACTTATAATTTATATAATCACAATTCCAGTAGGTTAAAAGCTAATAAACTGGGTGGAATCTGCCTTTAAACAGCTTGGAAACTTGTGACATCATTTGAGGCAATTGGGAGTGTACCTATACTTAAATGTACTTAAAGGCCTACCTTCAAACTCAGTGCTTTGTTTGACATCATGGGTAAATAAAAATAAATCAGCCAAGACCTCAGAAAAACTGAGGGAAAAAAACCCGGAAAAAAAGAATGAGGTCGAGGGAGGCTAGCAAGGCAAAGAACACCATCTCAAGATGGTGTTGATCACCATCAACCAAGAAGCATCAGGTCGTGGGGTGCTTTGCTCTAGGCGGGACTGGTGCACTTCACAAAACTGATGGCATCATGAGGAAGGAAGATTATCTGGATATATTGAAGCAACATGTCAAGACATCAACCAGGAAATTAAAGCTTAGTTACAAATGGTTCTTCCGAATGGACAATGTGATCCCAAGCATACTTGCACAGTTGTGACAGAATGTCTTAAGGACAATAAAGGCGAGGTATCGGAGTGACTTGACCGTGATCCAATAGAAAATTTGTAGACAGAACTAGGGGGAAAAAAGTGTGTGCAAGCAAAGAGGCCTGCAATTAAACCAGCTCTGTCGGGAGGACTGAACTAAAACTCCAGCAACCCATTGTAAGAAGCTTGTGGAAAGCCCAAGTTAAACAATTTAAAGGCAAGACAGACAGAGAGCGAGAGAGAGACAGGGAGAGTGAGTGTATTTTATTAATCCCAAAGGGAAATCGTATTTTTATCATCAAATACTATCCAAGTGTACATACACTTTTGACCTACTGGAAACAACATGAAAGAAATAACAGCTGAAATTAATCTTTCTATCTAATATAACTCTGACATTTCCCATTGTTAAATAAACTATTGATCCTAACTGACCCCAAACAGGGAATGTTTACTAAGGTTAAATGTCAGGAATAGTGAAAACCTGAGTGTAAATGTATTTGGCTAAGGTTTATGTACACTATCGACTTCAGTGGTAAATGCTCCAATGCCGTAGGACACTTGCATATAGTCTATGACATGGATTTGACGCAAAAGTTGTGTTTTTTCTCGTGAATAGCAGGCTTTGTTTGAATTGTGTAATTCAATACCCCCCACACCCACACACCTGGAAGTGAATGTTTTTTATTTTTATTTTTTTTCTTTGTCATAAATCGTCTTTCTCAATACTTGATTGTGGGTGAATGTCAAGAACAACATACTGGGTGAGAAATGTAGTATTTTCACTCAGCTTGTATTGTGTTTTTTTGTCAAAAAATTTGTAAGAAATGTTGAGAGGAACCAGACTCGAAGGAACCCTTTTTCATTCGGGTGACACCAGATAGCACGACCATAAATAACTACCATCGTGTGCTATATGTAAGGGCAGTTCCACAATTCAAGGTGCCTATATGAAAGGGAGCCAATTTTTAAAATATTATTTTATTTATTCTTTTTAATTTGGTGACTGTACAACAAATCTTATCTGGAGGTTAAGTAATGTTAACTGGACTTCTTTCCTGTTCAGTGGATACGTTTCACCACTTATCCAAGTAGTTTCTTTAGTCTTCTACTGAACAAGAAAGCGGTCCAGTTGACATGACTGATATAACCTCATCTGGATGCCTGAGAATCTTCATAGACATGTACAACAAATGATTTTAGCCATTTTTTCAGACTTTCTTTCAGGAATGTGCTTTAACCCTCATCACTGGTCCCATGCTTGGGCTTGTGGGAAAAACAACAGCTGTAATCTGTTCTGGACCCGTCCCATACTGTTTAAACATCCGCTTGTGGCGGTCCTTTTTTCGCTCGGTCTCTAAAAGTGCTTTTCTAGCAGACTCTGATTGGTAGGAGTTGTTTAGGGTAGAGACACATGCAGACTGATTACATATAATCAGCTTTTTAAAACACCATTCCTCTCTCTATCTCTGTTTCACTTTTAATCACATTATTCCTACATAAACTCTTACTGGTGCTTTTCTCAACAACGCCCATTTCCACCCCTTTTTTAAATGGTTTTCTTGAATACTAGCCGTTTCTGTGGACTGTTGTTTTTTTTTTTTTGTCTTTTTTGAACACTGTATATCCACCCGCGTTCTCCTCCCCAACGCATCTGAATATTTTTAGAGCTGGAAAGAGATGGACTTCCGTCAGAAAGGATGAACTAATTCTCCCTCTGTACTCTCTTATCTGTTGTCTTGTCACAGCAGGTTTCCATCACCGGGATTTTACGCAATTAAATCTCAGTTAATGGTCGATGTTTGTTTGTCCTTTGGCAAAGCAGTATGGGAGCAGGTCATTTTAGCTAAACAGATGAGATGAGGACATGTGTAAATCCCTGGATTTAAAACATCCATGAGGCAGTCATGGTGTGTCTAGCTTGTAGCTAGCTCCTTCATTTCTGCACTGAAAGATAACAGCAGAGATGAGATCACTTGTCTGCAATGTATGTAAGGTATAAGCCAAGGGAAAGAAAATGTTTACGCAAAGCAAAACCTATGATGGTGTTACATAAAGCCTGTTTATTGTTAAGTCAGTTCAATTGAAGGTATATTCGAGTATGAAAAAAAGCAAACAGTTTTACAAGAAGGCGGCAGGGTGGCGTAGTGATTAGCACTGTGGCCTCGCACCTCCAGGGTCAAGCGTCCGTTTCCTGTCTCGCGTCTGTGTGTCTGGAGTTTTGTAACCCTTAGCAGGTATTTTCTCTGCAATCGGTCATTTAAACTATAAAACTTGATGAATGAATACATTCACCCCTCTAATATCCTCTCAGAAGCACCTAGTCAGGGGTGTCTGGCTGGATGACCTAGAGGAGGAGTTAAAAATAAAAATAAAAAAACTCCCCCTCCCCCCGTAATATCTCCCTTTCAGACTGCTTGTGCATTTTCTATGATTTGTGGTTTGAGCAAGATGTGTGTCTGACCAGCTATTTAATTTCCATCCTTATCTCAAAGAAATTCTAGCCTCTTTTATGCCTACAGGGCTATTTTCTGCTTTTTTTCCCCATTCCACAATTCTGTCTAATGCATTCTGCCTTGTTTGGCTTTCATCCTTTTAGATGGCTGTCCTCCATCTCAAAGGCATCACGGCCCTCTCAGACAAAGGACTGTGCTACAGATAATAAGATTTGTTTTCTGTCTGACCTCTGAATGCAAGAAGACATCTAATTACAATTAGTTACTAGGATTTTTTTTGGTTTGTTTTCAATAAGAACAATTCAGTTGGCTTTTCTGCTACGTTGTCGATGTGGTCCAACATCGCATGTACATTTGCTCGTTTTTACTGCACTTAGCTGTAAACACACCTTCAAATCCACACTCCAGCTTAGTTTTTATAATATTTTTTGTGCCAGCTAATATTTGTCTTCCTGTGGTCTCCTTAAACTCAAAATGCTCATTTTTTTTCTGTGGTTGATTTTCATAGTTTTTTTTTTTATTCTTCTTTCAAATGAAGCCTTCATTTGTTACATATACATTGTTTTTTTTTTTTCTTCTTCGCATCACCGGTTAGAGTCAGCCTTAATATGGCGCCCCTGGATCAGACATCGGTTAAGGCCCTGACCTGCAGCCAGATGCATTATCCTTTTCGCCTCTGTTTCATTTATGGTTGTTTATCATAGAAAATTGTGACGAGGGGAAAAAAAATCAATCACACACTATTTAAATAGAGGCGATGTGGTACAGGTGTACATGATCTGAAGTCTGAAAATGTCTCCCGACCTCTTTCATAGTAGGCTGGTAAGAAACGAGTCCAATTGATGGTACTTTCCAGAAAGAAAACCTTTATAGTAGGTAATTGAATAAAAGATCGGTTTGGGATTTTTATTTACTTTTGGTTCTTTGGGGAAATACAAAGCAGGTGATAACCGTATGTGCGCACAGATCTCCTCTGTAGTTCCTTTTCAGTTTACTCCATGCTCTAATAACCAGCCCGTGCTTGGCTCAGGTTAAACCTGGCTAACTTCGGGATATGTTTGGGGGATATTGTGTGAATTGAAACACTCGTTTCAGTTAGATGTCGACTGGACTTTTAGTGTCTTTTAACAAAGGTCAGAATAGCGACCTAAAAGTTTCCTCTTTTTATTGGAGCAGAACTAAAGCTTCTGACCTCCATCAGCCCACCAGTGTAGCTCCTGTTCTCTCGACTTCCTGTCCAGCTCCTTGATCTGGGATCCCTGCAGCATCACTACTTGCCAGGGTTAGAAATCTAACCCTAAGCTTGTAGCGAGAAAGCTTTCAGCACCATCCCAGCAAGCCAGACTTTTTTTTTTTTTTTAATAAAGAGTTCAGCCATTATGTTGAAGGGCTTTTTATCTTCGTTTCCCAAAGACCGAAGCAATCCTGGCCAAAGCCTGTGAGGCTATTGACAGTGTTTTCTTTGTTCCAATGATTTTTTTTGTGTGTGTATACAATTGAGAGGATGTGTGTACCTGTATTCGTCCTCTGTAATGTCCTGACTAAGAAATGATGAGCTTCCACCATTCTGCTCAGTGCAGACATACTTTATTTGCAGGATTGTATAAAGCAAGTGGCCTTGTTTGACCTATGTGTAAACTTAAACACTAAAAAAAAAAAATCACGCTATTTTAGCATGAATAAAACATTGGCAGTGAGTCAGTAGTGTCTGTTTAACTTGCTGTGCTCTGGAGCACAGAATCAGAGAGTTTGTCTTTACTAGGAAGGAGATAGATCAAGCTTATTATTTGGTTTGTGTTGTGTGTTTTAGCTGCACTATCTCGTATCGCAATCTGGATGGCTGTGTCACCCAGAGTTATCACACCAGCCTGCCCTCAGGAGCCAGCCTTACTGACCAAGTGGAGAACAGAGCCGCCTTACTGCTGTATGTGTTCTTTATATATATATATATATATATAAAAAATAATATATATATATATATATATATATATATATATATATATATATATATATATATATATATATATATATATATAGAAAACGTTATGCGTCATTGATTTGTGTGAATGCCAAAACTCATGAGTAGAGCCAGGAGGCTCTTCTTATCTACACAGAGGCGTGTTCAATTTGTTTATTTCAGACTAGATACCAGATAGAATCTATGGAACGAGGCTTGAATGAGTTGTTTACTCTTTACCGATTGGCTGATTGTAGGTTCTGTTTAATGGTTTTCTTTTCTTTTTTAATCATGGCTTGACTCTTAGTATGTCAGTATCGTCAGTCAGTCAGCACTCCAATATTGGTGTTGTGCATGTGGCATTCCTATGAGACCGCAGTCCTGAATCTGAAGTAGACTGAGTTACAGTTGTGTGTAAGGGTACAAGAGGGCAGTGTTTCTTTAGGTTTGTAGACAGGCTGGTTTCTGCACAGAATCCTCGATGGTCGCTGAAGTAGGTCGGATTACCCTGGTTTGACACAGTGTGGTGCGTTCTTGTATTCCATGTCTGTTAGTACTTTTGCAGGGTTTTTTTTTCCACTGACCAACACACCCTTGTTGACTCAGGAAACACCTGTTAATATTGCTCGGCCCTATGAATATACAAAGCGTATTCTCTCCGACGCTTGGACCCTACACCAGGTAACCACAGTCACTATCTCTTTGAATTCCAAGCTTGCATTTGACTGTCTGGTTTCCAGTCTGGTGCAGATGAAAGCACAGCTCTGTACATTCCATTTCTCTCAAAATAGAAAGCTCATAATGATGGGATGATTATCCCGTTTACAACTCTACACCTATACTGGCAGAAAAGAGCTGGCTTCCACATCGAAAGTACGTTATTTGGATACTTTCGGGTTATTTCCTTTCCCCCGCCTTTCTGTCACCATGCAGCAGATTTCTATTAAAAATTCAGCTCGGGATGAGAGCACACACCTTGTCTGAGTACTGCTGCATTATTCAGAGGTGAAAAGCTATCCTGCCAGTGCCGCTCATCACTCCACTTATCACATCAGCATCATTTGTGAGGACGACGTAACAAGCACTTCATCAAAACAGAGGACTGGGATTTTTTTTTTTACACAATGAATATGAAGCATTCAATTCAATTTCTTTCCCTTTTTTTCACGTTAAGTATAAAAGTATCGTTTTTCCAAGTCAAAATAGGACATCTATTTCATGTATGACAAATAATTTTTCCAATTATTGTTTATGGATTGATTATTTCACTATATCACAATTCTAGTGAGCCTTTTAAACGGCTTGGAAAATTCCAAAAAATTATCTTATGACTTTAGAAGCTGCTGCTAGGCTAATGGACCTCAGTTGGTTGGCATATTGTGGGCATGCTCGAGAGAGAAAAATCTCAACACATCAGCCATTTGTAATCCAGAAATTAAAACTTGATTACAAATGGGTCTTCCAGATGGACAATGACCCCAGACATACTTCCAAAATGATGGGGACCGAACTGACACAACAGGGGACAGAAAATTTGTGGGCAGAATTGAAGGTGTACAAACCTGACTCGATTATAGCGGTACTGTCGGGAGGGATGGGCTAAACGTCCAGCAACGTATTATAGGAAGTTAGTAGAAGGCCACAAGGAACAATTGACCCAAGTTAAACCATTTAAAGGCAGTTAAATTAAGTTACTTAATACTGAGTGTATGTAAACTTGCGACACACTGGGAATGTAATGAAAGAAATACAAGCTAAAATATTTTTTTTCTCTCTACTATACTTGACATTTCACATTGTTAAAATGAAGTAGTTACTACTCATAAATACCCCTGCTGCTACGAATTGTACTAGTGCTACTACAAAAACTACTACTGGTGCTTTTGAACATGGCTTTTGATTTCCTCATCACTCAAACCTGTCCGTGCCGTGTTGCATAAATTCCACTATCCATAACACGCTTAGCTTTTTCAATTAGGGCGCTAATGACCATCTGCACCATTCAGAGTATCTCTGTGTATTGATGCACTGCCCTGGTGTATTCTTTATCCCTAGTGCATGTCTCTTAAATAATCAGGTACAAAAGACATCAATTTTCCATTGCCTCGCTCTGTTTCGGAGGCGGTCTTCTCTTTAGAGTGGGTCCCCATGCTCTGATTATTCTCTGTAATGATCCATTGTACAGGTGGTGACAGCTAAATCATTGGTTTTTCATTAAAAGCCTATCTCCATCCCTAAGGTTTCATTACAGTGAAAGATGTATGTTGTGTAGAAAAACAAAGGATCCAGGCATAGGTTTTTTTTTTTTCTCCCCCCAAAAGTGAAAGCACTTTGGTATTTATAAAGTATGATAATTAAAATAGAGCTTTTTGTGGATTCTTTTGCTGTAATGTAATGCTGACCTTCAAATTTAAGGGAGAAGCATATATCTTTTCCTTTGTTTGTTACTGTAGTTGTTAGTTGAAGCTTGATGACTGCTTGGGGGCAATACCACCCCAAAGCAAACATTAACAGTGCAGGTAAAACAGCCTCTGTAGAATAATCTATTTGATATGTGCACTTGCCACCATCCTCTTTTCAGCTTCAGCAAACATACGCACGCAGCCATACAAAACATGACATGACTAATAACACATGGCGGGGAAAATAGCAGTGGTACAGCTTCGAGAGATTAATCTCACATCTTTGGTCAACAATGCCTTTTGTAGCGTAAAATGTCAGCTGTTTGCTCTATCGTCAGCCATTGAGGATTAAACATGGCAGTTTCTAGTTGCATCACCATAAGTCAGAACCATTGTACCTTAACACCACAAGGCTGGATCTGTCAAATTAGTGTTGATTGATTTATAAAACACTTATTCTGTTCTTCAAACCATGGGTGTGATTTACTTTTTATATATCTAGGTCAAGTGTCTTGTAAATATTTTTATCTGGTGTCCATTAGCAAATGCACTACAAGGCCAAAAGCTTGCGAACACCTGACAGTCACGTCTATACGTAGTTCTTCTCCAGACTGTTCTGTCAATGTTGTAAGAACACAATTATACAGGACATTTTTGTATGCTGAAGAGATTTAAAGCCCAAACTAAAAAAAAAAAGAATAACCATGTCCCCCGTGCAAAATATAATATTTATGAAGACACAGTTTGCAAAGTTGGAGCTGCTTATGCATATAATTTTGAATAATTTAAGCTGCCAAACTATTATATATAAACTAAAATATTATATACACTACCAGTCAAAAGTTGGGACACAAGTTTGGATTTATTTTCAACATTTGATAATACTGGATTTTTTAACTGAGGAAAAACCTTATGGCATTCGGTAATTAACAACAATCAGCTTTTCTGAAGTAGTTCTTGTAAGAACAGTATGGTCATGTGCATTTGCGAAGCCCTTAAAGCACCATGATAAAACAGCCTCACATGAAGACCTTCCCAGGAAAGCAAGACCAAAAGTTACCTCTGCCAAACAAGTTGCAGAAGTTAGTTGGTTACTGGTAACTATAAATGAACAAACAGCACCTCAAATCAGAGCTGTTATGATGGCTTTACAGAGCATGAGTAGCAGACAAATCTCAATATCAACTTTTCAAAGGAGATTGAGATTATGATAACCCCGGATAAAAATATCACAGTATAAATCAACTATTTAATAAACACACAAGTGGTGATGATTAAAGGAAACCCTTTTCACAAAACCTTTGTATAGAAGTCTCTTATGTTTGGGTGTATAACAAAACCGAAAGGAATGACCAATAAAATGGCTTGCATTGTCAGAATTGATGCCTTTGTTATGAGCTGAGTAAGTGGCATAGAGTAAAGGCTGTGTGGAATAACACGAATTTAACTATCGAGGCAGAGCTTCTTAGCCACAAAATGTATTTACTTTCTATACACACATGCGTTTTGAACATGCCATCCCAGTTTAGTTCCTCTTCTGCTGTTTTAATAACCTCCCTCTTCTAGGAAAGGGGCTCCACGACAATTTAGGATTGTGGCTGTGAAGATTTATTTCCATTCGGTGTCAAGAAGCAGGCCTGGGGTGCAATTGGCATTCTAGCTCATCCCAAAGGAGTTCACTAGGAGGTTGAGGTCAAGGCTCTGTGTGGAGCTCTCTAGTTGTTCCACCTTAACCTTGTCCAATCGTGTTTTCATGGTGCCTCCTTTTTGCCCACTGGCGTGGTCATGCAGGAACTGTAGGAGTGGCGGCAGTAATGTTAGTAGATTAGAGTAGAGGAAGTCAGTTGTGAAATCCAACCTTTGCAGCTGGGCACAAAAGCAATGAGAACACTGGATTAAGAAACTTGTTACATTCCACGTCCCAGCTGTGCTGTATTTAAACACCAAACCTCAAATCTGTGCTTTATTTATTTGGCTTATTTCCAAACAATTGCATAATTGTTAGCAGTAGCTCTTAGATTCATACTTTTACAATAAAAATGTACACTACCGTTATCCAGTATCGTTCTAGAATGTAGAAAATAAGTCCCAACTTGTGTCCAAACTTTTGATTGGTACTGTGTAATCCAACTAAAAGGTGAAGGTAATGTGGGTAAGGGGAGCCTTAACCCTACAAACCCTCACACAAACATGTTGTGCTTAAACTATTTAATAGTGTTATTACTGTAGTATTGGGACACAATTACTGAGTACATTCAGACATTTTACCTACTTCCTGGCTGATGTCTTGATGTCATCTTGAGATTCTCTGAGATTCATCTTGAGGCTTTTTCACATTGTGGAAAACTTTTTTCTGTAAATATTAAATATGTCCTCACAGAACATTTAACTGTTTCGATAATTAAGCTACGTCTTTATCATTTGTTTCTGTAGTGTCCACTCTGTCTACATTGATATTTAGAGATGAAGTTAAAGATTATTTACAGTTAAAGTCAGAAGTTTCCATACACCTTGGCCAAATATTTAGACTATAAAACTCCAGTTTTTCACAATTTTTGACATTTAACCCTGGTAAACTTTCTCTTACGTAGGTCAGTTAGGGATCAATACTTTATTTTAAGGATCTTAAATGTCAGTTTTGTTAAATGACAGTGTCTTAGGTGTGGTCCTATTCTGACCACAGGCTATACACAGATACAACCAGACGTTTACATACACCTTAGCCAAATGTATTTAAACTCAGTTTTCACAATTTCTAATATTTAATCCTAGTAAACATTCTCTTGGTATAATTATTGTAAAATTGTTAAATGTCAGAATAATGGTATAGAAAGATTTATTTTAACTTTTTTTCTTTCAAAATATTCCTAGTGGGTCAGAAGTTTACATACATTTGGTTAGTATTAAGTGATTATTGTCTTTGGTCAAATGTTTAAGGTAGCCTTCCACATTTCCTTCAGAATCAGTAAAGTATCTGCCTTTTTATCTATCTATATTTCCATCCATTCCTCTATCCACAAGCTTCTTAGAACATGTTCTCTCTCTGGAATTGCAGTCTATTCCACACAGTACCAGTGTAACTGAGTCAGGTTTGTAGGCCTCCTCGCTCGCACACACTTTCTTTCGGTTCTGCCCATAAATTTTCTATTGGATTATGGTCAGGGCCACTGCAATGCCTCGACTTTATTGTCCTTAAGCCATTTGTCCTCATCTTTGGAAGTATGCTTGGGATCATTGTCCATTTGTAACCAAGCTCTAACTTTATGGCTGATGTCTTGACATGTTGTGTTAATATATCCACATACTCTTCCCTTCTCATGATCCTATAAGTTTTGTAAAGTGCACGAGTTCCTCCTGGAGCAAAGCACCCACACATGATACTGCCATCCAGAGCTTACAAGCCTCTTCTTTTTTTCTTCCAGGCAGTGATTATAGTGGAAGTGTTATTTATTTATTTATTTATTTATTTATTTATTTAAACCAAAAAGTAAGATCTTCCCGGCATGTGCAGCTGCAAACTGTAGTCTTTTGTTCATCAGGATGAACCAGACTTATGCAGATCTGTTTTTTTTTTTTTTTTTGCTGATTTCTTTTGATGAAAATAAATAGATCCACAGGTACAGGCTAATTTACTCAAATTATGTCCATTAGCTTATCAAAAGCTTCTAAAGCTATGACATAATTTTCTTTCTCTCTCTCTTTTTTTTAATTTCAACAATTAAAAGTACCTTTTCCTGCTGTTGGCCTCCTGCCGTGACTCTTCAGCTTTCTGGTTTCATAAATTTTGCCTGCAGCTGTTGAGTATTTACTGTTCCTCATTGTTTAAGGTCAGCATCTTGGCAGGAATCTGCAATCTTAAACAAGCACAAGGGGCGTCCTCTAAATAGCCCTCATTATGCTACAGTGCAGCCCATTAAACAGGCATTTTTCAATTAGTTTGCCTGAATGGCAGCAATGCATTTTGTGTAGCAGATAAATTGTGGTTAGTCACTTCAATGCTTCACCTTCAGGCTGATGTATACCACCACCACAGCGCTGTTTAAAGGACCGCTATCGATGAGCCAGGCCGGTCACTGTGCGCTGATTTATTACAGCCTGAAATAACATACACGAAGTTTAACATGTGTATCTGAAAGGCAGTGTGCAGTGAGCCTGACCGAGAGAATTATAGCTTACACATGAACATAATTTAGGGAAAAGAGAATACGCTTAATAATGGGGTTTTTCAAAAAGCCGCTCTTTCCTGTTTAAAATTTTTTTATGTGGTCTTTTGATGTTGGTGTTTTCCAACAAAGGATGGAGAAGTGTAAATTCACTCAGTCTGGTGACATGTTGAACACAAATGTTGAGGATCGTCTTGAATAAATTTCATGACACTAACCAGAGGACTGCAACTCATCAGGGAGAAGGACTGCCACTTTGAAAGTGTATTTCTAATTGAATGAATTGCTGTTGCTTGGCATGTAATGTTGGTAAGCATGATTTAGTAATTTCCCCAAAATCTGTTTTATATCTGCAACGGTCACTGAGCCAGTCAGAGGGTTCTCATTGGAATGTCTGCTTGTATCTGGTCTGGTGCTACTGCTCTGTGGTACAGCCTTGTGAAGAATTAGATGCATTCAAACACTCGTGCATGTTAATAACCAGCCTTAGAATTCTGATAAGCAGAAAAGCATTTGGGAAGATTCAAACCTGCCACCCCAGGAGGAGGATTGCCCACAAGAGCAGAAAAGCACATCAGGTTCCACTGCTGTCGACCCAGCAAGAAGACCTGGAGGCCTTGGTCTCGTGTTTGGGGGGGGGAAACAAGGCCTTTTTCTTCTTTTTTTCTTTCTTCTTCTTCTTCTTCAATATTCAACTGCTACGTTTGGTTGTGCCTGAGCTCACTATGGCCTCAGATTCTTGCTATTGTTTTGTTCATATTTATGCCTGAAAGAATAAACAATTAAGTCTGATCATTCTACTCTGCCCTTTCGCCCATTTTTCCACTTTTTTCCCCCACTTTTTCCACCTCCAGGGTTGCTGCTCATTGTTGTTTTTGTGTGTGAAAAACACACAAAAATTTGGGATTTGTGTGTGAAAATCCCAGGATATCAGCCGTTTCCAGCCTTGGGACCAACAAACATGCTACAGTCAAAGAAAATGTTTTGTGATGTTTTGTGAGCATTAAATACCATGATTACCTGATGGGATTTATTAATTGCATGTATGCGCAGGAGTACAGGTGACTCTATTAATGGCCAGTGAGTAAATGAGAAAAGCATGTCTCGTATATATTTGAGAATATAGTTTCAATATTTAACTTTTGTTTCTTGTGCAAGTCTAGTTAAAACTTAAAAAAATTAATAATTTATTTATTAAATAAATGTATTTATTAAAGTTGCTGATATTGGCCATATTAGTGCCGTATTAGTTACAAAGGTTTTAATGTTTACCTAGATCAAAATGTGCACTTGAATTGCAAATCAACCACAACTGCTGCAAATGAATTCTCCTCCTGTCTTCCACTTCCTGTCTCAGTTTCACTTCATCAAGTTACCATCTTCGACTGGCGACTTTTATTTATAGTCAGCGGGTTTGCTGCTTTACATGAGGATAATAAAACAGAACCTGAGCTACTTACTCCAGTCTGAACCCTGACCTCGTTAACTGGACCACTTCCTCCTACTTTTTTTTCTTCTTCTTCTTTGGGTTATAACATTTATCAGTTCAAAGCACATCAGTAAGAAACATTGAAGATGCCAGTCATCAGTTTAAAATGCTCTGCTGGAGAAAGTGGTCAGCTTGTTAAATTGCATCCTGCTGTCGAAGTAAACAGAGGAATAGAATTACCTGAAACTCACTAACAGGTTGTTGAAGAACAAGAGTACACGGGAAATTATCTTGTACTATGGATTAAAGATTAAATGTATTTTAAAAAATGCCACTGATGTTTGGCGTCTTTTTTTAATCTCTGTCAATAAACTGAAAGCCTTTTAATGCAGCATTAGATGGCCTAACACTATCCTTTTCCCCCAGTGACTTTCACGTCTTCATCTATCAGGATTAAACAGTTTTGTCTAGCTATAATGTACTTGTTAGCCGCGGACATTTAGGACTGATGTCACTGCAGTACCTGTGAATTCATTCTCTATTTTAATTATAAGCACCTTTACAGCCTTCCATTACGGCAGTGTGCTTCATTGCAGGAGAACATCTGCTCGTATTGGTTTATAAGGTGTCGGTCTATTAATATTTTTATAACAATAGTCATGCTGATCATAAACTTCTAAGAAGTAAAAATCTCAAGGTATCAGAAAGGGTGGAGTAATATTCATGCATATTAAGAAATGACGTTGAGTAAACATGGGTGCATAGATAAATACTATGGAAGAGAATCACCAGTGACCACCAAATAAAATATTATAATACTTACTAGCACAATTATATATCACAATTTGACATACATTTTTTTCTGATTTTGTTAAATTTTAAGACCTTGACTCAAGAAAACTTGTCATAATTTGAAAGTTTTATACCACAGTATTACTTGAGTATTAGTATTATTTAAACAATACAAAATAACTATATGTAAATAATAGTTTAAGATTTAACTTGGGTTATTTGTTTCATTTAAGTTTTAAGTTTTTACTGAGGAGCATATATACGTCATCCGCCATAATTATTAAACAATGTTTGTCAATCTCGACTAATTTGTGCTTGTAGAGTTTGGAGAAAAGGTCAGAGGCTTTTTAAAATGTGCATGTTTTGGTAAGTTATTGCCCTAAAAATGTGTGTTTAATCTGAGGCCGATTGTCGTAGCCAGTCACTCTGAAAACCAGTCCGTTCTGTTCACTTGCCAATCAATGTTTCATCTCTATTATAAATGTTTTTAAAAAATGCTTTAAAAATCAGCTGTGGAGTCTGTGTGATGAGTTAATTGCCAAACAGAAGAATCATGATGCAGAAATGAATACATTTTTCCCCAATCTCTAATAAATACTGATTAGCGTACTAATGTACTTTATTACTTTGCGTTTATGTAAATAGACTTGCTCCAGCTGTTTTGTTCCTCAATAATGATGCTCGTACTGGCTGATCATTTATTTTCATTTACAAGGCTTTGTCGCCATTCTGGTCATCTAGCCAGCGTTTGTTGCTGCCATGTGTTGCTAGCTCAGAAGCCCTTATGCGTTTGTGTTTTATATTTAAAATGCTTTATTACTTATCTTTTTTTGGGGGGAAAATGCTCTGGTTCTACCTCTTGTTGTTGTTTTGCATTGCACTGTGACATTGATCTAAATCACTGTTGTGCCAATAAGTAGCACATGATTAACCGTTAATAAGAGGCTGGAAAATTTATGGAAATTTAAGTAGCTTTTAGAGATGTATTGGATTTCTTGAAAAGCCTTCCTAATTATCAGTTGAACTTGGAGTGTTGTGCCATGTCGGATATGTTACTAGACCACCTGTTTGTCTTTTTACCTGCACATCTCGCTGCATATTTTCAGTGAACCACAAACGGCTGAGAACTGTGTTGACTTGTGTTTTCCTCACATGCCACTCAACATGCATTAGCGCAAATTGACCAGGTCGCAGCCCATGAGGGAATTGTTATAATGAGCCACCAAACAATAATTAAGGAACTAACCAGAAGTCAGCTAATTAGAGGGCTTCCTGTTGATGGAGAAAATGGAACGACGAGCCAGTGTGCTGTTACCTGCCATTCAGGCTCACAGCTGGAGTCCTTTGACCTAGTGTGCTGGCGCCATTTGGCTTAAAGCTTTATCCCTTCCTAGCATAGTCAGTAGGCAGTGGATGTGGGAGCACTGCTGGAGTCCAATTTGAACTTTTCCAGATTGTTCTGTAACTTTCTGCAAGAAACACTGATCAAAATGGTTCAGTCCAGGGGGAAGGAAGTTGTTGTGCTATATAAAGCTCCAGAGTTTTCTAAAGACTAAGATTTCACACCAAGCATTTTAATTAGGATGGCGAATTGTTAGTTTCTAATACTTGGAGTAAGATGACATGCAAGGCTTGTGTTTAATTCTGAAACTGCCCATGGATGTCCGTCAACAGTAACTGATGGAATATAACTAATGAGTTTAGCATTTTTGTGGATTATTAATTTTTTTCCAGTGCTGCCATTTGTTACATTTCAACAAAATCCCACAATGGAAATGATGAATTTTTCAATTGAGGCTGTGGGCATGAGTTTTGGTGTCTAAAATCAAACTTGACTGTGCATTTAAAAGGTGCTATCTTTGTTCTTTTTCAGATGCAGCAGCTGTTTTATGAGAACTATGAGCCAAATAAGAAGGGTTACATCCGGGACCTGCACAACAGTAAGATTCACAAAGCCATCACACTCCATCCCAACAAGAACCCGCCTTATCAGTATCGACTGCACAGCTACATGCTGAGCCGCAAGATCGCTGAACTACGCCACCGCACCATTCAGCTTCACCGTGAGATTGTGCAGATGAGCAGGTACAGCAACACTGAGGTGCACAAGGAGGACTTGCAGCTTGGCATGCCTCCCTCGTTCATGCGCTTCCACCCACACCAGCGGGAGGAAGTGCTCGAGTGGGAGTTCCTCACCGGGAAGTACATTTTCTCCGCCTTGGATGGGCAGCCACCACGTCGCGGCATGGACTCCTCCCAGAAAATGGCACTGGACGACATCATAATGCAGGTTATGGAAATGATTAACGCCAACGCGAAGACGCGAGGGAGAATCATTGACTTCAAAGAGATCCAGTATGGCTACCGGAGGGTCAACCCAATGTACGGAGCCGAATATGTGCTTGACCTGTTGCTACTTTACAAAAAGCACAAAGGGAAGACCATGACAGTACCCGTCAGGAGACACGCTTATCTTCAGCAGACCTTCAGTAAGATCCACTTCCTGGAAGAGGACGAGATGGACGCTCAGGCACTCGTTGCGAGGATCAACCAGGGTTCAGACTCGCTGTCATTCCTCTCCAGCTCCCTTAAGAAGTTTGTGCCTTTCAAGCTTAGTGGCTCAGGCACAGACCAGCAAGAACCCAAAGAGAAGAAGGTCAACATCCTCGTGCCGCTGGCGGGACGTTACGACATATTTGTACGCTTTATGGCCAACTTTGAGAAGATCTGCCTCATCCCGAACCAGAACGTCAGGCTACTGATTCTTCTCTTCAACACTGACAACAATACTGAGCGTATGAAGCAGATCGAGCTGATGCGAGAGTACAGTCTGAAATATCCCAAAGCGGACATGGAGATCAAGCCTGTGTCCGGACCATTCTCCCGCGCCCTGGCCCTTGAGGTTGGCTCCGCCCACTTCAGCAACGATTCCTTGCTCTTCTACTGTGACGTGGACTTACTGTTTACAGCGGATTTCCTCAAGCGCTGTCGATCGAACACCGTATTAGGAGAGCAGACCTACTTTCCGATCATCTTTAGCCAGTATGACCCGAAGGTTGTCTATGCGGGAAAGGTCCCAAGCAACAACCACTACGTGTTCACTTCCAAAACGGGCTTGTGGAGACACTTCGGCTTCGGCATCGTCTGCGTCTACAAGGGCGACCTGGTCAAAGCGGGTGGCTTCGACGTCTCCATCCAAGGATGGGGAATGGAAGATGTGGACCTCTTTAACAAATTTGTCCAGTCAGGGATTAAACTGTTCAGAAGCACAGACACTGGCATAGTGCACGTACATCACCCCGTCATATGTGACCCAAACTTAGATCCCAAACAGTATAAGATGTGCCTGGGTTCCAAAGCCTCATCCCATGGTTCAACACAGCAGCTGGCTGAGCTGTGGCTGGAGAAAAACGACCATGGCTTCCGAAAGATCTCTAGTTCAAACAATGGCTCAATGAGGACAGCATAGGCCCTGCAAGCAAGGACCTCTACCTGCCTGTCTTCCTCTTTCTGGCGTTTTCAGCTACCTAATTTATTTTTTCATTAAAAAAAAAATAAAATAAAAATAAGACTTCTGTGGATATATTTTGAAATAACTCCTTTTATAAAGTATTCAACAAACCAAGAGCAAACACATTATCAGTGGCAGAAATCGGTTATAAAATGGACCCTCAAGTGGTGGAACATCAAAGTGTCTGTTTTTTCACAAACCCAAAAAATAGCAGCATTGTATTTATGGCACCTCATGTGAGGATGCCAAGTATACTGTGTACCTCAGTGATGTGCACATCACTCACTGTGTGCGTGCGTGCGTGCGTGCGTGCGTGAATGCGTGTGTCTGTGTGTGAGAAAGGGGGGAGACTCTTTAACGAGGCTCTGACTTCAGATGTGCAAAAGTGGTGTTGAGGAACAATTTAATGTATTATTTGTGAATGTTTACAGGAAGCCTCGCAAACAAGCGTTTGTTGGAAAAGCTGACAAAATAACTAAATTATTGCAATTAAGGGCCATAAACAATGTCTGCATTTCTGTTGATCGCTAGTTTTTTTTTCCCTGTAATAACACTGTTTTTGTTTTCTTTATTTTCTCCATTTCATTACTTTTGACGTATGTGAACAGAACTGCTGGATCTAGGTTTTTGACTTTCCAACTCGTTCCCACTGTCTAATTTATTGAATACGCAGTCCCGTGTAGTGCGATCAGACTGCTATTGTGTAGCGCGAACAGACTGCTGTTAGATCCTGTTAGGTTGATCCATCTTGATCAAGTTGTTCATTTTTTGTTGTTTTTTCCTCTCTGTTACTCAATTAATTTGGTTACCAAAGATTTTTTGCACAGTTGCTTTAGGTATTTGTGTGTGTTTGTGGGCTTGAGTACGCATGCGTGTGCGGGTGCACATGCAGGCTTTAGTTGTGAACATGAATTTTAGGAGTGAGGTACTGACAGTCTGATTATTTACAATGCTCCTACAGCTTATTTCTTAGTCATGTAGAAATGGTCACAGTTGTTTTTTAGTTTTTATTTTATTTTTTTTTCCCAGAAGTGTCTCACCAAATCTGCGAAAGGTTTCGTGGGTTTTTTTTTTGTTGTTTGTTTGTTTCATGTCTTGTTAGACCTTTTAATGTTGTAAAGCAATCTGCAGGACCTTGATTGATCGATCATTCCTCTACGGTGGGTGTTTACCCAGCACCTCTCCTTTGAGACTCATGGACTGCTCTTCCTCAATGTTACACACCAACTGTCTGGGGCTTATTTTGTATTTCTGTTCAGTTAGCCCCCATCCAATTGGGAAGAGGTTATATATTAATAAATGGAAAGTTTGTTAAATCTTGTCTTTGTATTTTATGTTTGTTTAACTGCATGAACACCAAGTGTATTCAGCGTTAAAAGTTCTCAGGGATGGAAAATTTAATAAGCTGAGTTAATCATATGTTTCATCTACATTACAGCACAGTGATTATTTTATTTATTTATTTATTTTTGTGCCTATCCAATTAGGAAGCTGGCGTCAGACCAGAGGGTCCTCCAGGACACAGCACTTCTGGAGCAGATAGGGTTAAAAGCTTTATTTTGTCTATTCATTTATTCCCTATGAGCAGCATTAGTGCGATCAGGTGTTAAAAATCTCAGAAGAAATCTCAGTGCTCTTTGCATACCACTCAAGCTCCTCCACTTTAATTTTGCCAATTCATGTCTTTATGGAGCTCATTTTATGCCATGTGGTTCTATTTTGCTGGAATGGGTTTGGATTCCAGTTAGAGTAAATGGTAATGCTCAGCATACAAAGACATCCTATACTATTGTGTTCTGTCCACTACACTCATATGTGGTTCTTCCTCAAACTGTTGCCACAACAGTGGCACCTGTTTGTGCTGGGGTTTGAACCTGGTACCTTCTGGTCAGTAATCCAATGCCTTACCCACAGCTACCCCTGCCCTGGCTGTAGTTAACACCACAGTGCTGTTTTTACTGTTGAGCTAGCAAATGCATCACATGAACTGTATCAGAAACATGTGATCATAACATCTTAAAAAGAGAGTTTCCCTTAAAGATCAGAATAACCGCCCAATTTTAATCATTTTATGTAAACGCCTCCTTCTGAACCATGAGACCCGATTCATCCAGATCAGAATGAATTTTCACTCAAAAAGAGTAGGCTGGTGCGCAAACAATTTTTTTTCTATTTTGTTGGAATAATTATATCGCAACCTGCATGTTTTCCCCACGCGAAGGTAACTTCAACTGACATGACTGTTTTCCAGGAGGGAAATTTTGTTTGCATTCTTGTTGGAAAACTCTAAGAACAAAACTGTCCCCACTTGTCTTTAAGGCACATGTGAGATATTCAATATGCATACAGAACTAGGTGTGCAGGGAACTTCCCTCAACAAAATTCCACCATTTGAAACACCCTGGAGCACCGCCAGCACAGACGTCACTTCCCCCGTGCGTTACCCTGGTAACATAGACACCTCAGATACCTGTTGTGTTACTATGGAGATTTCGTGCTGTGGAAATTAAATATTGAATATTTTATTGAAAACTCGTAAATAAATGATTTGATTAATTTACAAGATGTCCCGAGATTTTCATTTTATTTCTTTTTACAGATTACTAGCCTATATAATAGTAAAGATTTATTGATTCAATAATTATTTTTTATTATTATTTCATCATCCTCAATAATAATGATGGATATACAAAAAATTTTGTGCTCTGTGCTCCATTTTTTTTGACGCTTAAGCAATGACTGATGGGAAATGTTTCACGTCGACTTCCAAGTGATGACCCATTGTTCCCTACACGTTCATCATTCCCTTTGATCTAAACAGTTTTTGCTCCCTTTGCTTTAGAATCACACTTTATTTGGCTGAATACCCCGTGTAGTATACTCCGCAGGGCACTTCACGCCAATCAGAACACAACCTTAAATGTTAAACTGCTATTTTCTCTCAATTTTCTCCTCATCCCAAAAACAATCTACAAATGATTATTCGAGACTATTTTCCCAAGTCTGCTTCAGTGTAGGTATGAATGATTATTTTTTTTTGAATGAGTCTTTAAAGTGACCCAGAAGAGCGAGTCGTCTCGGAGAGTGATTCGTTCATTTTCTACTGGGCGCGCATGCGCAAAGCATCGCAAAACCTCCGGAGGTTATGTATAGGAAACAGAAATAAGTAGTTACCTTTGAGTCGGTTGTTCTTTTGTTACGTGACTTTCATAGACGCTATGAAATGCAGTACACAGAAAACAGAATTGAACAGTTATTCTCAATGATTCTTCAAGTCCGCGGCTCATTTTGTTCATCATATGTCCTTAGCTGCATTGGAATATTTTCATTACTGCAACTATAGTCAAAATTTGTGTATATATATGTGCTGGAGGTCTGCTTATTGAAAATGTAACATTTGATTTTATTTCTGAAAGAAATGAACTAAATGACTCAAAAAAGGATTCAAAGAACCGAGTCACTAAAATGATTCAAACTTCCAATCACTACTCTGTATGCCCAAAGCTGTTCTAGCTTTTTGCCTACATAAGCCTTACAGCTTGTCAAACCCAAAGTTAACTTCAATCACCATGTCTTGACTCAGTGATTCAAATTACTGTAGGTTTAGAAAAGTAGTTTAGGGTGGAATCATTCGACCCTGCTGTCTATTATATCTAATCTCATTCATTAATGTCACGGTAAAAAGCCTGTAACATGAAGCGCATTAACCGAAGGGATTCTTGATCAAGAGCCCTAATTAAATGATTTCACAGGGCTTGCTCTTTTAAACGACTGCCAACAAGAGAAGCTTGCCAGTAGCCTGTTAGCAGGCAGAGCTAACCTGCAAGCCTGCCAAGCAAATTTTCTTTTAAAAAAAAAAGGGCCATTTAAAGTATGACGATCCTCATTCCCACAAAAGCTTCCATCTCCTTTCATAGGTTTGGAGCCAGGCGCTTTTCACGCTCTTTGAATATGGGGACGGTTTGGAAGAATAGTGAATAAACCTCTCCAGTCAGTGTGGCTTGCATATAAAATGCTTGAGTTGGGGAAAATTGTGCATCGATGTGACACACTGACTAGATTTATACAACATGGCTGATTTCTAAAAGGTCAGATGTTGTTGATTTTAGTTTTCTCTAGCAGCAGCTCTGATGGTAGTTCTGGCTGCGAGGCAAATCACAGGTTTCTATTAAACTTCAACTGGTTTCTATGGGAACAGCTTGTGCATGCCACACACGCTCCAAATAAGCAGATTAACCCCTCCCTAAGTGTGTAATTGTTGATATGAAGTTTTCTCTGAGAACTTTTAACTTTTGTGCAAAACATGTACACTGCCTGCGCTTCAGGGGACGGAGAATTGTTCTTTACAAAACTATAAGTTGATGAAACGTACACTGCTTCGTGCTTTAATTAATAATAAAAAAAGGTGTAATCGCTGCCAAATGTCTGTGGTATAAACCACAATAGGCCATGCTGTAATTGGAAAATAATCAACATAGACTTTGGGCATGGGAACCTTTTAAGATTTTAAAAAGTGCCTCTGGTTATGTACTCTCTTTTTTTTTTTTTTTTTTTTTTTTGCCAACCAGAGTTTAAGGATTGTAATGTGCTTTTTTAGATTTGTCACAAATTTGCCTTTTTCATAATAAATGGGATGCTGTTTTGGAGCATCCCATTCTTTCAAACAGTCACTGCTTTTATTGTGTTCAAGATCCGTCTGTTCTTGTGCAGGATGGTGACGACTTGTTGATTTGGCAGTCCTTAATCGTCATTCTCTGATAACATTGTGAGCAGAATGAAGAGGAGAGAATCCGGTGCCATTACTTCTTATCATGCCAAGGTTCTGCTTTACTGATATTACTTGTTCAAGTTCTAAACCAAGAACATGACATGCTGGAACTAACATCCTTGACCTGGTTATGGAAGAGAGTGCGGTGATCGTGTTGGAGAATTCCGTCAAAGACTGGAACATCTGTGGTTGTTGGAACTTGGTGACCTGCTGTGTTGCATTTTGTGTTTCATTTCCACTGCTTCATAATATGATCCCGAGAGAGCGGAAAGCACAAAACGTTACATAAGCCTGAGCGTTTGATTTTGGTTTGTTTTTTGGACAGAGACAGTGGTGAAACTTTTTTTTTTCTTTTACTTTCATGAACCAGTACCACCCTCTTTCATTTGTCTGGGTTTGTTTTGGTGCGGATGGTGGAGCTGTGATTAAATACCGTATGAAACCATTATAATGGGATGACGTGAGTCCCCGTTATAATTAGTAAATCAGTATTTTACCTAGCACGCTTATTCAAGGAACCTAACAAATAGGGCAGCACCAAACACATCCAAGATAAAGGAATGAAGGGAGTTCCTCCGCTGTACTTTGGATGGTTAATGGCTTTTGACTGCAAAAATAGTGCAATAATGCAAATATGAACAGAAAAACACCTACTGTTCCAGAGTCTTTCAGTCTAAACATAAAGGAAAACTAAAGGCACTTTAAGCTGCTACGTGGACCTCGACAGGGAAACGGGTGTTATGGTTTTGCCAGCTGTGCTTCTCTGGCAGTTCTGAGGTTCATAATGCAGAACTGTCACTACTGTGCGAGCGCTCTGAATGACTTCAGGAGTGGGTACTTGGTTTGATCCTGAGCTCTGGGTCCAAATTCATTAAACTTCTATGAATCACTCCTAGGAATCGTGCTGAAAGTTTTGGGACTAAAAATATTCCTATCGTAGAATAGGATATAAAAGTTATTTATTTCTTCGAGGAGTAGAACTGTTCCTAGGAAAGCACGTGATGCCACTGTTTAGACTTGAAGTAGGCTATACATTATAGTGGGTCTTGTAGTTCTTAACAGGTTTTTATAGTTTTAAACTGTGGAAGATCGAGGTTGAAATATAAAGGAATAATAGGTAGCATTCTGCCATACACATTTTTAAAGATAAAACTAGTGGACAGCAATTTATAAAACCAAAAGTGCTACATGTCAGTTTGCTAGACGTATGCCCATGTTAACAATGCTGCAATAAAGTGTTAGTTTAGTTAGTTTTTAAAAATAATTGTGTATACTGCCATGAATCATGCTTACAACTCCAGGGAGACCAGCGATGCACATGAGTTCAGCCTGCGTGATGGGGAAATGTATGAATCTGTGCAGATCTGTGTTGTCTGAGAAAAGTTTGAATTACTATTGCCGATACTGTTGGCTGTTGGAAAGCTGCATCTTTGCTGTTATTAAAAACATAAAGTAACAATCACCTTAGATTCTGTGGAGACAGCATACAAAATGTTGCCAATTGCATACCAAACACGATCGGTCACAAAAAGTATTACATTTTTGTCTAAAATTATCTTTTATGAGCTCTATGTTACCAAAATGTCTCTCCTACATGCGTCCCTGCCTAAACACCATCTCCCAGCCACTCCCAACCAGTTAGGACACCTCCAGAGCTCTCCTACATTTTCGTAAAAATAGGAATGATTTCCAGTTTCAAGAATGTTAATAGATTGCTCCTCTCTTAAAAGTAAGATTAAAATTGCATCACTCTGAGACTTTTTTGGCCATTTAGGAACGGTTTCTTGCTACGATATGATTAGTAAATATGGGCGCTGATCTCTGTGTGGTGTTTCAAATGTTTTCCTCATGTGTATGTGACATTCCTCTGGGTTCTTCGGATTCTTCTCGTCACCCGAAAATATGCTGGGGGTATTTTAACTGCTAAGACCTTGTTCAGACTGCCAGCCCAAATCTGATTTTTTTTTGGCATATACTGTACAGATTGGAATGAGTTTGGATTCAGATTGCTTTCCTGTAGTCTGTAAAAAGTTGGAAATCTGATTCTTAAAGATTTGTCTCGGGTTGGTGACTCTACATTTTAAGACTAGATTTCAAACTGTCCATTACGTCACTTGCAATGTGACAAGGAAGTTCAAGTCCATGTGATCATGTGGTTTGGACAGGGATCCATGGGTGAAATATGAGCAGGAAGATGACGGAAGATACGGATATGGAAATGGAGAACAACAGTCCCTGGACAGAGGACAAAGTGAAATGCCTGATAGCACAGATTCTTAACTGTCTTGTTGCTACACAGTAAGTTGCCAACATTTGATATCACACACCACATGTACTACAGTGTACCCATGCATTCAAGGTCGTTACCATAGCAACCAATGCAGATGTCGACAATATGTCTGATTTGGGCTGTCAGTCTGAACAGAGCCAGATCTGATATGATCACTTTCAAATAAAAGTGTGGAAAGGCTGTGAAAGAAACAGGATTCTGAACAAGGTTCAAATTGCTCCTAGATGTGAGTGAATGTGTGCATGCATGGCGTGGTGATTTACTCCTCCTGCCAGTGTTTCCTAAATAGGCTCTGGAACTATCTCAAGCCCAACCAAGATAAAGAAGTCCCTGAAGTGAGTCTTTGGTTATTTTTATTCATGACTTCATCACTTCTGTCTCTGCATCTAAGGAGTAAAGTCACTGAATGCTCAAAGCTATCAGCTAAGAGTTGTAGGGGAGTGGTCTTTAATCATGTCCATAAAGGGCCCATGTGGCTGCAGGCTTTCATTCCAGGGAAATTGGGGATACACCCGATTGGCAATTGAAGCCCAGGATGAACTGATTAAACGAGTGGAAACAGGTGTGACTCCTGCTTGGTTGTAAAAAATGCCTGAAGCTACTCTGGCCTTTTGTGGCCAAGATTGATATAGGGACTTACAACTGTCACTCCATTCCCTTCTTCCTGGGGTATACTTGTAAACAAAATGGAAAATTGGACGACAGGACGGGATTCTGTATTGGAATGTACTGGAAGATCCAGAACATTGTCATAAAGCTGCTTTAGAGAAATAGATTTAGATTCTTAATGAGCAAGCCAGAGGAAATGGTTGTGAGAAAAACTGGCCTGAGATGACACGAGGAAGGACCTCATGCTCTTCTGGATGACTCCACATAGTGAGATTATAAATTATCTACCATCTATCCTCGGTTCTGTGTATAATTCCTGTTTGACATATAGTGAAGAATGCCTTGTTTATACTGCAAACAGATCTATAGCACTGACTGCCATTTGAAAATGATCAGATCAGATTTGGCTCTATTCAGACTGGCAGACCTGTCTGTTGACAAACCTGACATTGTTGACCTATTTTCATTGGTTGCTGTGGTAACAATGCCAGATGTGTGGACATCGATGTCAAATGGAGCACCCGTCATTGGCTTCCTGCTCGTTTTTTTTTCCCCCCCCCTTCAGTCCAGGGACTACTACGTGATCATGTAGACTTGAACTTCTGCATCACGTTGCGAGTGATGGATAGACTGAAATCCAGTTTGATTTGGTGGAGCATCCAAACTGAGACCTATTCGAATCTAGGACACATCTAGGAATCATCTTGGAATCCAATCTGAATCCAACTCTGAATGGGGTTGTAAACTTAAACACCCTTTCTGTTAGACTGAACGTCCAGCCTCCTAACGCACAGTATGACTTTCTGGCAGCCTGGTTCCTCTCAAGGTTTCTTCCTGTTGCTGTATCGGGGGGTTTCCTTGCCTTTGCTGCCCTTGGCTTGCTCATCATGGACAAACTGATAATTTATACATATTTCCTCTCACTTTTCAAGCTCATTTAAGAAAAAAATCTTAAAATTCTTTTGCGACAGTGTCGATTGTTAAAAGCGCTACATAAATATAACTGAATCAAATTGAAGTATTCACTGATGCAAGATTTGGGTGTTTGGAACATGAACATGATCAATGCAGGACTGTCCTCACAAGCAAACTGCAGTTTCAATGCAGCTTTTCATTCACCGATATGAATGGAATGTTAGAGCTGATTTTCATTGCTGGCATCCATAGGCATGTCTCTTATCATTTTAAGCCAGTGCATTCTTGAGGTTTGTCATAGTGGCCATGGTTTTAAGGACACAACCAAACAATTAACATCTGACTGCAACCTGCCGACGCACATTATTTCAACAAACATTTAATTAAGCTTTAAGCATTTGCACTGAACCGTGGATAATTGTTGAGATGTTGAAAGATAAATTTCATGCTTTCTAATTTGTGACAGGCAAAAAAAAAAAAAAACGGAACAAAACAAAGCATGACGTTCTATGAAATCACAGTTGTCAGTTAATATTGGCCTTGGCAGGTGCCACTGAAATTCTGATCTGAGAGCTTTTATACTTGACAGCGTATTGAAGCGCTTCTCAAAAAATCATTTTTTCGTACTTGCCATGAAGATTTTTTTTAATTTCTTCTTTTCTATCAAATGCGACACCGTACCAAATTATTCATTGTGACTCGTTGTGTTTTTGATATACAACCCTGCTGTGTTGCCATGTGGCCTTCATAAATCGTCTTCCTAGTGAGAGGAAGAGACATTTGAACACCAGACGTTGCTTTATAAATCCAAAAGCTATCAAATACATTTTTGAATTATGACATTACAGTGTTTTTGCCCACAAATATAATATATTACAAATATTACGATGACGTTTCTTGCTAGGTTTCATATGGTACTGCGTCTCTCACAGGCTGGATTAGAGTTTTTACTTCCTTTCTCAAATCCAGTAAATGTGTAACTGTATATTTGACAGGAAGAAACTATTCCACTCCTTCATGGGGAATGAGTATGTCTGTACATTGCTAGAATGCTGTTAGGTTGGAACAACTACATATCTGCATGTCATGACAGCAGGGTTATTTCCTGGTAACAATGAATGATAACACACTGCTTTTGGCTTTGTAGAAATGTTCTCGAGTGGCTGTAGTGGGTTCTACAATTGATTGGTCATGTGTCACGCATTAGGGTGTCATGATTAAATGGCCCATGATTGATATTTATTGATATTTTATAATAACCTTGCTTTACATGTAGTGTATGGAAATGTTATGGCCAACTTATCCAATACTCATTTTCATAATGTTAGCTTTTTGAGATTATTAGAAATTAAATACAAGATGGTTTTACTTGTATTTAGATTATTTTACATACTTTTTTATTCTGTATGTTTCTTATAATAAATGTTGTTCTTGGACTGCTGTTAAGGGTTCACCACAATGGTCCATCCGATACGCTGTTTTATGCCAAATGCCCTTCCTAAGCAGACTGTTTAAGTAGACAAACCCTCAGTGACATCACCCATAGGCTTTCTGATGAGTGGTTTTAAAGCTCCACTGTGGGAGCTCTGGTCATCGCCATCGAGTCAGGTTTAGACTCTGCCCAAACCTTAGTTAATCCATAAATGGGTAAATGGTTGAAACAAAGCCAACAAAAAGTCTGCCTTATCTGAAATGCTAAGAAGGCTGTATGCTAACATTACTTTTTCATTTGAGTTTTTGATTTGATTGACCTCCATCATTCATGGTCATGTATCAACTCCTACATTTCTTGTGGTAAGTGAAACTACTATGATTCCAGTTAGCTGGTTAGCTGAAGTGCTCTATAGCAGACTGCTAGCGGTTTGACGCCTCACTCAATTGGCCACGCCCCTAATTATGTATAATTAAAAAGCTTATTTTGGGGGTTTGTGGGTTATTAAACTTTTAATACTCGCCTGTAAATAGCCATTTATCAGGTGATTAAACACCACTGCTACTAGTATAAAATAAAGCCATGACTCACATCGCATCCAGTCAGACAGCTCCGCTTGCCATAAGATGCGCTGGAAAAGACTCGTGGAAAATGGTCCAATCACATGAGCCCAAATATTTAAAAACATTACTGATTCGCTAAGAACAAAAGTGGGAGGGTTCGGGGCGCACAGCGCTTCGCCCCACGGATGATTTGAAAAGATCCAATCAGAGCTCAGCCTCAAGTCACATGCTTTTCAAAAATTTACGCGCCTACAAAGACACTCGTTTGTCCGGAGCCCCGCATACACGAACATAAATGAACGTAATACAGTTTAGATTTTTTTTTGTAAATAAATTATGTTAAGAAATAAAACTGTATATTGTGACTAAATTACTTCATTTCATTATTAAAATAAATAATTATTATGTTAAATAATTACATGTTAAAGTAGCATTCTTCTCTACCTAACTTTAAGGGGGTGGCACTCCTGCGCCTAGTATTGACCGGCCGCCACTGTTTAACTGATTAGGTGCATAATAATTTACACCCTTTCATAAATAGTTTTCATAAATGGGACCTTTAGTTATAAAGACAAACCCTCACCCCGGCCTTTTTTTTCTGCAAATGTTTTTCTCTGATGGACATTTTAACATGAGGCTCTATGGGGATTGACTCACTTTTGGAGCCTCAAGATCCTAGTGGTCATTCCTGGAACTGCACGTTTTGGCACTTCTTCGTTGGATGGAATTCAGGACCGGAGCTTGCCCCTTGTTCCTGACACAACCCCTTCCATTTTTACCCAGGCTTAAAACCGGGGTTAGCATAAAGGTTCCCTTACATCCAGTGGTTTGGTTTTGGGGGATTGGGTGGGAATTAGACCTGATCCTTCTGCATCCACACCAATGCCCGATTCCTATTAGAACTACATCTAAAAATCTAGTGGAAATCCTTCCCAAAAGCATGGAGGTTCTTATAACAGCAAATTGGGACCATATCTGTAATGTAATGTTCAAAAAGCACAGTGTAAAATTCAGGTTGTTGAGGGTATTAAGGAAAAGAGCTTGTCCTGAACACTTTCCTGCGACAGAAAGTGTAACGTTACAGCCTTACCCCCTTTTATACAGCAACGACACTGGAGACTCCTTCCAAGAATATTAACTAAACATCTCTTAAACAAAAACTTGATCACAACAATAATTTTGTGAATTGTCACCTATAAGTTTACATGTAATGTATTTATTCCATTAATATAATATGTTAATATAACATGTGCATTAAAATATGTCTTTGATTTATTTTAGAAACAATAAGAAAAATATAAGATAAAAAGTAGGATTACGGTTGCTGTAAATGACCAAACTTCTAAAAATATACATGATGCCATTATTTAACTTCTCCTTGCGCTCTTGCTGGAGCTGCATCACCAACGTCACAGATACTAGATAATTGTCACGCAAGGAACTGTCAGCACTGTGGAGATGAACTTTTTGTTCACATGTCATCTGCGGAACACATGGAGTGTAGCTCCTTGAGCCTGGCACTGCTCTTCCTGTGCTGGATGTGCTGTCCTAAGACTCATACACTTAGTAAGTCGTGTCAGGAGGACAGATTAGTCAGTGTAAAATATAACACAGTGTTAAAACTCTTGCTCACGGCACCAACTCAGGCTCTGCAATCCATTCCATTACAGAACCTTAAGGACTGAGGTTTATTTTGAGATCATTCTGAGATAAGTAAGCTAAAAGGGCTTTGCTGATTTACTTTAGCCATTAGCCTCACTGCTCGATGTAAAGCTCTAAAACAAACTGAATACTGATTTGTTTTATGTACATTTATGTACGGCATCCGCTCTCAAGACCATCAAGTTTTAAGAAATGCATAAAATTTAAATAGCCTCTTTATTCATGTCAAGTTCATGTAAAGTGGTTTCCAACCCTGGTCCTAATGTTAGCTAATGTTACCGCAGATCTCAGCCCACCTGATTCAACCAATTTGCTAATGAACAGTATTTTCTGAAATTAAGACATTGAAAGATACTAAACTGTGCAAGACCACAATCCTGTTTAAAAGTTGTCCCCAACATGGCTGACAGTGACGGGTCTTATTACATCCTTGGTATTTTTGTCTAAAATTACTAAACAACTAAAGACAAAAATGAAGTTATCATTAAACAAATTATTAATAGATTTAATCATAAATTGACACTTTTCCATAATAATCAATTCCTTTATAACATGAGTAATAAAACTGTATAAAAGTCTTTAAAAAAGTATGCATGGAAGGCTTAAACCAGGGGCGCAAAAATGGGGTATGCAGTATATGCAGTGCATGGGGGCACCACATGGAGGGGGGCGCCATTGTGAAAAAAAAATATTTGAAAATTGTCTTTAATAAAGCTTTTAAAATATTTTTAAAATTATATTTGTTAAGAGACGGCACGGTGGTGTAGTGGTTAGCACTGTCGCCTTGCACCGCCAGGGTCCGGGTTCGATCCCCGGTCAGGCTCGAGTCCCGTCTCTGTGTGCATGGGGTTTGCATGTTCTCCCCGTGCTTGGTGGGTTTCCTCCGGGTACTCCGGTTTGCTCCCACAGTCCAAAGACATGTAGGTTAGGCTAATTGGCGTTCCCAAATTGCCTGTAGTGTGTGAATGAGGGAGTGTATGTGTGTGTGTCTGTGCCCTGCGATGGATTGGCACCCTGTCCAGGGTGTCCTGGGATAGGCGCACAACCCATGTCTGGGGGGTGCAACCCATGATCTTGCATACCCCTCAGCAAATGTGCAGTTGCGCCCCTGGGTTAAACACCGAATGTGCCGAAATTGTGTGGGTTTTTTTTTTTTTGGTTTGTTTTCCTTTTTTTTGGACACAGTACCTAATGAGTCATGCTTAATATGGAAATCTGGTTTATCTGGTAATTACAGTGACATGCAAGTTCATGTAGTTCATAAAGTTCATAAAGTCCTTTATGGCTTCTTTAGAAATTCATATGACCAGAACACAAACAAGAACAACTCTCAAATCAGCTGCACTAAATCAACATTTGCATAATAATATAGTCTAATCAGTGGCACAGATAACACTGTGTACCCAAGCACAGGAAGTGACAAGTACTCCTATACAGAAAAACAAAAAAATCACATGAATACAAGTGTTGTTAAAGAAAATTCCTCAAGAATGTCAAACACTACATTGTTAGATATTGAAGTGCCAAAACCCAAAATGCAAGCTTAAGTTGTCATTTAAATAACGTATTATATTAAGAACATATGCTCTGCTGTGTTTGTGCAGGATGTGTTATGCACATGTTGCTCAGAGTAGATCAAAATGGTTGCATTTTAGGACGTATTATGTAGTTCAAGTTTAATTGTTCACGCTTACATTAAAAAAAATGGGATAATCATACACGAATGTGTCATTGGACAGCCTTTAGCTTGGATTACACTTATGGCATTTTTTTCCACCCAGTGTTGCATTCATTCTTAGTCGGGATTTTGTATTGGTGACACGAGAGACCAACCTCTCTCCAATATATTCAACCTTCTCCAGCACATCCCAAAGTATTTCAATGGATGTAATGATGTAATCCTACAGAACAACTCTCTCATAGTTTGAATCCTGGAATATGCCATGCCATCAGGAAAGAAACTCTCCACAGATGTGATAACCTGGTCATTCAGTACATTCGTGTAGTCAGCTGACTTAATTTTATTGCCACATAACGTTGCTGTGTAGTATTGCCAACATATGGCCTGGAGGTTCTGTGGATGCAGTTTCTAACACAATTTAACTTCATTATAATGTGTGTGAGAACATGTTGGCCTCATTTATTGGCAAACACGTACCGTGTGAACAGAATTGTTCAAAACTGAAAAACTTACAGAAACTACAGTATGATTACCATCCAGTAGATATATCATCTACTTAAAGTTGAATGAAAGATTTGTATCATGACCAGGATTCAGCAGAAACCAAAATAAACATCCTGGGAGATTTAGGCATACAGTTATAAATTAATAATCGATGTTTCCTCTCATGTGGATAGGTTTTGGCCATATGGTCTACATTCAGCACTTGCACAGATTGAAGTGTTTGGTCTGTCTGAATCATCCCAATTCCTGACCGGTTCTATCAGACCCCCTAAGACACCGTCACTCCAGATCACCGGGGCTTGTGTTCATTCTTCATGTCTACCAAATATTGTTTTATATCGTCATATTGGAAAACAGTATCATTAGCTACATGTGGTTACTGAACTTCAAAAAAGGCAAAAATGTGTGTGTGTGTGTGTATGCGTGTGTGTGTGTGTTTGTGGGGCCCGGGAAGGGGGGGGGGGGGTATTGGGGCTTGGGATGGATCACCTGTGAGACTATTGCATCCAATGCTTGACCTTAAACTTGAATGTTATTGACTGATTTATTTTAAACATACACATTGATCTACAACATTCTTCCAGAGGATTGTTTCTTCCAAGGACATTTTTTCTTCATATCCCACACTGGTGATGTAAGCTGTAATTATAATATATATATATATATATATAAAATTGAGGACTTGCTGCTTAATGAGTAAAAGAAGTAGCGTTTGCCTGTGTGCCAAAAAAAAAAGAAGTAAAAAAAAAATCACCACAGAACAACAGAACCATTGTTCAGGAAATGCTGAGCATTTATACATAAAGAGAGCCCTCATGAATTACTCAGTGCTCCTGTTTAATCTTGCCATTTTGTATTTATGGTCATAATTATACCTCAATTACATCACTTCATAGTCACTATTATATACTGCTGACTAATGTCACTGAAAAAAAAAATTACTTAACTATTCCATGTGTTGAATAATATTCTCAGCATGGAAAATACCTAGCAGATTTCCTCTGCAGTCTGCCTCGAAACCAGCAGCATTATCTGGGTCCAGATGTGCAAAAAGGGCTAAGGGGTGGGGCGGGGGGCTCGCACTTATACAAGAGATGTGCTAGACCAGCTGATGACAGGTCCTTCTTGCTTTTATTGTGTGCTTCTGTCAAATATATCTATATATAAACTATATGTAAACTCATCATACGTTCTTGCTGCAGTGTATTGCAGTCGTAGTTATATGCAACATAAAATCCCAGGGGAAATCTATTCTCTCACTGAATATATGTTTGTGAACAGGACTGTAGCGGATTACGCGCTTTTCATTCTTACTTATTGACTGCACTTTGCTTTCTACTGTCCGCTGGGACAAGATGTGATATAAGAGCTTTCATATTAAAAAGCAACTTGTTTAATATGTCCGTTTCTTTGTGTAATGATTAGGAACTCTGCCAATCGCCTGCAGGTGTTGATTCATGCAGTTTTGCTTACCCTGTTTGACTCATCAATAGTTTCTTTGTGTGCGAGTCCTTGTGGGGAAACGGAGACGGAGATTATTTCTGTTTACATGCACACAATAGTCCATGCTTGTCTCAGAAACTACACCAAACCAAGACATGTACATGAGCTATACTTAAGAAAACTAGATTATATACTGTACATTTCATTTCAGTGTAACGTGACTCGACTATGCCCACCGCGCAAATTCATCTACAACTAAATCCTTTTTATTGTCTTCATATTTTCAATACATATAAACAAATGGTTTTTATTTCAAAACAAACAAAAAAATTTTTGCCAAAAGCTTTTCACAGGGCATCTGGATGAAAGGTGTTCATGAAGCTTGGAGGCAACATGTGGCATTTATTCATTCATCCTTAGTAGCTGCTCGGTCAGGTTCGCTGTGGATTAAAACAGGCTATTAGGGGATTGTTATGGAAATAGATCATGGGCAGAAAAAATTTGGGTTTAAATCAGAAAACTAACAGATATAGATACAAATAGTGGCACTTTTAACCTACTGTATCTGGACGTTCGCTGTAAGTTTCTTTGCGGGGCGTCCTGGAGCTGGAGACGCTCTCGCTGAAGAAATTACTGAAATAGACTCAATTCAGTTAATCCAACTGCAATTAAAGCATTTAAAATATATACTTTAAAAGGAAAAAAAAAGATTGTCTCTTTCTTATCATACACATTTTGCCAATTTCTTTATGTGTTTTTCTCAATCAGTCATTGTGATATGTGTGTGTATTTGGTCATTGAATGAAAATCAGTATTTAACCTCTAGGGTCCAGGTTCGATTCCCATCTCTCAAACTGTCTGTAGTGTGCGAATGAGTGTGTGTGCCCTGTGATGGATTGGCACCCTGTCCAGGATATAACCTGCCTTGTGCCCTAAGTCTCCTGGGATAGGCTCCAGGCCCCCTGCGACCCTGAATACAGGATAAAGTGGTATAGACGATGAGTGAGTGAGAGAGAGGAAAATACATGTAAAACTGTTATGTTCTTTAATCTGACTGGTCTGAAGGTGCTGATCAGGTTTCTGTAACAGGAACTTTGGCAGTAATGCTGTCTCCAAGACAAATCGTGTATATTATGTACTCAGTCTGATCTGTTATTATTTCTCTAAAAACAGCCTATGGGGATCAGGGTGGTATAAGGGGAATAAAGGGAATCAAGGCATGCTGTTAACTCTGCTCCCTGATCATGTCACTTTGTTATTAAATAATTTTATGCAACAACATGGGGACAAAGGTTTTTCTGTTAATAGTCTGTACAAAGCTAAGCTGCCCTAAGCCTGGAAATGTTTATACACATACACATCTCGTCATATACACAGTTATCATGATGCCAAGGCTTGCATGGGTGCGACTATGCTTAAGGATAGTGTTGAGTAGGAGAGAACCCTGGAATATGGGTGTGTCTGTGTGTGTGTGTCTGTGTATGTTTGAGGTCCTGACAGAGTGGGAGAGATTCGTAAATAGAGCAGAAGAGACAAATAAATGCTACTGGGCCAGTGTGAAGCCTGAAACATGAGGGACAGAGGCACGAAGAGGGACAAGTCAAGCTGCTGTAAGGGAGACACCAGGTCTCCGCTCCACAGATGGACATGAAGGAGAATTTATATAAACAAAGCCAGCTGGATCTAACCGGACCAAAAGCTTTTTGTCCAAAAGTGCCTTACTGTACACTACAGTGCTGTTTCTCAGTGCAGTTGTAATACACCTTAGCTCCTTACAATATGGCTGTATTCAGTAGACCATCTGTATGAAGACAGAAGAGGTATACATACCTGTATATATACACACACACACACACACACACACACACACACACACACCTCGGGTCATGAATGTAATTCGTTCCTTAGTTCTGTTCGTGACCTGATTTGGTCGTAGACCGATCGATTTTTTTCCATAGCAACACATGTACTGTAAATAGAAAGAATCCGTTCCCGACAACTAGTTAAATATATCAATTATATTTAACTGTTGATATATTTTGTTTATATCACAAAATAAAAAACAAAGTATGAAAAAGCCTTAATTATGGAAAATAATACCGCGCTAAATATAAAAATAAGCTGTATAGGAGAGAGAGCAAACATTTTATTTTGACATGTGCATGTAATGGTACACCTTTCTTAGTGAGACTCGCTGAAGTGAAGGAATGGAGTAGAGGAAGATGCGTGAAGAGCAGGTTAGATTAGGATCTATAACGACACTGGGGAATTCTCCATCAGGGGCTTTCTCTCTTTTTTGTTTCTTGACCTGTCTTTCCTAAGAGATATTTTGTTTCTGCGCTACACAATTGTCCTAGTGTAAGACAACACGTTATTGTTCATGAGGTGTACAGTAGCACTCTGTCCGCCACAGTTCTGTTCAAACGATACTTTTTGCAAAAACAGTAGTATAAAATTACCTGACAGCAAAGTGAAAAAAACTGGTGGAGAGCATGCCAAAATGCATGGAATCTGTAATTGCAAATATAGGCCAGATTTACCCTGTTTCAGAGCGATGGGGCTGCTTTGGTGTTGCTTCTGTTGTTCATGTCTAGGTTCAGCAACTGAACAACACTGATTTACCAGCTGTAGGAATCATGGGCTCCCAAGCTCAACCATGTCAGTGGGGACCAAAGGCTGGCCCTGTCTGATCGCACAAAAAAGCCAGTGCAGCACTGGAAAACTACCGAAAAAACAAAATCAATACTGCCCATCCAAAATCTGCAGATCCCAGTCCAATGAGCACCCAAGTCCGATCCAGGAAGGTCCCCCCACATACAACCCACAGCACCCAAAGGATCCTCTGCCAACTTTCACGGCACACCCTCAGAGGTCCTGCAGAGCCACGCCCAGGGGCCAGAGCTGCCCCAAGAGGATCACCAAGACCCTCAGCCACTCCAACAGTGGATGGTTCTCTCTGTTGCGGTCAGGACAGCGATTCTGCTGCCTGAAGGCCAACACTGAGAGACTGAGGAGAAACCCAGGCTGTACGGACTCTCAACCAGAACTCCACATAGAACTTAACACTCTGATCTGCTTTCTCACACCATACAATCTCAATACTCATCATGATACACATTACATATATCAACGCACGTTTACACACCATGGAACTTTGACTGGACATGTTTTCTATATCCCGTCCCATTCCATTTCAGTTCTACTTTATTTTATATATATTTCTATATTTGTAAAATCTCTTATTTCATACTTTATAATTAGAATTTGGAAAATCTACTAATTTGTAGGTCATCAGCGGTCGTATCATCATTTCTTCGAGTTGGACATGAATTTGAACATGCTCAAAGTCACACACACAACCTCATTACCATCACACATTCACACAAGCTGTCTCACAAGCCACACACACAAGCACTGCGGGTTTAGCATGATTGATTACTCTGGACAGCCGCTGACAGGTGGGTGTACGCGCAGACATTGAAACATGCACGTACACATCTGTCGGGAATGCCTCGACACCATGACACACATCTGATAGCACTACACTTATAGAACTCCAACCATCACAACACACACATACTACAATAGTGTCCCAGTGCTGCGCTCTCTCTCTCTAAATAGATCTATTTTTTCCCCCTGGCTTGTTATTAAACTCAGTTCCGAAGAAGAATACTGCTGGAGTGTTCCGAGATATCAATCTCAGGAGGATAAACACACACACACACAACAGAACGATTAAAATAAAAGAACTCGTATGCAGCCAGGCAGTTTAATACTGTGATTTCCTGGGAAAAAAGCTGCCGAAAGTGCCAAAAGATTGCTCAACACTGGACATGGTTGCCCGTAGACGGCTTCATGAATGTACCTCTGTACGGTGCAGAAACTCCTGTTTGTTTTTGCGTGACATGAATTAGTCAAATATCTTCACGATGTCGCTCTTTAGGCTTATCCAAAAACAGATCCGCCATCGGTCAAACTGATCGCTGGGAGAAATGTTTGGAAAGCGAGAAAGGCGTTGATAAAGCAGACAGGGTGATGGATGAACTACACACTCACTCACACAGACAATATTGTGCTTCAACATGGGAACGTTTAAGAGGAGCCAAAACCAGACGATTCTAGACAGACTGAAGCAGCACCTCGACTTTATCATCTCTTCATCAACACACAGTACGCCCTGTTTCGTAGTACCAGGCTGGTCATGCTATTAACGTTGGAGAGAAAAAAATTGTAATATGTAAAAATGTAGCTCACTTATTTGGAAACATTTGAATTAATTAAATAATCAGAAATACAGTCAAAGTAAAGGTATAACTAAACTGAATACAAATGGAAAGGTCAGTACTGATGCTATGGAAATTGCAAATAAATTTAACTCTTCTTTTGTTAAATCAATTGAGAAACTTGCAGCAAATTTCAATCCTGTTTGTCCATCACATGATGTAGTGAGAGCTTTACCTTCATCATTTTACATTGCACAGATTGATTAGAGTAAAATCCATAGAATTATTAATCAACTAAATAGTTCAAAAGCCAAAGATATATTTGGTTTAGAAACTTATGTTAATGGTACACTTGGTAAACCTCTCTATTAAAACTGGTGAGTTCCCACAAAATATTTAAACGGCTGTTGTGACCCCAGTTTTAAAGTCAGGAGAAACAGATGAAGTATGTAATTATAGACCCATTTCAATTATACCAGTAATCTCTAAAGTGCTTGAAAAGTTAGTGGCTGAACAACTAATGAATTATCTGGAAAAAGAACAACATTTAAATCCCAAACAATTCGGATTTTGACCGAAGTATTCGACAGAAATGGCCATATGTCATTTCACTGAAACCATAAAAAGTACTTTGGATCAGGGAAAAGTAGTGGAAGCAGTGAGCAGTGTTTCTAGACTTTAAAAAGGCATTTGATACTGTGAACCATGAAGTGTGAACCATAAATGAATTAAAACAACTTAACTTTTCTCAACAAGCTTTAAGCTGGTTTAAATCGTACCTGGATTGCAGATCCCAATGTGTTAAGGTTAACTGTGTGAAGTCACCACTTTTAAAATGCAAACTAGGTGTACTACAAGGTTCTATATTGGGCCCTTTGCTTTTTTGTTTATAATATAAACAATCTACATGCAAGTTGCAAGGAGCCTGGCTGCTACAGTAAATATATGCAGATGACACAATTGTATATGTACCAGCAAAAACTCCTTGTCAAGCTGTGGAGATTTTAACCAGGCAGCTGGCCAGTGTTTCCCAGTGGCTGCAGGATAACTGTTTAACGTTAAATTATACTAAAACAGTTTCAATGAGTTTTTCATTTAAGAACAAAGGCCAGAATACATTTAAAATCAAAATTGACCGAAAGGAAATTGAGGAAGTGAGTGAATTTAATTATTTAGGGGTCATTGTAGACTGTAAACTTAAATTTAATGCACATATTAGGAAAATGACTAAGATTATTAAGACAAATGTAAATTGTTTTCCTATTATTAGATCATGTATATCTCTCAAAGCAGCTCAAATGTATATGCATTCTATGATTCTATCACATATGTCTTACTGTGTAATTGTCTGGGGCCAGGCCTCCCAATCAGTTATCAAGCTTATACAAACAAACTTTAAAAGTAATGGATCAGAAACCAATGAGATGGCGTCACTGTCAAATTCTTCAAAGGTATAATTAGCTAGGTTTTGATGTTTTTTTTTTTTTTAAGTTTTCATTCATAAAAATTATATTTAAGTGTATAAATGGGCTTGTGCCTAATATTATTTGTCAGCTGATACAAAAAAATAATAGTGATGGGGTGAGGACCAGAGGTGCAGTAAGTGGAAATTGTAGAGTTCGAAGATATAGAACTACTATGGGTCAGTCATCTTTTTCAGTAAAAGGTTCACAATTATGGAACATGATACCATTAGAAATAAAATCACAAACAGAACTCGGTGTGTTCTCCACAAAGCTGAAACAATGGCTAAAACAGCAACAACAATGTGAGCATTGAGCAGCTTGGGTTGGGTCGCTGAATTCACACTGGTAAAGTTTCCTGGATGTCATACACTTTGTATTTGTGACTAGGTTTGGAGTTGTACATGTCCATGGTTGTGTCAATGTTTATTTATTTATTTATTATTTTTATATATATTCTTTTCTCTGATATTCGTTTGTTTTGATGTAAAAGCCTAACTTGGAACAGGGGCTGCAAATTAGCCTTGTGCTATATGCCCCATGTATGCAGCATCGGTTGCTGTGCGCAGCAATGCTTAGTGTGCGGTCCCTAATTAAATAAACAAATAAACAAATAATTAATAACCATGAGAAATACATTCTATCTTTATATACAGTAGGTCTCGCCGATGGTAGAATAAGAATGCAGGGCAAATCATCATTTCAAGATAGACAGGCTCAAGAGGCACAGAGGCATTTCACATTCCACCAGGGTCTGGGGTGCGAATCTCACCCATGTTCTGGAGTTTCTACAGTATGTTCTTTCTATTGTATTCTCCCTCCAACTATCCAAAGTCATTTGATATGGATTTCCCAAATTTCTCGTAAAGTAGTGTACAATTATTATTTATTACCTACTGCACCTTCTGTACATTAATCACTCTCACCCCGTACATACTGTATGGACCAATACCCTCATTCACCACATTATTATTTACTGTCATTAAGCCACTTATGCACTTCTGTTTAGATGCTAACTGCATTTCATTGGCTCTGTACATGTGAAATCTAATCTAATTAATTATGTGTGCCCTGCCGTGGTTGGGTTGGCACCTCATTCATGGTGTACCTTGGCTCCTGTCCCAAGTTCCCTGTGATAGGATTCAATCCCCTCGTGTCCCTTTGCAGCTTATGTGGTATAAAAGATGAATGGATTGGTAGGTTCAATTATTTTCATGTCTTGTATTTATAAAAATCAATCATGCTCTTCTGGATGTTCGCTGTATTTTCACCAAATATGGTAAACAGAAAAGCTTGAACCCCTGCCTAAAAACTAAATTTACATTTCTGCAATCGTATGTGTAATCTGTACTATGTTTGGACATGTGCTTAGTCTATCCACTTTTACTTCCCTCTCCAAAGGCGTTTTTGGAAATAAAATGATGATACAGCAAATAATCCATCACATTGGTGCTCATTACACCCACGACGATATTTCACGCGCACCTCCTCCATCACTGCTGATGTCTTGTGGCCCCGCTAGCTGATTTATACCAGCCGGCCCTGCTTGTACAGCCTCTAAAAAACTGCACTTGACTCTTTCTAGTGTGGTTCCCGAGTTCACGGCCTTACAGTACATTCATGCTTCTAAAGAAGTAATTAAAGCAATATTTAATGACACACCTTCTACTTCTTTGGTAGGAGGATTTGAAAATACCTGTAATCCAGATGACTTTTCCTAGATTACTTACTAACCTTTCTGCCATTAATTAATGACATCTGCCGATAATTTACAGTAGAAACTAGAAATATATTCAAAAGCAAGGCTTTCCACAGCGAGCATGCCAGGTAAACATGAAACCACATTAACCAATATGGCTTACTTACTTCTGATTGTCCAATTGTACTGTGCAAAAGTCTAGAGTCACCCCTCATTGGTTCATATTAAATTAAATTAAATGAAATTAGACAGCACCGTGTCGTAGTGGACGAGCGTGTTAGTGTGTGTGCCCTGAGATGTCATCCTGTGTACCCACCTCATGCCCTAAGTCTTCTGGAATAGGCTCTAAGCCCCTCACGACCCTGTATATGGGATAAAGTGGTATAGATGAGTGAGTGAATAAAATTAAGTTAAATGTAATTAAATTAATGTTTTACTGTGACAGGCTGCAAAGTGCCTAAAGATACAACTTAAAAACTGGTTGTCTATGTAACAACCTCAGCAGCAACCTCATTTCCCGTTTCATCTGTTCCAACCACTCAGAATCCAGAATCACCAGTATACTAATCACTGGCCTGATCATCGGTCATCACCCGCACCTGTGTCTTACTGGTTCATGCCTTAAATTAGATGGGCTTTTACTGCTTAAATAGATTCAAAGGTCACTGTGTGGCTTAACAAACAAAACCATTCCTCTGAAACTGCTCAGGTGCAGAGACTGGACTCAAAATGTGAGCCAAACCGAAGGTGAGAATAAAAAAAAAAAGCTTCTGGGGGCAAAATATGAAGAATTTAAGGGTGCCTCAAGACTTTTGCCAAGCACAGCAGGTGTAAAACTAACAGTTTAGAGCATCGTATAGTTTTCAAAATTACAAAAGTGTAATTTTTACAAACTGTACTTGATACCACCAAGTACGGCAAACTAGACTGATTATTATTCTTGCATAACAATATTGTACAGATAGCAGATTCCCTAAGTAATTTAAGGAAAAACTTATGGTGTTCATAAGACTTATGATGTTGCTTATAGCAACAGTAATTCACCACATGGAGCAGTATATATAACACTTAGAATGATGTCAAAATGATGGAGATGGTCTGTACAGGTCACTGTGTATAGTAGAAGCCAAAATGTCTTATAGTCCAGAAAATATAACAAGCATTTAATTAAGCCAAAGAAAACCCGACAGAAACCTTTGCTGAGAGTCCCTCTAATAATGCTGTTGTAGAACACTTCAGGGATTGAATGGGATTGAACTAAAGGTTTCAGTCCAACACTCCTTACAGGCTGTCAGGGTTGGATGATTGAAAGTTCTCCAGTATGCTCCAGGGCTCAAAGATAAGGCCCTGCTGTATATATATATATATATATATATATATATATATATATATATATATATATATAGTGCATTATGGGTTACAGAACCATATCTAGTTAAATGCTGACCGTCCAGGTGAATATACAGGTCGAGGATTGTAAGGATTCCCAAAACACTAAGGAGCATGATTGTGTTTTGAGGTAATCCATGCACAGTTATATAAATATAAATATTGCTAGTCTGATAATGACATCCTGACTTTGTGATTTAGAAGGTTTAGCAAATTGTCATCCCCTAACAATAGAAAAGGTCATTGTTTTGTGCAAATTGATTCTGTTGTAGAAGTAGAGCTGCAGCAGCTGTCCTGAGAGTTAAACAGGATGCCGGTGCATGAGGAGGGAAGGATGGCACTAATGGGGTCCATATGGCACAAAGTTATACAGAAAAACCTTCAAGAACGGTGTCCCGTAACAACACACCAGTCTGCATGCAGTTGAGTGAACGGTAACTGGAAATGAACAGAAAGTCATACAGGTTTAAAGTCAAAACAGGAAACATGCAAATGAGAGACAAACGTTTCAAAGGGACAAGGTTCAGCTGCATAGGAGTACATTTATATATCATTATTATTAGAGGCATTGATTCTTTTAATATGATACGAAGTTAATGTACTATATATGCATGGCAACGCTTATGTTTTTCTTCATACAATTGATACCCGAAATTTGCAGGGATTACTTAAGTTCCTAGAGCACTGCAACATGTGTGTGTGTGTGTGTGTGAATTTTGGATGTGGTCAAAGAATGTAAAGGTAAACCTGTATCCTGTACAGTACTGTACTGCTGTGTCTCCCACAGTGCTAGTATGTACAATAACGATGTTACATCTAAATGTACTGTAATTTTCTTTGGTAAAAGTAGGGTAAAATTCTGTAATAATTCACCAGTCCAAGCTGCGTTTCCTCTACGGTTTTGTGGTCTCTTTACGGTACTAAAATATTTATACAGTTTCATGTTTTATATGGAAATTTAGCTGAATTTATGTTGATATTTATGCTACGAAATGTGTAAATTGTATTGTTCTTAACAGTTTAGCATTAAAACGCTTGAAAAATGAAAAAATTGCATAATATTTGCAGCTTCCATGAAATTATTATCTAGGTTCTAAGGAAAAAATCCACGAACGACTAAGGCCACGAAATCTGAACCACGACTTTTACGGGGGTCGACTAGAGTTCTGAAAACTGCAAACACTGTAGTTCTGAGGCATCTTTTTAATCTTCTGCATGTTTCTCAAGCTGGAGTAACATTCTCATCAAGGGAGAAAATTACAGCTTAATAAAGATTTCAGCTGCAATCTGACTACAAAATGAACTGATTAGCAATGTGTGCATTTCAATAAAATGCATAAAAGTTCATCAAAGTGTGACACCGCAAATCTCATTAAATGTATTTCTTTTTTGGCCACGATATCCAGGGACTTTCCCAAGCCATCATTGTGGCCATGTGAAGTGAAGGCACCGGTCCAGAGGTGGGATACATCAGGCAACAAATGAACGGTGTTGGAAGCAGGACAAATGGGCGAGTGTAAAGTCTGAGTGACTTCCAAGGGCAGGCATGTGATGGCCAGATGACTGGGTCAGGGCATCTCCAAAATGGTAGGTCTTAGTGGGAGGAGCGTTCTTAGAATGTGATGGATAGTACCTACAAAAAGTGATTCAAAAAGGACACTGATGAACTGTCGACAGGGCCAAGGGCGCTCAAGACTCGTTGATACGATCGATGATGAAGGGAGTGACGGCTAGCCTGTCTGATCCGATCCCACAGAAAATCGAATGCAGCACACAAATTAGTGCAGAAGTTAACACTGGCTATGATAGAAAGCTGTCAGAACACACAGCTTGTCCTATCATGTTTTGCTCCTTGTTTACACAATTTCATATAATATGTGTTTGTTACTGAATATTGGATAGACTTTATTAATAATACAAAAATACAATAAAAAAAACAGATACAGGTCTCAGCTCAGTTTTATTCAAATATACAATACAGTAGCAATCTATTTACACATGCAGAAGTACAGACCATAATAAATATACAGGTAATTGTTTACAAAGTTTTGTTACATATGTACAATAGTAAAAGCTAACATGCTGGTATTTCTGCTAGTGTAGAGGAATGTGAAGAATGGTTTCACACAAAAACTAAAACTAAAAAGTCAAGTTTGGGGGTCAGCATTTGCCTTTTCAGTTTTGCACTGGAGCTCTAAGTCTGAGATAACTACACTTTAAATAAAATATGGTCCACGTCCAAAGCTTCGCATAATTGCTTCGAAACAAGGTCACTGCTGCATAATCTCACTTTTAAATAAAATGTAAAACTTTTAAATCCATATCAGACACATGACAAATGAACTGAAAACAAAAGATAAATCAAGGACTCTGATTCTCTTGGGGCGGGGGACGGTGGCGGTTTGTTGAGGTATTATTTTGCTGGAATGGTTTAAGTTTAATTGCAAATCAATACCAAGTTCTTGTAACTGATCACCTTTATCCCATAGTGAACCATTTGTATCCTGATTAAAGAAGTCTCGTCCAGGATGAATCCAGCCTGTGCACAGGGTACGAGAGCTCACTGGATGCTTTAATGAGGATGAAAATGGTGTAAATCTAATTCTCTGGCCTTCACACTCGCCTAATCCCAACCCGCTTTAACACCCTGGAGTGATGTATTAGACAGCGCTCTCTACCACCATCTTCAAACCACCAATTAAAATAATATCTTTTGGAACAATGGGGTTTAAGCCTCTTATACACTTCCAGAGTCTTGCAGCAGAATATCTGCCAAAGCACATTAACCCATAATAATATACAGACCGGTAACACATTATTAACTTTCCAGTACAAACTGAGTACTAACAGTTATACCAAACTGATCTGAGCGAAGAAAGTCGTCTAGGATGAGAGTTGTGCTGTATCTCGAGCGACGTCAGCAGGTCCGTGTGACACTACCTACTGTAAGAACCGCATGTGGTCTGATCGAGGCTGCGACAATTCGCTCTGTGAAAGGATTTCGGATGAGAGAGATTTTCATTACTTCTTACCTACAATAGCCTCATTGCTCTAGTGCAAAACTAAAAAAAGAACCGAATGTTGGACATTAACCTTGGCTGACTGATTACATTCGGACCAAGAAGAAAAACCTGCAATGATGATTTTTTTTCCCCCCCAGCGAATCATTCTAAAACCTGCAAACTCATTTAGACTTCTGATTAAGTCTCAAACTCCTTTACTACTGACTAGCCACTGGCCAGCACATTCGCTTCGAGGTATAAATAAGTTGCTCTGATGAGGATTAGGTTGATACAGGACTGCTTATTGCTGGTCATGATTTGTTTTAGGAATACTTGGCCCTCAGAGACGCATCCACTACAGCTGAGCTTTTGTTACAGGAAGTCTGAGCATACTTTTGCTATGCTGTACTACACGCACACACTCACTTCTCAATGTGTGCCTTTGCTGAGTTAATGTATACTCTCACTGACTTTAGTCATGCTTCTGATTCAGCCAATATAATGGTGTGTGTGTGTGTGTGTATATGTGTGTGTGTGGTGATGCAGTCCATAATATATAAAAGTATGTATGTAGGTAAGCTCATATGGCAACTGTGTATGGTGTGTCTGTTTGCATATCGAGGCCTCAAGCCGAGGCTCGGGTATGTGTGTGTACGTGTGTAGCGTCTAGTGCGCAGGTCCACTCCACTCTCCATAGTTGAGTCTTTTTACCTTTACATCTGTGTGTATTCCCTAAAGTCACCTTTACCCACACAGTGCTGTGATTCTGCTCCGCAAGGCACACACACACTTGTACACAGCTACCTTCTTTTTCTCATGTTGGTCTCCAAACGACCGAGCTCCTCGTACGACTGGTAGAAGAGCTCGAGCTCGCGGCCTCCCCAGCCCCTCCAGACAGCCAGGCACCAGGCCATGTTTTCGTTACGAAAGCCGCATACAACAGTGTCCTTTGCAACCAACGCAGCTTCCACTAGGGCCCTGAGTGAAGGAAAGGGGGAGAAGGGGAGAGAGAGAGAGAGAGAGAGAGAGAGAGAGAGAGAGAGAGAGATTTGTAAATGCTCTTGAAAACACTTGAAATAAATATTGTGGATTCTTCCTAGAAATACAAGGCACTCTTTTCTGGGAAGTTTGTTAAAATGAAAAACAAAAAACAAAAAAAAAACAAGACCAACTGCCCCGCTCTTGGAGATCATCCCTCCTGTGGTGTTAGCTCGGAACCATAATCGGACACATGTGATTCAGCTAATCAGAGCCCTCTGAGGCATCGTACTATTACATCCAGGTGGGGGAAATTAGTGCTTTTAGATGGGTTGCTCCGATAACAAAGGCCAGTGTGAGCTGGCTGCTGTGAAGCTCGTGTCCTTATTAGGTTTAGAGCTGGAGTCCATTTGAAAGCGATCATGACTGTGCCCTACTTCCTGTACAGTGATCAAGCAACCTTCCTCTTTGAATGTATACTACAGTTAACCCCCAGCTGTGGGAAATGAGACTTTCCTCTGTACGTTCCCATGGCTGCTAACAATTTACTATTATTAAATGCATCGCTAATATGCTCTGTACCTGAAGCAACAGTGCTGCTGCTGTACTTTCACACCACTGACGATCTCTGAAGCAACGTGCCCACCTTCAATAGCAACCATTGAGAAGTTACCGCTTTCAACTGATGGTTCATTCGCACCGCAGTAAAGCAAAATGATACCATTGTGAGCAACTGCTGTCTTTTCGGGTGTGTCGCTAAAATCCAGGCATGTTTAGCCGTCACTGAGGTGTGGACTAGAACAGGCTAGCTATACTATATTCATTTCTGGACACCTTTGTTCACGTTTCTTAAACAACCCCAGGTGTTTCACCAAATGCTCAAAACTTTACACAAGCTTGATCTCCCATTCATTGTGCTTTAGACTATTCAGCAGCAAATTGAAGTTTAATCCAGTGCAGTTATTTTGGATGTGCTGTACACGGAACCCCACAAAGTTGCTTTCTAGTGCATATAGAACAAACGAACTGATTTGCATGAAGTTAGCGGGCGGTACAGTATTGCTAGCTTTCATCTCCAGGGTCAAGGAATTAATCCTGACCTTAGGTTACTATCTGTACGGAGTTTTACATATTAGAAATGGTAGAAAGGTGTGTAAAAAGATTGCTATACTTTTCAGTCATACTGTATCTATTCCGTTTCTATTTTATTTATTGCATGCGTTGCTGCCTCACAACTCCAGTTGCTGCCTCACAACTCCAGGGGCCCACGCTGGAACTGTCCGTCTGTGAGTGTTGCACGTTCGCCCTTGCATGAGCTTGGGTTTCTTCCAGGCTCTCTGGTTCTTTACACCCTCTATCTGCAATAGGCAGATATACTGTACTAAATTACCCCTAGGTGTGAATGAGTTAAAGTAAATGCTCCCAGCTTATGCCTAGTTGCTGGGATAGGCTCCAGATCCACTACAAACATGGTCAGGATTATCAAGATGAATGAACAATAATACTAAAACACAAAAAAAGTTAACAAATAGCTTGTGCTGGTTTTTTTCATTATCATGTTTCTCCCTTTGCAAACATAATGTTAAAAATGCTATAATTTCACTGCTGTTGAAGATACTGAAAACACATTGCCATGTGAAGCATTGTACCAAGCACATATTGTTGGACTGTATACACTGCCTGGCCGAAAAAGTCACACAGTCTGAGATTTCATTCAATCACCTTTAGCTTTGATTACAGTACACAATGTGGCGGCTGGTTCATGTTTAAAATGATTCCTCAGAAAAACTCCATTGATGTGACAACCTGATCATTCTGTACATCAAAGTCATCAGCTTTTATTGCCACATGACGTTACTAAGTCTGGGAAAAGTGGCCACTATGCATGATGGGTACGCACCTCGCTTCTTACCCCGAAGCTCTCGAATAGGGTCAATCTGAACTCATCAGACCACATGACCCTTTTCTATTGCTCCAAAGTCCAAACCTTTTTTTCTGATTAGTCTTTCTGATGTCCACACAGCTGTTTAGTCCCAAGTTCTTGTGACACATTGTGTGTCTGAACATGCATAGCTATGTTTTTACTGTTGACTTTCTGCCATGCAACGTCACCATGTGTTTACATGATCTCCATTCATGATTTTTTTTTTCTGAACATATTTCTTCCAAAAAGTTCACTTTAATGTGTTAAAGTGTTCTTAATGTAGTTCCAGTAATTGCACATCATCTTAGCCCAAAAATTTAAACTTCTAAACTGGTGACCTTTTTTTGACCAGGCAATGTATATATGAAGCATCTCAATGACTTTGCAAGCTTTTAATGAATATTTTAGTATCAGTGTAGAATAAGCATTATGCTTGACCATTTGCTCCATGAACGTCTTGTATTTAAACACTTATAGTCCAAATGCTGATATTCCATTTTTCCCTAAGGGGAAAAAAAAGTCATGTTTAATTAATACATTAAAATATCTTTTATTTTTCCATAAAATTAAAAAATCTTAAACAGGGTTTCCTGTGGGTTGAGAAATAATGTGTTCCATTTGCTGAATCTCATCAGTCAGGCCTTTAGGGAGCCGTGGCTGCTTGATATGAGCTATTCAATGCACTGTATAATGTAGGATTAAGCTCTTTACTGCTGGCTAGGTAATTCACTGATTGACCCGAACCTAGCCTTGGGCACAACATGTCCACTTAATCACGTTCATAAAGAAGATGGGACGTGCTGACAGAAATCAAACATCTTAAAACCATGTGTATTACACATGCACTGATAATGTGTGTGTGTGTGTTTGTGTGTGTGTGTGGCTGAGCAATCAGTTTAATGACTCCAAAGAATCCACCAGTACAGACATGTCCCTGTTGTCCATCCTTCTTAGAGCTCATCTTTGAGAAAGTACTTCAAAGTCTACCGTTCTTTAATGAAATTCTACTATGGAGTGATAAATCTGCCTGGTATGCCTTAACCGCTGACACTGCGTTGGCATTAATTCAAATTCGATTTTCCAGCAAACCTTTTAGAGCATGTGTGAGAAAGGTTACCAAGATAACGATTACACAATCACACGTGGGCGTTCCACAATACAACTTTATTAACAACAGCGGCGGATCACATGCCCACATGTTATTTCTTGTCTTGATGATGTATTTTGCTTAATCTCCCAAATGTCCACAAATATTTACCGTCTTAGAACTGAGTCTATTTGGGATTAAGCGCTAGCACTTCTGTGCAGCAAAGAATGAATGAACTATAGCTCTGTCAACTGCAAAATTGCAGTCTGGGAAAAAAAAAAAAAAAAAAAAAAAAACCGGGAGAGAGTAGTGGCTGACTCTGACACCGGCCCTGACAACATATCAGTGGAAACTTATCTCGATGTGCCTGCCTTGGATCCTTTCAGCACTTAATCTAGTGGTAAGCTATAACTTCAATCCAGTATTTCTCAAGATCTAAGGTGATCCATGTGCTTGAATAGCAGGTGGTTACTAACACAGAATTGTACTTGGTTACATTCAACTTTACAACATTAACAACATTACAGCTTTAAGGAATGCAAGCGACTCATTTCCACTTCCCTTTTCTTTTTGGGAATGTTGTGCATGAAAATCTCAGGAGATCAGCAGTACCTAAAGCTGGACAATGAATCTGTACATCCGGTTAGATAAATGTTTTGCTAGTTCAAAGGTTATCAGATCATCATGTACTTTTGACATGTTAGATCAAACCCTAAATGTCCGTCAGGCACTTCAGTCACTACTCTAGGCCAGCCATCGTGGCTGACATTTTGAAATGGATCTCTATATTAGAAAATAATATACGTTGTTCTTTTAAATCCAGCTAGAGAAGTCTGAGTGTCTTCAAATGGCACCTTTCATCCAACAGCCATCTGTTCTGTATAAAAGCACAGACTCAGGAGCAAGCGATTCACCTGAAAACCTGTGTGACTTTAGATTCGATTGCTTTAAAGGGATTTCAACACCCTTAATTCTGCATGGCCCTTGATATCATTACATAATGTGTCATTTTAATACAATTTTTCATTCCTGAAAAAAGGGATTAAACTGTTCCTGAGTATTAGCTTTTGTACCTTAGCGTGCACCTTTTTCCTGGAAACAGGGTCATAATGTTCCATCGCACACTAAATACAAAGACAGTCTAAACCACTGGAGGACCACCTGTCCCGTTTTCCCTGCTCTATCACTACGGATGGGATTCACCAGGGACTACCTAATACGATAACATGATACTTAGGGTGATTTGATTCGTATTGCAATTCCATCATATCTGATTTTTCAGATATTATTAGAATTCTAAACAAATTTGCCATTTCATTTGCTCGTATCAGACAGAATGCTGTGCTGCCTGCTAATGCGTGAGTATTGCTTACCATAGTTTAGAGTGCGCCACCAGTGGGATTATAGAAAAAACGGCAACATTTTACCACCTCATATGCACATGTTTATAATACAATTTTAAATATATATACTTTATATAATGCTTGAAAACGAAAATGTTCAGGACAGGCAGGGATCAGAATGGCAGGGATGAGAACCACTGGTCTAGAATGTCTTTGTATACGTTGACATTTCCCTCCACCAGAACTAACGGAGGGGACAGGGGTAGTTCAGTGGTTTAAAGCATTGAACTATGGTTTGGAAGGACCCAAGTTCAAATCCCACACCCACCAAGTTGTCTCTGTTGGGCCTTTGAGAAAGTCCCTTAACCCTCAACTGCTCAGATGTAAAATGAGATAATGTAAGGGCGTCTGCCAAATGCCTAGTTGTACCTAGCCCGAACCTGATTCAGCATGACAACGTCCTTGTGCACAAAGACATGGATTGCCAAAGAAGAATTAGAGTAACCAGCAGTAACCACCTCACCTTTATCCCATTTAATACCTCTGGATGGAATTGGAAGGCAAACTGTGTGCCACATCTTCTACCCCATAGCAACAGTGAAAGGTACAGTTTAGTATCCTGTGTCGGAATACAATTCTGCATGGAATCATTCAGAGATGGAGGACAGATGCCCTCCCTGAGGGGAAAAAAAAACCTTAAGGCTTGGTTCTTTAATGCATCTAGCCAGTCGCAGCAAACAAGCTAACACCTATCCAAGGTAAACGGACTGGGGAAGGAAAGGGACCACAAACGCAGTGTCAAAGATGCAATGGTTTGAGGGTAAAACCACAGAGTTCATGCTGAGACTGCAGAGTGCATGAAAGCGTACTGAGTTTAGCCTGTTTGTTTAGCAGCCACCCAAACAACAAACTACTCAGGTGTATTTTATTCTGACTAGCATAAGAGAACACAGGGCAACTCTTTTAGAGCCAAGACTTAAACACAGAATCCCATGCAGAAGGTGTTTTTTTTTTTTTACTTCTTGGAAAGGCATCGTTCAAGACAACAGACAGTTCACTGGACTAGGAACATTTGTGGTCACTGTGAAGAAAGACTGGGTGCGCAGTGAGTCAGACTCGCTGAGGATTTCTCAGAACTTGAGAATTAGGAGGAGGTCAGCTCTAAGCTGTAATTAAAAACAAAGAACTTTTCAAGCTTCGTGGGACAGCTGGCTAGAATTTGCATCTGGCTGGACTTCAAATCAACAGGCCAGAGGTGAGAGTGCTGTCGTCTAGACAAGTACAAGCTCTCATCAGTTCAACAATGAGGTCCATCTGGATTGAGTGCAGTCGGTGTGGAGAGGCGGTCTAAAAAAAATCTTATATCATCATGTATCTGCAGTAAATATATTTGCTGGATGACACATTTGTAGTAAAAACCTACGGTTTATCTATGACCTATGAAATACAGTTGGAAAGAACTAATTTGTGAAACTACAAATTGTAGTTTTGAAACTACAAATCTTGATTGTTCTCTGGTGTAAAGATGACATCTGCAGTGAGAGAGTGTTTATGACCAGTGGAAATGTCATTACTCTGACCTACATATGTACATGTTCAGACTGGAGTCTCTTACAGAGCACGTGTGTGTCCTCCGTCTCTGCTGAACATATCCCCTGTATGACCTGGCGACACATCTGCTACAGTCCAGTCGTGTATGTGATTATGTTTGCGACCTTCTGTTCAAACTCTCTCTCTTTCTCTCGCTCTTTAAAACTCCTGGATTCAGAGATACACTATATCTATAGGCTTTATTTAAGTCAAGATGCCAAATGAATATTCACAACCTCTCTCTTTCCTTTATGATCTTTTTTGTTTGTCATGACTCCGTGTGTAATAAGGTTTCACATATTAAACAATAACGAGGGCAGCCTACAGCATTGCCAAAATGCTTACTGGTAATTGCCTCCAATGTGGTCTATGTAAGCTCCTAGAGTATTCTTAGAGTCTGATTTATTCTGCATCTGTGCCGTATTTATGGACAGACTTTCTCTATTTTTTAGCTTTTTTAAAGGAAGCAATTAAATCATTGACTTTCCCCAAATATAGTAGTTAATTAGCTTAGAAATATTTGCCTCTGAAATGGCCCATTTTAACTAGCAAGGTAACAAGCCCAATTTAGCTAAAAAAAAAAAAAAAAAAGTACTTTCATTATCTATAATTACTTGCATTTTACTCGACCATTAAGGTAAGATAAGTCAGATAAGAGTGTTATGGTTTGCACATCATTATCTAATCCAACTCAGCTCGTTTAGAGGAGTGACTGCATTCAGTCCCCTTTTTGGACTCTAGTGCATTCGGATTGGACAGCGATGTCATTATCAGCCTGGGGGAAAAAAAAGGACTCCCAGACACTGCTGGTGCCACTTCATCTCTTATCTGTGAAAGGTCAGTCATTGAGCTGTAAGGACGCGTTTGCTGATGGACATGAGCTTCCATGATGCATGCTGAAAAGTAATGAAGCCAGAAAGTGCAATTTGTCAGCAGTATATGGTTATTAATTGAGGTCTGGTTTGATTAACCTGCAGTATAATATAGTCTAAAAATAATAATATCCTTAATTAGTTTTGCATTTAACTATCAGGAGTCAAGTAAATGCATGACGAAATTATTTTTTTGTTGAGGTGGAACAATTCCACAGTTCATATTAAAATGACACGAGACATTTAGACTTTATTATGTAACGATATCTCTGGTTATGCTTCTGTTGGTATTCACACATATTCATCTGTTTCATTGGTTCGGTTTATCGTAAGCATTATTCCTTTGATAAAACTGTTATATTACACTATTGGATTATCTCATCACTTTTCATGAAAAAATCTTGTGTAATCTCCTGTAATGTTAATTTAATTTGCCAAGTAAAATAACGTATTGAGAGCAAAGCACAACAAACGCTACCACTAATGTTTGAATGCCTGAAGCTGTTATTAATTGACACATGTATTATAAATCATACTGTTGTCATGTCATGACTGAGATTCATCTTCAAAACGGTATTAGGCTCATTTAAAAAACTAAAAAAGGTTCTACAGTCGTCTAATCTGAAGATTTCAAGACTCACTTGCTCCAAGCTGAATGGGCACGACGCCTCTGCCTACTTGCATAGTGCTTTTAATAATTTAATGTCACAATCACTCGACACATCAATGTCTCACTCACTTCACACATAGTCTTGATTTATTTTCAAGATAGTCTTATTCCACCAAAAATGGTTTGACTGAGCCACTTGAACGACACACTGTTTTGCTATGAATGTAGACCTGCTATCTGACCAAAGCTAGACTGGAAGCAATAAGCTTTCTCTACGTGGTAATATCAGCCTCATAACTGTAATGGATGGCCAAAAGAGAGAAGCCAATATCTGATACAAAAAAAAAAAAAAAAAAAAAAGTGTAAGCCTATTGCAACTCAGATGTTTTCAACTGTCCAAGAGAAACTCACAATGTACTGACCAATGGTTACTTAAACACCTTATTACATTGCAGTCTATAAGGATAGACACTTGTTTGGCATGAGTAGCATGAGTAATGCAAAAAATCCCATTCCCCTATATGAAGCCCAGCTGGTTTTCTCATGAAAAATAGTAAATAGTACATTTACAGCAATATTATGTAGGATGGGTTTAAAATCATTACATATAGTTTGAATCAGACTTGCGATCAAAGACTTATTAATGTCTGATTAGACAGACGACTTGGGAGAAATTTTGGGGAGGGTTGTAAGACTGTATCTGACACAGCATTGACACTCACCCATATTGTTGTACTCCTGGGACAGTCAGCACCGCAATCACACGACCTCTGAGCAGCCCTGCCTGTTCCTGCACCTCGATCACCATTATGTCTCCTCCGCACCTGCAGCATACAATATAATTAGGCTCGCATTACAACATTCATTCCTGAGCATGTTATAATCCACATATAGGGTAATGGATTAGTCCTTTGATACAGACAATGTCCAGAGAACTGCTATCTTGTTAAACTGTTTTCTTTTCCAGGAATATCTTATTACTTCTCATGTGACATAACACAATTCCCAGTGAAAAGCACTCAGTATCGGGCAAGTCCCATTGCCGGTGCCAAAACTTTACTTTTTGTTAAACCGTGCTCAGTAAATAACTGTTGCCTAACTGTTGTACAGGGATTCACAATTATTCCTTAATCATGCTGCCACAGGTTTGGTAATTAGAGCCTTAATAAAAAAACAAAAACAAACAAAAAAACAAAAACACACACAACCTACTCACATGCAAGCCTACACTAAGATCAACAGACATGCTTTCTATAACCACCCACATACAGTATGAGGCCCGGTTTTCCTGGTCCACAACCAAGGACTGCTGTTATCAGTTCATCTGTATGTTATCAGTTATCAAAATCTTCATTTACATGACCAACTTAACAATAATCCTGTGTAAGTATTGTTGGAAAGCAGAGATGGTATTGTTTTTATTTAATGTAATTCAACGTAACTAGCTAACAACCAAATTCAGTACATCAAAAAAATATTCTTCCCCTCGCTTCCCTTCCCTTCTGATGAGCCCTGACCCCAGACTCGGAAAGCTTGCTGTACCTGGGTATCCAGATTGTGCCATTGACTGGAACCACTTTAAGGGCCTGAAGGTGGGGAAGACCTTGGCTCTGTGTTGCTGGATCAGCGCTTCCTAGTGGTGAAGACTCCTCTGAGACCTGCTCATCCTGAGCTCTGTCTGCATCCTCGCAGTCCGTGGAGAAGGGCATGCTGCTGGAGCTGGCCAGCGAACTGAGGACTCCCGAGCTCGAGCCGTCAGTGTTGGTGAGTCCTGCAAGCTGCTCTGAGCTGAACTCTGAGGAGCTGATGGAGCAGTAATCTACTGAGTCCTGCTGGCTGAGGATCTGTATGCCGGCATCCTCGCTGTGAATTACTGTTACCATGCCATTTGGTTTAAGCTCAGGTGACTCTGGTTCTTCTTCTTCCTCTGTTTGCTCCTCTGTATCCAAAGAGACCTCTGTGACTCCTGCTGGATTCTGGATTGGGAAAACGTCCCGGAATGGATGCAGGTCACCACATCTGTAGCTGGCGCAGAGCTGGTAACTACCGGCGTGGTACATCAGCAGTGTATTAGTGTGGTCATCCAGACACCAGACGGCCTCGTCACCTCGAAAACTTGGAGCGCATGTTATGGAGACCACGCAGGAGGGGGGCAGGTAAGGATCAAGGCGGCGAATGGGCTGCAGCGTAAAGCTGTCGATCACAAGCACACCGGGCCCGTTAGTGTACCACACCTCAGAGCCCGAGCGTACGGGCACAATGCTCTTTACAGGGTACGGCTTTTGGCGTGGGTCCAGATCCTCCATCCCCAACAGAGACTTGTTTACTGTGTGAGAGCACACGTAGGCCTCACCTTCCAGTGGTAAGTCATCTACTAGAGTGTACACAGAAATCAGGCCATCTGCCATGCCAGCGAATACCTGTGGTGGGGTCTGCACAAACAGTATAACAGTGTAAGTAATGTTAGCAACATTTGAGAGATATATATATTTGAAAAACTGCATACAATTCTACAAAACTTAGATTTGATTTGCCTATTTGTCCACAGGACTTGTTATGAACCATGTCCTGTTTCCTGTGGTATGAACATGAGGTTGCATACACGTAAAACCCCTTTGTCAAATTTTTAGGAAGCAGTGAGGAATTTGTCAGGACTTGTGTAAGCATCACATTACCTTTCCAGTGATTATTATACGGGTGAGCGGTTAGGAATTGCGACATGATAGATGCATCACAAAATGCAATTTCTGAACTAGGCTTCATCTAGTTCATCATAACTAAGCATCATCTGAACTCAGAAAGGCACTGTGTTGTGGTCAGATGAGCCTAGAATAAAACTTTCTGATCAGGCACACAATGGCACAGTGAGCATGTTTGGCACCAAAAGGGGACCGCACTTGGTCTCTATTGTTAAATGCAGAGAGGATCGTTCATGCTTTGGGGCTGTCTTGTGGTGAGCAGTTCAAGGGCTCTTAAAAGGTTTGATAGCATTATAAATTCTGCAAAGCACTAGGATATTTCATAAAAACCACACCATAGGCAAATTTAGGAAGAGTAGTACACACTGCTAGCCCCTATAAGTCAACTCTGCTACCTCTTATCTAGTAAACAATCCCAGACCCAAGCCATTCAGTATTAGTGTTGTTTTCCTCTAGACTGTTTCACCCAGTTCAAATTACTTTCCTCAACCTGCCTTTTTATACCATATGTCACATTTATTGGTGTGTAGCAACGCTTCTGTATACAGTGTGATATTATTCCCTATGAAGGATTCTTTACAATGAATTACAGCCGCTATTTAGAATAAATGATACATAAAGTACATAAAGTAGAAAAGATTTCTTTTCTAATGTGAGAGAAAAGATTCAGGCAGCAGTCTTATTACTAACACTGTGAACTTTGGAGGAAGCATTTTTTCCCCCTCCTAAACCGATCATTTCTAAACAAGCCTGCAGCACTGTCGCCATTTTATTTGGCCTGTTATTTTCTAAAAAGTGTATTAGCTCGAGTTATAACGCTGCCCCGAAGGCACAAAGCACTCGCCATTGACCCTGACAGCTTTAAAAACATAGGTGGAGGCCACATCAAAGTACACAATAGGAGTATAAGTGTGTGTTTGGAGAGAGATGAAGAGCAGCTCTGTCATTGTTGTCTGTGGAGCGGACCATCTGCTTCGGAGAGCTGCAGCATGAACACCTGCACTCTGGACACTTCAAACGAGAGGAGGAGAGAGGCTGAAAAACCTCTGTGTCGGGCACTGTAGAGGCCCTTCATCGTAAAGCCTGGGTGGGGTATGGGGGTGAAGTTGGCTATCAGATCATTTGCACAGAGGATGTGATTGTAGGACAGCAGCAAATCAAACACTGGTTGGCTCATGGATCTATCATAGTAAATACTGAGATGCAAAGATACCACTATTCAAACGGCCAAATACATTAGATTATACGCCAGTGACAACCCTTGAGCATCTACTGTATAGTTTCCTTTTATGTAAATTTATTCACAGGAAAGGATTTTATCCAAAGTGAGAGGTAATCCAATCCCGGAGTATACATAAGCACTATAATTTGGTGCCTATAAAAATAAACAGACTTCTTTTCTCTTTGGATGTCTGAAAGAAGGACAGGCAAAGCACAGGCAGGTGTGTGAACTGTCTCAGATACCGACCTCTGACCTGGCTGGCAGCAGCGCGAGGCATGTGACTACGGCCGGACAAGAAAGCAGTTTTTGCGGATGACTCAGGGGACACATCTCTTTCAGGCTGTAGATAAAGACCTCCTGCTCCTGAAAACAATCGCATGAACAGCAAGATTAGTTATCTGCCCTCACCAGGGCTGGACAGCCGGCTGAGAAAAAAAGAACAACCGAATACCTACTAGAAAACAGAATCAGCCACATGGCCTAGACTTTTGTAACCCAAAGCAAAGTATGTTGAAGGAAACTGAAAATGTGGACTTTTAATGGAACGATGCACAACAACTGACTACAGTAGTAAATCAAATAACTACAGTATATTAGACTATCATCTAAATCATTTCAGATCGAAACTCAAATTTGTAAACGTCTAGTTTTCTATTTAATGTAAATCAGGATTTGTTTATTTGATCTCCATCGTACGCATGTTAGAACCTAGACCTTTTGCTCATTTTTGCTTTATTCCGTCAGCAGATTCAAGGGTGGAAAACTGAATCACCTACAGTAAAGGATTGTGCAAAAGTCGAGGCACCCTTCAGATTTTGCTTCGGCAAGACTTTCTAGTATTTTCAAGTAGACTTGAAGTATAGTCCTCTACGATTCCTAAAGGACTTTTCTGGCTCTCATTGTTGGCAGGTTTTTGGCTCTCATTTTCAGTTCCAGTCCCTGATCAGTTTCAGAGGAATGTTTTTGTTTCCTAGGTCAATGTAACAATCGTCAGCATTGAAAAACATCTAACTGAAGGCATGAACTAGTGAGAAACAGGTGCAGATGATGACGGATGATCAGGCCGGTTTTAAGTATACTGGTGATGCCCAATGCTGAGTGTTTGGAACAGACGAGAAGGGAAATGAGGTTGCTGCAGGAGTTGTTACATAAACAGCCAACTATATTTTTAGGCACTTTGCAGCATGTTGCAGTAAAACATTTGTTCCCATTTATGCAATTTTCATAATTCTATTTCATTTAATAGGGAGAATTGATCGGTGGCTCAAGAATTTTGCACAGTACTATAGAAAGACTACTTATATACTGTAAAAACAAACAAACACTTTTTCCAAGCTCCAAAAATGAATAATAATCATAAAACAAAACGAGCTATAAATAGAATTGAGATGCAAATACAGATAAACTGGACTGAAGCCTGTTTCCATGCAACAGAAGCTGATTCATTAGCTGCCCTTATTTGTGACTCAGATTCATTTGGATGTCAATCCCCTCAAATCAGCGCTCATTCAGTGAATAAATGCCGATCAGTTTCACCACGGCAAACAATCAAATCAAACAGAAGGCAATATGCGGCTAAAGTGACATTTTTGTGATGATTTCATGGACAGATCAGACACGGTGTTCTCTTCCAGCAGTAAGTATCAGTTGTGGTCACCATGCAAGGTCAGGTCTCTTGTGCCTTTTCCAGTTCACAAGCTCAGTCTTGACCTTAACATTTCTTATTTGTCCTCCTGTGGCCTGCTTTAATGGTCTGGCTACATCTCACACTACCAGGCATGCGCATGTTTTCACCCATGTTTGCAAATATGGTAAGGGTTTTGATCATTCTGGACCGAGATCACAAGGACTTAGACTGTCTCTCTTAGTCTCTCACACTAGCACATCATCGACGCTAAGCCATGTTGCCAGATCTGCGGTTTTCCCACGACATGGGGCTACTTTTGAGCCGGTGCCACAAGCTGATTTTTATCTGTGGGTTAAGAGTGCACATTTTGCAAATGTTTTGCATATGTATGACATTTCTAGTCTCACGCTTTATTTATGTCTTATCTTGCTTATCTGTGCACTTCCTGAAGGACTTTTTTTTGGATTTCACTTTTGCCAAGTTCTTGGCACTCATTTTCAGTCCAGTCCCTGTACCTGAGCAGTTTCAGAGGAATGATTTGGGGTTGTTCAGTCATACAGAGATATCAAAAAACATCAAACGTAAGGCAAGGTGCAGATGATGACAGATGATCAGGCTGGTGATTAATGTACTGGTCATGCTGAATGGTAGGAGCAGACGAGAGGGGAAATGAGGTTGCTGTTGAGTCTGATACATAAACAACAGATTTTTAAATTGTTTCTTTAGGCACTTTGAAAAAAAAATCCCATTTTTTAATTTAATCATAAATTTTACTATTAAGAAATTAGAGGTGGCTCAAAACCTTTTCACAGTTATTCATATACAGTACATGTAGTGCATCTGGTGTCTTTTATGCACAGATTGGCCAGGGAATGTGGCTGTTTGCCATCATAGATGTGGATACTGTGGATCTGCTAATACTTTACAGCGTAACGAGTATTTGCATTCTAACAACATGAAAAGACTAGACACTCCATTTGCAAAAATCCAAAACAAAACCCCTAAATAAATAAATAGCACAGATGCGCTTTTTTTGTCGTCCAAAAAAAAAAGAAACCTTACCCTACTCACCTGTCTTGCCTTAATGCTGCTTCATTAAAAACATATGCATGATGTAACTTAAATACTGTAATACTGCAGCAATATTGGACAGTGCAAGGAAATTTGGGTCAATTAGCTGTGTTTGATGCTCTAATAATTATCTGAATAGGAAAATAAATAACACCTAATAAAAATTCAAACTTGAGTCTCTCATTATCGGCACAACATGTGGTGGTATGCTTAAAAGGGCAGGCTGGATAAACTACATTTCCCAAGAGTATACCTCGGTGGCGGTCCACAGGGTGTTCTCCGTCTTCAGCTGACAGCTGAGTCGTGATCCTGGGCACGGCATTCGCTTCACCTCCACCTGACCTTTGTCTGCGTTCACCACCGTGTAGTTCCTATCACACACACACACACACACACACACACACACACACACACACACACACACACACATTTGCTTTCTTAGACTGCTTTAAGCTCAATTGCTCCGTTTGAGAAAGGATGGAGGAGACAAAATCAAAGTGGTTTTACAGCTGAGTAGAGATTTTATTTGCCCTGCCTGTTTACATAGAGAACAGCAGAAACACTAACAAGCTCAGATGTGTGAAAGGAAGCATCAACATTTGATTTATTACTGGTTTTCCTTTTAAATATTTATCGTAAATTATACCATTCCGAAGCAAGCATGGCGATTTGCTTCTGCTGGGAAACGAATGAAAATAGGTTTAGTTGATGTACTGCAATTCATTAAACCATTTCTGAGATCCTGATTCATAGCTATAGCTCTGAAGTCATTAATCATGCTGCACTCTGTAGCTCACTTCGTATAGCCGCGTTCCCCCAACGAGTCACTCCATCACGAGCCTAAATCAGCCCCTCATTACTATTGCTGCAGAAATTTTTTAATAAAATGGATTTGACCTTGATGACAACAAATCTATTGAGATGCCTGTTAACTTGTCTTCAAGTAATTTAGTTAGACCAATCAAAGCTTTTTTAGAATTAGATATCAAATGTCAATTGGAAAGGTTTTAAACTAAAGTGCTATCCGCCCCTTCCGCTTGCACAATCTGCTCTCCCTCGAGGCTCTCGGATATTAGACTAGCGGAATCAGATTTTGGGAGTCAGGGAGTTTGAGTCATCCGTGCCGTGTTGTCAGTGTAAATTATGAAAGATTCAACACTTGATGGGTTACTTAAGTCCAAGTGTTCTGGTGGCCACTTTTTATTTCTTTGTAATTACATTAATGTTCTGCTCAATTACTCTTCAGCTATTGTTACTTAAAAAGCTAAAGTAATTAGAGTCATCAAAAAATAAAAACCAAGCCAATATCTAGCAAAATACCCAATCTAACAGCCTGGGTACTGCATACAACACATATTATATGAGTAGTGGTGTTGAGATCCAAACCACTCACTGTAAATGGACTCTTTAGCTTATTAGACTTTTCATCGTCTGTCACACCATCACATTGTCATGTCTTACGTGACTATGCGAGGAACCCAGATTATTCTGAGACTCGTATGGGAAAATTATTTTCCTGACAGGCTGGGAAAAATAATTGCAAAAAAACGTGCCTGCCGCCCAGAAATTGAACAAATCGATACCCCAGACAGCCACGACAGACATATGTCATGCCCAGGATATTAGTCTTCATTCACAGTTGCCTTCCAGAAAAATAAACTGAAAAACCAGAAAAAGAAGAATGTAAAAAAAAAAAAAAAAAAAAAAAAAAACACTATTGATGGACTTTTCATTTGGTCTGCATGTTTAAACAAGGGCAACTACGGCTTGAATTACCCGTTCTGTAGTACCTTCTGTACTACACATATCAGATTAGGTGTGATAAGACGATTTATGAGGGACGATTCTTTTCAGAATCAGAAACATGCAGGATGGTGTTGGAACACAACAGATGAAAAACACATTTTGCTGTTAAGCTGTCATAACACTCTCCTCCATGAACAACATCTAGTCACCTTGGAGGACAGAACAACACGTCATAGTCAAAACAAGCTGATACATTTTTTTTATTTGTTCAAGACAAAAACTTGACTGAAAAAAGGCTATCTATCTATCTATCTATCTATCTATCTATCTATCTATCTATCTATCTATCTATCTATCTATCTATCTATGCACACACATACATGTATCATGGTATTGAAATGTGTCTGCTACTTACAATATATGCTGTAAATCCTTCACAATGGCTCTAATCTGAGGTGCTGTTAATTGGTGCTTTTCGAGGCTGGTAACTCTAAATGAACTTCTCCTCTGCAGCAGAGCTAGGTTTTGGTCTTGCTTTCTTGGTAAGGTATTAATGAGAGCCAGTTTCTTCACAGTGCTTTGGACTCAGGATTCCAGAGTCCATAGACTTGCAGATGAGGCATTATTAGGGGCATTATTGGGGCTATATATTACCCCATTATTAGGCATAATTGGGGTTTCCAAATAATACTGAGTGTGTGCGTGTGAGTCAATGTGCCCTTCAAAAGATTGGCACCCTGTTCAGGGTATACCCTGCCTAGTGCGCCAAGTACCCTGGGATAGACCCCAGGTGACCCTGTACAGGAAATGCCAGTGAATCAGAATTATCACCACTGTTCTGAAATGCAAATCATTCTTTACTTTTCTTTGATTGCTATTTGGATGTGCCTTTTTCTTACTAATTGAGTTAACATCATCATTATTATTAACTTTATTATTAGTGTTTCCGCTCCTCAATGCACCTCTCACATGTATAGGATATACTGTACAGTACAGTAGTGGCCCACTCTTTAGGAGACTTGCAGTTTTGCTGTGCTTGAATGAAGACAAGGCTCTCTTTCTTCTTGTATCTCTCAGACGCCGAATGTGAATTACAGCACCTTTCAGCGCATCTCAAAGCCGCTCCATTTGGCACGATGACACGGCCGTGGATGTAATTGCCAACACCTGGGCCACGAGATAAAAGCCGGCCATTCAGATTGTGTCAGGATGCCTCGGGTGGCCTGGCTGAGAGACAAAAAACAGCAGCGGTTCTTCATCTCACCTGGAAGCTATCTTCTGAGATGAGCCTCAGGCTACCGCCGTTTTTTTTCCTTTTGTTTTTTTCCTTACAGAAAGCACGTCATGCACAATAATGAGTTCGTTTGCATGCTCATGAATATTAATACGTCTTCAAACAGATTCCTAAGGGGCACGTGGTTCATCTCAATATTTTTACATTAACTGGGGTTAATAGGGGTGTTTAGTTTCACGACTGTGATTTTTAAAGAGGGCAACGGGAGTTAAAGAGGAAGAGAGGGAATATGCAGAATACACTGAACTGAAGGGTGCTTCTTGCAAAAGGCAGCGCTTGAAATGTTGATTAACAGTAAAGCAATGAAACAAATGGAGGAAATATTTAATTAGACCGAGTGCCAATTAAATACTTAAAATGAGCAAATGGTCACGCCATAATTGTTTTTCACCATGATTCATTTACCTTAATAAATATTTGATCAAGGGGTGATAACATGGCTTGTTAAATTTGTGCCGTAGCCTCAGACACAGCTGGGGTCTTCGGGTGCATTTTAATGGAGTTCTATTTTAAACAAGACAAAATTCATTAGCCGTGGACGTTTTTTTCTTCTTTCTTTTTTCAATTTGAAACCCATCTTAAATCCATTTTACATAAAATCCCAGAGGCACAACTCCAGCACACTCCCATGTTAATCAGTGTTATTTCACATCAGATGCCCAAACCCTGCACCGGAATGTGATTATTTCTGCTCGGAAGTTTATACCAAAAAGGCACATGGTCTATATTTCATGTTGTATTCTGCTACGGTATTGCATGCCCTGAAGTCGGTTATAAGTCATACTCATAAGTTCTGAAAGAGTTCTGACTGCATCAAGATAAATAAAAGCTCCATGTCAGGCAATTGGAGCAAAATCTGCCATACTCTCAGGGAAGGAGAGAGCGAGAGAGAGAGAGAGCGAGAGAGAGAGAGAGCGAGAGAGAGAGAGAGAGCGAGAGAGAGAGAGCGAGAGAGAGAGCGTAGTCTTAGCATCTAATACCTCAATACTTAATCACAGCAACATTAGTGAACAGCAGTTTAAAAAGGATGCAGTCGTGGATTCATGTGTCTAAGGAGAAGCATGCGCTAGCCTTCAATTCAATCTTATTTGCATAGTGCTTTTAACAATGGTCATTGTCGGACCAAACCTTGAGAGGAACCAGACTCAACAGGGAACCCATCCTCATTTGTGGTGAAGCCAGTCACATGAGCCACAAGCAAAACATACTGCATAATACTGCCTTACTAAATAATGGTGAATCTCTAGCCACAGATTTCACTGATGCGAGACCAGGTAACCAACACTTTTGAGGGCAGCGCCCTGACACATTTACAATATGGTGATATTTACAGCTCTCTCATCAGATACGAATCACTGTTAAACTATCATTTATTAAAACTAAAACATAGAGCCGAATATCAGCATACTTATTAACATAGCATACTGATAACACATCGTTAATAGACGTGTCTTGATCTGACCTATTTTTCTCCCTATCATTCTACTCACCTGTCACTCTGATATCTATGACGTCTGTGGAGCGACTCAGGCTAATGTGCATGTGCACACACTGGTGTATTTCGCCATTAAGTATGCATGGTAAAAATGAACAGCAATTTAACATTAAAACAAATATACCAACACATTAACCCCAACATGGAGTCTAAATGAGCAAATCTAACACACCATGTATAATCAATATTAATTTAATTCCCCAACATTTATTTCATGATTATTCCTCCTGAAATAAAATGATCGCTACAAAAACTTCCATGATCACCAACAGAGGCGTACATTTCCCCAGGATTAGCCTCGTCTCACCATTGGATGGCTTGTTTTTCAGTGGGAAACCGATAAAAACTGTCTTCCAGGCTTTTGACCTTGTATGTCGCGGCATTCCCACGAACAACAACTGTTCTGCGCCGTAAAACCGAAGATAGCTTGCCAGAAGAAATGGCAGCTGGCATGGTTTTACATCAGGTCTGACCTCACACGCAGAAACTCTCCTAACTATACTGTATGAGAGTGAAAATGAAGCATAAATACACACATACACACATCCCACACACACACACCTGTTGTCTTTTTCTCCGTCCCAGAAGACGGCGCTGTAGCCCTGCAGCGAAGAGAGGAAGAGCTGGCTGTGCTGCTCGCAGGGCAACAGGTATCTCAGACAGGCGAAACTCGGCTCCTGCATCTGTCTGAGGATGGGCATGGCGAGAGGACGCTACACACACAAACACACACACACACATCAGACTGCAGCAGATAATTATAAAAATGGCCTTTATTCATCTTTTCATGCACAGGTAGAAACCAAGACTTTCCGGCTTCATTTTTTCGTGTTTACTGAATTCTGAAATCTAATTCCTCAGCTGTTGATGATGAATTATCTATAACTGCAAGGATCACACAGTACTGCTGCAAGGCACATCACGGGTATCGATTAAAGTGCTCGTTCCAGCATGTTATTTCTATAGTAACAAACCATTTAAAGGGACTTGGAAAGAAAGAGGACATGTCGCATTATCTAATCTTTTAGGAAGTTCATAAAATACGTGTTCTTATTTAACAAATTAAAATGTAGACATTGCTTTAATAAACATTTGCATCACACCATCTCATATCAGCACGGCATTTCATTCTGTACTTAGGCAGGATCATACCAGAGGGATGTTATGATTAACATCAGACGTGCTGATATTTTGTACAACAAGCTGGTATTTTGCTCGACCGACACGACTTCTCCGGCAACCGGTAGAACTAATTATCAGCGACTGTTGGAGCCAGCGACCATCAGTCCAGTTAGCGATCGAGAGTTAATGTGATTTAACACGGTGAAAGTGGTTTTAAATTCATCTGAATTATGTAGGCAAAAGGTTCACTTTAGAATATCAGCTCCATTAACTTTCAGGTTCGGGGATTAAATCCCAAATAGCGTTAAATGGAAAGCTAATTTAGGTCAAGATTACACATCACAAAGCCTCATCTTAGAAAACAATATGAGATCTGAACTAAGGTAACACTAATAGGAACAATGTAAATTTATATATCTTTACACAAAAACTTTTGAACTTTAATGAGGTGCACCTTGTACTCTTAATCAGCGTGCACACTTTAAGGCCAAGCTGCAATAATGCAAAGCTGCACACAAGCTGGAGAGAGAAAATCCTCCTTAATTATACTTTGATGGCTTTTTGGAGCTATTAGTTTACGACTCTGGCCCACTCACACTAAACCTCCTCCTGCTAAAAGCCATTAATTTATCTACTACCTTATAGAGAACTATTTTGAAATGCTCTTAGAGAGAGTAAAATGCACAGATCCAAATTCGAATAGCCATTTTATACTTTCTCTGGTTTGGTATCCCAGCATTCTTGCATCAAAGCCTGCAAGCAGTAGAACTGCACTTCCTCTGGAATTCCCAGGACAGGCCGGATGCCCTTGGAGAGTTTCTTCGCTATTTGCAGCTGGTGATGACCCAGCGATGGGCGACGGCCAGACAATAGCTCATACAAGACCATTCCATAAGAGAACATATCCACCTGGGAAACAGAAAAAGAGACAGAGGATGAGTGAATGAAAGCAAATGAAAAGAGACACAAGGGGGCAGGAAGCTTCATCAGTGCATAAAAGTCATTAAATATACAATAATTGCTTTGTAGAGCTTGACACGTGGGAAAATGTACAGGAGAGTGAAAGGAGCTGGCATGGTGCCTCTTCAGTATCGGTCCTGGGGGTTATATTTGGCTCCTCGGCCTCCGTTGTACAACAAAACCCGGACAGAATGGAACCAGGTCATATCTGGATGACGGCTTTATCGAAATTATGTAATTTCTGTGAATGAACCAGAACCGTGGCTAAAAAAAGGACATGGAGTGTTTTTAGAAAGGACAGCCTTGCCAAGTGGGGAAAACAGAGCCATGGTTTCCCCACAATGCCGAAGGTACAGTAGAGAAACCTGACATCACTAACTAAGTATTTAAGACATGCAGGAAATGCGCTGGAGGCAAAAGCTCGTCAGGACCAGTCTCATATAAGGCAGTGTACTGCATTGCTTTTGCTTAAGCACTGCAGCCTCTGTGGCTATAGCAAAATCTGAGAAATGCAATAAATTCCTTAATTACACCCAGACCCATTTACCTCCTAAAGGTTTCCACGGAAGACTTGCCAAGTTACCTAATTTCGGGTTACAGAAAGCAACCGGATAACCTTTAAATGTTATTTGCACTGGATTCCACTTAAATGTACTATAAACTAATAATTGCTCTAATTTAACACTACTTAGAGTAACACTCGAAAGCTGTTCTAGCAGTCATCAAAACAAAAGCAACTTTACATGACATTGAGAGTTTCATTCTGCTTTACAACGACGTCCTCATTAGGCCATGACAGGCATGACAAATGGATTACGATCAAGACTGCAGAAAAAGCTTCGGGAACTAAACTATCCCAGCAGAGCTTTTGGTTTGGGGACGTTAATGTGGTTACATTGATTTGGTAACGTTAAAGGCGTGAATGCCACAACACATTGACTGCAAAACAATATTAACACAAAGGGTGTCAGGATGCGAATGCCAGTTGCTGCATCGAGTGCATTGACATGCTTATCGCTGGGCCACTACAGAACACGTTGTTGATGCTAGTAAATGTGAATACATTACAACAAATGCCAAAACGTGCCACACAACATTTGGTGAAATATTACATTTCTGTCCTGTGAAAGCGGTTGTGATGAAGTTTGGACGCTAGTATGGAAGCCGTTGTATCCGTCCCAATCTCTGATCGCAATTCTAAACCCTGTTAGAAACATAACATGGATGGGGTCGGATGCTCTGGGAATTGATATTAATCGCCATAAATGCTCCAAATAAAGGCTAAAATTTTGTTGTTTTGAGGTTCCAATTGCAATGTTGTATTTGGGTCATTCAGTTCAAAGTTCTCTCAATGGCATTTTATCAAAGTCATTCCAACTTTCAAAAACAACGCTGTCCCGACAGCGTACGTCATCTTTACAACATTGTTACAACTATATTATAATGGTCACCTACTGCATCATTAGGGACTCTGCTAGGGCGCCAACACTAGAAGTAAGCAGATTTTTTTGTGTCATATTAATTGTAGTACCTCAGAATATAAGTCTTTAAAAACGGATAAGCAGTGTTTTCGTCTTTCATTGTGGAATAATAATAATAATAATAATAATAATAATAATACACATATTTTTCCACCACTTTTAGTCCATTACATTCCACAGCATGTCAGTTCTTACCTATTGCTCGGCATTATTACTGTACACTTTAAAATAAAAGCAAAACAATTACAGTCCAGAGCACTTTTTTACCAGCTGAGTAAACTGTCTGTCTCTTGCAGTACCATGTCTAGTTGTCAAATGGCACACGAATGTGCTTAAAAATAAACAAACAAATAAATAAATAAACAAACAAACAGTTCTTTGATGCAATATGATGAATGCAATTTCATCATATAGATGAGTATTTTTTGTTTTGCTTTCTAATAGAACATTCCAATGCATGTAATGCTTGCTGATGCTACATGGACAAACAATAAATCAGGAATATTTCAATTTCACAAGTCTATCATACCTCAAGAATATAGGGTATAAGGTTGTGTATAAGGCTTTTGATTGTGCAAAAAACAAACAAACAAACAAACAAACAAACAAAAAGAACAATTTTGAAAGTAAAAAACCCTTTTATTTCTGTATATAATCCTCTGCTACACTAACGCACTTATATAATTTCACTTGTTTCCTCAGTATGCCGGATCAGCTTGCCTGCTTCATGTCAGGCATTCAGGCATTCCACTCTATAAATGTTCACAGGAATGACTGCCTAGACCCGATCGTCATTCACTGTGCTTGAACTCTTCTGTAAATAAATTGATTTTACGCCTTTATTTATGGGACATTTCATTACAAGTCCCGGTTTGACTTGAATGTCCCTCATATTTAGCCCAGAATGCAATTTCATGAAATGTCCTGCATATCAGTCAGACACACCCCTCAAGTGGCCACTGCCAATTGTGCCAGTTGTTCTCTCCCAACATCACTGTCCAACCTCACCAATGCTCTTGTGCACAAATCCCCATAGACACCTTCCAAAGTCTAGTGTTCAAAAAGCACATATATAATGTCCACATACTTTTGGCTGTTTGGTGTTTATTTATATTTTCAGTATAAACAGTCATACATTGAATGGTGCGAGAAATGATGTACGATCTGAAAAATATGAATTTTGTGAACAATATATAGACAAACGAATAACAGGTTGCTATTTTATTTCTTGTTACTGTACATATGCCTTACTTGGCAATATATTGAAAACAAAAATCCACTAATGAAGCTCTGAAGCTGTAAGAGTGTAATATTTGGCTTTGCTGAGTCATGAGAACTCTGTGATTCATCCTCTGAACCCTTTCCTGTAGGTGAATAACAGTAGTCATGCTGATCACAGTGTACAGTAAAGTATTTAGAAGTTGGTTAAAGAGAACATTGACATACAGCAAACCAAATTGACTAAATGAGTACGAATTAAACCCATAACCCCCAAGTATGCAGTGTTAGTGACTCTGACTCTGTACAAGCCTCTGCAGTCAGTGTTATGATCTGGAGCTGCTTCAGTCAGGTCTAGGCTTAGCAACGTTAGGAGCCAATAATTAAGTCAGCTGACTACCTGAACATACTGAATGACCAGGGTTTATTTTTTCCGTTGATGGCACAGGCATATTCCAAGACTCAAACTGTGAAAGAGTGGTTCTGGGAGCATGGGAAATCAGTTTCACACATGAATTGGCCACCACACTGTGCACTGTAATCAAAGATAAAAGTGTTCAAAGGAAATAGATTGTGGGACTTTTTCTTTTTTTTTTTGGCCAGGCAGTGTAGGACAGCAACAGACCTGACCTCAAATGCACTCTCTCTCAACATAATCTCAGTGAGATCTTTGGGAAATCTGAGCTAAAATTAAAAGTTCACAAAAGCCTAAATCTAAGGCTTATTGACGTTGCTGCTAGAATGGATTTAAAACTTTTCTTTGAAGGGTTTTAAACGTAATCGAAAAGGATGAGACAGATTTGAAGCTTCAGTAAAACTCTTGAGGGTGTGTCTATTGAACTCTGGGTTCAGCAACAGTATCCCTCATTAACACAGACGAATATGCCGAATGAGTATTAACACTGTCTCCCTTCCTGAACAGACCCCAGAGTAAAAAATGTCAAAAATAAAATCAATAAGAATGAAACAGATGAAAATAATGTGAAGCAAGTGATTTAAGCAGTACATACATGCACTATACTGCCGAAAGTATTCGCTTGCCTGCCTTCACAGGCATATGAACTTGACTAACATCCTATTCCTAATCCATAGGGTTTAATATGATGCTGGCACACCCACTTCAGCCATAACAGCTTCAACTTGTCTGGGAAGGCTTTCCACAAGGTTCAGAAGTGTGTTCATGAGAATTTCTAACCATTCTTTCTGCATTTGTGAAGTCAGACACTGATGTTGGACAAGCCGGCCTGGCTCGCAGTCTCCGCTCTAATTCATCCCAAAGGTTTTCTATCGGGTTGAGGTCAGGACTCTTCCACACCAAACGTGCTCATCCATGGCTTTAGGGACCTTGCTTTGTGCACTGGTGCGCAGTCAGATATGTCTATACTTGTAGGGACATTCGGTCCTTAAACAGTTATGTACTCTTTTTTTATCAGTCATCGACACACAGAAACACTCATTCTTTTGTCATCGGATGTCCTCTATGATAAGCATAAAACATTATGGACAAACAGAAGATCCTAAATATTTTTCAATTCAAGTTGCACTTGCATTTATCAAAATCCCATGACCTGGTGTCAGCCACTAGATAATGGGTTCCCTATTAAGCCTGGTTCCTCTTAAGACTTTGGCTTTCCTATAAAGTGTTGCTTTAAGGCTTTTGGCTAAAAGGACTGTGTCGGAAAACTTAATTCCTTAAATTTTTATTCTCTGCAGTTTTAATATTCACTTAAGAGAAACTAGACTTTCACAGTATATTCTGCAGCAATATTAAACAAACTGCCCACAGAAATTCCATTATTAACATTTAATGTGGTTCTAACCTGAAGCTTATTTCAATGTTACTAAATTAACGTATGTCTTATTTCATTTTCAGAAAGTGTGCTGTATATTTTTTCTCTATATATACTGTAAAACAGCATATCACGGTGGATTTGAGCCACGTTGGAGATGATGTGAAATTTCCTGGAACTTTAATGAACTAGGCTGAAATGTAGCAACTAATGCAATTTGACTGAAAAGTCTCAACAAGCTAAATATCTTCTTTAATAGAAAAAGACTTTGGAAAATAAGCGAGTAATTGAGTCCCTGGAGGCGTGACTTTATTTAGCTGTAATCTTTATCCTCTTTGGATAATGTCTCCGGTAATGAAGCACCATGTCTGAACTCTTGATTAAAAAAGTAAAACAAAACCAAACAAAACAACCCGACTAACATTTCAGTCACAAGCTTTTGTATCCTCTAGAATCACATTAAGATGTTATTTGAATCTCACTAGCATCTTCATTTACATGAGAGTTTCTTGCGGACGCATCCGTGTTATCCATATTATTTTTATGCATTGTACTGAACTTGCTTAGTTTGGTAAATATTCTGACATATCTTGAAATCTGGAATTATTGTCTAGCAATCATTTATATTTATTACAACAGCTTGTAACTTTGTGTATGTAAATGGATGAATGCTTAACCCGACTTTACGAATAGCATTTATGTTAATGTTAACAATATTATGCAGCAATAAGTCAAACATTTATCGCCATTAAAATCTTACCATTACACAAATAATACATATTTTTTTTATGGGGTTAATTTTGAAAAATGCAAACCTATGTGAGCAGTGCTATAAAAAAAAAATACTGCACTGTAAGTAAAGAGTCTTTTGGCACATCGATGTCTAGTGGCAAAAATGACTGGGCCTAATCACCAAATGACAGAACACCATTTGAAATTACAGGCTGGAAAGTGAGACCACCTGAGGTTTCCCATAATGAAGTCACTAGGTTTGGGCACTGAGAGCTTGGGAGAGGTTGTGGTTTTGTCAGAGAACGTGGCGAGGATAATCATGAGGATGATGTCATCAGCTACTGTTTCCTATCAAAGTACAATTTTGGCACAGATGAATCTTGACTCTTGGAATGATTCAAGGTCAGCTCATATCTCTCTGAAAGTCTTCAGAGTCCAAAAAAGAAGAACTCTAGCAAAGTCTTTACATACCCACTTTGAGAGATTTGAAAGACACTAACAAAAAAAACAAAACAAAACAAAAAAAAAACTGCGCTGTTAAAATAATCAGTCAATGTAAAAGCACTCGGGGAAAAACCAATGTCTTTATAGAACAAGTGATCACAAAGCAGAGCCCTTAATTCATCATAAATTACTGTAAAAGATGAATTAGAAAGAAAAGTTTTGGGGATCTCCAACACGTCTGTTTCTCGGCGATGTCTAACATTAAGTCATAAGGGCATAACTTACCCTAGCCAGCTGCTCTTCTGGTACTAATCAAAGTTCCATATTAGTGAATTTTATATTTAATATTATTTTATTTTTGAGCATCATTTTGGTCTCATGTTTATAGTTAATAAAGAAAAGTAAATAATAGTCACCTGATTAACTGCATGGCAGACTGAGGAGGAGACTACTCCTTCAATAGGAGACATTTTTGTGGACCACAAGGTCTCACATACTGTATCCACATACAGTAACATATACCAAAAATTGCCTAACACACATACAGTAAAGTCAAGACTTTAAGACCTGTCCAAAGTAAGTATTTGGACAGGTATTTATATTGTTTGCATCTGTACACAACAACAATAGATTTTCAGAATTCTGTCTGCTACTTCTTTCAGCAGTCACATCACTGGCAAACACTAGTGACCCAGTTCTATTGACAGCCACACATGCCCATCCCATAACACTGTATTCACCATGTCCGATGACTTGGTATGCTTTGAAACATGAGGTCTTCCTTTCCTTCTCCATACTCTTCTCCTCCAATCATTCTGGTACAAGATCCGGACTGGACAGGAATCTTTTTCATCAGGTTTTCAGTTCATGCATCTTCCCAGTCTATAGTTAAAGTAATATCCCTGTCTTTACCTTCGATAAGTTATCTTGTGATTGTAGACTTTGACGATGATGTGCCTACCTATTCTTGACTTGGCTACATGTTTTAATGTTTTTTTTCCCCCCAACCTGGGAAGAATTCTGCGATCATCCATTTTAGCTTTCTTCTAGGGCCATTAAGGCTGCTGAACTTGTCAATGCATTCCTTCTTTTTAAGACTGAGAGACTTAAACAAGTCAGGAATTTCTAAATGGTTATGCAATTTTTGTTAAACCACTTGAATTAAAGCTGAAACACACATTTCAACCACATCTTTATTGCTTCATGTGAAAATATTGTCAAAATACTCAATAATTATAGACTTCACTGTTTTTATTTAAAACAAATACTCTTTGTTAGGCTCATAGATTTTTCCTCATTTCCGCCAATGCTAAAAAAAAAATATATATATATATATATATATATATATATATATATATATATACCAGCATTGTTCAACTCCAAGCACAGTAAAGTGACGAGACTTATTTATCGCAGTTACAAAAATTTTAAAGGAGGCAGTACGTCCAAGAATGGCAATCTTGGCCAAGATGGCTGGGAACCCATGGCTATTTCTATGAACCTTTTTTTAAATGAAAAAGAGACGCATATGTCTGTGGAACCTGTACACACAATCATTCATGAACAGCACTTGCTGCAAGCCTGGATGTGTCATGTCAGACTGTGTACCTTCTCATCATAGACGATGCCTGGGCGGATCTCAGGAGCCTGGTATCCCGGCGTGCCCTCCACTCCCAATGCTCCTTCATGGAAAGACTGGCGGGATATGCCATAGTCGGACAGTTTGACGTTGACCGAGTCCTCCACCTGCAGCGACCACACGAGGATGTTGTCCGACTTCAGATCACAGAAGATTATGTTCTTCCTGTGAAGGTAGGCCAAGCCTGCAGCAACCTGATAGGCGGCTTTGAAGGTCAGCATGTAGCCCAGGGGCATGAACAAGGAGCCTGTACACAGTAACCAATACAACAGTTTCCAGTAACATCTCATTAAGACGAGATAAACACATTAATATGATTATCAATATTATGCACAACCGCAAGCCATCACATATTTTAAAATAATAACAGTTTTACTGTATTTTGGTCAGTGTCGTGGTAGATGGATGGCATACCGGTTCATTACAATTATTTAAATAATTCGTACATTTTCTTTTTGGTTTTTATTACTCCGAATCATGATTACAACAGGCAATGGTGGTCAAGCTACACTTCTTTATTCTTTAGGCAGCTTTGCCTGTTGTAATCATGGTTAGGAGTAATAAAAAAAGGGTCCTCTTCAGGGATCTCTAGATGTTCCTGAACAAATTGTGAGATCTCTTTAGGGGGATGCACATGAAACAGCTTTAATAGGTGCCAACCACGATGCATTTTCATAAGTTGCCTGAACCATTTCTCACTTTGGAGAGAATTGTGAAATCATTTTACAAAAAACTCGTAAAAGTTCGTCATTATAAAAGTATTAAAGGTAGACATGTCACATCTTTCTTACCAGGCAGAACTTCTGAAAGTTCATCTTTACAGTATGTGACAATAAGTTATTAAAAATAAATAATAAATTACAAAATGTAAGTAGTGGCTTTTAGCTAAATATTGTAGCTTATAGAATTTAGACTTTTAAAATATTGCTTTTATATATCTGTAAGTGTACATATTGGTTTTGTATGCATTGCCACATAATTGCTTCCATCTGCGCCCTACGGGGGGGACACAGTGAACCCTATGAGGGTAATGTATCATGTCTTATCATAATTCTGTCATGATGTAAACACACTGCATTAATAATCCACGCTTGTAAAAGCAGCCTGCCGTGACTCAGTCTTACTACGGTGGTGTCTGCCCATCTCACCTTTGCTACGTCCCTCCAGCACAGTGTTCAGGCTCCCAAGTGGAGCCAGCTGTAGGGCGAAACACAACGGGTGGATGCTGATGCCCAGCAGGGACACGATGCAGGGGTGTTGCAGCGTGTGTAACATGCTAGACTCCTGCCGAAACTCAGAGAAGCTTCGGGAAGCGTCCATCGACTGCAAGTGCTTCAGCATGGTATCTGAGAGGGCACAAGAAGGCATTATTGTAGTTATTGACGAAAGGATCCTGGCAGGCCAGTGTTTTCTCGGATTGCAAACTAAAATGGGAAAAACTGTCTGTGGCTGAAATCATAAACTGGAGGACCATGATCCAGTTGCAGACTTAAACAAACTAAACGTTTAAAAATTGCAATGTACCAATGTACTACCACAGGTTCAGAGACTGCAGGCTTTTTTCTTCTTTTTCCTTTATTTTTCTTCCCAAATACCTGCCAAATTGCTCTAAAGTCTTAGCCACAAATGGCTGTAGCATTATCCAAAATTGAGCTCAGAATCTCCTGATGATGGGTTCAATGCGTTTCTGCTGCAGGATCCTCTGATCCTTGATCCATGATTGTGACCAGTCACTTGCATGTACTGCATGTAAATTATTTATCTGAAGCTGGAATAATGATAGTTTTCATATACTTTTAGGATAAAAAAAAAAAAGTAACATTTAAATAAGTGACAATATGGATAGTTGATAAAAGTTTAGAGGTCTCCTAGTCAAACCAAGAAATGACATTTTATGGTTATAGGGTTATTAAATAGCATTAAAAGTTAACAGCTACCATTCAGCCCTGTTAGTTGCTTGGTATAGAGTATTTAGCTGAATACTCTTACCCTTGGTCTAGTGCGCTATACATTAATCCAATAAAATCCAATAAAACTTCAGATATAAGGTTCGATTAGTAGAATGGTAGAAACTGCTCATGCGAAACATCACAGCCATTTATGTGATTTGACTTAAAGTATTTCTTTCAGACCTTATATAAGTCATAAAACTGCTCCCGCTCCTGTATACAACATGTGACCTAAGAAGAGGAAACCATCAGCTACCAGTTGCCTGAATGAAGTAATTTAAGCAACAATTACATTTTGTAGCTGGAGGGCTTGCAATGATTTGGCATCAGCCCTTGTGACCATATGTCCTTAATGATCAGGGATACTGTTTCACTCCAGCTGTGCCGAAAGAGTCACATCTACTGTACACTGCGCATAATACTATAGAAGGCAGTTTCAGCATGACACAAGATAACTGCTATAGGATCCTTTTCATAAATGTGACTTTTAGCCCAACGGTTCGTAAAGAAGTGGAGGTGACTGATTAGAACTTTAACAGATAATGGCAGGGCTGAGCCAGTTAAGGATTTCTTCTCAGGGTACTAGATGCTAGAATAAGAAGCATTGTCAGACTAATACTGTTTATCAAAACGATTTGGCTGACTGTTTTTTTTAGGGATTTGTATATCTACTTTATATAGGAAGTCTTTTAAAGAGATACAGGGTCAGAATGCAATGAACCCGAATCCTGGATATAGGTTTTTACACTCATCTACCACTGCTGTCCTTGAGACTTTCACAATCTTCGGATCTCAATGACTGAGCCACTTCAACCCTTGATTGGCTTATGAGCAACTGGAAGTGCCAAAGGTCAAGCAATGGACATGCTGACTTCCAGTCCAGCTTGGCAAGAACGGAGAACATCACAAAAAATGGATTAATTAGTTTTCTTTACCTTCTGTTAACATACTTGTTAGTCATATGGTCCTAAAAATTCACATGCGTACATAATCAAGACCACAATAACCACATTTCCATGAACAAAAAAAACAAAACAAAAAAAAAAAAATCAGAAAATATATATTAATCCTGCTGTAAAAAATAGGATGTTGCTGAAGGCTAGATGTTGTCAAAACTGTGATGAAACATGTATTTTTCTGAATACCAATATTAATTTATTGCTTCAACCAACACATTTTACTTTTTCTTTCTTTTCTTTTCTTTTTTTTAATGTTACATTCCAATCCTGCCTGCAGAGATCACAATAGATAGACCAGTTCAACATACACACTGGTAAAACAATCAGTTTGCCTATAAATGTCAATAAATAAATTCCTGCAATAAATGCACAGCTATATGCTGTAGCAAAATAATAAAATAATAGCTGTATATAGGTCAAATATAAGGATTTAAATAATATTAAATATGTACATACTATATGTTCAAAATGCTATACTAATGCTAAACAATATACTGTAGAATGTATGCATTTGTTTACTGCATCCTTATTAACTATACAGAATGTTAGGAGAAGGGAGCTGCCAAATGTTGACTGCGCAGGCACATCTCACTTGGAAAGGTTCCCTTAGTTTGTATTGTATAGCAGTATTGACTTTGATCACACTCAGACTTCCAGGACAGGAAACAGTTTCAAAGAAGTGACGTCCAGGGTTAAAGGGTCAGCTATAAAGCTTTCAGTACACTTCCTGATGCTCCTGTCCTAGACTAGAGCATCGGGAAGTGAGCATTAAAACCTCACTTTTAAAAGACATTTTCGTTTGAAAACACTTTCCATAGGAAAACTCCACTGTTTTCCTTATGCTTTTCATAAAAATGTTAAGTGTTCTACAGAACACCCATCTCTAGTATTAAATCTACAGTAGCTTGCATTACATAAATTCATGTAAAATTGATCAAATCCACATGCAATTTAATAACCACAAGAGATTTAATACATTTCAAGTATTTGCTTATTCTGTTTTTTTCCTGGCACATTAACAAATAAAATACATTCATATCTATAAGCTACTATATTCAGAAAGTGCTGACTATAAACAGAGGGGTTGTGAGAACTGTGAAAGGCACCTGCATGTCTACAAAGGTGAGAATTGAAACAAGAGCTGTAATGAAAATGCACAATGTGTGAATACTGACTCTTTATAATTCTTTGTGTTTTAAAAGACAGTAAAGACCCAGACCCACATGTCTGCTGTAGGTTATTATACTGAAGCCATTATACTGAGCATGGGGGAAAATCTGAATGCATAAAACGTGGGATTGCACAAATGCTTAGTTCTACATTTAGAAAATATAATAGACATCCTCCTGTCTGCAAATGCCATTTGGATTTATTTTGGACTCTGCACTTCCTGTCTGCCTCTTTAAAAACAGAAGCCCTATGGAGCAAGCAAGGGTTGTTTTACTAAATCTTTGGTAAAATGGGATTCATCAGGAAATCTCTTGTTTCTTTTGTTTGGTCAATATTATAAAGGCAAAATATATTATTAGATTACATAACACAATTCCAACCAATTAATCTGATTGGACGAGACATATTCCACGAGTGGTGATAATAGAGCATAACAGCACTCGAACCTTGTCTGCATCAGTTTATATCTCTGGTGTTCTAACTACTGTAATTACACTGTCATCGGTACGTTGGTATGTTCTGCAGTGCTGAAGTGAGAGCGGCTGCCTGGCAAAACCCACGTTCAAAACCCGTCACAGAAGCAATTCTAATCCCTAATCAAGGGCACTACTTGATGTGTGGAACAGATCTACTATCTGGGACACTTCAACTCCAGAACCCCTAAACTTAATTGATATTCAAAAGCTGAATAAACAAACAAACAAACAAACAAACAAACAAACAAACAAAAAAAAATATATATATATATATATATATATATATATATAAACTATTTGATTTACAGAACCGCTCATCACCATTATTGATGTATTCTTCTCAAATTTTGTCTATAAAATATTAAGATTTGTTCTCAAAATTACACAAAATGTCGGTCTCCGGCTCAATGCCACCAGTCTCAAAAGGATGTGTGTTGGTGAAGCAAAATTACTTGGTGAAATAAAAATACAAGTCATGGTCTGTTAATAATAAATGGATTTTGTAGAACTTCTATATAAAGGCAAAATCACATTGATCACTATAATGCATATCCTGTAAGTGGGAATCGAACCCTCGACCCTGGAGGTACGAGAACACGGTGCAACCACAACACTACACCACCACGCCCCTAGCATTATCACAATATAGCAAAATATACTGCTTTACTACAGCACAGCAGCGCAGCCATGAAATGGGTTTTAATAAAGCTGCCAATCCTTTTTCATATAGTGTATACTTTATGATCTGTTATGTTTAAGAGAGAGAGAAAGAGAGAAAAACAGCAGGATGCTGAGGCAAGAAGTGGTTTAGTTGCTAAAATGTGACCAATGGCAGGAACTACTAGCTTTTCTTGCAAACATTAAATGAACAAAAAGTTTGATTCATGAAATATGATTTACAGTTTTTTGCCACTGAAACCATAGAATTTGTTCATGAATAAATCAAGTGTGATATAAAATATGAGCTGCTGGATAGCCAGGCCACAAAGCTCTAAAGCTGGCTTCGGGCTGGCTGCAGGACGCTTTTTGCATCCAAACATCATCCCAACTAATTTTGTAAATTTAGCACAGAAAGAGAGAGAGAGAGAGAGAGAGAGAGAGAGAGAGAGAAAGGGCAAATGGAGCAATTCCACTGGTTTTGGCAGTACTTTTTTTTTTAACGCATTTGTCATCTGCGGTTGCACAGTTACCTCTATTCACTGGTTCTGCAAGAAAAGACCAATGCACGAAGCAGCATGGTTATGCCAGATTGGATGGGCAGCTATGAAAGATAAAAGAGTGGGAGGATAAAGAAAAAACAGCTCTGAAACTAGTGGAGTATGACTCAGCATGGGAGAGTTGTAATGTGCTCTGCTGAGCTGGCTGATAAAGACACACACACACACACACACACACACACACACACACACAGACACACACACACACACACACACACACACACACACACACACACACACACACACACACACACACACACACACACACAGAGATCCTCTGGCCATAATTAAAAGAAATAATAATACAAACTTGCTCATTCGGCACAATCAGTGCAGACACCATTCACTCATATCTGAAACAAAATCACAATCTAAATAAATCTAAATAAAATCTAAATAAAATTTTTGCAATTTGCTATCCAGCACACTTTTCAGGAATAGTGTAGTCATGGACAAGAGAAACATTGCACTGTAAAAAAAAAAAAAAGAAAAAAAAAAATATATATATATATAATGAATATATATATATATTTTTTTACAGTGCAATGTTTCTCTTGTCCATGACTACACTGTTCCTGTGTGTGTGTGTGTGTGTATATATATATACACACACACACACACACACAAAATTTGCACTTGTAGAAAAAAAATGAAATTCATAGTCTCCTCACATCACCTGCCTAACTCGCATCTTCTTAAAAAGCATCCTGAATATGCATAAAATTATATGAATATGACCAGCTGAGATTTTTTGGAGACTAAAAGTGAACTATAAAAGTGAAGTGCCACGTTTAGAAGTGCCCAGAGAGGGCGATCAGACTGCTTAAGCATGGTGCAATTGCCAGTGGAGGTGCCAAGAGTGACGATGCCAAGACGAGACTAATTCAATGGCGTCATTTGTGAAGTCATATAGAAAATGCTGGCACTACTGCTGTTTGACTAGTTGTTTGACTATTCAATGACATTTGGCTACAGCTGGAGGGTTTGGAAATGCAAGGAGGCCGTATTGTGGGCCAATATTTACTGTATGTGTGTGTGTGTGTGTGTGTGTGTGTGTGTGTGTGTGTGTGTGTGTGTGTGTGTGTGTGTGTGTGTGTGTGTATGTGTGTGTGCGTGTGTGTGTGTGTGTGTATCAGCCAAACTGACCCCTGTATAGTCAGTAAAATGCCTTTAGATGCCTCCGGAAGTGCACAATTGCATTTAGAGTATTTATTCATTTAAAAACAACGAAAATGCTTAATTTCAGGTACAAAATAACCCTGGATGAAAACAGCTGCAAAGTAAAACAAATAAATAAATATAAATGGTAGGACACATCTAGCCTGAGGAGAAAGGCACTCTACATGGCTGTTTTTGTTCCCAGATAAACATCCAACACTAATGTACCCTCAAATACACAAAATACTTTCTCTATGGTTCACCTGTGTGTCTTTAAATAAACCCCAAGGTTCTCTAAAATAAACGTACAAACACTGTAGCCTTGACGTCACCACCGGGCCTGAAACATACAGCAGACGGCTCCTGCGAGTGTGTGTTGAGTGGAGAAAGTAAGAGGAAAGCGGTGGTACGGTAAGTTTACAGCTCAGCCTGCTAACCTGACACAACCATGATTCATTAGAGGATGTAAGGAGCTCAAGCCAGATGAGATCAACATGGCCCTTTGACCTTGAACACAGCATGAGCCGAACACTCACTTCCCAGCAGAAGCAGAAGATTAGCGTCACGGACCAATCACAAGGCTCCCAGAATACACTCCTCAAACTGACCAACACTGGAAACTGGATGATATGCTGATGACATGTGCTGATGTCAGATATGTATTTCACAATAACTGGTGATCACTGGGACTTATTCATCAATCTTTAGTAAATGTTTTCGTAGGCCAAACCTTGCCGAAATTCCTGACTGAACAACACATTCATGCTGTAACAGGAATATTTTTGGGCTGTGGAACGAATCATCTCAGTTTCCATTATTTCTTATGAGGAAAAGACTTTTAGACTTTATTCTAAAGACTAAGTTAGACTTTATTCATAAACATTCATTCCTTACAAATACTGCAATATGGACCTCATAGTGTATACTGTAAGATGAGTTTTAGTTGTTAATTACTGGAGAGGCTAAAAAAACACAAAACAAGATTGATTTTGATAAATCAATCTGTGCCCATTGTTAAGTCAAGGTCATTTCATATCTTTCTTATTGTGAGACAGGCCAATACACATTACATCCACCAAATGCAAAATAACTACCGTCTCATCTCTGATGAAAAATCATAACTAAACAGCATTTGAATAACATGTTTTTGAATGTAAAATATGGCACAAGATACTGGAGTATTAGTGTCTTCAAAATTCTGCAGAAACCGTACGACACCTCTGAGAACCTGCAAATATACACTCCATCAATGCGGTAATAAGATTAAATTTGGATAATTAATTTATGCTTGATTATTCTCATAACAATGGCATTTAACACATTAGCACTAATACTAATGCAGTAATTATCACAAAACAAAGCATTACCATTCAATCAAACATTACAAGTATTTTCGTATAATAAATAAACAAATGAAGTCTAATATAAAAGGCAAATGCAATAATATATATATATATTTTTTCAATTTGTGTTTCATTTAGCAAAGGACTTAATTACTGCCTATTAATAAAGGATTAATAGGCAGTAATTCAGGCCTAAAGGATGCGCATTGTTAGCTTATATTGTTAATATTATCACAATACTTTAGTTACAATATATTAGTAAGTGATCGGAGCCTCACATCAGCCACTGCATCCTTACTGCTTTCTCTCAGAACAACTTCTCCTAAAATGACTTCAATCCCTGTGACAATGTTGAAACAGTCTCCAATAATAACATGCAAAATACTATTTTCTGCTATATATTGTTCTGGAAGCCGTCCTGAACACACACAAAAAGGAAATAGGTTTTCCTTTTGTGTGTATTGCAACCACAAGTAAAGTTCTGCCATCTTAAAATCAGGATTTCCACAAAAGGGAAAAGCGAGGAAATCACTTTTAAAGATTTAATTCCTGTTCCACTGAAGCATACCGTGCCTCCACATTTAGAACTTAATCTCTTTATATATATATATATATATAGGTTCTAAATGTGGAGGGTATATATATATATATATATATATATAATATATATAAAACATTCCTGCCCCATTTTTAGGAATGATCACAAAGGAAAATAAGATATCACCTGAAGCAAATGTCAATCACAGCATTTATACACAAGCCTCATCACTGTCTCTTCTCTATCTTGGTTTGCACTAAAATCAACAAGGAAACTCATCAATCTGATCAGACTGCCCTGTTTGAAACCTTTGTCTGCTGTAATCAGTACAGTGCGTGCCGCTGTTTTGTTGACAACATGATGGTGAAGGAGTATTGTGGAGGTTTTTCATACACAGTAACTGATATGAAACTATTCATATACAATTATTGCTTGTGTATAATTGGAGAAATATTATTTATGTCACCTTTCAGTGGTCATAACAATATGGCAGATCAGTGTAGATATAAAATAAGTAAAGTGCAGGTTAATGCACTTTACAAATTAATTTTAGTTTAAATGTAGTGATTTCTCTCACTTTTGGGACACTTCAGGCCAGAACCTGGCAAACACACATGCTGTATAATACATACAGTAACTGGCACAAGCCTAACAATGTGATTCAATTGTCAATCTTTTATTAAAGCTGTCTCAAGCAAAGCGAACTAAATGATTTACAAAATGAGTTTCAGAAACACTGATTTGCTTCATAGTCAAGGTTGAATATGTTGATTACCTGTACAGTACAAAGCGTGCTCCCGGGCTCCACAGCTCATTTGTGTTTAGAGATGACTATAAAACTGAAACAGCTGGGTGCATGAAATGAATGATGAGATTGAAGGCAGAAAGCTCGAATTTTAAGCTATTTTCATACATTCCTTTGCCAGCAAAAATATTTAATATTACACAATAATAAATGAGCTCTAAATGTTCCATCAATGCAAGCAGACAGACCGGCTTTTAAAATTGCTATGATTCCTTTGTCATAACTGAACGATTAGTTAGATAAAATAAGAATAAGCAATTTAAACTCCACGGAATATTCAGTGTAGAATTCAGTGTGCATATTGCAAGACCTGAAGTCAAATCATGCAGTATGCTGATGCTACAGTATATCAGACTTCTTATGGAAATGCTTGCATAAAGGATCGAGAAATAAATCAGTCCGAGTTCAGCTTGAAAAAAAGAGGCCCAATGTCCGTCATGTTTAAACAGCGCAAGTATCAATTTTTGCTTACAGGAAGCTATTCTCAGCTACTGTGAGTCTGATTACCCATGATGCCACAGGCTTCAGGATCAGATTTAGGCAGATCACAAATCTGTATCTTGTACCTCGTGGTGAAATGCATGCAGCTGCTCTAAGAGAGTGACTAGTACAGCATGCAGCTCGGCTGATGAATATCGAGCGACGGACAGAATTCTCACCTGTACCGTGGTTGAGCGTGTGCTGTCTGCACTTCTTAAAGTGGAAGCGTTTGATGGCCGCTGGCTCGCCTCTGTACTTGGCTTTGTAGATGATGGTGCCGCTGCCTCCCTGACCGAGGATATCTTTTTCCTGTTCACTCCACTCCAGTTCACTTTTCACCAGGAACAACCTAAAAATACACACCAAAGTATATACATTCATCTTATAGGTGACTATTCGCACATACTGTACAACAAACACTATTGGACCAAACAGTTTTAAAAAGTTGGCATGCACCACTGATCTGACTCTACACTAACTGAGCAGGAATAAATAGTGTACATGCAACCCAAGGCTCTGAAATTGTTCTTTCACAGAGCACTAGTCTCAATGGAATTCACCAAGCCAAAGAGCAAGTATTCTATTTTCATTGTATTTAGCTTCAAGGGACACGAGAAACTGTGGTAGGAATTCTTTCCTCGCGAGGGAATTGGATCAAAACGAATGTTCAAGTGATATCAAAGTGGTTGGAAAAGATGAACCAAACAATAGTTCAAAAGTTCATTCAGCCTGCTTTTTCTGTCTGCATCACTGTTGGCCGACTAGCCCACATCCCGTGTAGAACAGTGACTAGTGAATATATTCATAGGATATTTTACTATGCAATAAAGTAAAATAACACATTATTGGCTATAATGTAAAAAAACAGAAGGAACCTACAACCTACAGTACCTTTTCAGTACAGACCGTCTCAATCTGTCAGTGTCTCGCAATTAACCCCGTACCCAAACAGAGCGAATATGAGACCAAGAACTAGCTCTGCCATTATCGGTGACATAATCTTTGGCTGGCAGCCAAGTCATACTATGTCGACTTGACCAGCTGTTTAAGATCACGTTTGTGTGTTTTCTGGGAGTGAACAGCAAAGGAAACATCTTTCAGAGCTGTATAATCACACATGCTTTCACGGTGGCTTAATAGCCTGGACATGCTGCCCAGCTCCTCTGAGATTGTTCGGAGTCATAAATTGCAGTGGTCCATTTACATACACGCCAGATTGTTCGATTAAATACAGTTTTGTTGGGTTTAAATACTCATAATTAAGAATGATATTTCTCAGTCAAACAGAGAACTGCACAAACCAATGAACTGCAAATTACAGCTTCTCTTCTATCGCCCACATCCCCACCTCCTCACCACTGTAGAAAATTCCCTAGAATGCACAGCTGTGTGGATGAAACGTGTTATTTGAACAGCATCGTCTTTCTGTCTGTCAGGGGCGGAATAATGGGATTTAAGCCCTGGAGGACTGCGACCCTATAGAAATGAAATGAATTTTTCCCTCTGTTACTTACGAACTGAAACTGATGAGTTGTACCAGGTGTCTTAAATGAGGGAGAGAGCTTAGTGCTTAGGCTTAGAGTATGGTACTGTATGGACACTCACCATCCCTAATAATAACACCACATTATCATATTAACAGTAATTATCAATTATATACCAGCGAACTGGTAACATGATCATGGGCATGGAGACTAAAGACCAGCCCGTCCAGTCAGATCCTATAGACAAGCCAATGCAGAACGACTTACTGAAAATGCTGGCCAAGACAGAAAGGCACCAGGAACACCCAGGGCACCAAAAGACACACCTGGGCCAACAGGAAAGAGCCCAAAGAGCCTCAACCTGACCTCCAAACTCCTCAGATTTCAATCCGATGAATCACCCATAGTATGCGCAAGGCCCCACCCACATTCACAGGACACAAGGGATCTGCTGCCAACGTCCTGGTGCCAGACACCACACCATACCCACAGAGATCTTGTGCAGTCATGGTGTTGTTATAGTGTTATGGTTTATTGTTATACGGTATGGTTTTGCATGTGTTATTGCATAATGTATTACTGCATACACAAGTGATCATTAACATTATTTAAAATGGGACCAAAAGGAAACGTAAATACAACATGAATGAAAGAGACTGTAACATTATATGAAATGCTTTTTCAAACCTGATGTTTGTGATATGAACAGGAAGTAAAGTTCATCTTGCTAGGAAAGGAAGCATATTGTTTTTGTCACGCATAAATATTTGGAGTGACCATCCAGGACCTCCACTTAAAAGTAAATATGACTCGGGCCAAATGTCCTGCTTGCATATGGACTGTGAAGGAGTTTGAAAGAACACCGACATTTTACAAGAAGGAGAAGCGCTGAGCTTTTACAGTTTACATCCTGCACCACATCCTGCACGAGCCTTCGTGGAATCCTTTCAGGAGAGCGACGGTCAGAGGGACGGCGATGATGTAAGCAAACTGGCTCATGAGGGAAATACTGTAACTTCCATATAAGTGTTCTCTCTATAATGCATTTTATAATGCATCTAAATCCATTGCTTTTTAATGAGAAAGCTGCTAGTCCTCTGAGCAAAGAGGAAAACGACAAGACAAATTAATTTCTAATATCCATATGGAGATCACCAGAACATAACGTTAGAGTGGCTGATATAGGATAAAGCTCTGCTCTGTTGCTTATTCATCTATGTACAGGTCAAGATAAACAATCCCCATTCCTTCTGCCTAAAACCTTGTTTAGTTTTTCTCGAGTAGCCGATAGCAGGTAGGAGAAGATTAATTGAATGTGATCACGGTCAGTTAAAAAAAGTCATTTCTTTTATAAGTTAAATTTCTATATATTTTTTCTTTTTTCTTAAAACATTCCTTTATAATATAAAATCAATGAGTATTACATAAATAACTAAATATTATTAGCAGATATTAAAAAGTAATAACATTTTTAATTATTAATATTAATGAAACTATTAAAGCGCATGAAGCAATGCAGCCGCCACGTGGCATTAAATAAAAATGAAGTCAGCTGACGACCTAAATCATATGAAGTACTACGAATGACTAGGTTATCACATCAATGGACATTTTCAAATTGTGTAAAAGTTGTTATGAGAATCACAATCAAAGCTGAAGTCAATTATGGAAATCTTGGAATGTGCGCCTTTTTATTGGCCAGCCAGCGTATACAGTACTATTAAAGCTTTTTAAATATTCTAGTACTACCTTACACTTCCAGCTTAACAAACCTAAATGTAGTGGTGTGCATTAGAGTATGTATCGTGAAAACATCTGTATAAGTCATATTTTAGTCTGTCTGTATCACACCCTTAACCTGACATGTGCATCTGTAGCAAAGCTCAGATGAGCTCATTAAAACAAATGTTTCCTTCTGTCTTGCAAAGCTGTGTATGTGTGCGAGTGTGTGTGTGTGTGTGTGTGTAAGTGAGTGATACTGGATAAATGTTTTATAAGGAGTGTGTCACTGCTATGTACATGGCTTCCTGCTTTGACAGCGGGCCCAAAAGCCCTGTTTACACCAGCTGCAGTAAATGAGTCGACACTCATGAGTCTTAAGTCCAACATGCTGATTCAGATGTATTACCTTAAAATTTGATTAAATACAAACTTCCAAGTAGAACAGCTGTAGGAAGCCAAAACTTTGATCCAACAAAAGAGTCTTGAGGATATATTCACACCTGCACTATATTTCCAGTACCAGGAGCTGGTCCCTGGTGCATCTGAAAACGACTGGTCTGAGCTTGAGTTATTATGAATTGTCTGGGAACATGAACTAGTCATGGGAACCAACTAACATGATCAGCTAAATGTGCGTGTCACTATCTCTCTTTTTTTTTTTTATAGAAGCCAGCAACACCATCAGACTGGCAGAACTGTAAGCGAGTCATACTACCGTGATGGAAAGTCCGTCATGAAGAGCTCTGGTACGAGCTCCTGGAGTGGCACAACCTCTTTAGGGTGATTGGGGCAGGTGATGTAGTCTTTCTCGACAGCGGCAAGGACGCAGTCCTCCATGTTGAAGTAGTGAACTGCACTCAGAGTGGAGCTGGTCTGAGGAAGCGAGTCGCTGTGGCGCGACACTGCAGTGCAATAAGGACAGGGAGCGTACTGCTCGATCAGCAGAGATCCATCACTCTCGCTCGCCGTCAATGCTGAGGAGATAGAACCGCCGTGTTGATTAAATGCACGGGTCTGAACAAAAATACATTTGCATAAACATACAGCAGGAGGAGAATACCTGTCTAGCAGGCAATATAATATCTTATATGGAAATATGGAAATTAGGCAATACATAATTTGTAGGTGTTTCATAAAGACAGCTTCATTTTCCAAATTCCAGTTGCGTCAGACGAGGGCACCGAGTGTGCTTACTGTATAAATCCTGTCTAGACAAATAGTGGAGGTGGGAGCTCAGGAGTTTAAAATTCAGGGCTGTTAAATATCCAATGTGAGGCTTTTAAGCAAGGTCTACAGCGCTATAGTGTACGTTGTGACCTCCCCACCTTTGGAAAATGTAAGAAAGTACGGTACTGTGCAAAAGTCTTGAGCCACGACTCATCTCTTCATAGTTTTCTTCTGAAGATCTAGATTTTGTTATATCTTAAATGGAGCCTTGAGGAATCGTTCTCCACTCTTCCCGAAGGAATTTTTTGCCAAGCTTTTGGCTCGCATTTTCAATCCAGTCCCTGTACCTGACCAGTTTCAGAGGAAAGTCTTTTGTTTGTTAAGCCACACAATGACCTATGAATCATTCAGGAATGAAAAAAACAAACAAACATCTAAAGTGAGGCATGAACCAGTGAGAAACAGGTGCAGATATTGACAGATGATCAGGATTAGCAGACGATGATCAGACAGATGATCAGGATTAGTATACTGGTGATGCTGAATGCTGAGTGGTGGGAAGAGATGAGCGGGAGAATGAGGTTGCTGCTGAGGTTGGCACAAAAATAAATAAATAAATGAATAAATAAATAAATGAATGAAATAAAGGAAACTGTATCTTAAGAACCTTAACCGGTCGTGGTAAAATGTTTGTTCTGGTGATTTTCCTGTAATCTACTTCATGTACTTTAGTTTAATATGAAGAAATAAGGGGTGGCTCGAGACCTTTGCTCAGTTCTGCATACAGTATATTAGATGATCATGTTCAAAGTATATACAGAGGGGAAAATATTTTATTTGACCTGCAGATTTTGTACGTTTGCCGATTTACAAATGATAGAGACAGGATCAATTAAAATCCCCCCAAAACATATTATATAAATGTTATAAACTGATTTGTATTTCAGTGAGTAAAATAAGTATTCGATTCCCCCAACAATAATTCTGGCTCCCACAAACTGGTTATGCTCCTAACCACAGCTCATTATGTGTATAAAAGCCACCTGTCCACAAAATCCTCCATTCAAACCTCACCACCATGAGCAGGACCGAAGCGCTGTCAAAAGACGTCGTGGACAAGATTGTGTATTACGGCTCTACGTACTGAGCATCACTGAAAATTACAGCAATTATGTAAGGAATAAACGCAATGTGTTATAGAAACACTGCAGGGTGGTGGTGGAAGGCATTTCCTGTAACAGAATGTCCTGAACAGTTTTAGCTTATTTTCAGTTGTTAAAGAATGACACATCATACGTTTATCAGTTTATGGTTATGTTTAATGTTGTGGAACCTCCACTAAATTAGTTAGATTCTATTATCACTTACTTTATACCAGCTATAAACATTTGCTTCCTCATAAGCATTTCTTTTTCTTTCTCTCTTGAAGTTAATGATACAAAACAAAAATTTATTTGTCAATTTTATCTTCCAGGGAAACTGTAAAAGCCACAAAAGTTCCTGAAGACAACCGGTCCTTTTTTCCTCTCACAGAAAACCTTGTTTTATAATATTAACAAATCATTATGTATTATAATATAAACAAAAAGAAATACGCTTTTTAAATTAACTCACTTCCTTGATGGAAATCCCTGCGGATGAGCATTTCTAAGCATTTCACTGCATATCGTACTGTGTATATGTGACAAATAAAATTTGAATTTGATTTGAGTTGTTACTATACAATAAGAGATTAACATGAACTAGTAAATATAAACAGAACTTAAAGGACTGCGGCGATTGAAATATAATATATAAATAGGGGGAGAAAAAAAAATATATATATATATATATTGGACACACCTTCTCATTCAAAGAGTTTTCTTTATTGTGTTCTTTATTGTGTTCTTTAGCCCAAACGCGTCTCTTCTGCTTGTTGCCTGTCCTTAGCAGTGGTTTCCTAGCAGATATTCTACCATGAAGGCCTGATTCACACAGTCTCCTCTTAACAGTTGTTCTAGAGACGTGTCTGCTGCTAGAACTCTGTGTGGCATTGACCTGCTCTCTGATCTGAGCTGCTGTTAACCTGCGATTTCTGAGGCTGGTGACTCGGATGAACTTATCCTCCGCAGCAGAGGCGACTCTTAGTCTTCCTTTCCTGGGGCGGTCATGTGAGCCAGTTTCTTTTTAGCGCTTGATGGTTTTTGTGACTGCACTTGGGGACACTTTCAAAGTTTTCCCAATTTTTCGGACTGACTGACCTTCATTTCTTAAAGTAATGACGGCCGCTCGTTTTTCTTTACTTAGCTGCTTTTTTCTTGCCATAATACAAATTCAACCTCTTTGAATCAGAAGGTGTGGCCAAACTGTTGGTCATATATATATATGTATATATATACATATATCTGTATATATATTTGCTACAGTAAATGTTTGAGATCTATTCAAATACAATAAGATTAACTAAACCTCGTTGTGTAAGTCGTCTAACATGCTAGAAAGCTCATTTAGAGAAAACTGTTTATATTTGCCTGTATTTCATGGGCAGAAAGAGTAGGATGGCAGTGGAAGGAGAAGCTAAATGACTTGTTCGTTCTTAAACAGCAGGAATAAAGCAGGTGTGCTGAGGCGTGCAGGCCGAGAGACCGCCTTTATGTACGCTGACAAAAAGGCAGTGGAGCTGAATAAACTATGACTCAGTCTCATCACTGCGCTCTGTGACTATGTGTCTGTGTTTAGCACTCAAAGAGATTGAAAAAGTTAATGGCACAGAAGCTTATTATAAATTGCTGCATCACTTTAGTGAGTAAAAAGCTCACAGTAAGCTCTACTCAATTTGCAGATGGAATGGCATGCGTCGACTTAGAGCAGAAAACCACTTTGTACAATTGAAGAAAGAGATTTTCAGCTCTACAGCAATTAGAACCTGGCTAAGTGGTATTATTACATACTGCAGTTAGATACTCTGGGTTATAGTACTTCTGCATAAGTATTTACACCCTCAAACATCTCCATATTTTGAAGTCTTACAATCCGGAGTTGAAATGGACTTCTAGTAGTGGTCAGAAGTTGACTATACTCATCAGGAACAAGAATACATGACAATATTGAGATTCTCCTCTCCCCCCCACCTGATTTTCTCCATAATTTAGTCATGTCCAATTCCTCCCTGTCACTAGGGGGCTACCACATTAAAGCTACTACTACCACTCAGCCGCGAGGGCCGAAGACTATCATGTGTTTCTTCGAAACCACGTGACGCCAGCCGACCGCATCTTTTTGAACTGCTCGCTCACGCACCCTTGGGCGCAGCATAACACACTCAGAGGACAGCGCTATCCGCTCCTTCTGCTTGCGTGAGCTCACAGACGCCTGTGATTGGCTGTAGAGCCGTGATTAATGCGGGAGCACTAAGTACCCTTCATCCCTCCCCTCTGAAATCATCTGAAATCAGGCCAATCAGCTCTCTCTAGGCCTCCAGCTGCGAGAGGTTACAGCATCACCCGCGAATCGAACTCACGATCACCGGATGATAAGGTGAGCACTTTACCACTGCACCAGTCGGAGGCCCGAACTTCAACAGTAGAATGATTATACAACATCGCACATCTGGGTTTTCTTAAATCAACACATCAAAATAATATATTCAGGGTCAAAAATATATATACACACACACACACACACACACACACACACACGCTTAGATTATTCCTGAAAGTAGCATGACGTATTTTAATTTGCCAAGCCTAAAGCCGCTCAGTTTCCTCTTAGTGATCATTGTTGACTACAGCAGGTAGCGACTCTGTATCAAAACATAAAAAGAGTTTGTTTGACAGCGCTCACTGTAACGACAGACATGCAGTACAATGGGAAAGAGCTCAGGGAGCTCAGCGCAGATCTGAGAAAGTGGATGGCAGAATTACACAAGCCAATAATGTCTCTAATCAGACTCCAAAATCAGGTTTTGCAAGATGTAGCCAATTTTCCTAGGTCTGGAAAAAGACCCAATCGATCACCCTCAGTTGAGAGGAAACTTCCATGAAGTCCAGCATTACTGTCTACAGTCGATTGTGTTTTATATCACCATGGCCTGAAAGGCTGCCGTCCAAGAATTGAAACTTTTGACTAAAGTTTACAGATAACCACATGGACAAAAAAAAAAAAAACCCTTCTCAACCAAAGTGTTGACTAGAGCCATGTTTAAAGGAGTACATGTAAGGATTTCAACCTCGATAGCACTGTACGGACTGTTAAGCATGGTGGCGGTAGCATCATGTCTTGGAGCTGTTTTCCTGCCAGTGGAACTGGTGCATTGTGCAAGGTGGATGGAATGATGAAGAAATTCTTCAATATAACCTCATTGACTCTTCCAACAGGACAATGACCCCATACACACATCAAAGCTTCTTGTGGGATCTATAAAGCAGTCTCGCTTTAAGCTACTGGAACTTTAACACGATTTAAAATTTGTGGACCGCTCTTAAATGGCGGGTGTGAATCAAATCCACCACGTTTAACCAACCAGAAGCAATCCAATTTAACCAATCCAATTCTGCCAGAAGCTTGTTGAGGACTACCAAGGGGAAACTTGTTTACAAATTGATTAAGATTAATGTTGTACAATTCATTCTATCCTAGATCAAGACTATTTAAAAAAAAAAAAGTGTATGAGAGTGCATGTAAATATTTTCTGATAAGAAAAATCACAACGGGAAACTCAGCAGTGCTGTAGTATTTAAAAGTATCTGCATTCCAGATGATTGCTTTTGCAATAATCCCATTTTGAGGATTTTCACCTGGTATGTCAAAGGAAGAGTAACTTCACATAACACAATTTATAGACTTGTACAGATCTAAATAAAAAGTGAACAAGTCAACCCTGAAAAACATTCATATCAATAATGGAATAATTGAATTGAATAATAATGGAACAATAATGGAAGCATGGAATCGCTTGTATTTATTTAGAAGGTAAGTGCGGTTGACTCACCAGGAAACCACTGCTCTATGAGAGAGTTAACGTGGTCAGTAATGAAGGCCATCGCTGAGAAGTCTCGAGTCTCTGACTGGCAGATAATCTTGATGCCACCGCTCTTCTTTTTCTTCCAGTTCAGGTCTGATGACTCCACACTGCAGGAGATAATGGCAGTAAGTACCTCATTCGGTATGCTTGTGTAAAAGAGGTTAATCGACTCATTTACATCTTAGATGAGCTCTCCCTCTTCTCCACCTTCATGTCTAGAGAAGAGTCTGCACTCACCAACAAGTAATGTAAGGAATAAAAGCCATGCTGTTATAGAAAAATCTTCAAATGCCCCTCCGAACTCTCCACTGCTATAGTAACAATAATGTATTACAAGAAGTCCAGAAATATAAACCTGTAATTTATGATCAGTTTTTATAAATAAACACACGTCCTTAAATTATTTGCATGTGATGTCATTATTAAGTTAGAAAGAGCAATCTGTGTTTTACTATCGCCATAATTTGCATATTGTTCAGCTACGATTTGGCTTTTGAAGCACGGGAGGTCTCCTGCATGTCTGTGCTATGAATTCAAACAACCACGCCTTTCGTTTCTTTGCAAAGAATCATAGGAACTTATGTAAAGACTAAATCGACAGTCCTCACACGGATACGTTGAATCTTTGGTCATTCATCACACAGGACAACAAATCAACATCACATAAATCAAAAATGAATTGCATGAGAAATGGATGTAATTCACGCATGCCGGCCTTTCTAGGGTTGTGCAATATATCAAAAGAATCCAGTATATAAAATATTAAAACAGAATAGACTTCAAGGATTTATACAGTATTCTTTATGACATTTAGCTGTGCTGAGATTTCCTACTAAGCTGGCACTGAAAAAAATGCAAAATGATAATATTGATAAGACATTCATCAAACCAGTTTAAAATACTATACCACGGTTTAGTTTTTTGACTTGTTTACAAAAACAATATTAATCAAAATGAGTTGCTACAGTACGAGCCTAAAAACATATATTTAATTACCCAATAAATCATTAACAAAGACCATGTTTGCTGTTTGGAAACATTTCAAGGTTTAAAAAAAAAAATCACCAACTAACAATACATGAAAACAATACATGACATTTTTTATCCGTAATGTCTCAATGTTCTTGAGAGCTCTAATGAAACCTGACCTCAGGTATCCCCCATCGAAGGTGACCAACAGCCCTTCTTTCCAGTAGATGGTTTGGCTACGACGCACTCGGAATGTGCTGCAGCGGTTCTTCAGTTGCTTCCCAGCGAAGCTGTAAATCACCGTGTTCCTGTTCCGTGGGTTCCGCGAGCCTTTCTTGGTCTCCAAGGCCTGATACAAAACACAGAGAATATAAATCCACCAATAACATCAGTGTTTCTTGTACTGTATTTCATCCTTGAGCTGTTATGGCGCTTGGCTGCTGTAACAACACAGTACGAAAGAATGCAGCTTTTTACATATGTACTGTAAGGAATGGACTATCCAAGTTTATAATTGCGTAATTACATACTCAATAATTTATTCATCTGTGTATCTAAGCAAGTACTATAGATAGCTCAACTAGGTACATTACACAGATAGATTCAGAGGATCAAAGTACTGTATATATGTACTGTATGTGATTACTGTAGATACGAAAGTAACTTTGTAAGTAGATACGAAAGTATATTGCTCCAGTTACAGTACAGTATTTGCTAATGTAAGTACCTAGTAAGTACGTGTATACTGTAAGTATGTATTTATGTAACTAAGGTGGTAAATATGTTTAAAGTATCTAAGCAAGAAAATCTGTAGCAAGCATGAAAGCAATCAATCATATGGTCATTTAAGTAAATAATCATTTAAGCACTGCATGAAATACCAAGTACATCTGTGAAAATACAAGTTTACTGTATAATGTTTGTGAGCAAGTATTTAACTAGGTAATGGAGTAAACAGCAATAAAGTAAGTATAAATGTAAGTAACCGTATGCGTAAAGATATAAGCAAATAATAATAACTGAAGCAATGTATGTAATACTGTTAAGTCTGACTATAAGAATAGAAGTATTTTTGTAATAAGTAAGTACGGTAGTTCCCCATCTAAGTAAATAAGAGGGAAAATAATCGAGCATCTAATGAACATGCTAACGGAAGTGAAGATACTGTATATGTGAACAATCTCCAAGTATATACATCTTATTGATTAAGTCCATTTGCAAATACGTTCTTAAAAAGCACAGTCTTTACAGATCTCTTTCTACTTGAGCATTTGTGTGTGTGTGAGAGTAAATGTTTACCCAGGCATGTTCTTAGCCAGGATTTCTTTTTGAATTTTATGTACAGAGAATACATTTGCGGCTAATATTTAATGGTATACGTGCTTGGTTTACTATTTGTCATGGACTTGATGGCTGGTTTATGCCTCTGTCACTCCTACAGTAAGTACTATAGCACTTATCCAAATATTGTGTTCAGTTACTGGTCTGTCTACAAATGTTTTGCACTTGCTTTAGGGACTTTTAGTCTGCAGTCCTTGTATTGCTGCTGAGTCCTTGACAAGCTCTTAGCTTAGATTACATTCTCTTACAGCTTCATTTATAAGTTGGATACAAATGACTGCCAAATAAACAAACACATAAATGTTAACTACGTTTCAAACATATATGCAAAGTAACTGTAAAGTTTACATCTCTCTAGAGGCCCAGTTTCTTTCGAAGGAGCAACACCGTCCTGGAATAAACAAACAGACGTGGACCTGTGTACCTGCAGGTCCATCTGACTGAGGCTGATCAGCATGCGGGCGATGAAGCGCTCCCAGAATCCTGCTGGAACGAAGCTCATCTTAAACTGCCGTTGGATAGTGTTGCTGGTATGTTGACGGAAGCAGTGGATATCCATGGCTGGTTTGGGAGGCAACAGGTGAGGCAGGAGATAACTACAGAAATGGAAATCCAGATGAAATGGGAGAGGAGGAAATGAAACGTGGACCAGCCATGTGGAACCTGACGCCATGATCATGACACCATGAATGCTTGAATTTCAATAACAGCTTTCCTATTTTTGTGGGCTTATTATCGTTGTAACTTCATTGCTTTTGCTTGGCACGTTACGACATTTTTTACGAAATAATTAAACAAATTGCTTTAAAGGTCCCATATACAGCTATTTCTTTGACACAGGCCTAAGAGGTCTCACAAAGCACATCTGTTAATTCTGCAGCTGAAATTTCCTCAAAGTTCATTCACCTCTCCTCCAAATGCTTTAAATGTGCTGTTACAGTATCTTTTTTAAATGAGCTACTGCTGATTTTTCAGCAGAACCAAATCTATGCTTTCAGTAAAGCGGACAGTTGCATGCAGAGCTTAGGAGCAAAATGGCAGCAAATGTCAGTTAAATAATTCATGTTGGTTTGTATATACAATCTAAAACTTAATGACACTAACAGTACAAAAATGCTTTTTTGATGATGATGATGAAGGAATTGCTCTAAATCCCATTCTAAACCCTTGGAATTAATAGAATTAATAATTACTGGAATTAAGAATCAATATTTGATGTGACTAAAATGAAAAAGTTGTATAATAAACTTAGATTTTTGTTCATACAAAACAGGAAAAAGAAAATTAAACTACAGTTTTAATACTAGTCAAACTAACCATGATAATGATTTTAATGATTAATGACCTGGACCTGATTCTAGGTACAAACCTGTTGCAGGCCACGGGCAGAGCGATCTCAAACTTGGCAAGGAATTGGAAGTACTGCTCTTCAGTGTGCTGTGTAAAGCCGGTGCCTATCAGCAGCATGCGCAGGTCTTCGGTTCGGATCAGGCCGTTACGTGCCACAGAGCGCGAGCTCTTCAGGTGCACAATCCTCTCCAGACACTCGGCTAACCATACGGCATCCAGGAAGTAAAGCTTACACAGACCATGACTCGTATCAGGGAAATGCAGCACGGTGCCCGTCTCGATTAAAAAACTTATCGCTGTCAGAGTGCAGAAACAGTGCATAAGGACTCCATAAAACATCTCCACTACTGCAAATCTATTCTAGTCCTTAAAATGGTCTAATAAATCAGGTTTAGGTGTCATAAATGTTTATGTGCACTTGAAATGAAGAAAATAAAAAGAGGTAGTAATAAAATACTGTATTATGAAACTTTATGGCTGAGGAATTCTGCAGTTACGCAATATGCATTAATTACCAATCTGGAGGTCCTCGTAGTCCTTGATATCACTGTCTGGGCTTTGTTCGATGATCTCCTCCAGCTCCAGGTCCGTCAGGTACTGGACCTTGTCTTCGGCATCTCTCCTCTGACGCTCGGCCAACACGGCCTCCTGAAGGGTCAGGTAGCTTTTGGGGATCTGCAGCATAAGTGTATGTGAGAGAACACTCTACTTGCCACTCATACAACTCTAGCTGTGAACAACGAATTCTAGTACACACACAAATACGATAATAGTCTTGATACACAAAGGTCCAGTCTAAACATATAATAAAGAAATACCTATACATATAATAAAACTGTAAAGTTGGCGTGTCTGTAGATTGAAGATATTTGTGGAAAAATATTTCTGAAGGGATGTTAGATGAGGAATAGAACACATCAAGATGGTTTTTGGAATTTTTGTCTGTTCGTTTGTGCATGCTTCACATAAAAACTACCGAACAAATTTGAACGGGGTTTGCACAGGTGTATTTGGGCAAATTTGAGGTAAAATACAATATACTGTCGGCTTTCTTTCATCGCAATCAGCCCGCAGAAAGAGAAGATATGCTACTTTAAATTTCAAATAAAAATGCCCTTGTACATCTTTAAAAAAGTCTTTCATATAGTTAACCTCAAAATTCGACAGATGGCACTGTACATGTTTTAAAACGCACTTATAAGTATTAAATTCCACACAAACATTCTAGTTCAGAATACATTTTTTTTTTCTTGATTTGCTTTGATTTCTGTATCTCTCAGGATTTTTGCCATGTTTAAAGCTGGTTTAGTTTTGTCTGGGGAGGTGAAATGGTTATGACCATATTGATGAAATCAGCAGGGAGGAGTGATGGATCTTCCAAAAGCCACCACATCCAAAATGAAAATCAAAAAGATTGCAAAACTCTTTGTTTTCTTACATGCTGTGCAGCTCAGCATGGTGTGATGCGTTCCCTGCTTCAGAACTATGTACTCGTTATAATAATTGCGCAGTATTCGTTTACTAGACCATCAAAATTTCGAAAAATAGGACTCAACTTTGCTTTGGAGCGCTGCTGAAAGAAAAACATACCGTGCATTTTTCATCAGAAGCTTGTGAGGCAAATAAAAGGCAGCATGTGCAATTTTTTCAATAATTTTATCTAATCTCATCTAATCAACATAGGACTATTTGCTACTGAAAGTCACAACTGCATGCACTGCAACGCTTCTGTCAGCAGAGAGATGAGAAAGATGGCTTTCCATCTCTTTCCCAATTTTCAGCTATCTTGTTTTAGATGTTTCTAACGAAACTTGTGATAATAATCTGCAACATAACAGCCAAAACCCGTGGCGATGTAAGCGCGCCCCAGTTTCACATCAAACCAGTAGAAACATGTACAGGTATGTCTTGCCAGATCTTTTTAATGTTTTACATTATGAAAGATCTGTGTTAAACTTACGATGTCACTTTGATGATTGTCTTTTATGTTAAAAAGTGTATGAATTAATATGCACTAGTTAGCTAATAAACCTGGCAAGCTACTGAAACCACAGTAAGACTTAGTAAGCTGACCTGCTAACATTATCAAGTGCATTGCAAGTGCAAGTACATTAATAAGTGGCTAGTTCACATAATTGCTCAAAAGTCCGTTCATCAAATATACAGTAAAACATTTTCAGTAGTAATAATGTGTGTAAAGTCAGTGTGATTTTTATATTTTTATTATTTCCACTACTGCTGAAAAGACACTTGATTTATTACACCTTACGCTTTAGTGGTGCATTATAGAAGGGACATTAATAAATGAATAGACTTGGGGAAAATTGGCGTAGGATAATAATTCAAATATTTAACTCTCCAAAGTCGTCTTCTGTTATTAGTAGCCCAAAGCTTGTAACACAACCCTAAACTTTTTTCTTTTCTTTTTTTGAGAGTGGGGGTGATCAATGACTTGGGAGTCAGTATGGTACTGTGGCTAGATTGTGTTCACTGCTTTTTAATACGTGGAGATGAAGGGTGTCTCGAATTTGAGCTCGAGTCTCCATCTCTCAGATCTCTTGTAAGTTGCTTAGTCCATGTGATCTCTGTACTTCCATCTGTGACGGTCGCTGACTCAAGAAAAGTCTTATGGGAGCATGCTGGCGTTTATCCTGCACACATACCCGAACCATGGCCAGATTTTTTTTCCTTAATCTTAGTTTGCTGGGCAGATTCGAGTCCTTGGTCTACCTTTAAAATGATTAATGAGGAAAAATGCATAGGAACTTGAATAGTGTCCATATTTCCAACCCAGAGTGCACCGTTGGCAGGGTTAGTGTTTGTATATGTTCTTGATGGATGATGTCCATTTTCCATCACATAAGCAACACTGTAGTAGTCTCATCAACCTAGCAATGTATTTTGGCTGTGGATATCACTTTTTGTTTCTCCTATACAAATGACCCCAGATATTTACACCATCTAATATTTTAAACGCATCTGCCTTATTTAATTTAATAACAGTTTCATTTCAAATTTAAATTGTATTGACCTGTGTGATTTGCACTCACTTGCTAGGCACTGTGTTGTCTGCACCGATTTTCAAAGCATAAGACTATGCATGTCTAATAATAAAGGTATATCTTATCTTATCTTAATGTCTAACCGCTGCAAGCCCAGTTGCACCATGGGGAAGTTTTATAATACAAAGCAAAAGTTAATAAGACAAAAAACCGTAGCTTGTTATTAATGCATGAATAGATTAATTAATTTATATGGAGCATTGGGCATACTATTCCTCAATGCAGTCTGAACTGCTGGTAAAGAAATGTAATCAACACTTTCCAGCCAATCAAGATTGAGAATTCAGTGACACTATGGTACAAAAAAAAGTATACAGTATAACATGTTACAAACTATAAAAAAAATAGCTTTTTTGAATAATCTATACAATTAGAGAGTATACAGTAAATGGGCTAAAGCATACCAGTCTTCCCACCAGTTTGTGGCAGCTGGCAGGATTACTGATGTCCTTCATGGAGCAGGCCACCTGATACAGGAGCCTCTTGAGACCATCCATGCCTTCCAGGTTCTTACATGACACCTCACTGTCAAACAAACAAACATACAGACTATGCTCAGTACAGCTAATTAGTTCAAATTAATTCCTGTGGTGTGTCACGAACAGCGGGATGCCGGCACTCACTGCAGGTGCTTCCAGGTGATGTCGGGGTACCCGCTGGCCCTGGCGCCCGATGGTGTCCTGCATAGCGCCAGGATGTAGGCTCGTAGCGTGGCTATCCTCTCTGTGCGAAACTTTGTGTCAATGAGGTCCAGATGTGTACCGATGACCACTACTGCAGAGTTTGGGGCACGGGCCTGTTAAACACGAAATCAAAACCATAAAGTGACATATCCGCTAAATGCTAAACATAATATCCTGTGTATGAAGAAACCGGCTTAAATATCGCTTCTATTTTCCCTGTTCTTACCAGGCACAGAAAAAACTGAAGCTTTGATCGCAATCTTATATCACTTATATCAGTGCTCAATTCTTGAAACTGATTGTTTAGAAGGTGTTGAGTCATTTCCTACAACATCAGCAGTAATCAAATCAAGAGCTGAGATGAATGCACTCAGCCTAATACGGTTTCTATAGAAGAGTTCATTCACAGATGTGCACGGCAGATGCTTGACATATTCCTGGGCTAATGACTACAGATCAATCACGTTCATACGTAAAAAAGAAAAACATCTAATCTTTGATATGCTAATATTTGAAAAGCGATTTCTATAGAAGCGAATCCTCAGTGTTCTTTAACAATCAGTCTGTTCTCCACCATAGGAAACCTGACACGCTGGGATTTTGTCTTATTTTTAGCTTAAAGAGTTGGAGGAATTGGTGTCGCTGAAGGAACTACTGTTAATAGCTATTATTGAATATAAATGATGATTGAAAATTTTACAGTCAAAAAGACATTTAACAACACTGAACAGTTTACAGCTTGCAATATTGATCAATAATAAATTAAACATTGTAATTGCTAAGATATAAAATGAGTAAAATGCTGTTATTGAAGAATTATCTGTAACTATAACTGTGCTTTCCATCAGGCTGCAGGCAGCACTTATTATTTTTTTCATAACAGCATCCCGCTATCATGCTTCATACCTCACTGTGTGTTCTCTCACCTCGATGTTGAGCAGCCATGATTGCAGGTTGGCCACAGCCTCCTCTCCTAGTGCCAGGTTCCAAACCACCACATATAGAGCTTTATCCGTGAAGAAACACTGGTTCACTGTGGACATGCTGGCCGGACCCCCGATGTCCCACACGTTAAAGGACACAGAGTCAACCTACAGTGAAGTGTCAGTTTTATTAAAGTTATTACAAACTCCATGAACTGTTACAGCAATGTGGGAAAACTTTTTAGAATTGAAAAGGTAGTGGAAAAATTGTACACTACTGGAAATCCTACAATATTAAAGGATTTCTACTACATATTTCCTTGCTTTTGCATTAAATTGATATGAATAATAATAATCATAATTTAAAAAAATCATGTTTACTTTACGAGGGAATATTCAATTCGATTCAATTCAATTTTATTTCTATAGCGCTTTTAACAATGGTCATTGTCTCAAAGCAGCTTCACAGAAATGAAAAGAAAACTTATGGAAATGTATATATGTGTAAGAAAAATGTGTCTAGATAATAATGAGAGTGTCCCTGATGAGCAAGCCAAGGTGACGGCGACAGTGGCAAGGAAAAACTCCCTGAGATGGCAATAGGAAGAAACCTTGAGAGGAACCAGACTCAACAGGGAACCCATCCTCATCTGGGTGATAACAGATAACAGAAATTGTATAACATCATGTGTGTTATGCAGCTGAAAGTTCGGTATAACAGAAGTTATTTAAATGAACACAAAGTCCAGTTCAGCACAGGGATGAGTCAGCAGGTGCAGAGCGCAGATGGGGGTCTGGATCACTGGGAGGGGAAATATGAGAGGAGAAAAATTCTGGTGGCATGTCCATGTAATCATCTTCTCCTGATAATCTAGGCTGCTGATTTGTCCGCCATGGCTATACAGTATAGCTACTATAAGAATGTGCATCCAGCTCCAGATGTGGACGGTGGGATTAAGACCCGAAAGGGCAATAACAAATCTCTATAACAGCATGACAAATGTTCATTTTGTTGGTAAATAGATTCGCCAATTTACAGCAAGAATGAATTCCTGTTTAGAGATTACACATAGACATTATCATGGGAATCATTTCTGGGGGAGCAGGGCCTAGAATTAAAGTTCAAATACAAGTCACACTGTTAAAACTAGCATGATAAATAACTGGAACCGAAAGGCAGCGGTAGGATTAGTTATCACAGCTGTCTGAGCTGGAACAGGGACGATCTCTGGGGCTTTAAAAGCTCTGTGTGTACTGAGTGCATGTGTGTTTGTTAGATTTAGCCTGTAACAAGCTGTGTATGGCTGTACTGTATGTAAGCATGTTTGTCCATCTGTGTCTATGAGTGTGTGTATGTGTGAGATGGATCTTGAACTGAGTATTAAGTTCACTGTGTCAGGGGTGTTGGGATTGTTTGCAGAAGACGAGATGTGCCTGTGACTCAGAGTCCTGTGAGTCAGAAAGGATACTCATTCAACCCACACTACCCATCAGTGCAGTGCAGGGGTCAGAGGTCAAGGTTTAAGGTATTATTCATTTTAAAGATGTACATCTGTAATGCACCACATCTTGGGAACATTTGAAGATGGAACAGCAGATTAACTACTGTAGATATGCAAAAGTGTAAAGAAATCCTACTCAGTACCTCTGTAATAAAAAAAGACAAAAGTGGTGACATGGAGACAAGTTTTGGGCAAGGATTATTTTGCTGTAGTTGTCGACAAGGAGGTTCAACATCCTAGCAGATAAATAATCGCTTCCCTTTAAGGTTTGCACTTAATTCCTGTCCATCTGCTATGTGTATTTAATGTGCTGTGGTCCAAAACCCCACATCCTGCTGCACTACACACCTCAGCCAGCAATATGCTACGGATACAAATCCATCCAACTAGGAACCTCTGTAGTTCAACTACGGATTTACTGTATTATTTCCCATTTTTACCCCTGTGGTAGGACCAAATTCACACACGCATTCACACACTATGGGCCATTTATAAACGCCTGTTAGCCTAATCTGCATGCCTTCCGACTGTGGGAGGAAACCTGGAGTACCAGGAAGAAACCCACCAAGCACAGGAAGAACATGCAAACTCCATGCACACAGACCTCGAGGCGGGATTTGAACCTGGACGTGCAAGGAGTTAGTGCTAACCACTGTGCCGTGTGTGCATACAGAGTCAGACAAAATAATTTATGCACTCTTCAAAAAAAGAAAAACTTCTATAAATATTGTAATACTAAAAGTATTGCTATAGGTTATATATTGATACATATGATATTATGAATATTATATTAGTTTCATATACATTATACTTATATATATATTTTTCTTTTCCTGAAGTGTGCATATATTTTTTGGCTGACTCTGTGTACACACACACACACACACACACACACACACACACACACACACACACACACATACACACACACACACAAAGCAGACTAATTAACACCAAATGGATAACAGATCATCTTTCATTAGATGAGGATAATTTGATATAATATAGATAGGCATTTATGTTCTTTAGACTATATAAATGTTATTTAATCAGCTAACTAGCTCACCATAGCGTATATTATGTTAGCTAAAAGGTTTCAGCCTGGACAATATCCAAGAAACATAAACTTGGGACTGGACTACACATCGTTGCCCTGTTGAGCAAATCGTTTATGATTATTCTTGTTCTGCGTGGCAAAATATGCTAATGTGGCTTTTACTATCTGCTTCATTGGCATTTTTTAACACTTAACCCCAGTGCAAATGGACATAAATGGGTAAAAAGTGTGGTTTTCTAACAAATTTGCATTTCAACAACAAAGTAACACATGTAATGTATTCAGTGAGCATTCAAATGCAAAGCAAAATTCTGTCCCATTAGAAAACGACAGATCCATCAATAACTTCTACATTTCTACGACTTCCATTATGAGGGAGCCATTATGAGCATGAAATCATTTGAGGTGACAAAGAACACATTCACAAATGTTCATACCATATTACATGAATACTGGAGCAATATTGCACCCAAAGTAAAAAAAATAAAACTAATAATAATAATATTTTGTGAAGAATTTGTGAAAGAACGTGTACACTATATTTGGGTCCTTACATTATTCTTGACTCCACTGGGTCTCTCTAGGAGCCACGATGAGGTGCGGATGCTGTGATCAGATGGGAGGAAAGCTGAGTTTCTTCCGGTCTGAAGGGCCTCCAGGAGAGTACTCTTCCCTTGACGCGGCGGGCCGACAAACATCAGCTTCAACAACCTGCAGGCCTCGGCACAGCGCAGCTCAGCACGCAGGAATGCCAGCACAGCCGCCGGACCTGACACACACACACACACACACACACACACACACACACACACTCTCGGTTTGAAATGGAAATCCTAGGAGTAATTAGCAAAACTGTGAAAGGCTGCACAGTCAAGTGTGAATAAAAGGACATACTAAGACTTTAAAAATAGCACCAGAGTATGTAATAGGCTGAAATATGTAAAAGATGTTTTAGAAATGAAAAAAAGAAAATCAATATTAAGTCAGTATGGAAGAATAGTCTTTACTCTGTGGCAAGACTTTTATGGTATGAATTGGACACATCTTTAGGTCTACAGTCTTATTACGTAAACGTATCACATTAATGTTCTTAAGCTAGTCGTACAGTATAAGCGTCATATGCCACTTTTTTTTTTCCTGTAATACAAATGTACCATGTAAATGACTGAAATCTGAAATAAATCTTTGCTTCTCTGGTGAATGAAACCGTCATACTGTACCATCCCTGCAGACGTCTGCGGGCACATTGCTGATGTTTAGCTCCTCTATGTCTAGCTGCCAGAGGTTTGAAAGTTGGCCTAGTTCAGCTGGGAGTTCCTGGATGCCTGGATTACTGTGGAGAACAAGCCACGATAAATTATATGGTTTCTACCGTTAAAGTAAATGATTTGATTTCATTTATTATCTTCATGTGAATGCATAAAGGCTGTTTGGAGGCAGACCGCACTTCCCATGACTCAACGCTGCAGCTCTTGACTTACTTGGACAGATAGAGCTCGGACAGGGTCTTAAGGGTGCACACGGACGGAGGCACACAGTCCAGCTGGTTGTCGTTGAGGAAAAGGACTTCCAGTGAATCCCGCAGGATTTCGGGAAACTGGACGGGACAAGCTGCCAGGAAGAGCCACGAGAATGCAGAGGAGTTAAAGCGAACATGGACTGTAGAGCTAAACACTGCAGCACTCTGATCGCCAGCCACAGAAGGCCGCGGCAGAGCAACTGCGTTACGGAACGGAAAGAGGGCAATCGTTCTCCCGTGACTGGAGTGTCTGAAGCTAACATTAGTGCATGAAGTAGAGACGAGCGAAGGTTCAAACGGCTAATGCCAGAGTATTACACAAACGTGGCTTAGCTTAATTAGAGACGCTAGTGTTCATGTAGAGAGGTCAATTTCAGGAGCTGCCACGTCCTCATCATCATTTCTTAAAGGGAACCTAGTATGCAAAATTAACTCGTTAGTTATTTTTAGACATTCAAAAACACATTCACCGCTTTTTGTTGCTCTTCTATTTTCTATCGACTGTGGATTAAACAAGCCAATTAAATTTCCTCATAATTTGACTTCATATAAGAAGATCCCCTCCCCTGGTTTGTTGCTCATCTAGGCAGTTCTCTGGTGGGGTTTGTCTCAGCAGGAGTTCATTTTAAACTGAAACTGAAACTACGTGTTCGTAGGAGGAGTGAAACGGGCAGTTCGAGGTAAATGCATGGTGAGGGTTATTTCAACTACAGCATTAAAAGACACTTTGGTGGACACTGCAAAAAAAAAAAAAAATATATATATATATATATATATATATATATATATATATATATATATATACACTAGTATATGAAAATAACTTAAATCTAGTGGAACATATATTTTTTTTAAATTAAGGATTATTAAAAAAAATAAAAAAGATTATTAAGTCTGTATATCTACAGCAGTGGGCAAAAGCATTGAGACAAAAAACTAATTTATTGTTTTAATTACATTCTCAATTTCTTTAAACATTGATCATCAAAAGATGATAGGATTAATTTGTTATTTTATGCAATGAAATTCCCACTATATAGGACAATCAATATTAAGGATAAAGCCCTTTATTGTTCATACTGAACCCGGCTGAGCATACTGTAGGACTCTGCAGTACTCTGGTGTCACTCGCCCAATCCATGCCTGCTTGATTGCTTCCTGAAGATCATGTACAGAAATTTGCCACAGATGTTCCTTTGAGAATTTTAGAATTTCATCCACATTTTTCTGCTGATGTGGACACCCTGGCTTTAGAAAGTAAAACTCCTGCCACATATTTTTTAAATAAACCAGCTGATTCTAATTACCACAACTCTTCAGCCAGATAGGCGAGAACTGTAACTCATAGAACACGTTGTCTTAATACTTTTGGTAAAAAAAAATATTTTAAAAAAAGTAACTTTTTAAGAATACAATTTTAAGCATTTCTTTCAGAAACAAAAATATGCTTAAAACGAAGAATTTTATGCTTAAAAAAAAAGAAATTTTCTTAATAATCTTGTATTTGGATTGTTGTAATTTTAGATTAAGAAATCATAGATATTGGACTAGATTCAAGATACTATCACTTACTATCATATCGAATTTTGCAGTAGAGCCCAGAGACCTACAGTATATTAACTAGTCAAATATAGAACCTCTAAAATGAAAAAGTCACCAGGTTTAGTGGAATTGATCAAGCTGCTTGGTATCACTTTGGTTCAACTGTACCTAAGTTCATTTAAGCTTTTTCTTCTGATTGTTTCTGTACTTGAAACTATCCCATAATACTACCCGTTATAGTCATTTCTGAGGCTGAATCAATAAGCTGGAAGTCTTTCAAAAACATTTCAGTGGATTGTAGTGAAAACGAGCCAAAACAACAATTTAGCCACAAGCCTTTCATGAGTTCCATTCCTGACTCCTTTAACATAAGGAGAAGTAACACTATCTCCACCATTTTGACAAAAGGGAAGTTTAACTAAAAGATTTGTTTCTACCTTACAAAAGATAATGTTTGATTTTATTGCACACAAATTTAATTTATTCGGTTCTCAACGCACATGTTTAACTACTGACCGTTCGGCCTTCCTGCCTGGCTACATATTATTCGGACTGACTACAGTATACTGTACTTGCAAGGTCGCTATTTTGAGCACAGTTTGTGGCACTGCTTGGTCCCACCAAACATTACACACTGCACACTTCTCTAAGGAGAGCAAACCTGTATATAAAATTGGAGAGAGAGTTTAAGAGAGTCTTATAATAGCCTCCATAATAATAATATCATTGTTATAATGATCACATCATGTTTTACTATAAGGAAAAACAAATCATCAGCACACGAGTTCTTTTTCTGCAATGAGACGTGATGGAAATCCGGAGCATATGCTCGCATATGCAGTATTTTCTCAACGGGTTTTATTTGTTGTTTGAGCTTTAATTGCATATTTGGATAGAAATATGGCTGCAGCTTCAAATACTTTGCTTTGCCACACATTTCCCACAGCACAGATGGCAAACTTGCCCACACAATCTCACCCCCTTTACTTTCACCAAGATCTTGTAATTACAGTGCTACACTATTGCAGCTGTGCCTCAGTGAGTCACAAGTGTACTGTACCTGGTTCTGGGTCTCTGCGATGCCACGTGGTTAAGAAGGGGAGCCTCCTGGTCTTAGCGTTCTCCTCCGTCCTGATTTGCCTACACATCCAAGAAACCCGGGCGGGGGAAGAAAACCAGAGGGCCTTTTTAACAGCGGTTGGAATTGTGATGATTCAGAGGTGGTTTGGATTAATGGAGTGGATACGAGTGGTCAGGGTGGGGAGGTGGAAGTGTGTATATATTTATGCACATGTACAAAGTGTATATGATGTGTGGTGTGTACGTGTGTGACCTACTTTCCTAGCTGGTTTCTGGACAGGTCTAAAGTTCGGAGCTGAGAGCATTTCCATTTGTTTGGAGGCGGCAGGGTGGTGATCTGATTCCCACAGAGCTTTAGAGAGACGATGGCCTGGAGCAACCACACACACACACACACACACACACACACACACACACACACACACACAAATTACTGTATTTAGGACTGTCAAAGCCGGCATAGAAACACTCAGCATGTCGCTAAGCATCTGCAAGAGTCTGTCGATTATTTCTGAGACACCAACACAGAAAAAAAGCATACACTCAGTACACATCTTAACTTAATGCTTGTATCGAGCTGAGTTTCTTCCCTATTGTCAGGTTGTTGGATAAATAGTGAAAAAAAACACAAAAACTGCAGTGTCTAGTATATCTACAGTTTATTGACCCTATTTTTCTGCCAAGCAACTTTGAAATGAAAAACCAAGAGCTGGGATACATAATTAGCTTGTCCTGGACACTCAGATTTTTCAAAACGTGCTACTTTAAATGTAATTTAAGACCAAATCAAATATAAAGGAACATTTAAATTATTCGCACACAAAAAATCTGTTCCATCTCAACAGCATGAAACTAATATTGGCCTCTGTTAAGTGGTAAAAATCAAATCATACTAGATTAACAATGTCCTAAAGAGCTCATTAGGGCCTATAATTTGTACAAGGTAATTTTAGATTTATTAAAATTATGATTTATTTAAAACGCAAACTCCCTGCCTACAAAAAAAAGTGCTTATAGCAGTTATATTAAATTAGGCTATTTGTGAACTATCCTAATGACACAGTGTGTGCAAAATGAAACATTTTCCATCTGCCCAAACATTTTCCCCAAGTGCAGTCACTCAAAATGCAAATAAGCCTAAATTAGAAATCATATTTGATCCCTTTGGAGCGCCTGTAATAACATTATTATGATGTATTTGTTCTGCTGAAGCGCAAGCCGGAAGAAAGAAAAAATAATAAATAAAGGTCACATTTATGCCTGGGAGTCAATGAAATCAGTGTGCATGCAAACATTAATGTTAAGATAAGATGCAGAACTGGGCAAAAACCTTAAGGAACCTTTACACTGAACAAAATACTCTAATAAAAACACCTGATCCCATGATTATTCATTAGCCAGTCAGGGGGCATCAGTGCTCAGTGTACGTCCTCTAAATGTATTACTGAGAAAAATCCTAAGGGAATCAGCAGTTTCTGAAAACTCAAACCTGCAGCAGCAACCATGCATGAAGAACTACCTGCTTCTCTTTCTCGTCATCCTGGTGATTTCTTTATCGTTATCAAGATCATCGATCTTCGTTTATAGATCTTAGACACTGCATGTGAAAAAAGTATGTGCACAGGCACGAAGGAGCCCAAACCAGTTCCAGCACAACAATCCATTTGTGCAGAAAACCAGGTCCATGAAGGCATGGGTTGCCAAAGCTGGAGTGTAACTTGAACTCCTGCAGAGGATCCTGACCTCAACCCCACTGAACAACTTTTGGATGAGAATTGGATCTGTACCCCAGACCTCCTCCTCTGACCTCATTAAAGCTCTTGTAGCTGAATGAGCAAAACTCTGCACCAGCCACACTTTGAATTCTAGTGGAAAGTGTTTAGTTTAACCCTTTGTTAACGCCCATGGTTTTGGATTGGGCGAATACAGTACACGTGTTTTGGTCTGCACACTTTCGGCCATTTAATGAATTTGATTAATTAATAAAGTTCAACGCCAACTGTGATTATTCCAGTTATATCTTTGACCTCTTTCAGCTTTTTCAAAATAAATGAAGCAAAACCACTACAGCAAGCGCTTTCGAACATGTCAGTCTTCACACCTGACAGAAGCTGATAAAGTGGATTTGGAGTCGCTCGCCAGGGTTTACGTTCCATTCCAATCACCCCTTGGTTAGTGCGTGAACAGTGCTACTGTGCAAGGGGAATCATCTCTCACAGATTCTTGCCACTGGTGATTTCATGTAATGAACTGCACCAGCAACTGCATCAGTCACTGTGCAGACTCAGTTATGACCTTAAAGACACAACTCTCCTCTAAGCATTCTGTCTAAATTACATTGGAATATCTTTGTTACTGCAGCGAGACTTCTTCAGCCTGAAGGACTACAATATTTCGAGATGATGTCTAAAACACTCCTGAGTGTGTCCAGTACGCTTCTCTGTCACAAAATTACGTTGGATAAAGATGAAAAAATTTAAACAGAATTAAAAAGCAGTCACAGATAAGCTCTCCTTTCTTTGGCTGCAACAAACGCAACCTGAGGCTCAGTACGTGGTTGTTTGCATCTGGAGAGAGAACAGAAGAGAGAGAGCGAGAGAGCTCTTCTCCCGTCTGTCAAACTGCTCAAGCAGTAAATTACATCTGGGATGTTGGATATAATGCTACTCCGTGTCACTTCACCTCATACACACCACAGTCCCAACCCACCAAGTGTGCTATTTCTGCAGCTACAATAGTTGACTTATTTGTTTGTATATTTGGTCATATATCATAGTAGGTGTTTAATAAAGTTGAATGTGCTAGTATTGTACAGTAGCTCATACACATTCACATTTCATACCCACTTAAATCATTCTTTTGATCGTGTAAAGCTGCTTTGTGACAATGTCAATTGTCACATACAATTGTCAATTGTGCTATACAGTACAAATAACATTAAATTTGAAAACTGAATTGAATACTTCTGTTATTACTGATAGCTAATCTGCCACCGTAGCAAACGTATTGTAAAACAAGTAAATCATTTAACTACTACAGTAATCCAGTTACTGTAAAAGACTAACAAATAATGACATTGTTGTCCATCACTAGTTTAATCTGTAGTTACCAGACTACAGGGGGTGTTCACATCAAACTGAGACTTTTGATTGTGCGGAATAAAAGAACACAGCTATAAAAGGAAAAACTACCTTTATTTCTCTATATAGTACCCTCTGAGCCACCTCGGCCAGGATATCATTCATGCATGTAAGGCCTTCTTTGAAACGTGAGCACCATTCAAATGTTTCACTGCGGGTAAGAGTCTTATCAATGTACTGTAATTGAAGTTTTCTGTAAATGTCGCTGAATTTTACGTCTTCACTCACGTCCACAACAAGTTCTGGTTTGACTTGAATACCCCTCACATTTCATATCTTAAACTAGTTTCATTATTTGCTAGTGTTTTACAGTAAGGGTACAATTACAGTACAGTAAGTCCCCGACTTACAAACAAGTTCTGTTCCGTAAGTCAGATTTGTTCTTAAGTCCGACAAAGTGAGTCTTATACACCTTTAACATGAATATACTGTACAATGTAAAGCATACCAATCCACTTGGCTAAATCTGAGTGGTGCATCTGTCCCCTTTCCCCTCACTGCCATCATGTGGCCACATAACCACATGTAAACATGACTAACAAGTCAAAGCAACCCGGGAGGGAGAGACAACACACATGGTGTTTACCGCGCTTGACCGGACGTCATTTTATTTCATAGCTGTTTTCCACTGTATTGGACTGTGAACTGGACTGTGTTTTGTTGAGGATTAAAAAAAAAAAGGATTATTCACCACCAGCACAGCTTTACAGGACTGCCATTTTCTATCATCGTGCTTCCGGACTGATTCATTGAAACCAGTGAGGCCGACGCACAATATACCAGACTTATGGACTGGACATTTTATACATTTACTTACACACTGACAATATTATATATAATTGCAAAAATTGCTATCTGGTGCACTGTAGTGTCTTTTTTTTGTAAAATACACATGAGCTACTTTCACGATTTGTTTAAATCTACTCTCATATGCTCGCATTAATTAATCGTATTTTTGGTCACTCAAACTTTCTCTCTCGCCCACACTCTTTGTGAAGACACGGGTTGCCAGACCACATATACAAAATCCCCCTATAATGTGCTGAAAACGTTAAAGTCCAATTAATGTTGTGTAGTAGAACTCATATTTTTACCACAATTACATATTTTTATTACTAATTATTACCAATGCATTCTAATATTTATTAGAGATACTGATATGTTTCACAACAGTGAATGGAACAAATAGGTTGTGTATTCAGTATTTTATGTTAAGATTTTATTTTAATCCTTGGACATCTTGAATTTTGTGTCTGATGAGCAAATGGTCCTTGCTTTAATTGTTCTTTAATTCTTTTAATTAATATATGGTGGTGTGTTAAACCGCTCAGGACTGACTCTTCTAGTTTACTTATTTATCAGGGGGTTTCAGTGTATTAGTTATTATTTCATAATGACTGTGTTACTATAAAGTTTCACTAGTTTATTCATTCTTAATGATTTTTTTCCAGTATATATTAAAAGTACATTAGCCATGTTAGCAAGACACACCGTTTGGAGTAATTTTACAGATTGTTAGAGCTATTTCGCAATAGTACACTTCACGGTACACTTGTGAACAGATGAAACTGACAGCACAAGTTGAAAACTAGTACTTGATGTCTGAAGGTTTTCCTAGTGTTGAAATCCAGGCCACCTGCACCACCAAACTTGTTGAATGAACAGACATCAGCTTCCTGCTAATCAGTTTGCACAGACAGATCCGCTGTTCTCCCTTTTTTTCCTCTGAGATTATGCAGATCTTGTTTTCTACTGTGTGTGTGTGTGTGTGTGTGTGTGTGTGTGTGTGTGTGTGTGTGTGTGTGTGCGCGCGTGTGTGCGTGCGTGTGTGTGTGTGAAAGAGAGGCAGAGAGAGAAAGATTTATACTAGATTTGAAGCTGTGAATCATCAGTGCTGCGATGCCAAAGCTTGGTATTTTATCTGCCAAGCCTTGACAACCTCCTTTCTAATCATGTGGAGAAAAAATACTGCCATCAGAGAAGAATTTTTTATCTTGCAATGACGGTTTTGTCTTACCTCATTAATTTAGTTCAGGTAAATCTCACTGGATACTTTTTTAGATCTAACAACACATACATAATGCTGTGCATTAGGATATTTAGTTTCTTACTGTATACTGTATACACATGCAAGATATATGTGGTCCAATTTGTCACATCAAAATAACCCTGATCTGATAATGATCCTGTGTTTAAGCCCATCATCAGTCTTATACCACTAATTATTATAATAATTGTTTTTGTTTTTATTATTATTATTAGAATAAACCTAAGTAACAAGAACAGAACCAAAGCAACTTGATATTCTGTTCAAATCATTACCACACACATACGTCCAACACTGTGAGAGTAATGCCATCATGAGGCTGGACAGGGAATTACACACACAATATACCCACGCATTATCAACTTCACATGACCTTGACCAACCTTTTATTGGCTATTTCGCTTTTTATGCTTTTATTATTTTTTTTGTGAGTGCTCTTTTATGGTGTATTAAGGTTTATTTATGTATACACTGTCCTGTGTTTTACTGTATATTGGCTTTTGACTGTCTTTTTTTCTTTTAGTACCAACTATCAATATTTGTATAATTCTGTCTTCACTGCACATCTCTGGATGACTTTTGTTGTTTTATAGATGCCTTAGTGCTACCCGATGCTTTCTAAGTTAATCTATTTAGAATATTCGCGTGAACACATTAATGTGATTGAGCTGCAGTTAATCGTTCAGTCGTGCAGTTAATAAATGTTCGTATTTTTGCTGAAACCAGGCTTGATGAGGCAACAAATTGGCATAATAAATATCCTTCACATATAAGCTTAGATGTTTCAACAAATTATCGCTCGTCACACAATCATCGAGGCATGTGCATAAAATATAAACATCATAATATTCTTAGTATGGCACCACAGCACAGAAAAGCAAAAGCACTGACATAAATATACTCATATTTTATATTTAAGTATATTAAAAATAAAGTATATTATAAGCATTTCACAGCATATCATAAACATGACAAATAAAAATCTTTATTTTAGGTTTGATGATTTTGAGCTTCAAGTTTTCTAAATAACATGACACGTTGGACTTTTTTACTTCCAGTCAGAGGGGGGAAAAAGAGCTTTTCTAATGTTGGTACTAAACAAAAACTAATGTGTTTCACACACACACACCCCCATACACACACACACACACACACACATACACACACACACACCCATACACACACACCCATACACACACACACCCCCATACACACCCGCCCCCATACACACACCCCCATACACACACACACACACACACACACACACACGCACACACACACACACACAAACCCATGCACACACCCATACACATCCACACACCCATACACATCCACACACACACCCATACACATCCACACACCCATACACATCCACACACCCAGTACACATACACACACCCATACACACACACATCCATACACACACTCCCATACACACACACCCATACACACACACCCATACACACACACACATACACACACACATACACACACACACACACACACACACACACACACACACACACACACACACACACACACACCCATACACACACAAACATCCATACACACACAAACACCCATACACACGCACATATACACGCATAGACACACCCATACACACATATACACATATACATACACACATATATATTTTGTCCAAACAATTAAAGAACCTGCTTTTCTAGTGGAACACATTTTTAAAGCTGGCGATAGATACACACATTTTCTCAAGAAGCTTTTCCGTAAGCAACAATTCCACATCACAATACTGTGCAAGATTAAAAAAGTAAATGCATGAGTGAGAATAATAATGAGTTAAGCGAATAGTTTTCTATAACCTACTCTACACAGCCACTGCGGAGGGACTTTTAAAAACTGTCCTCACCTCAAGCTCAAATATGTAAGAGGGCAGCTCCTTCAGGGCGTTCTCTGAGAAGTCCACCTCCTTCAAGTGGGTCCTCCAAAAAATAGAGATTGTGTCAGGAAGACTCTCGATCTGATTGGATGCAGCTTTGCAGATTTTCTACATAAAAAGTGACAGTTTCATTACACTACATCAAGCATGTAAAGGGAAAAGAAAGCAACAGAAATGAACAGCGATGCAGGATACTGATACTTGATCAGCAGGATAAGCATATGCCTTCTGTGACTGGGAATGTAAGAGGTGTGTAGAAGAACACACCAGAGGACAGGCCCAGGGATCCAGGAAGCGGCTTAGTCTGTTCTTGCTGATATTGAGGCTGGTGAGGGACTTGAAGCAGTGCATCACGCTGGATGGGAGATCCATCAGGTGGTTATCAGACACGTCCAGCTCCTGAAGCCGGCGCAGCCCGATCCAGTTAGTGCCTGCAGGAGAGAGAGAGAGAGAAAGGCTGATAAAACAGCATTCTTAAAATATTCCAATATTCTCAAAAATCTCAATATTCTTAAAGGGCCATATTCACAGTCAACACCTTAAAGGTTGCATATTTTACTATTCCCTTAACAAATTATCATACGTTCTCAGAGCTCCCCAAAGTCATCTTGGTGTTTACTGGTGGCTGGCATCCACTACGTTGCATTATCTCCAACTTCTGGTCGAGATCTCCTCTCATCTTCATTTCATTTTAAACCCTATTTTCTAGTCCCATCGCCCTTACAAAACCCATCAAATAGTTTCTTGCTTGTTCTCCTTCTCCATGTTCTATAATACTTTTCACGGTGTATCGTTCTAAATTCCCACTGCTCCTTCCCTGCTTTATAATGGTAACAATGAGCTGCTGCTGAGTCATGCCCCACTAGAGAACAACAGAGCTGAGCAACAACCTGAGGAAGGGATGTTCTTATATGAGGTCATAATTGGGGAAAATTTTTATTCACTTGTTTACACCCCGGCCAATATGAAAATATTTTTTAAAAAGGGATTTTTTTTTTTTTTTTGTACATTCATACTGCGGAACCATCTGAATGTCTGAAGTCAATGTCTGATTTATTTTGCATAATACTGTAGGTCCCCTTCAAGTTACAATATGTCAAAATTTATGCAGGGAAAGCTCTTTGATCTTCAGAAACAGCTTATGCAGCCTGTTAAGGTGAATTTCTGAGAAGGTTGTGAAGATCAACCTCTGACCTTCACACAAGCAGTGATTACAATGAATGATTCCATTTTTCAATCTGTTTATGTGCTGAGGGAATAGTATCATATTTATGTACTTAGTAATAGCTATAGGTTTTTTGTTGTTGTTGAATATTTACATTCCAAAGCAAATTTCAGCATATATTTAAGCTGCCAGCCAGTGGTTCTGTTCCTCACAAAGCATATGAAAAATAGCTCTAAATTCATGTTTCTATTTTCGTCCATTCTGTCCTGCGTGCACAGAATCTCCGCAGCTGCTACTGTACACTGAGGTCTGTATAATGATTTGCACAATTGTAGTAATATGTCATCACAACATGCACATACAGCACTGCATACTGTATGGCTTAAAGTCCGTATATGGTTTAAGATCTTACTGGAGAGAAATAAACGGGAGGAATAAACATGACAGGTAAAAGTTATTGCACCATAAAATATAACAGCCTATCAAATTCCAATATGCAAACAAAGCCCAGTTTGCAATTTGCATAAACATATCTCATATCAAATTTTTTTTTTTTTTTTATGGAAGAGCTGCCATGTTAAGCAATTTAATGTCAAAATGAATGAATGAATGAATCTGAATGAATGAAAAACCTAAAATCTATTTTATAGTACAGAAAGATCTACAGTAGGAACAGTAGATATACTGTTAGATATTAGATGTTAGTAGATATACAGTAGTATAGTACAGTATGAGACTGACGGTTTAAACTCTTATTACTTAAAACCGATATAAAACAGTTCTGATGTCATCCAGTAAATTGTATTTAAACACGCTCTTCTACCACATAGCGTTAAATGCTGCTAATATGTCATGACCCTGGCTTTCTGACTTTAAGTGGCTCAACAGTACTGTAAACTGGTTTAACACCTACAGATCTGGAAACCAACCCGCTGATACAACCATGCACTTCAGGGAAATCATTAAGGTGAAATTCAAATGCAGATCCGCTGGCTCCAAATTGTTCATCTGCCAGTCTCATTAGTCCTAATCACACTTATTATAATGAGTTCTTCTTAATAACCTACTCCTGCGTGTGGTTGTGTGTGTGTGTGTGTGTGTGTGTACCATTAGGGATGCTGAAAAGGACGCTGAGTCTGTTCTTGGCTGCGAAGAGTCTCTGGATCTGACTGAGATGCAGCAAGCCAACCGGGAGACTCTCCAACTCGTTCTCACACAAATTGACCTGGCGTAATCTTCAGAGGCCACATATGTGCCCACACACACACACACACACACACACACACACACACACACACACACACACACACAAAATACAATAAATACAAAGGTTTTATAGGCAGTCTCCTATACTTGTTACAGTTTTTATTAGTTGATGACCAATGGAACAAGCATGGAGAGTTTTCTGATGGAGATTATAATGCACTTATTGTCCTCTCTTGATTATGGTGTCTGATGAATGCAAATATTGTGGATGCAGATGTCTCGGAAAGAAAACCGTTCTGCAGTTTCTGACTGTTCAAATATCTTCAAGTTTTAATCATCATGCCGGTATGACAGTGAGAATCTCAGTGAGAGTCATTTCACTCTTTGAGTTCTACATCCATTTAAAACTCAATCCGCAAAAAAAATCATAAAAATGTACCCTCCAACCAATAGCAGCACTTCACTGTACAGTGTCAATAAAACTGAATTAATGGAGCATAATTTTTTTATGCTCTATAAACTGTTTTGCCAGTTGTCTTAAAAAAAAAATATATATATTATATATATATATATATATATATATATATATATATATAGGATTGCTTTATATAAGATCACTGAAAAGGCCAGTGAAAAAGAAAGCCACATTGTTAAAAGGAAGTAATGATATTTGTTAATGGTGTACAGACACCTGCCAAAGGAAGCTGCTGAATTTGCCTACATCACAGCATTGACGACGGTGCTGAAACAACAGACTGGATGTAAAGTGCCAGAAAAAGTGGAAGAGATAATAAATATAATATATCTACTAAGATTTTTATCCGTCAGTGTTAATTACAAATCCATCCTCTTAAAAACATGGCATGAGACGATAAATGGGGTACGTTTTATATTTACAATGATCAGCCACAACATTAACACGACCGCCAAGGAGAATTGAATAACATTGATTACCAATTACGTACGAGCAAACTGGTGACAGGATCACGGCACCCGAGGCTCATCTAGGCCTGTGGGGAGCTAAGACTAGCCAGTCTGTCCTGATCTGACATAAAAGCCAATGTGGCACAAATTGCTGAACGAAAGTCAATGCTGAGTATGATGGAACGGTTGTTGATCTGGCCTCCAAATTCCTCAGATCTCAATTCGATTGAGCATCCAAGGTATGTGCTGGACAAACAAGTCTGAGGCCACACCTTGCAACATAAAGCGCTTAAAGGATCTTCTGATAATGTCCTGGTGCCAGATTCCACAGCAAAACCTTCAGCGGTCGTGCTTCAAGGGGTCAGAGCTGTTTTGCCAGCACAAGGGGAACCTAAAACTTGGGTGGTTTTATTTTTATGGCTGATCGGTGTATGTTTCACCAATCATTCTACACTGCATGTCTTGTGCACTGTGCCAGGAAACCGGTGTACTCACAGGAAACCCACCAAGCACTGTGAGAACATGCAAACCTAACGTACCCACAGAGTGGAGGTGAGATCTGAACCCCCAATGACACTGCTAACCACTAAGCCACCATTCCGCTTACAGGTCATGATTTGAGTTAACATGCACAGCACATTATTTTGTGAGGTTTTGTGATGCATTTGGATACTGTAAGGTTTATGGTTGTGGTGTCAATCTAAAATAACCTTCTATTATGAGGCAAAGGAGCTTTGCATGATGTTATACAGTGGCAAGAAGAAAATACATGTATGTGAGCCTTTTGGAATTTCACGGCTTTCTGCATTAATTTGTCGTTAAATGTGTTCCGAGCTTCATTTCAGGTCAAGAAAAAAAATTATGATCTTTCATGTCTCTATTGAACACACTCAAAAGACTCTTTCAACATTCAAAATGGCAGAGGAAAAAGTAAGTGAACCCTTGGAATTAATAACTGGTTAACCACCCCTTGGCAGCAATAACCTCAATAACTTTCTGTACAGTGGCTGTGGATCAGTCCTGCATATCATTAAACAGAAATTGTAGAACTGTTTGGACATCTCATGTGTAAGACACTTTTCAAGTCATTCCATAGAATCTTTATTGGGTTGAGCTCTGGGCTCTGACTTGGCCACTCCAAAAGACGGATTTTGTTTTTCTGAAGCCATTCTGTTGTGGACTTGTTCTGGTGTTTTGGATCATTGTCCTGTTGCATCACCCAACTTCTACAGAGTTTTTTGATACACCTGGGAATTCATCTTACCCTCTATGACTGCAAGCTGGCCAGGCCCTGAAGCAGCAAATCAGACCCAAATCAAGATGCTTCGTCCACCATACTTTACAGTTGGGATGATGTTTTCATGACGAATTGCAGGTTTCTTTTCACGTCAGATGTTCTTTCCAAATAGTGTATTTTAGTTTCATCCATGCACAAACATTTTGCCAATACTGCTGTGGAGTGTCAGTGTGCTCTTTCGCAAACTTCAGGCATGCAGCAACGTTCTTTTTAGTAAGCAGCGACTTCCTTTGTGGTGTCCTGCCATGGACACTCTACTTATTTAATGTTTTATGTACTGTAGACTCCCATTTACTGTATGCCTTTAAATCTTTGGAATTGTTTAACTAGTGTTTATCAGTCAAAGTAGCTCTAGTCCACACCTCCAAACTTATTTTCTTAACAAGACTCCAGCTATGCTAACGCCTCACCCCAATTAGCTTTTCAGAGGTAATTAACTCAAGCATCCACATACTTTTTCAACTAGCACTATGAAGTTTTTATGGTTGTTCTTAATAAAGACATGAAAGATCAGATTGTTTTGTGTTATTATTTTAGGCACATTATTTTTTTCAATACTCTTGACTTAGATCAAAATCTTGCCACAGTATTTTATTTGTGCCATTTTATGTTTATTCAATTAACATTTTTGTAGACTGTTCAAAGGTGGAAATCGTTACATCAAATGCAACCAGACCGACAATGGAACCCATTCCTTTTAGAGTGATGAAACTGGGTACTGAACTGGCAAACATTACACAATGCATAGAAGGAAAACAAAACTAAAAGAAAGGGAAAAGTAAAGGTAAAAAAAATAAATAAAAAAAACAGGACGTTGTGAAAGTGAATGTGTTATTCAATACAGAACAAAAATGAAGAGAATGTGCAAGTTTCCGTTACTCGCCTAATGCAAGGTTATTAAAACTGTCGCATCCTAAGATTACTTATATTATATTTTACAATATAAAAATAAGTCATTTCCAATATTGTAGAAGTACAATATTCTTTTACAATAAAATCTGTTTTCTCTGAATCTATTATCTATATTCTAATAACTAACATGCTCTAAATGAAAGCCATTACAGCCCCATGTAGTGTACAAACTTTTACCAAATAGGTTCTTTATTTTCTATACACATGACAAATAGTGATACTATATATATAGTACAAGTGGTTTATAAGCAAATCCTCATCAGCCTTTCCTCTAGCATTCTAATGATTATGTAATGCATAATGTATAGCACAGTATGTACTACAGGGGCTGATATAAACTGGGGATATGAGACAGGTGACTAGATACATTTTTATATACAGTAGATATTGGATGTCATCAACAATGACATGACATTCCTGTGGGTAAATTACTACTTAAAATTTTTTTTTTTTTTAAACTTCAGGTTTGAAGATGTAGAGAATTTCTAGTGTTAGATTTAATTCTGTAATTTCTAATGACAATTCATGAAAGTCTGTCCAAGAAGGTAATAATTCACTATTACCTTTTTTTCATATTTCTTTTAAATTCTTTTCAAATATAAAAAATATGTACTTTGAAGAAACTTTTTTTGCAGTCAATAGTAAATGTGAACTTGCATATAACCACTCAGGCAGGACGAGCATGTGTTTTGTGTTGTACTGTACCTGAGACAGATGATCTCCTGGGAGGATTGGGGTGTGGGCAACTCTTTGAGTTTGTTGTGTGAGAGATTGAGCGTGTGCAGGTTTATGAAACCCCACGGCACCACTGAAGGCAGGGAGCTGAGACCGTTGTGTGACACATCCAGCACTGTGATCCTGGAGGAAACGTCCAGGAACCAGTCGAGCTCCAACCACGGCAGCTTTAATCCTGACCACTGCACACTCACAGGCTGCACGGGAGAATTAAGATTAGTCTACATTCGATTCGACTAAAGCGGCTTTTATAGAGACATCGTGGAAGTATGATTCCACTTCTGGGTTGCTCTTTTTGTCCAACTCAAATTATGTAACAACATCTAGCAATTTCACATACCAACCTTTTTCTGCACAATATTTACTGCTGCTATTTGCATAATAACCTTTTCTTTGCTGCTACTTCGGGGCTACATTATCACTTTTTTATTGCATTGTGTCATGCACAAGTGCACTTATTATTTATTTTTTTCTCTTTTTGTATACTGGTTAGATAGTTTTTTTTTTTAATAGTGTTAATTTGTTATACTAGCTTTTTTAGTTGTTAATTCATGTTGTATGTAGCACATTGGACCTGGAGAAACGTTGTTGTGTTTCACTGTGTATTGAACTGTATATGATTGAAATGATAATAAAATCCTAGCTGACTTGACTACAGTAAAATAATGTATGCAAACATAACGCTAAAATATATTTTAAACATTGGTTAGCTGTTTCTCACAACAACATATGTGCATGATTCTGATAAATACTGTTCATTTTCAATGCAGCTACAATAGAGAACAAATGCTACATAAAGATCGTAACTGAGAAAATGTTCTGAAAATACAAAAGATGAAAAAAAAAAATCTTTAAATAAATCTAAAACCCACGTGACACTAAACCTCTGTAGTGCATCGTCATACTAAACTAAGCCGTAGACTCACTTGCTGCACTCTGCCGTCACTGCGTGTCTCTCTGTCCTCCACCATGCGCTCTCTCAGCAGCTCCTGTGTGAACTTTGCATGGTCCATCAAGGCGTATGAAGAAAAACCGGCTCCATTTTCCAGCAAAAACGTAGCAATCTGCTTGTTTTCTGAATCAGTAAGCAAGGAGGTGTGAGATTACTTTAAATCACAGTGACACCACAACAGGAAGTGTAAGACTCTCTCTTGCCTCACTCAGCCGTAAAGAGGAACTATTTCTTGTATCATCAGGATCAAAGAAGGAGAATAGGTAGTGTATAAAACAAAATCCCCTAATCCTAAAGCTTCATGAAAATACTAATAAAACCATCAGGTTTGCACAATGTGAAGGAGGTAAATGACAAAAAGGTTCAACTCAGCATTGTTGGCATATTGGTTAATTGTACAACTGAGAAGGTTGTTAGTTTCAATCTCAGTACCATCAAACATTCCTTCCTGGGCCTTTGAATAAAAGCATCAACCAAACGAATACTGTACATGCAAGTTCAATGAATAAATAATATATCTGTCTTATATTATATGTCCTACAGGATAACATCCCAACGGCTCTAATGTCCTCAGTCTTAGACGCATATTATGGATTGTTTTTCTCTCCCCTCATTAATCATTTAAACTTAAAGGCTTATTTTGTCCAACCATGTGCACCATTTCAGATTGAGGGTGTTGAGAACCTTGGGACACTGTATGTAATACTGACTTAATACTGACTTCACTGGCTTCAAAAGCAAACCTCTTTGGTTTTGGTAGCAGTTACAGCCCTGTTCAGGATAAGGGAGGTTTGATGACTGTTAAGATATGATGTTGTTGTTACATAGTCAGCTATGTGTCTCATTCCTAGGTGTTTCACTTCCTAGAATTAAAACCATCAAACCTGCAGATGAAACTTCAGCTCTTAAAGTTTAATCTAGTTCTGTCATTAAATATACTATACCGTGTATTGCATTCTGTCGCGCACATGTGCACTTCGTATTTCCTTTTTTTTTCGTCTTCTTCTATAATTTTATAGTATATAGTTTTGTTATAATGTTAAGTTGTACTAGCTAGTTAGCTAGTTAGGTGTCTTAGCTAGTTTTGTTCATTTATGTTGTTAGTTCACTTGTTCGTGGAGGAAACGTTGTTTCGTTTCACTGTGTACTGAACTATATATGGTTGAAATGACAATAAAAGCCTAGCTGACTTGACTACAGTAAAATCATGTGACAAGAAATTGATGTGTCAATGTCAATTGACATTGTTTTTTGAACATGCTAATTATGCTTTAGTCTCCTTCACTGTTATGAGAACCTCCACACTTCTGTTTAAAGTATGGTTGTTGACAATGTCATGCTGGAACAGGCTTGGGTTTCTGAGTTCCAGAGAAACTGTAATTCCACAGAATACAACGACATTCTATGCTAGGTGTTTACAACTTTAAGGCAGATGAAAAACAAGAAAAACATATGGGTATGGTGGTCAGGTGTCTACAGACTTTTGGCCATATAGTGTATATATAAATAGTGTTCGGTATTTAGCAAATTTTTGATTTGTACTAATTATGTAGCAGCCTGAGAAGAGGCATTTTTTCCCCTGAAACCTTTTAAGCAACGATATACATGTAGCTCACCAAAAAGTCTTGTATAAGCTACTGTATGTTGGGTAAGAAGCCAGTTTAAGGAATGTGGTGGTACAATAGTTATTTAGCCTAAAGAGGTTTAAAGCCTGGCTAGATACACTAAGTGTGAGTTCACACTCAGTAGCTAAAGCTAAATGCTGTAGTGTAATGGACATAAGCCTAATTCTGAATTCACAATTCAGAATTATACACTGTAGGCCATGTGAAGAATTTAATCAGGCTGCTACACCATCACCGGTGCAAAACGCCTGGGAATACAGCTGGATTTCACATTCAAAAATACACAATGAAACTGTCTTTTGTGATTACTAATTGGCTTTAAAGTACAGTACCTGCCCTGGCTGCAGCATACAGCGGCAGGCCAGTAATGACTGCAAACTCATCGCTGTGCAGGGCGCAGTCCTCGGCATCGGCCTGGTAATTGAGAATCAGCAGCTTCACCACCTCCAAATGACCCTGCTGACACGCCGTCGCCAGCATCCAGTTCAACAGATCTTTACGGATACATGGAGCTAAAGAAAGGTAAAACAAGGAGGAACATGTAGTCTAGCACATATACAGTATGTATCCCTGAAAGCAGTGCCATTTTTTTTAAACCTAAAAAAACAACAACGTACTGCTTAGTTTCAATTTTTGTTCAGCCCTTTTTTTTTTCAAGGCATAACTTCAAAAGAAAGTAGCTGATTACAGCTACGCCTTGCTGCCTTCCCTTTCTGACAACTTAAGAGTTTATATGACGGTTACACAAGGACCTGTGACATTTTTTATTAGACAAATTAAACGCAGCATACAGTGAATTATGACCATCATACTAAGATACCAATATACACTGTCACTAAAAAGTGTTCAGCTAAATCAAAGTTTAGGTACAGTTCAATTACAAGCAATTACAAGAAAAAAAAAGACTTCAGAGAGCACAACCATTATACCTGTTAACTGGCAGTTGCACAAGTGTTCTAAAGACCAGGCTGTGCACTGCTGAAAGTGCATCTTTTAATCCAAATGGCATGATTACATTTTCAGACATGCAAGTAACTGACTTAATCACTACATGGCTGTAATTGGATCTTAAAAGCTTTACAGGAATAAATGACGTGACCGATCCATGAGGTGGACCAGTCCAAGTGTTTTCCTGGTCCAAGAGCAGGCATCAAAGGATTGTAGGATTTCACTTTTCAGTTGTAGAAATCCTTTTAGGCAGCGAACAGAGGCACTATTCTGATTTAGCACCCATGAGCTGCCAAAATGAAATATTTTGCAAATGTTTGCCACGCCAAGAGAAGGTCCATCTCTACTTCCGTAGTCTATACTCCAGCTTTCTTCACCACATCCCCAAAAAGATTCATTTTAGGCACGTAAAATGCCACTTCCCAAAAACGTCTAAACACCCAAAATTCCAAAGAACAAATGAGAAGCAAATCATTTGCTATAATTGCACCATAATACAACCCAGATTGATTGATCATTTACGCCGATAAACTTTTTAATATGCTTTAATACACTGCCTGAACAAAGAAAAAAAGAGTCACTGTTTCAAAAGAGACAAATTACTAGTCTGCACGAAAGAAAATAATGAAATGATTGGAATTGCGTTACGACCTGTCACAAAAGAAATGAGGCCTTGACCTTGATTAGAGATCACTTACAGTAAGTGCTTGGCTTTAATCATAAAAAATAAAATAAAAAAAATCAACAGTAGAAATCAATGCTGTGTTTATTAGTGAAGAGCATTTGCAGCCTCACAATAGTAAAAACATGCTCAGAAGTGAAGTGCAGGATGCGATACAGTATATCCATCATGCAGAATGCCCATAGGAGCTCTGCAATTTAATAGACTGTGCAATTGAATCAGACTTTCATGGTGGGTTGGGTTCACTGAATTGAGAGAACAGTTTTCGATTCCGAATCGATTCAGAGTGTTTATGCAAAACTAACTAAGTTCAAATGGTCTAAAACTTACAAAAAATACAAACTGATTTAATATTCCAGCAAATACTTGTGAAATACTCTTGTGAGTTTATAGGATGCTGGTGCAATACCACCACTGACTAGACTGGCCTGTGGAACAGTACTGTAAATTGGCAAAAAAACAAAAATGATCTGGGGTTGCTTCTAGGTTTAGCAATGTTATGTGGTAATAAAAAGAAGTCAGCTGACTAACTGAATGTATTGAATGACCATGTTATCACATCAATGCATTTCTTTTCTTCCCTGATGACACGGACATATTACGGGACACAGATTATGAATGAGTTGTTCTGGGTTCATGAGGTATCATTTTAAGACATGACTTGGCCATCACATGTAATGTAAATTTAGTCAAATGATACATGATAATTGAGTCTTCACTTACATGGGATGGAGTTCAGAAGCTCTTGAACGACTGAGCAATGGCCATAATGTGCAGCCAAGATGGCTGGATTTCCATCAGTGGTTTCCTGAGGAAAAGACACCCGAGCATCCATCAACAGGAACCGAACACTCTCCTTGTCACCATGCTGACTGGCAGCGCACAGGAGCTCTAGCTGCAAGGGAAACATGCAAAAAAATCCATACTTAATTCTGTAGTAGTATAAACTTAAAGCCTAGAACCTCTTACTATGAAAAAAGCAAAATGGTGAGCGGTGCAAAAAATGAATAGAAAGAGAGTTTATCTGGCATCTGATTGTTCGGCTTCACCAATTTCTGTTCTTATTGCTTACACTGGTTGGTCAACTATCGGTTGTCTTAAAGTTCTACAGAGACAAAATATACAAGAAAATGTACGGGCCTCCGAGTGGCGCAGTGGTAAAGCACTAGCCCTATCATCCGGAGATCACCAGTTCGAATCCCACGTGATGCTGTAACCTCTCGCAGCCGGAGGTCTAGAGAAAGCTTATTAGCTGCGCAAGGGAGGGATGAGAGGTACTTGGTGCTCCCACATTAATCACGGCTCTACAGCCAGTCAGGGGATGGTCTGTGAGCTCGCGCAACAGAAGGAACGGATAGTGCTGTACTCCGAGTGTGTTACGCCGACCCCAACGGTGCGTGAGTGAGCAATTCGAAAAGATGCGGTCGACTGGCGTCACGTGGTTCGGAGGAAACACGTGATAGTCTTCGGCCCTCCCGGCTGAGTGGTAGTAGTAGCCTTAATGTGGGAGCCCCCTAGTGACGGGGAGGAATTGGACACGACTAAATTAGGGAGAAAATCGGGAAAAAAAAAAAAAAAAAAAAAAAAAATAAGAAGTTTACTAATAAATTAAGCTATGCCTTTAAAGATTTAATTTATTTTTAACGCATATGTTTAATTTGTACACACATTTGTGAGATGCCCATAAGAAAGGTTCATTCTTGTTATCACTTATATTATAGTAGCTGTGAATACTGATGATATACTGAATTTACTGTGATACTGAAATACCGGAAAGTACAAACTCCTCTATTGTAACTTCCTTTCCATATCAGAAAGCTTACTGACTATTACAACGTGGTGACACTAGAGACTCCTTTAAAAAAAAAAATTTTTTTTAAATGTCTCCTTAAAGAAAGCATGTGAACCAAATAAATAATTATGCATGTTATCTTTCAAACAAAGATCATAAAAAAAGGTTTATTAAAGTTTAAATGTGTTGTTGCAGGACAAACAGTAATATAATAAACATTTATAAGGCTTTCTTCCTTCTTCGGAATTTCAGCTAATACAGCTGACTAATCACTTGCACAATCCCAAGCGTATTTTTGCTAAAACTGCTTATATTGTTTAAAATAAATGAGTGGTTCCACAAATATGAGGTATTTTAACTTGAATGTCATGACCGAAGACATATGGTGCACACGTGTGCCGTTTCAGAGGGCATAGGCGTCCAAATTAGAGTCACAGATAAAAGTCACTCGTAATTACGATGCTGTGCAAATCCGATCTGACCCAAAAAATCGGTACTGATAAGCATGGCTTGTAATGTGAACGAAGCCTTAGAAACCATAAAGATGGACAGGGGTTTTCTTCCTTGGACAGCCTTAGAACTGCAACTTCTAAGAACATTTTGCACATCAGTCCCCATCACTGATACAAAGGAAACTGTTTTTTTCCTCAAGATGTCTTACTCATGTTGTTACGGAGAGATTTTCATGGCCACAGTCACCTCTGGCTTGCTCATTAAAATAAGCCATTTATTGCTCCTTTGTGATGATGTACATATTATATAGAAAATGTAATTCAATTGAATTTCAATAAACACTCTCAATTCAACTCAATGATATTGATCACACTGGCTTTCCACTGAACTGCATCATTAGCTTAAGCATTGGAAATGACTGCTGCTGATGTCAACATCCAATATGACATTCTAACAGAGGTGTTCAAGTCAACCCGGGACTCATGGTGAAATCTCTTCGCCAACATTTCAGATGTGAAGCAGGTAGTCCGATCATGGCTCCGGTGTACTCACAAAACTTTACACCTGGATAGTATCCAAGCACTAGTGGAACGCTATGATAAGTGCATTAAAAAAATGCACACACACACACTTTATTTATAATAGATTCCTATTCCACAGGGTTGAATATCTGAATTATTAAAAGGTGAAAATACACAATTCAGGTCTGAGGTCTGACATAAACAACATGACATAAACAACATGACATAAACACCATGACATTAACGACATCACTGACCAGTTTACAGTGAATTTCACGTCTCTTCATTTTCCGACATTAAACATTACATTTAAACCATGTAATGACGCAGAGGCCTTTTAAACTACACCACACGCGAGCGAGAGTTGACCACAAGAACAGATCAGATCCCAAAAGTATAAACACAAAAAAACTGGTTCAAAGCAAATTACTTCCATGTGAGCTTTATGATCTTACCCTTGTATGTTTTTTTTTAACAATACATAGATTACCTATTAATGTACTGTGCTCTTTTTAGTATTTAAGAATTATGTTTATTTTATGAGGTATATTTAAGCTCTATCTTAAGCTGTTCAAATTTCCATTTGGAGATCAATAAAAAGTTATGTTATCTTATCTTAAGCATATGCATGTGGAGGAGATAAGTAAGAACTTATGTACGTGTAAGTGTATTCATTTGCCCTGTGATATATCTAAGCAAAAAATTCAATTAACGCAGCAGATGGTTATATGCATCTCAGAGGAATCCATCACAAAATTGGGATTTTTTTTTTTTTTAATACAAGATGGCCTTTACATTTAAATAAGAAACAGCATTAAAGATCTAATAAATCAAGCAAGGTTATGTTATTAATTGGATTGGTGACTCTTCAAATCTTTACAAATACACTCATGCTCTGTTCTTCATTCACCTGTATGTGCACATGTGGTACATGAAAAAAATGGGAAAATATACTTCATATGTTTCATTTAAATAAAAAAAAAGACTTTATTATCTACAAAGTGTGCAAAACAAGTTTACTAGTAAGTTTACAGTTAAAGGGTGACTCGATATTTATGGACTTTTGACGCCAAGTATATTAAGTGTATGCCACCCTTTAATTTTTTCCTTTGGCAATATGAGATCCAGCCGAGGGTTCAGATTTGTAATGCAAAAGAATGTTTGATATGAATCAGCTTTTCTCTACCAGAACCAAAAAGTGATGACCAATTCCCTTACTTTCTCTTCCCTTCCTTATAGTTTTCTTCAATGGTGAACTGTATAGTCAGACTTTTTGCATAAAAATTAAATATGTCTGTGTTGTTTAATCTACAGTATAGCCAAAACTTTTACATAGAGTATAACTCATTTAAAGGTAAGAAGTTTAACTAGTTGTTTACTTCTTAAGTTGTGAACAACCAGGGTAATAGGACGTCACTCTGGGAAAGAACTCGGAGACGGGAATAACGCAGCGTGTTGACTTTTTAGTTGCAATGGCAAAAAATGGTCCCCATCTTCTCTGTGTAGAAGAAGCATGTCTACTGTGTGGTCCTCATGTTCAAAATGACTGAGTGAGTGGAGATATGAATCTGCATCAAATATTGCTTCAAACTTGAACATTCAGAAGGCTTTTGGGGAGAATGCAACGAATGTAGCACAAATAAAAGTGGTGGTGAATCTGTTGAAAATGATCTATGATCTGAAAGGCTGACAACAGGCAAAATACCTGATAATGTTGAAGGTATATATACAGTACTATAGTGTTATAGTTTATTTTACAGACATCAATCAACAATGATCGATGACTGACAATGCGAGAACTTGAGGCGTAATTAGGAGTTTATTACTGTACATGTGATTCAGACCCAAGTTAACATTTCGTCCATATTACTCAGCCCTACACTTCTGCTAAACAGAATTTAAACTGATGCAAATTGTCTGCACTGATTTTGAGAAGCTATCAAGCTGTCCGCTAAATGAAACTAATAACACTGCACAATGACCTCAGAAGGTCTTCGTAAGTGATCTGGGAGTTTAGTGTATTCAGTAGCTCTTGTAATAGGGACAGATTTGAGGAATCTGGTGAGATGGTGTAATAGAGGCTCAGGTGCAAAAGCACACTGATGGCTTAGTCATTAAGCCACTCTGGAAAAAAGCCTTTCATCGTCACTGACTGTATTACCCCCTTATAATCTTATTTAATTACCGTCCCTGAAGACAGCTCCCTCAGTCTATCACTCGGAGATTGATCTGTGATCATTTTTCAGTGATTGACTCAATCATTTCTAAAAATGTTTCTTTCTTAATATACCAGTGTGAATCTCTTATATCATATATTATATATCTTGCATCCTGGTAATAAAACACTGAAGAATAAAAATGATACAAAATGATACAAATTGCGCATACATGCTACTTTTTTTTATTAATTTCGGTTTGGTTGTTTGTTTTTGATTTCTGTCATCATTTCTTTAATGACGACAAGTGCTTCTGTGAAAGATTCAAAATTACTGGCATCGTTCATAAAAAAAAAAAAAGCAAATGTTTATATTGCATTATATATACCACCAGTTATGTCATTTTTTAATGTTTTTTAAAATGTTTGATTTTTTTCATTAAGAAAATTAACTGTATAGGTATTAAAATGATATATTTTGTATATTGTATATTAATCTATACTTAAGATATATTCACTAGCTCAACTTTTTTTTTGCAGTGACTACCTTCTGAAGGTATGAATATTAATTGGAGATTTTCATATACAGGATTTAAAGTGAAATAGACTTCCAAGTACTTGTTACCTTTATAAGCCTCATAGCATCATAGGCAAGCACTGGACAATGAATGTGTCTTGACTCTCGCATGTATTTGCCACGATTTTTCATTAAAGCAAAAATGGTGGTTTGATGTCGACAGCTGTACATTTATGTCAACTTATTTCCCATACAATATACAATTGTACAATGCACAGTTTATGTTAATCAATAGCATTTATTGCCACCTAATGCGGCCATGTCCACGAAAGGGAATCCATAACTTGCAAGCTATAAGAGAGCAAATAAGGCAGAATTTTGTTCCTATAATTGAGACTGAGATGCATTAGAAGTATCGCTAGCTGTTGAGGCAGTTTGAGCTGGTTCCACCTTACCATGTCTGCTCGCCCTTCGCCGTTCTCCTGGCAGGCGATCCGGATCAGCTCCTGAGCCTTGAGCTCTTCGCCTTGCACATATGCCTCGCGGATGTTTTCTAAGGTGGGCGACTGGGACAGGACAGCACTTCCCGCCGCCGAGTGCTTGGCTCCCATTTCTGCACCGCCTGTTTCGGGGCATAACAGCAGAGTGCTGGGTTAGATCACAGACCTGAGCGCTAATTGCAATCGCTAAAGCTAGTACACAGCTCTGTGAAAGAAGCAGCCTAAAATCAGGTCAGCCTCATAAAAAATTAACACACCACTCCCTATGGGCTGGAGCTATAGCACTGAGAAGAAGACCATCACACTGTTCGCACTGTGGACCTCTCGCACTCCACACCAACAGAGGGAAAACAGCTTTATAGTAAATAAGAAGTCGTAAGGAATAGAGCTAAATATACAGTACTGTACATGCATATGATATCAAGTATATAAACTGGGAAGAGAAGCAGGAGAATTTGCCAAGTTGCAGACAGACACACTTTTTCATTATCTGAGTGTTTAACATACCGTAAAAACACAAATGACTGGATTAAGAAAGAGATTAAACAAGGTATTCAAGTGTTTCCACTTGTGAACACACACACACACACACACACACACACACACACACACACACACACACAAGAACAGGGAGCTGATAATAGCAGAGACTACAATGCTGCTCTTTAGTTGACTATAATCAATACGTCTGACCTCAGTTGTAAGACTCAGGATCAACTTTAAATTCAATTATCAGCACTATGTGTGGGATAAGACGTGATGGATGTTTAAACACAGTTTACTGGCTAATACAATCATCCGATAAACACCATCAGGAAACAAACGGCTTTTGATGAATTAGCCATTTAAAACTGATTTGAAAAAAAAATCAGATGTTGCTGTTACAGAATTCTCAAAACCAACCAGAAATGACTCATAAATAGACTGTGATTAATCACAATTTTAAAATACTTACATTTACTTGTATTATAAACGTGCAATCTTGGAATAAAGAATTGTATGACAAACTGGTTAAGGAAGCAGATTGTACAGTTTTGTGACATCTTGAAACATTAACATTTAACAAAAGTTCAATTAAAATCTCTCTAATGGTACACTCCTTGCGACAGCAATCCTGTTGTGAGCCCTGACTACTCCTATAGTGGGGAGGAGCACATTGATTTGATGTGCTGTTACACCGAGGGAGTTATGGTCACTTACTGATGTCCAGTAGTCTCCAGTAAGTGCAATAAAATCAGCTTCTGCCAACTGCATCATTATCACAGCCTTTTCAGTGTCTTACACGTAACGTATTCTTGTAAAAATTGTTCCCACTGAAGGTAGCTCGAGCACACAGCTTTGGTTTTCCATCTGGAAGCTTTTTAATATGAAACTTGCCGTTCAGCACACCTGGTGTCTATCCAAACGCGGCATTATCGCACACATCTGGGTAACTGTGCCGCAATTATGGGAGGCCATTAGGGTCAAATTTGGTCATACGATTACTTGCCGTAAAAAATGTGATTAATCTAGAAATTTTAACGTATGCATATTGACGGCCCTAATTTTAAACAAAAAACAAAAACAATAGTCACTTAATGCTATCTGACGATAGTGCTGCCTCCCACAATGAGATCAGATGAAGTACTAACAATTTAGAGAGATTAAGTGATACAAGCTGCCTGGTGGCTAAAACTGATAGAGTCTGAGGTTCAACCCGCATTACTGTATATATTGCGCTTTACATGAACTTTCTCCTTGGCCCTACATCTCCCAAAAACACAGCTGGATTGCTACAGTATATCGTGGTATTCCTGCTAGCACTAACCACCCAGCCACCACCCAGTTACATGTACAGTAGCTTACTTGAGCAACTTTCTCTTTGCAGCTTGAACTGAGAACGACCAAACCGTGCAGTCAATTATCTCACACACTGATTGTACTGTATAATCAAAGCAGCTACTCACATCTTTGGGGAAAAGTTCCTCTTTTCGTGTGTGTGATTGCAATACAAAGGGGCTGATCTGAATAATTGAGTATGCTGAAGTCAGCTGGCTGGAGAAAGCCTGTGGGAGAGGAACCATTAGACAAGTCGAGGCCTGTGTCAATACAACGTTCTGCCTTTCTGTTTCATTGCTGCGTCAGGTCACAAGTCAAGCTAAAATAGCCGCACGGTGCACAAAGGACAGATAAAAATCCAGAATTTTCTTCCTCTCCCGTTATCCAAGCCAGTACGCAATAGGAAGCAGGGGCTAAAATGGCATGCATGACAGACGCAGACAAACAATATCATATTGGCTTCTCTAAATTGTCTGACCAACTTAATGGATCCATTATGTTCTTGCTAATTGGAGTTGTTTGATTCTGACTCATCAAAGTCAAACACTACGCCACTTAATATGCCTATCTATGTGATCCCTGATCAGTAAAGATCACTTAATTTTTTAGTGCCAGTAAATTGGAAGTAAACCCAAATATGGAAGTAAAATCCGATTCAAAACGGCCGAAACACATTATTGGTGCGGATTTCATTATTTTATTTTTTTTTATGTTATACATATAATACAGAAAATGTGTGTGCCAAAGAAGCTACTTCTGAAGTTTATGCAACATGGAAGTGACCATTCTTGCTTCACTAAAGAGTTCAAGTTGCTGACTCAAGGCGTTTCAGGAGATTCGAAGCATTAAGTATTATGGTGTTATATGATCCCATGTGGAAATGCACTTTTTAACCTACTGTAGGTGAGACGCGTTTAAGCACCAATACTACACCTTGACCTAAATAATTGCTTAAGACTAGTTAATACCACACAGTGCTGTTGAATTTTGATTACTCAGGAGATGCTGATTAATTCTCTTTAATTAATTCCTACTGCTGTATGTTAATGTGCTGCTTTTAATACGTTACTATTGATAATGAGGACACCGTTTTGTATGAAGAGACGTTTTTGCATTTAATGGACAACCTTGTAAGAGTCTGATGCAATTCTGTAACATTACAAAAAATACATTCAGTGTAAATTTTACTGAATGCATACTGAATTGGTGGCAGAACACTGTAGTATAAGAGGAATTTTAGGAAATGCTGTAATTGGATAATTGTCACCTTGGAATAGGTGATACACAGTATATAATGTTTTTCATCAAAATATCAGGTGATATGTGGTGCTGGCGGTGATGATGGGACTTAAATCAAGCAACATTGAGGTTGAGGTGCTTTACACCACTGTTTTCTTTGTAAAAAAAAGTTTTTTTTTTCTTTCTCTGGTTATTAAACAAAAGAAACCCATTATACATAAATAGCCAGGTGTATCATTCCAAAATAATAATAATAATAATAAAAATTTGCCCCGCCAACAAGGTCTATGATGTTTAATATGTCAAGATGTCAAGAAAGTTGTCTCTGTGTACACCAACCACATTTATTATATCTCATCTCCTGTCACACTCTCCATCCTTACAAATACAAAAGCTAGAAAACAGGCACAGACCAATTATACTGAAATGTTCAGTTCAACCTGAGGAAAGAAGAACACCCCAGTGTCTGTCCACATTGTAGATCAAAGCAGTTGAAATCACATTAAATGTCAGTTGGTGTGTGTAAGAAATATTATTAATCTGATTGGACGACAGATGGGATTCTGATGTTTAATTGGATTTGGTTAAAAAAAAAAAATAATTTTAAGTTAAAGGTAAATTGAAAGTTTTCCCTGACCAAGACTTAAGGAAAAATAATCTAAGCTCCACAAACTTAGATTTGAGGCGGAGAACCCAATCCAAACTACTACTACATTTCCTACTGATCTGATAACAGTCTGGGTATGGCCTAATATTCTGCCGATCCATGTTTCATGACTCCCAGCACTTTTACACCAATCAAGTTATAAAAGTTCAGTTAACAAATTAAATCTTCCAAGTTGTCAGGAAAAAGCGCAGATGATTTAAATACATAATGAGGAATTTGTTACAGTAGGCATCATCTGAAAACATTTTTATGTTATATAATCTAGTTAAATGACGAGATGTTTGTCATTGATGACGTTGCAAGATGGCAACATCCTTATCCAGCATGTACAAATTTGAATTCAGTACGTAAGCAGCTAATTTTAAAAGTATTTATTTGCCAAAAAATAAAAAATAAAAACGTGGTATTGGATAAAATGTAGTTTCCTTACATAGTCTGAATACAATGCTTCCTCTGAGATGAGACATGTGGAGCCAACTGAACAGCTGCTCAGGGGATAAGGAGCACACTCAGAAGAAAGCTATCCAACCTCTTTCCCTGTATATGACCTCCCACATACCCACTATTGGCTAATACCACTGCAGACTGACGGTGGATAGAGTCCCAGGATTTTCCTAATTTCATTTCATACTTATCACTGAACTACAGATATATACATTTAAGGTTGACCATGCATAAAACTGATTCCTGTTGCTTACCTTCTAATAGCTAACAATCTCCTCTCCTCAGCCTCTATACATATTTTCTCTCAAAGGTATTATTAAAAAAAAAAAAAAAAAACTTTTCATGAAACTTTTTCTTGAAACGCTCAGACTCCCTCCATCAACATCTGATTACATAAAACTTTCCTGCATAAATGCTTATACACATTTCTTTGATACATAAGGACTAGTTTCTAAATTTGTTTACTGTTCGCCTTAGCTGATGTAGATCATCAGCCATACGCATCCCTTTTAATGAGCTGTTACTAAAGAAATGACACTGAGTACGAATATAAATGTGTGAATCGACTTGCAGACGGACATTCTGTCAGAGATGCTGTTAGAGAATATTAGTCAATACTTCCTGCCCAATTAGATCAGAGAATTCAACAGCATCGGGTTTTAAACGATTTTCCTCCAATCACATCCCTTTATTACATGAACTTTAAATCCCATAACATCTCAACTTTACACCAAGAAAGTGTTAGACATACAAAAACCAAGCACTGAGTTTACTGGAGTGAAGCCATTCAATGCAGCATGTAACCTGACCCTATTTCTGCCTCCATCTCTGAGGTGCTGACTCCACGTGAAAACAGACGTACCTTCTCATGCTTTGGGAGAACATCCAGCATCTGCTACTTTATCCATAACATCCATGGGACACAGTCATCATCCTAGCCTGCCTGACGGTAGCGTTGCCTTGAATCGGGAAGCGCGACAGTCTGCTACTGTTCTCAGTTTCTCTTTCCCCGTCGTCTCTCCTCCCTGTCCTTAATGGCAAGGTTAGCCACCACCGTTATCCCTTCATCCCCGCCCCCGCCCATTAGGCGGTGAAATCCTACCCTCCCTGTAGTGCTCCCAGTGTGCTGTTCCAGGGAAGACGAGCCCTGCTGTCCCTCCCTAGATGACTTTGGACTCCATATCCCCTCACGCTGCCTCCACGGAACTACATTAGCCGTCTTTTCTGCAGACATTGTGCAAAACAATGTGGGTGTGCCGTCAAAAAAACGTGGTGGAGATGTGACAGGACTGAGACATGGGGAAAGACTGTGGACCATCCTACACACACGCACGCTCACATCGCCGCACACACATAAACAGGATGGGTGCTGATAACGGCACTTCTGTGGCTGATGCTGGTATGGCCAAACCATTCTTGTTCATGATTCTATTCCAATGCTTTGACATCCACATATCTATTTAAAGGGGATAATTGGTCATTTTTATGCATTATTATTATTTTCACTGGGAATCTGTAATGAGACTTGATAGTCACTCAAAATTCCCACATATACTAAATTGCCAGCAGTGATGCAATCAATTATTTCAGGATTAATTACATTAATAAATGCAAATCAAGATGCAGACATTAATCCCCCCCCCCCCAAAAAAAATATCTGATATGACTTAATAATGTAAAATAATAAAGCAATACAAAAATTCCATTATTGTTTTTTATAGGGTGTAAATTAGAAAAAGAAAAATTTTGGGGGGAAAAACAAAAATTTGAAAAACTGACTCGGAATTAACCAGAGTCAGAATTAAACATGAGTCACATTTTGACTCATGCTTAAAAGTAATTAATCAACAATGAAGTGATTTTAATTTTTTGATTTCATCTTGGGTTGACCTGACTGCTAAAGCCATTGTCCTCTAAAGGGTGATGATTTGGAGGTAGGGGGGGGGGGGTTAAAATTATTTGATGTCCCATGAAACACCCTGAAACCAATCATCAACAAGTGGAGAAAATGGAGCACCAAAGTGAGATCCATACAAAACTTATGAAAGGACAAGACCTTTATCAGTACAGATTCAAGTCAAGTCAAGTCAATTTTATTTATATAGCGCTTTTAACAATTGACATTGTCGCAAAGCAGCTTTACACAATAAAAAGAAGTAAGTTTGTATGCAATGTGTATGAATCAAAATGATAAGATTGTCCCTGATGAGCAAGCCGAGGGCAACGGTGGCAAGGAAAAACTCCCTGAGATGGTAATAGGAAGAAACCTTGAGAGGAACCAGAATCAACAGGGAACCCATCCTCATCTGGGTGATAACGGATAGCAGGGATTGATCAGCATAATAATGTGTACTGGAAGTTCAGTGTAACAGGAGATGTGTTAAAATTAAAATTAAAAGGAGTCCAGTGTGTTCCTGGAGGCTCAGGTAGGCTGTAAGAGATTCCAGTCCTGAGCTATCGAACAACTGAATGGGGGAAAAAAATGATTCTGGCATTTGGCAAGCTGGCATCTGTCAGACAGTTTTGCAAGATAATAATCCAAAGCCCACATCCAAGCCAACAAAGCTTCAGAACAGGGAATGGAATTCACCTTCCAACAAAGACGAATAGTCGTTTACCACCAAAAACCTGAGTGTGTTAAAATCTCCAATTTAAAACCACTCTGCAAGCCATCTAAAAATCTGTGGAGAGACTAAACAAAAACATCGTATAATCTCACAGACACTGAACAATGTTGCAACATGCAAAAACCTCAGCATGTACATGAGCGAATATGATAAAGACATACCCCAGAACAATTACAGGTACAATAGAAGCCAAACATGGTCATACTAAGTATCGTGCTCAGGATGAACATTTTACAACCACTTAACAAACCACTTTTGTGGTTAAATAAACTTATGTTTTTGATATACTTTTTTTAATTACTTCTGCTAATCATAACTAAATCTACTTTAGTTCCAGGTTGTTATACTAGCACATTACTTAAAGATTACGAGTCTATAAGTGAATACTTTTGTCAGCATCTAGATCATTTATTCTTTAGTCCGCATAGCTTAAGCATTTATAGAGCAGATGCTTATCAACACCTATTTGGAACTGTGCTGTGTTTCACTTCTTCCTTCTATAAGTAGCTGACGCCGAGGTTCCTTGAACCATAACTGCTGCACAGATGCAGAGCTCTGGTTTCAGTATAAAGCTTAGCAAAAAGGAAAGAAAACACCAGGCATTCATTAGTTTATGGTGCACAAATAACTTTCACATGATATGATAAAGCAAATGGACTAGTCTATCTTTCTCAGATCTCTGATGGCCAGGTCATTTAGACAACAAGTTTTTTTTTTTATAACTGCGATGACTAAATTTGGACTACTAAAGTTTGACTTTTTTGAAAACTAACAGCACAGGAAAATGCAAACGTTAAATTTCCTTCATTGATACTTAGTTTGTTTACTTTCTAACCAAGTTACTATATGGTGCCAATAAAATCTGTGAGCTTCTACATTCGTGGCCAAAAGTTTTGAGAATGACACAAATATTAGTTTTCACAAAGTTTGCTGCTAAACTGCTTTTAGATATTTGTTTCAGTTGTTTCTGAAAGATCTGGGGAGTTTCCAGGCCATGGACCCAAAATTTCAACGTTTTGGTCCCTGAGCCACTTATTTCTCACTTTTGCCTTATGGCACGGGTCTCCATCGTGCTGGAAAATGCACTGATCTTCACCAAACTGTTGTTGGATTGTTGGAAGAAGTTGCTGTTGGAGGGTGTTTTGGTAGCATTCTTTATTCATGGCTGTGTTTTTGGGCAAAATTGTGAGTGAGCCTCACTTTACTGTTGGCATGACACAGGACTGATGGTGGCGCTCACCTTTTCTTCTCCGGACAAGCCTTTTCCAGATGCCCCAAACAATCAGAAAGAGGCTTCATCCGAGAATATGACTTTGCCCCAGTCCTCAGCAGTCCATTCGCCATACTTTTTGCAGAAGATCAATCTGTCCCTGATGTTTTTTTGGAGAGAAGTGGCTTCTTTGCTGCCCTTCTTGACACCAGGCCATCTTCCAAAAGTCTTCGCCTCACTGTGTGTGCAGATGCGCTCACACCTGCCTGCTGCCATTCCTGAGCAGCTCTGCACTGGTGGCACTCCGATCCCGCAGCTGAATCCTCTTTAGGAGACGATCCTGGCGCTTGCTGGACTTTCTTGGACGCCCTGAAGCCTTCTTAACAAGAATTGAACCTCTTTCCTTGAAGTTCTTGATGATCCTATAAATTGTTGATTTAGGTGCAATCTTAGTAGCCACAATATCCTTGCCAGTGAAGCCATTTTTATACAACACAATGATGGCTGCACGCGTTTCTTTGCAGGTCACCATGGTTAACAATGAAAGAACAATAATTTCAAGCATCACCCTCCTTTTAACATGTCACGTCTGCCATTCTAACCCAATCAGCCTGACATAATGATCTCCAGCCTTGTGCTCGTCAACATTCTCACCTGAGTTAACAAGCCGATTACTGAAATTATCTCAGCAGGTCCTTTAATGACAGCAATGGGGAGTATATGCAAATTGCTCTTATAAAAACTTAAACAGCAACTTTTCCAATTTCCAATATTTATGTAATTCTCAAAGCTTTTGGCCACGACTGTATATTTCACTGTAGCTGAGAAACTAAACAAACAGAGATATGGCCATATTTTGTGGCATTAATGATTAAAAATCAACTACAGAACATATATGAATAAATGATAAATGAAGCCTGTGTGTCCATCAGCACCAGAAATTCTAACTGTTCAACTCCAGAGATCATGGACAGTCTGAAGCTGACAGCATCAATGTGATGTGCTTAGCGTTCATGTTTACAGAGTCAATATCAAGTGAAAGAGACTGTGTTATTGATCACGGCTTGACAATGCAGACAGGATCGTCTGTAAGACTTCTTAAATTAAATTAGTGAGTCTTGGTTTAGCGTTGTCACTCTTAGCCTTCCAGACCTCGGCTCTGTTAATCAGACTCTGGTCCATAGCTTGGAAATGGTATTCCTGGCAACTTCAAACCAATTGGCAACGTCTACTGCTAAAGCATTCTGATGGCCATCCCTCTCGCTCTGTTAGCATTGTATAAACGGGTCATGATGATGAAAGACAAAATGCACAATCCGAATGTTTTCCTTACTTTCCATACCAAGACAGATCAGCTGGCATTGTGTACAGCTCCCCTTAAGATGATGCAAGTTAGATTATCTTAATGTGACAAAGCAAAGAAAAAAAATTGGTTTTAATTTTTTCTTTAGTCCATATTTTGAGTATATTAGCTAACACGGACACACTTAATTAAAAAGGAAAAAAAAGGCTTGCATATTCTGATAGCATACCTTTTACCGCTTGCTTTTTTTAAGTAACTAACCTTTTTGTTTGTTTTGTTTTTTAATTTCCACTTCCACGTTTTTTTTTCCTTCTGGAGTGTTTTATTTTCTTTCATTTTTCATTATTACCCTAGAAAGGGGATTTTCCTGGGTCTGATCCACCATTCATTATGTGTGTCCGCTTGTTTACTATGAACAATGGCATGTTTGTTGTTCCTATCCATAAAAAAAGAAATTGTATAATCATTCAGGTTCAGTTTTCTGGACCTCTCAGTGCTCTGCGTAATCGATTAGTGGATCCATGGCACATCTTTCTGAGCTGTGTCCCTCAGTAGCATTGGTAGACATAATTTATACTTTTTTCTCATTTTAACCAAACTTGGTATCACCGTAAAGTGTTACACAAATGAAATTAAACTGAATTGAAAAACTGTGGCACTGTGATGCACACAGGCTCGGTGTACACCTTTAATAGGACTATGAGCAGCTACCTCACCAAAGCGGACAGCTTTTTGGAGGATACTGTTTTTATGTAATCGTAAAGTAATCTTGGTTGTGAAAAACAAGCTGTGAACGTCAAACAATATATATACAGTGTTTATTATTATGGTTATGATTATTATTATTAGTAGTAGTAGTAACTCTCTCCAGCTGTCTAATCTCCTCATCTGTACACACTGCTCAAACAGATCAGCGTCAACTTTGACTCTAATACCAACTTCAGCAACACGTTGCTTATAAGACCTTTAAACATTCATTTATAGCCACTAATTTCTCATAGTGACAACATGAATGCGATTAGTTAAACGTTCTACCGTTCAGTCCGGAGATTAAATTATGTTCATTTACTGGATGTGGAAGTCACTTGATATTTACCGGCCATTTTTAGGTCTAGTTCAGGGGTGTGTGACATCCCAATTAATCCAGTGGTCACTTATTGAATGAGACATTGGACTGTTTATGAGAAGGATATCAAAAGGCAGCACTACCAGAAATGTAACTACTGAGCTCTTGAGCAATTACACTAAGGCTCAATTGTATAAATGGGACAAATATAAAATGTGGCTTTTACTTCTGCAAATCATTCTGGATAAGCGCGTCTGGCGACTGATATAAATGTAAACCAGACGTCTAGGAGCCTTATTTAGGCCAAACAGTAATCGTGTCTATTTCTCTCAGGAGTTTTTCACTGACAAGAACCAGACTGGATTAAATTCACAATTCCACACTATTTGCATACACACTCAAATGACTTGTTGATTTTAAGCCCATCTTCAGGAACTCGTGGGTCGACTGGATTGTTTTTTTTTGTTGTTGTTTTTTTTGACCGAGATGGTAAGGTGTGAAATTGCTTCTTTGTGGCTATAAAACATGACGTCTATAGCAGGTCAACTTCTGCTGTTGGGTGAAATATATTTTTAGGCAAAGTTCCTTTAAATTGTTCCTCTTTACATTTGACATCTAAATCTAACGTTCTACATTTTTGAAATAAGTGAGTAATAGCGAAACATTGGTTCATTGGAATTGCTTGAGACTTTCAGTACACCAAAGCTGCTGCAAAAGGTACAATCTGGTAGGTTGTTAAGAAAAATTAAGATTAGATTTACAGATTGATTCTATGAGAGTTATAAATCCAATCCAGTATAGTATATTTGGTACAGCTGTACCAAATATAGTAGTATGTGTGTACATTAGCCATGTTGCTCAGTTTAGGAACACATCCTGGAATTTCCCTTGAATTCAGCAGATCAAATTGATCAGTGTGGTGTAAAATGCAGCCCATGCTCGCACACCAGACTTCTAGCTTTCGTTAGAGAAGTTTGACCTGTGGGTGGAGCATTTAAGACTAAGGCGTGAATTAGATTTTTTCCCCCCCCTTTATTCTATATGACTCACCAAATTATTTTTAATCATTCGCAGGCAGTTTTGATCGTATTATTTTTATGGTGTCTAAAGCTGCTGATCACAATAACACGCCTAATAAGCAGGCGTTCCTCCAAAGCCCCTTAAATAACAGTTCACATTCACATAAAGGGGATGTGGGAGCGTCTTTGAAAGACATTATTTTTACGGTTCTATGTAGAATCTGTAACTCAACAGCTCTAAACTCAACTTTCACTTTTTAAGAGTATACAGATCACACATTAACACGGTTTTTAAAACAATGCAGTTACCAAAATGCTTTTCTGTTACTGAGACCATCTTCTACATAGCTTATCATGTAGCGGAGGCCTGGAGCCTATCCCAGGGGACTTTGGATGCAAGGCGTGTATTTCCTGGACAATCCAACTATCGTAGGACATGGACGCATACACACACACATTCACTAAGGGCAATTCGGAAACGCCAGTTAACCTACATCTACATGTCTTTGGACTGTGGGAGGCAACCGGAGTACCCAGAGGAAACCTACCAAGCACAAAGAGAACATGCAAACTCCAAACTCATGCCCACAGACCCAAGACAGGAATCCATAAAACCCTAAATATGCGAGGCCACACTAAACCACCGTGCCTGCCGGAAATAAAACATCTGTGTAAACATAATGTTTAGATGGGTTGTTCTTTTGCAATACTTATACATCATAGAAAGAACATGTAAATAATAAATCCCTATATATTTTTCTGATTCAGATGCATGCTTCTCTGGATTACAGTAATTCATTAGAAATTTTTTCATTCAAAAAGTGATCCAGTGATTTTGAAAACAGAATTTAGCTACTTTCATAGAGGACAGTCAGACAGTCAGTCATCTTCTGAGGGAAGTCTTCCTAACCTTAGGTAGAAATCTCACTTCAGCTTTTACTCCAGTCAGTGTGAGGCATAGGAGCAGCGTGTTCAGTTCAGTCAACAAACATGAATCAGCTGCACATACACCTTCTAGAGTTCTGAAGTTCGTGTTCAGTTCAGTCAACAAACATGAATCAGCTGCACATACACCTTCTAGAGTTCTGAAGGTTTTATATATTGTTTTTGTTATATATTATATACTGTATTTTTTTATTAATTATATATAATTATTATTAATTATATATAATTATTAATATATATATTAATATATAATTTTTATTAATTATATACTGTAATTGATTTAACATTAATTTAATTAAAACGGTATTTATCAGGATATGTGTGTTTGTGAGTGTGTGCATGTGAATGAGTGAGTGTGTGTGTGCGTGTGTGGGAGTGAGTGAGTGTGTGCGAGTGTGAATGAGTGCGCGTGTGTGTGAATGTATGTGTGTGTGTCTGTGTGTTCGCGTGTGTGAGTGTGAGTGTGTGAGTGAGTGTGTGCGTGGGAATGTGTGTGTGTGTGTGTGTGTGTGTGTGAGTGAGTGAGTGAGTGAGTAAGTGTGTTCGTGGGAATGTGTGTGTGTGTGTGTGAGTGTGTGTGAGTGAGTGAGTGAGTGAGTGAGTGTGTGCGTGGGAATGTGTGTGTGTGTGTGTGTGTGTGTAGGAGTGTGCACGCATGTCGATTGCAAACAGATTAAATTATTTGGGGCTTAAATGCTCAAATAAAATATAAAATAACTTTAAGAACTGCTGACAGCTATGGTTTGTTTTGAGTGCCCTAATATGGCAACAGGCTCCGCCCCCGGCTTCACTTGCATACAGACAGAAATGACCGGATGTCAGTTCCTACTATTTATACCTCCATGCACCCCCACCTCGTTTTCCTGCCGCTAGGTGTTACGGAAATACCGGTACTTTCCATTGAAAAGATCTGGTAACCATATCCACGACACGAAAACATGGTCTAAATAATGCGAACCAGGATTTTTATCAAGTTACAGGAAGGGTTCAAGGTTCTTGGCCTGTAGTGCATCACTAGCTCTGACCTTCTCCATACACAGTGTCAGTTTTATGTACTGTAATACCTTCTTCTTATTATAATTAATATAATTATATACTTATTATTATATACTTAGTAATAATGTTATTATTATTATTATTATTATTATTATTGTTGAGCCTAATTGCATTTTTTTACTGATGTAAGAAACATTTTGTCATTTTCTAGTAGCAGTATAATTAACGTGGATATGTTTTAAATCAGAAGACATTTTTTCCACTCATCAGTTAAATAAAGAAAATGAAAAATGGGGTTGTTTTTAGTCACATCTCCTAGATGCATAAGTGACATGAATAACTAGGAAACCTAATAGCCATATTGAAGTTTAAAGTTGGATATTTTTCCTCATTTATTTATTCCGTCATTTATTCAAGGTTTTACGGTAGTGGCTTTGGAAATGTGAAAGCAAATATTTAAAAATGGAAGCACTGCCCTGTTATGCATACACTGTAATGATATATTTACACACAACCTCTTGATAAGAGGGAGATGTTAAAATGCTTTTGATCAACTGAAACGACTACACATTCAAACTGGGTTAAAGATTAAACGCAGCCATTTGCATTTCACAACTGCTCCAATGTATTACAAAGCAGTGACATAAGCACATATGTTTGAATGATCACTCACTTTCTCACTCCCTACATCACTTATCCTGTATTGGTGCACAGGAAGTCTGGACCCTATCCAAGGGGCTTGGAGAATAAGCCAGGGTACACCCTGGATGAGGTGTCAATCCATCACATGGCGCACAAGCACACAAACACTCACACTTCAGAAAATTTTCTAAACACTAATTAGCCCACTTTGCATGTCTTTGCACTGTGGAAGGAAACCAAGGTGCCCAGCGGAACGGAGAGAGCATACAAACTCCACGCACGCGTCTATCGACCCAGTGGAGTCCTCAGTGCTAACCAGTATGTGCATGCACGATTAATCTAAATTCATTGATAGTGCTTAGGAACCAGTTGGTAAAAGTCCGGAATGAAAAGATAATCAGCCCGGGGAGTTTACCTATTAGAAAAGGAAGGAAAATTTGTTTCCCAGAAGCTTGTCGCATCAGTTAATATTATCCAAACATGGGGCAAACATGCACAGATAGAATATATTTATTTTGACAAGTATGGTGACGGGCATATAGCCAGTGCTCCTCGTCAAAGAACATCTTTTTTACTTGTCATGGAACGAGAGAAATGCAACTGGGGTTCAGCCGGCATACTGGACAGAACTAAAATGCTCTTGAAAGGAATCGGGGCGCAGCAGCTCACCAGCATCAGTGACGGCGAATCATTCCCCATCCACCTGTGGACCATCTCTATGAAAGGGCCTCGACGGCGCATGCTGGTGGGTACGAAAAGTGTGCACGTATAACGCTGTCATATCCCCACAGACAGGAATACCTACGAGGTCCTCTGTACAGTATGCTCAACCTGCCGAGGAGCAACCTACGCACCTTCGCCTCTGCTTCCCTAGCATGATCACCTTCCGCCCTGCCTGTTCATCCAGAGCAGAGCAGCCCACGTGGGCGCGGATCACCACCCTTGGGGTGTATCTACTGCCTTCACCCACTTCCCCGAGCACCTGATCATCACATGGGCGACTGGTTTTTTTTCTAATTATTTTTCTGCATTAAAAAAACACCTCCTGTGGCATTGCACCTGAGCCTACCCGTGTGTGTGATTTCCGTGCCCACTACAGGCTTTACACAAGACAAAACTGATTAGGTCAAGTGTTTACATGGCTAATATTTCTGTTATCTACTGAACAGAGTATCATTAGTTTTCACCACCCCTTTCATTCCAATCAGTCTGGATTTGTTAGACTGTTCCGATTGAGACGCTTTCATGATGCATTTTTATTCGGCTCGGGAGCTTCATTAAGGTAGATCAGTGAACAGGCCACAGCTCCTTCACTGGGATTGACAGAACCATAGACCATTCAAATATTCTCTAACAGTGCAGTTGGTGAAAGATTTGAGCATATTAATTGTGTCCAATGTCTCCCATACCTATTACATATACTATAAAACAATCTTGATGAGAATATTCAATATTTTTATGGCGTTAGTTTAAAACCTTAAATACAAGTCAAACTGACTTATAATTACAACCAAAGCACATCAAATCACATTTCTGATCGTTCATAAAAGGACTCACCATCTTGCTCGGCATGGCAGCAGGCAGGCTGGTCTTCAGAGTCTTCATCGGCTCCAACATTCCAGTACATGTTACAGACCTTAACGCAGGAGTCTGAGTCTGACTACGTCATCATACATACAGCCAGGAATATCCACACAAAGCCCTTATGTTCATCCCTTAAATGAAAAACAAAACAAAAAGAACACAGGCACAGAAGAGAAATTATTCACCAGGTACTGGTAGAAAGTGAAATCATTTTAATGCCTTTTTTATATCTTGGGCATCTCCTTGCCTGGTCAAAGGTTCTGCTTGCTCAGTGAATACAAATAAGGAGTCGACGCAGCAGGAGTAAGAACAATCAGTGTAGATCGAATCGAATAGTCAACATGCATATGAATAATTAGAACTAATCAGGAAAATGCTGTGCGCCTAATATCAAAGATTTTAGATTTTGACATAAATTTAGACTTAGACTGGCATTAGTACCCGTTGTCGATGGGAAAATAGTCTGTAGAAATAGTTATACATAATACATCAAATGAAAATTAAGGTTTTTGATAGACAAATCCAGCAGGTTAAAATACACTTCTACCACTTCAGCTGTGAAAATGTTAACTTATCCCAGTAAAAATATTCAGTTTAGTTTTTCTAATTAATATCTCTTGGTGCAGGTGGGTGTTTAAATTGAGCAAGTGGCTTATTAGTAGCTTATTTTAAAGTAGATTATTAAATCCGGCACATAACTGTTCATAACATCGCTTTTACTCAATATTTTGATTTGAGCACATAACACTGGGCTCTTAGTTCAGGTATTTTACATGCCCTCACCTCTGGACTGCTGCGGATATGTTTGCTCTAACGACCCTTGTTTTATCTCATAGTGGCATTGCACATTAATGCTTATTAGCACCACACAAGCTGTTTTTAAACATCCGGATACCCTGTGCGTGTATATATACGGTGAACTATTGCGTTAATTGGCACTGTTGAGCAATGCGTGTAGGCACGCCCACCTTGAGGAAAAAAGCAATATTTTCGACCAGAAGAGCAGTGGCTGCTGTGACGTAATCTGGCACAAAACTGCTCATAAAGTCCCTTCTACACAACATGTTGATTTCATTTATATCGCAGGTATAACTTCAGACAAATATAGAAGGACTGGCAAAGTTTCATTCACTTCTGTCCAGCCAAAAATCGTTAAAATCGTCTGGACAGACATTCAGACAGAAATTTTTCTGAGACTGATTTCAGGTCCTCCAATGTATGAAGCGTAAAGATACCAGTGAAAGAGCGAATTTCTGACCAATGTACAGACAAAACCAATCTTTTATTTATATAGATGATTTATACATTTTCACCAAACTTGTCATCAAACCACAAACATAGAATTCCTTCTACAAGGTCAGAGACCAAGGTGAAGAATCTACATCGTTTTTGAAATTGGTTTCAAATAAATATAAAAATATAAATATAAATGCAAATAATTAAGCAGTACTGTATTACGTATGATGTGAGCAGGTACTATTATAAGTCATATATATTTACTGAATGGAATCCAGGTGTGTCAAAATAATTGCAGGCAATACATGCACTTGTTCCTGGAACACCACATGTACTGAGCAGCTTTAAGTATATTCTATAAAAAACTAAACTAATGCACCCTTAGCGAGATATCCAAGGTATTGCCAGTATTTCTAAAACAATTACAAACACTAATTTGTTTTTGCACTGGATTTTTTAAGCTGACGCAAAACCATGGAGCTTGTATTTTTCTGGAATGATAGCTAATAAAGATATTATATGACATCCCATGTCTCCCCGAATATCCGGGAACCTCCTGTGTATTGACAGCGGCTCCTTTACATACTCTGCTGCTCACTCACTTTATATTTTTTCATACCAATTCATCTTGTGCTAAGTGAACCCATCATTTTTCTTAGCCGGCAGTGTCCATTTCAGGAATATTGTATATGATTTGCTGGTGTCAGTGAGCTGCTATAAATAAGGACACTCCCAGATCTTCTGGGACATGTGGGATGTCTGGATTCGTCCACCACCTCTGAAAGCCTTTTCAACTCCATTTCCAATTATGTAACCGAGCATCTCTCCAGTCCTTTATACTGTATACCTTTTGGAGATTGCTGACAACTTCATTTTTGCTCGTCTTGACAGCTGTTCTACGGTCTGCTTCCCAGTGAGTGATGAACAGTGCAGCCTACAGACATGACTCATTTAATGCTCTGCCTGGAACAATGAAATCATCAGTCCCTTTATCAACCAAACCAGATTCCTATTTAGCTTCCTATCCTAGGCCTTTATAATGAATTTCAATTAAAAAAAAAAACATCCTTAAAGTCACTACACCCTTTCCGTTTCATGCTGTCACCAACATCACAGACTAGGAGGTCTTATTTTCCTTAAGGCAGACCCGAATCTACAGGCTTATAAGTCATTTGATCATCCCACCTTATTATACCTGGGTGCAAAATTAATTTATTTACAAATGAGAGGCTGTAAATTTGCAGTCAGCTGCAATTTTAAGAATTGTCTAAGTTATTCTTCTTAGAAACCAAACTGAAATCTGTCCTTCCTTAATACACAAAGGTCATTCACTCCAGAGTCAGCTACAGACCCAACTGTAATTAACAGAGATCTTATATTGTAATAGAACATTTGCAAACCACAGATGCTGTATATTGGTGCTTTATTGATTCCTTGGAGACAGTCTGAATTCAGCAGAAGTCCATTACATCCACTGATGCACCATTAATCCAAAGCACATTACCATAAGGTGACCTTCAGAGACCACCAGACGTCTACAGAACCCTATTAGAAACCAGTAAGCGCTTCTTAAATCAGACACAAGTCACCTTTTGATCTTTTGTGGTGTTAAACTCACGACTTGGAAACTGTGGCATTGTCTAAATTCTCAACCACCAAATTCTGATTAGTATAGTTTTGGTAAGCTGATAACGTGAATGAGGTGCAGAAATGTCTGGAATTCTATTAAAAAAATACTGTTTATTCACCAGTTTCATTAGTGTTTCCTTCAAAACCAGTATTCAGTTCTTTGTGGGTTTCTGTGGCCCTTCGGCCAGCTACAGCAGCTTACAATTGACAATGGAAAGCCAAAAATAACCATGGATAGGCTTTCAGAAACAAACCATAGACTTATTGCAGACCTACGAGTCTTAAAGGGATAGTTCGGGTTTTCTTAATAATACGCACATTAAGATTTGTCTTGGTCGTTAAACATTTTCCTGCTCTGCACACAGTAGCCATAGAGCTAGGTTTGGGGGGAAAAAATTATTTTGTAACAAATTCACAGTAACTTACATCAACTCAATTTAGCTTCATATGAGTCTCAGCTGAACTCGAAGGCATTTTTGCATGGAACTAATGTTTATACCTATATACAGTTGTGCTCAAACATTGGCATACCTTCAGAGAACTTGCAATATGTGTACCGCTTTGTAAAGAAAATATGAGTAAGAAGGCAAAACCAATGTATTTAATTTCTTATATAACTCAAGTTCATATGTAAGGCATAGCAGAATGGCACAATCATCAAACAAAAAATGGCAATAATGAAAATGAGGAAAAAATGCCTATTCAAAAGTTTGCATGTCTTTAGTTTTTTTTTTTTATATTGTGTATTGCAAATTTAGCATCAATGATGGCTTGCAATCTTTTGTAATAATTGTGCATGAGGTCCCTCATATTCTCAGGTGGTATAATTGCCCATTTGTCCTGGCAAATGCCTCCAGTTCCTGAGCTCTCCCCAAAGCTGCTCAATGATAATGGAGTCAGTAGACTGTGATGGCCACTCCAGAACGTTCACATTTTTTTTGCAGGGATAACTTGGTCCTTGTGCATTAGGTGACTGACATGTTGGAACATCCAAGAGCATTCCTTGCCCAGCTTTCATGTTGTGGAGTTCCTGCTACCATGCTGCATTCATTTGACAAACTTTCCTGTGCCACTGGAGCTCAATTAGTCCCAAAACATAAGAGATCCACCACCATGCTTTACAGTGGGGATGGTGTCCTTTTCACTGTAGGCCTTTTTGACTCCTCTCCAAACATAAAGTTAAATTTTGCTCTCATTACTCCAAATGTCATTGCTCCAGAAGCTGTGAGGTTTGTCTAGGTGCTGTCTGGAGTACCGCACATGTGCCTTTTTCTGTCATGGGCGCAGTACTAGCTTTCTCCTGGCATGCATGTCATTTGTGTGCAAGTACCACCTCCTCAAAGCAACACCACAGCTTTTTCAGAGTTTTTCAGAGTTTGAATAGTACTGACTAACATTTTTCAAGTGTAATAATAATAATAATAATAATAATATCCTTTCCCGCTTTATAAAGTTCAACTACCTTTTTCCGCCGGTCCATTGGCAGTTCTTTTGTCTTTTCCATTATGCCTCAGAAAGTCTCATTATTTATGCACAGACGCTAATTACAATTACAATGGGTCACAGGTTTGAAAACTTCCCTTTAATAGCCATTTAAATATGCGTGTGTGTTAACCTGTGTGTTTATGAAGTGGCCAAACATTCAAGGATATGTACACTTTTGATCAGGGTTGTTTGGGTGATTTCACTTATCATTAGGTTTTTAAAAAGGAACAAATATGTAATAATTAATGACTTCACATGACCACTATTCTTCAATAAGAAAAAAAAAATTATGCATTATCAGTCATATTTTCCAAATAAATGGCAATGTTTCACAATTTCTTTCATCAAGACAGACATGAAAAAATCTAAACTATCACTTAAAAAAAGAAGAAAACTTCTGGTAAGCTGCAAATCGCTATGCGTCAATCTAACCGATCTGATTCGATTACACATGATGATTAGTAAATCCATAGTGATCAGTAACAAAAACTGTGCATGTGTGAAATAGGATTGACTGACTTTTTTGGAAGTTTAGCCTGTGTTACTCAAGATCTTACAAGAATGACTGTGTCCTTTAAGATAATCTGTCATGTTAGTGGACATCACCGTACAATCCACATTAGTGGTCAGGTAGTGATTTGTGTCCTGTCTGATTCGAATTTTGATATTGATAATTAATATTGATAATTACAGTAGTAATTATCCCTTCATATGTATTCAGACTTGTTGAAGACTAACATGAAGCTCAGGCGAGAAATAACAAGATTCAAACGTAAACTAAGAGTTTATTCAAATACAGGATTTTAGTCACATTTCAACTCGACTTAGTTTGGTGTAGTAATCTTTGCTGTGTTTGTTTGTTCGTGCGGTTTGTGTTCATAAACACCATTTTGCTGATGTGGAATGAAGGATTGTGGGATATCAGAGTTAGGGGGATATTACCGCTTCACATATCACTCTCACTCTGGAATTTGTATGAATTAAAAAAAGAAAAAGTGCTGTGTGAAGGTGAAATATGTTAGAATTCAGCATCTTCAGTGAAAGCTACAAGAGTAGCTTTGGATCGCGCGCAGAGTAATATTCCACCGTGTCATACTTGGCTAAAGAGCGCGCGCGCTCAAGCAGAAGAAAATGCAAGTAACAACAAACAAACGAACGAACAGCCCGGGTAAAACCGTACAACACAGAAAACCGTAATATCCAGTTAAATGGTGGAGTATTGTCATTACCTGATTTAACACTGTGCTAAATCAGACTAAATCAGTCGTAGTTTCAAATGTAACTTCCATGCACATTTAGAAAGAGTTTGGAGGCAAAACAACACACTTACCGCCATTTCACATCAAAACGCCTCAAAACCCCGGTTTACACTAACTCGAGACAGCTTTAGACACTGTGGACAATCCTAAATGGTTGTGTTATGTAACGAGATTCAGCTCCTACACGCGGATTCACTTCTGCTTCTCTTCACTTCCTAGTGTGGCTGCACAGCCCCGGCTTTCCTTCATCAAGGCAGGGCAGCTCACTCACTCACTCACTCACTCACACACACACACAGGGAGAGAAGAAACAGGAAAAACACTTACTGTACACTGTACTACTAAAGCATGTCCGTGGTGTGTATACTCGTGGCAACTAAACAGTGTCAGAATCACCACAGCAGAAATGTAGAAAACCTTTTTTTTTCTTTTCTTTTTTTTTTTATGCACAAGATTTTAACCATGGTTCGGCAGTGCGATATACTGTAAGAACAAGTAATAGTTTCAGTAGGAAATGAAACCTAAAAAAAAAAAATAGTTCTAACCATAAAAAATAATTCTAAGAAAACATAAGGCATGGAAAAGTGTTATGTCTTTGCTGGCACTGTGGCCTTGCACATCCAGGGTCTGGGTTCAGTTCCCATCTCTGGGCCTGTGTGCATGGAGTTTTCATGTTCTCCCTGTGCTTGGCGGGTTTTCTCCCAGTCATATAAACGCAGATTAGCCAAATCGACGTTCCCAAATTAGCTGTAGTGTAGTGTGTGTGTGTGTGTGTGTGTGTGTGCCCTGTGATTCTTCTCCTTTAATGTTTGCTGTCTGGTTTGGCAGTTTCTTCCCCCAGGCCATTTACGCAAGATCATGTTGAATGTTCTCCACTCTGTGCCGTAAAAATATGTGCAATGTTACTATGTTTAACACTGTGCAATACCACTGATATTTATTTGATAATCCCACATCTTAGTCCAATTGTATTTTTGTTGTTGTGTTGTGTTGTTGTCAAATGAGTGTGAATGAGTGTGTGCCCTGTGATGGGGTGGCACCCTGTCCAGGGTGTACCATGTCTCATGTCCTAAATTGCTTGGAATAGGCTTCAGGCCCACATGACCATGTACACAGGATAAGTGGTATAGAAGATGAATGAATGAGTGTTATAGATTGTACAACCTATTAATCTTCAATACGAAATGTCTCTATACAGTGTCTTTATAGTAGATTGTATTTTCTGGCACTATAGCAAAATGTGAAATTCATGATTATTATTGTTACTACTACTACTACTAATCATAATAATAATAAATTCATCCCCTGTGCGTCATCCTATGTGAGGGGACCAGTGCTATAATTATCAGCACCAAAATCCATCTTGGCATAACTACCAAAACTGGATTCTTCTTTTACTGCATTGCTAATTTGCTTTACATTACTTATACTGACATTTATTTGCTTGATGGGTTTAACCAAAGTGACCTAAAATTGAGACAGGATTCAAAAGAGCAATTGAGGGTTAAGGTTCTTGCTCAAGGACTTGTTCAAACACAGCGTGGCTTTAACCACTGACTTACTACTTCCCTAAATTGCTAATATGATCGAAAACACTGCAAAAATTATTCACAAACCCTGACAAATCTAGAGCCTATCCTAGGAACATTAAACCCACGCAGTCATGGGATGAACTTGTGAAACTGTGAACAGTAACGTTATCTTATGATGGAACTAGGGACCTTGAGAGCTGGATGCGTCTAAACTTCCCACTCTGCCACTTGCATTGCATTTTGTAAATATAATTAGAGATATTACCCTTTAAATTCTTAGCATTATGTTCGGATTATGACTCAAGGAAAGCATTATGTCCTTTCTTCATAGTGAATAACTTTAAATAAAAGCATCTGCCAAATGACTAAACATAAATGTGAACCTGTGGTGTAGGAAATCAATAAGGAGCTGCAGTAGGATTTAGTAGCAACTGACCTTGTTCCAACTGTGAACCTGTAAACCTTTATCTTATAAAATGCGCTGTAATTCCTGGAGTTGGCTTTTGTCATTTCAAACTGGAAATAACTTAATCAGAAAGCAAAAACATAACTGAAAATTTATATTTATATATTGGCTTTTCGACCTCATTTCTTGTAAGTGGTAAATTAGTGCGAACCCATTTCCTTATCATTCCTGCAAAACTTGTCCCTCGAGTTTTTTCTTCTTCATAGATTCTCTTTTAGTATTGAAGCTATTCCAAAGAAGCACACCCATTTTAACGACCAACATTTGATCGTTTATCTAAATGATTATACTAACTTATTACACTAAGAAGCAGATACTGTATACATGAGTTTTGCAGGAACTTTTCAAACTCTTGGTGATGATGCCGTTTTCTTTCTTCCCCAAAAAGTCACTTTGACTACATTTCTGAGAACTAGATTTCTGAGTCTTGGTTGCAGGAGGAAGAACAGGAAGAACAGCGTTGTTTAGAAACAAAGATTTTATTCAAAGATTGAGCATTTTAATGTGGTTCGAGTATATTTAACGGTTAAAAGTCGTCTCCCTTTTCTGCATATATGTTCAGTAACAAACAAAAACAAACTTTTGACTTAATCCCATAGTTCCAAATGATGGTCGATTTAAAAAGCTCTCCTATGGTTAGACTGCTGTAACATTATTGGATAGCTTTAATTAAAGTAAGTAAAAAAAACAAATAAATAAATGCTAAGCTGGTACTGTAGCTATAAACCTTTGCCTCCACACCCCTCAGGCAAAATCCACGAAGCAAACTTCATATTCCATGCAAGGAAGTCTTGGCTAAATGTCTACATTTAGTGGAAAAATGGTTTCAATTGTATTTTAAACCAGTCTATCACATGCATGATAAAATAATTCATTAACCATGTAAAAGCAAAAGCAGAACATTTGTAGTCTTTAAACCTTTTGGCGATTTACAAATAGAGACAAAGATATCGAGATTAAATAAAAACATAATACAAACATTTTTTTATGTACAAAACATCTATATAGAATAAAAAAGACTGGAAGATAAAGAGCTTGTCAATATATGTAAGTCATTTCAGGGAAACATAACGTCCGTTGGGCAGACTGGTTGATTCCTAGATACCACGTTTTTGAAGCATGTTGTAAATAGATGGTGGATGAGCGGTCACTGGGGTCAGCTCCAAACCACAGTGTCTCAAATCTTCAGCTGCTCACTGAGCTTTATGGTGACGGCTTTGACCTCAGTGTACTCCGCTAATGCATATTCGCCACTGCACAAAGAGACTATCGTCAGTTTCTATACCTTAGGTTAAAGTGATGACAGGATATGAAAATAATCGTACTTACAGCTCTCGCCCATTTCCTGACATCTTGTAGCCACCAAAAGGAGCTTGAGCATGGAGGGCGTTGTAACAGTTCACCCTAATAACACAAGAACACAAGTTTTTATACCGCTTTACACAAAGGACTTTTGACTTTTGTTGAATTTTGAAACTTAAAAGATCAGAAGGCAGGAATTCATTTTCTATAGCAGCTCCAATTAGCAGCTCTGAATTCTAATAATAGATTAGTATTAATTAATCTATTAATGTTATTGTTTCTCTACTAAAACCTTATCAATTTATATGGTGGACACTACCCATGATCTGAACAATCTGAATCTGTATAATCGTTGATATGATTAAGGATATGTATATGTATTTATCATTCATGGATGTAGTTTCTAGTTACTTGTGACAAGCCTTTTTAACTTGTTGAGTTTGAGTTTTAAGACAGTGTTGTGGATGTTTAATAGATACTGTAAGTATGATAAATAGATTTTATTTAAAAGCAGGATGTGCTATTCATAAAAAAATATAAAAAAATGTTGTTTCCACATGATGTTTAACTCAACATCACAGATCGTCTACATCACACTTGAGTCATTGAGATAAACGATGCATTTAATCAAGGGGTGTAACAGTGTTTGCTAAAAAAAAATACTAACGGTTTGATTCTGACATGTTGCACATTTGGAATGAAACTAAAAGTCAGAATGCCTTGTACTGCAGTGAATTGTGATGGGTGTAGAGCCCCTAGTATTTACAGTTCAAACAATATTCTAGAACGTTCCACCAGGGGGCAGTGTCAGACAGAAAACATACCCAATCAAATCAGAATCAAAGCGTAGCCCTTAACAGGCAGTTCTCTTCTGTTACGTACTATTCACGGTTGCCAGGGTTATAACTTGTACATCAGATTTAGAACAAGTCTGCAGATGGGATGTTTTTGCACTAGTGTGAAAATATTTCATTCTTGTTTAAAATTAATAATAGATTAATTTCTGCATAGCAGGCTAGAGGTAAGGTTTTTTTTTTTTTTTAGACCTATGAATGAACAAGCTTTCATGACATATAAGAGGCAGTTGGGGGTTTTGTGGAGACATGGCATCCGTGATGTTTCTGGTTAGCCTCAACATTAGTTCCTTGTCATATTATAATTTAAAAACAACAATACCTGTTTAGCAGTTAATGAAAAACAAATGACCCTTCATCTATACTATATAGCCCATGAGTGTTTGGGAAATGATGTTTGTGCTGGTGTTTAAGCTATTGTAGAGAGCAACGTTGTGTGGCATCCTTAGCCTGGCTAAATGAGGGCATGTTTTTTTCTTTTAAAAAAAAATACAGTTTTAACCTTTAGGAGAAATCATGACTAATGAGATGTGCTGTGCTGCAGTCAGTATACATACGGAAATCCATGATTATCATAAGTCACCAATGTTTAACCTACATAAACATGTTATATGTATATACTGTTAGGTATATACTTTTAATACAGTAAATACAAAAACTCCTTTGGTCTGGCTGGAACTAATGGTCACACAGCTCCCCTTAAATCTGCCACATTGTCCCTTGATATGTGTCCACAGTGTTCTTGTGATTGTGAGTGATTTGCTGTCTCACCACACAGTGCCAGCTTCCAGTGCCGAGGACACACTCAGTGCTCGATCTACGTTTTGGGTAAACACAGCTGCTGCCAGGCCGTAGTGGGTGCTGTTTGCTCTGTCAATCACTTCCTCCTGACTCTTAAACTTCAGAATGCACTGAACTGGCCCAAAGACCTACAACATAAATAATATACATATGTAAGAAGAAGCAGTTATAATTACTGGAATAATATATTACTGAAATAGTATAAAATATAATATCTCTTAAATCTTTTTTAAAATCACATATTTTAAATTATTTTAAATATCAATGATTTTCATCATTGATTCATTTTCTTAAATTACTTTTTTTACACATCACATTGTTTATATATATATATAAAGCAGATTTGTGTATATGTATATATGTATATAAACAATGTGACGTGTAAAAAAAGTAATTTAAGAAAATGAATCAATGATGAAAATCATTGATATTTAAAGTATTATTAAATTAATATTAAAAATTAATAATTGATTATATTCAAATAAAATATAGTCCCAGTTTGAGTTATATAATTATTTGGGTAAATCTTTACATTAGAGGTCTAAAACTAACTAATAAATTAAAAAATTACATAAATATATTATTTACTGCAATATTTAAAATTATTAAAATATACAACTAAGCATTAGTAAACCGAAATTAATTGTTAACAAAGTAATAAAAGTTACTGACATTTTAATAAATCCTTAACTGATAATAAATCAAAATAAATAATCAGTAATATATTTACAGTATACATGTAAAACTTGCTAAACTACTGCATTGAAATGAGGTTTTGTAAAAATGGGAAGTTCTAAATATAGAAATGTAATTTTCAACGAAGTTCTCAATAAGTACAAAAATTACTTATGTTGCTTTAATGCTGAAGTTCATGGGTTGTTCATGTTGACTACGTGTTAAATAAGTAGGATCTACAGTATGTTTTTTTTTTTTATTAGGAGGTGAGTCTGTGATGATTTAAACGCCCAAACACGTCCTGACTGATGGGATGGAAAACTGGCTTAAATCTTTAGATGATTTACTTTAGACTTAAGTATAAAGTAAGAAATAAAAAAACCTAAAGACTTCAGACAATCATAGAGGTGAACAATTGGTGCAAATTGACTAATGTTGGGATTAAATACCAGAATTATTCACAGTTGAAGACATTATGCCGTTTCAGCCTTTTTGTGTTTGCATACTCTGACCAGTAGAGGGCAGACAAATCTAACACTACTTTGAGTTCTCACCATTTATATCATGAAACTGCTTAAAACTATTTCTAGTACGAGTGTCTTAAATGTCAGACTATATACAATATATACAGAAGGCTTCACCTCTTCCTTTGCCAGGCGCATGTGGTCTTTGACATCTGAGAAGACGGTGGGCTGGATGAACAGAGATTTGTCCTTGATTATGTTTCCTCCATACTCCAGCTTTGCTCCCTCTTTCCTCCCGCTCTCCACAAGCTCCATGATATTATCAAACTGCTGCTGGCTAATCTGTACACACAATATTAAATAATGCCACTAGCATGCGCAATTTTGTAAGTTCTGTGCATTTCCCGATAAGCTATGGCAATGAAAAGCTTGTGTATTATACTGTATATTTGAGCAAAATTGAGAGAATCAGGAGAAGAGATGCTGTACCTGAGGGCCATGTGTCGTTCGGGGATCCATAGGGTCACCGGCTACAATTCTCTTAGCACCTTCAATGCTGAGTCTCACAAACTCGTCGTACACACACTCCTCAACAAACACACGTGAGGCAGCGGTGCAGCATTGACCCTGGTTATAGAATGCACCCTTCTGAGCTTCCTGTACTGCTAACTGCACTGCACAGACACACAGACAGAGATACTCAATGCTGCATCTATAATATATTTCGTCTACATCATGGGCAGTTTGTGCTTCGGGGGAAAGCTTTGACGGTTCTATTTAGAGCCCTACAGCAGAGAGTTTAATTTTCAGGGACACAACCAATTCATTTACAGAATATTACATGTTACATTACATATTACTGTACATTACTTTTTATGCTTAAGAAATATGCCTCATTAGATTTTGGTGAAGACAGGATCATCATTTTGTTCCTTTATCTAACGGTATAGATGAAGAGCGTCTGAAGAGAGTAAACCTTCCTTTATTGCTTCATTAATGTACCTACATTAGGCAGAAAGTTTTCTCAGTTCCCCAGAGCCATGGTCCGATCATGCTTCACTGACCCTTTCCTTTAATTTGAAAAAAAAAAAAAAAAACAGCCTGATCCGATTTTCAAAGGCATTCTGTTTTTGCAGGACTACATACTGCTCAACACTTGTACATCACAGGAACTCGGCTGGGAGGTATTGCCACATCCCCCGTGTAGTCTTGACCTATCTCCAGGTCATTTCCCCATGGTTGGGCCATTAAAGGAGTTCCTGGGAGGCCAGTGAATAAGATGTGAGGCAGGGAGTCTGATCATGGCTTTGCCTTACTAGAAAAAACTTTCTACATTGAAGTCAAGCACTAGTGAATGAAAGAGAGAAGGAGAGCAAGAGAAAATGTACATTTCTACAATAAGGAGGCCATTTATTTGCATCACTTAAATTGAGCATTATTCATTGTATTCATTGCATAACTTTACTATTAGTGTGCCTATGGAATTTTAAAGTTAGTTGCTACCTTCTCAATTTCAAAAAGTGAATTGGAAGTGACAAATAAACAAAATTATCCATAATAACAATACTGTGTGGGTAAAGGTTTGTGATATATGACCTTACAGTATGACACATTACTGCTGGTTTTCCCCTAGCCAATTGCACTTCCTGGCATTGGCATCAGAGGCAATCGCCCAGGGCAGTATCAGGGCAATGCTCTATAAAGGAATGAAACCATCTGGTGTGTTTGTACTCTACTATCCTGCGTATTAAACAACACTGCATATTGGTGATATATGTTTTAATAGTTGATACAGTGCAGATTAAGATTGTAGGACAATAAATAAATGAATGAATGAATAAATAAGTAAATAAATAAACAGCGCTACTTAAATTCTGCCATTGTTAGGTTTCTGTCACATTGGGGACAATGTGTCAGATTTGAGTCACTTCAGGCTGGTCTTAGAAAAAAGTCCAGTTTCCCGTTACACGCCGAGCCATCAGCCACTGAGCAACTAAGAAATACAGCACAAGTATTTTATCAAACTCTAGCAGAACATCACTTTTAGCCCATATTTTCTGTCAAAAGGCTGGTATGTTAATAAATATGCTCATTAAAATAAACACAATAAGCTCATTTAAAAAGGCTAAAATTATGTAAATGTCAGATTTAACGAGCAGGATTTCATGATGCAGCATGCCATCAGTTGTCTGGATTAATTAAAGAGTTGCTCAACAGAGTGTCATAAATTTATAAAGATATTTTAGAAATTGGAAAAAGACACATAAGCTGCACCTCTGCTAAATCTTTTTGTGATGCTGCAGATCGAATTGATTTGAAGGATTTATTTTATTTAACATTAAGCTTTACGTTCAAAATATTTTCAAATAAATGAATTGCATGTTCTGTACTGTAACTGATGCGCTCGACCCATTCCTTCCACTCCTAATTAATAGCTTTGTCAATCATATTTGCTGTAGTTTTACTGTATGCCTCATACAGTATTATAGTTACTGAATGACGTGCTTTCAGACGAGTAACTCAATAGTAAACTGAGCCCTCGTGCTCTTAACCATATTTGAATGGCTCCTGATGAAGTCGGCATACGTCATTGATTTGATTTTCCAGTCCTTCCTCGACATGTCATTCATATACTTTTTTTTCTGCCTCCTACCAGCTGACCCTTCAAAATTTTGTTGCATCTGCTCATTGCCTTTGTGTAAGCACAAGGCCATAAAAAACCACATCACTCACGGTCTGAGTCAGCAAACACAATACACGGGTTCTTTCCTCCCAGTTCCAGCGTCACTCTTTTCAGGTTGCTCTTCGCCGCTGCCTCTTTGATCAGCTGACCCACCTGAGCACAAAGAGAGCGGACAATTGAGAAAGCTTTAAGTCAACGTTAATGTTGACGTCAGGGCATGCTTGTTTGATTTTGTAGATGCTCAAAAAAAAAAAAAAAAAAGCCTGGAGGGTATACTGGAATAAAGTCAAAAGCTTGTAAAACTAATTCAGGTCCTATATGGCTTAAATGTATGAAGTCTAAGCAATTGAATATGGAAGATATGTTCGTACTGTATATGGAAACCTATGAAAATGTCCAAAAAGGTTTTTTTTCTTTTTAATACTTTATGATCATTAATTTATATATAAAGCGTGTGAGCGCATATGACGTAATATTTTTTGTACTTTCAGTGACACTAAAAAAGATGGATCCTACTCTCCCCTTTTGTTTTTTCAGTTTAGAGGGGCTCGCGAAGGAAAACAAAGATGAAAGACTTGATGAACCCTTTTTAACCCTAATCGTAAGATTTTAAAATACCAAGTCCATTCCTTTTCCTTTTGTAAATGAAAACTTTATACCTCGGTGGAGCCGGTAAAGGCCACTTTGTCGATGCCCATGTGGCTGGCAATGGCTGCCCCTGCTGTTGGGCCAAAACCTGGCACGATGTTCACCACTCCAGGAGGAAAGCCGGCCTGCGAACAAAAACCAAGCATCCCCTCCAAGGGTTTAGCTAAAAGTCATCAGGAACGCTAAAACACTTAATCACTTAAAACTGGGGTTTTTCTATAAAGGCCAAGAATAAACTGATTAATGGGCTACAAGTCATGGTAAAAGAGGTCCAAACAAATGACACACATGACAAGTCACAACTTGCCAGTTTGAAAAATAATGCAAACAAAGAAGCGTCTCTCTTTGAAGTTTCTAAAGCACACTTGCACACTCATGCAGTTTAAATGCAGATTGATAAATAAAAGTTTCCCTATAGGGTTAAACAGAAAGTTGAGAGATCAGTAAGACCTGAAGTTTTAGTCAGGGTAACTGACTTATATTCACTTAGAAGCATTCAGACTTATAATGGAAATAATGGAATACATACAGTAATGTAAAGAAAAGCTTAGGTACTATAATATAGTGAAAAAAATATCTTAACTATCTAAAAAATGCTAAATGAATGTTGTAACCTCAGTTCGTATGCATGGTAAAGTAGTGATAGTTAAAGGAACAATACTGTGCACAAGTCTCTTTTGAGGGCCATTCTAAAAAAAAAAACTTTCTTGTATTTTAAAGTATTCTTGAGGAATCATTCTCTAGGCTTCCTGAATAACTTTTTTGGCTCGCAGTTTCAGTCCAGTCCCTGTACCTGACTAGTTTCTGAGGAATGTTTTTTAGTTTGTTCACACAATGACCTATAAATCATTCAAGCATTAAAAGCTACCGGCAGAGCTACCGGTAGCGGTAACTTACTTAAATGGTAACTTAGTGTGTTCAGGCTCTAAGTTACTTATGAGTTACAGATCGGAAGGTTGGCAGTTCAAGACCCAACTAGACCAAATCGCAGCTTTTGGGCCATTGAGCAAAGCCCTTAACCCTTTTTGCTCTATGGGCACCATATAATCTGCGCTGTACCTCCAGCATTCTAACAGAGTTGTAATACTGTATACAAGGAATAAAGAATTTTATTGTGCAGTAATATATATATGACGAATAAAGACTTGGCTTAACTTTCCAATCCATAAATTATTGTCAAAATTAAAACGAATCATTATAGCAACCTCCTTGATGAGCGCGCCAACATGGAGTGCTGTCAGCGGGGTCTCCTCGGCTGGCTTGATGACCACTGTGTTTCCACAGCACAAGGCTGGAGCGATCTTCCACATGAACATTAGTAGAGGAAAATTCCACTGTAACGATTAGACATTGAAAGAAAAAGAAAGAAAAAAGTTAGACTTTTGTATGTCATCAGTATTATTTTTTATCCAGCCTGCTCACAAAACGACCAACTAGGTGAAGATTGTACTAGATCTTTTACTCCTAATCCTGTAGAAAGCCACAGACAATGTGTAACCGATAGCCATAGCGTGACGTGTTTGATGTCTCAATGCAGATTAGCTCTCTAAATGTCTGTCACTGGACAAAAAGACATCGTTGAGAACACCGGTAATTCTAGAAATCATGAAAACATGCCAGGCAGATTGTTCACACGGGGGTGAGGAACACGGTGGGCAAAAGAACTAGCAGCATGTTCATGACTCGTACGCGTATTGTCAAGAATTTCTTGTTTACGGCTTGAACCTCTTTAGCTCGCTTTAACTTGAGATGGAGTCACAGATTTTTTTTTTTTTGGACTTGCTTGAGATAGAACTTCCTGTTTTTTGCTTTCTTGGTGAGTCACACTCTTCGTGTGCCAGTCGAGCACTCAGTAATCACTCGGGCAGATTTATGACCCAATCTCTCGTGTCTAATGCTAATTTTCCTGCACTTTTTTGGAAGAAGATACCATCCATCTCTTACAGAAATGAAAATTTAAATAAGATGAGGACTTTTCACCCTTTCACCATCAAAGTCAGTAACATGATATATATAGTAGGTCAGGATCTGAATCTCTCAGAAAAACGAACCAATTACACCAATTACATTTCCTAATTATTTTCCTAAGCAATCATAAATGTTGTCATAGATTCCCTCATGAAAAAAACGATCCAGATCCTGCTATGAAAAACGTGGCCGTGGTCGGGATTAAGGTTTGTCGAATTTAAGATTAAGATTGAATTACTAGTGAATGGGCTGCATTTTGTTTTCGAAGCCATGGCGAATGATACAGGATCATTATACTGTACATAGCTTATTGATGTAATGCATGAATCAGGCAGCACAGTTACATAACGGGCTGCAACAACAGCTTTCTGAATGACACTGATATGATGTAAGTGCACAGTATGTACGTAATATATGTGTGTATTAATTGCAAACAAACTATTTATGACGGTGTCTGCGTACAGTGGCATTGTCTCCTATAGCCAACGCCTGCCTAGATTCAGTTACAGAGCCGTCTAGGAAACGCCCAGACTCGCACATGGACACACACACACACACACACACACACACACACACACACACACACACACACAAAGCATACATAGGATTAAGGTTCTCTAAAATGCTTAAAATTGCTTCTTTTGTCTAGTTTTAAAACTAGACAACTATTCAACTAGATTTTTACTTTCAGTTTACTTGGAATGCAATGTTTTAATAAAGTGACAATATTATCATTATTATTATTATAGGCTATGGTAATATGTTACTACAGTATCTTATAATTACAAAATTGATCCATTTATAGTAATGAACTACTGTACAGTACATGAACTAATAAGGAAGAGAAAAGAGTAATCGCTGAATTAATTACATATTAATATTTATGAATAATGCTAATAGGACTATATAAAATATTGTATATTATCTATGTTTAATTGAGGCAGCACGAGGCAAAGTTGCACCTCACAGCTCCAGGGTGCATGATTTGATCCCGAGCTCGAGTTACTGGAATTTGGAAGTTCGCATGTCCTCCCAGAGTCTACTGTCTAATGTGAGCCAAACTGCTTAACTTGGTACCTTGGTATTATTTACTATTCTATTCGCCAGTACCGCTACTACATGCTTTGAGACAACATGTTTCAAATCAAAACCTGTTTACTGATATGAAACGTTCATACATGGCAACAATATTGCAGGTGGTTTATCTGTTCAAACAGTACATCATGGTGCTTATACATACCAGCCAACTGGCAGTTGGCAAGCCTTTTTTTAATTATTATTACTATTAATTTTGTGATTTTATTTTTATTTTTCTGTCGCAAATAAAGTTCAGTAAAGAATTTGTATTTTTGCAGTTTTGCATTTAAGTTTACATTTAAGTAAATGTGCCTTTTTCTTTAATGTGTTCTTATGTATAAGCACCATGATGTACTGTATTGCTACCGTACATGTTCATTTTGAACAACATTTGCATTTCGATTTTGGTTCTAAACTAACAAAATAAGTTACATAATCTGTTAAACAAGATGACATTTCATAACTATTATGATTATTAATATATGCTGTGTCACTGCCAGTTGGCTGGTATTGTATCCTCTGTGGTGTTTCCTGCACTCTGCAAAAATGTTTCAGTCTTGGGTATCTTTTACATATTAATAATCTCTATTTTTAATACAAGAAATTTGGTTTATGTGTGTACGTAACCCTTTATAGGGCAATCATTGAAATATGTGAAATTTCTAAATGTCAAGACTTTTTCCAAGCCTTTTTTTTATTATTATTACTATTAATTTTGTGATTTTATTTTTATTTTTCTGTCGCAAATAAAGTTCAGTAAAGAATTTGTATTTTTGCAGTTTTACATTTAAGTTTACATTTAAGTTTACATTTAAGTAAATGTGCCTTTTTCTTTAATGTGTTCTTTTATATATACACTTTTAGAAATAATTATTACCCTAGATCTTGTTATCAGATGAGGAACCGTATATGGAGTTGATGTCCATAAAATTATAATATTTTTTTTTCTATTCCATTATGTATTTTTATTCAACATATTTTGCTTCAGCGGAAATTCTGCCATTAATTTAATTATGTTGATACATGCATCAAGGGTTCGTCATTACTTACATATTAATATATTAATACATGCTTATTTGTGGACCAAACTGCATTATGTAAATGATGATCTGAAGGGCATCTGGATAAAACATCATTGCCCTGAGGATGACATTACATTATGTTGTCATTAAGACCTTTCATTTTGCCTAACCAAACCACCTCCTACACATCACTTCTAGTTTCCATCCATCATGCACAGATACAATCTTACCGTTTGACAAAACAGGCTGCAAAACAATGAAAAGCGTGAGAATCACGTACACTTACCGGAATGATTGCTCCGCAGACACCGACCGGCTCATGTTTGGTAAAGCACAAGAAATTATCGTCTGGTGAGAAACAGAAATGAGTTGGAAGTGAGATTAGTGGCACTCTGAGCGTCCTTATTTCTTATTTACAAAGAATAAGAAATACAGCCATAGATCTTATCTTTAAAAAATACAGTGTTTAATATTGTACACCCTGCAGTTTTTTTGTTTTGTTTTGCAATGATACAGAGCAAGGTGTGTGAGAAGCTCAAGCTGGAAATCCAGCTCAGGTTCTTATGTACTTCATTGTTTGCCTTTTCTTCCCTCTCGTCCTCTCAGGAGTCAGATATCCTGCCAGAGGTGATATTTTATCACATCTTCTCTTGTCTGAGATTCTGCCTTAGTAATAGCTAAGTATGTAGTTATCTGAAGAGACGGATTCTGATAGCATTAGCAAATTATTTTCCCATCAAAATCTATGGGGATGCAAACTTTTGCACTCATGCGTTGGTAAACCAACAATCTATGAAACCAAAGACATTTTTTATATAAATCTTATATATATATATATATACTACTACAAACTAGTAGAGTCAATTCTATTTCTTGTACAGTTCCAAAGGCAAAAACAATGGATTAACGGCACAGTAAGTGTTACTGGCATTTGACAGCATCGAAGGTCATCCATTAAACTTCCCCATTTCTTAACAGTAAAGTCACAAATAACAAACTGAAGATAAGTGTCAAGTAACTCAAATGCCCCTCCTTCCCCGCCCCCACTTCCTCCTGCACCTAATGCTGTACTGTACACCCACACCACTGTCACTTTTGAAAGAGCATCACTCACACACACACACACACACACACGTACGTGACATTTCACCCCCGCGCGAGTATGAAGGAGCCACGCCTGTTAATCTGCCAAAGCCGCCCTCTCCAAGACCTGACCTTCTCGTGTTTCTCCACGCTGCAATGTGTCGGCGGGATTACAGTCTCGCCGACTCCCTTCCCACAATGCTCATCTCAGCCTGGCATCAGCCGGTGGGCCCTTTTTTCCTGCCGATCTCCCGCGTCTCCTTATCAAAGGTTACATTTCCATAGCAGATTACTGGTGTAGGGGTGTTGAACAGTAAACTTAGAATAAAGTTCACTTTTCTTTTGCTCGATATGATTTCCGATATGTCAGGACTAGTCATATCGCAACTGGGATTATTGGTAGAATTTGTTCCCATTGTGTCTGCAGATAAATTGTTACAAAGCCATTGAGTGATTAATTTGGCCCGTTACTGGCAGGAACCTCAGATGTGCCCTGTCATCAACAAGCATCTCTGACCCCTTCGCTCTCCAGCTCATCTGCGGTCGCACCTCACTGATAAGCATCAGAGCCTCTTCCTTTTGCTTTGTGCTCCAGGCCCTTTCCTCTCTAAGCGCTTTATTCAAATCTAATCAGGAGGAAAGCGGGGAACTCGTCGTTTTGTCTTTTGGATCTCCTGGAGTGACAAGAACGCTGGTGGAGAAGGTGAATTAGAGAGGAAAGCGGGATTACCACCCGGAGCTAAGTGCAATCCCTGTGTGTCGGCCCATTTCACTGCAGTAAACATTGACATGTTTTACGGGTTCTTAATTTTCAACACGTTACACAGACAGATGATATGGCGAGGCTTTTCAAAAGAGTTCATGGCCATTTTTTTTTAAAAACACTCACCCACTGGCATGGTCTTGCCGTGGATCTTATCGGCCCAGCCTGCATAGTATCTCAGCGTTTTGATGCTTCCTTCCAGGTCAACAAAGAATGACTGCAGAAAGGGTTTCCCAGTGTCCATAGTCTCCATAGTCTGTAGGAAATAAATTTATAAATACAGTGAATATAAAATGGCTGCTTGATTATAGATTGTTCCTTTATTAAAATGTTTCAGTCAGGTTAATCATTTGTGATTTTAACTTATATAATACGAATGTAACATTTTATTTATAACACCGTATGTTAAGCTTAAAAAGTAGCAAATTTTTATTGTGAAGCAAATTATAAAACAATAAGGCAAAATGTTGGAACATGTTTGCATCAGAATGGAAACACAATTCATATTGTTGTCATATTTTTTTCCCCTATATAATTCTAAAAACTCACCTGAACTGAAATATGGTTCTCTTTTGCATGCATCTCAATCAAATGTGAAGTGATCTTAAAATATAAACAATGCCAAAAGTGAGAAAATGGAGAAAACTTCATTTTGTGCGAAGAAACACTGCAGATATTTTGAGTCTGATTCTGAACTGACTGCATTTAACTGTTTTCAGTTTTGCACATTGATATCCAACAATTTGGATCAAAGCATGAAATTCACATTTCCATGTCAGCCCGTTTCTACTAAAATATCTTTAAATGGTTGGTTTTACTCCTGGCGCAGTTGTTTATCGCTAAATTTCACCCCTGTAAAATCAGGCCTCATTTGTTTCAAAGGATATTTCCACCTTTATTGTATTAACAATCTCAGCTTTCCATATTATTATATAGTGTTGCATCATTCAGGTATTAGGACCAAGACAAATAAATAAATTACATTAATTAAATTCCATTCATATAAGTAAATGTGATGCATTAAGCAGTCACTAATAAACAACAATTTTATATGTGACAGGAATGCCAAGGATTTAATATGCTCTGGGATCAAGAGTTCAGAAATGAAATAATAACTATTATAATAAATTGAGGCCTGGAAGATGGAGGACGATTACCGCGATTGGTGGAACCGGCCAAACTGTTCCTCATGAGAGCTGTTGTTTTGGCAGAGTAGATCACTGATGATGGACGGATTACTAAATATGTTTTATAAGCACTGAATGGGTGGCTGTGTGCTGACTAATGTTCATGACTGTCCTTTAACTGCAGTCATGATAGACTTTAATAAGAACACCTCGACCCCGTATGTCCATGCAATTCTCAAACTGGCTAATCAGGAAAAGTATTTCAGAATTACATCATGTCAAAGGTAGTGATGTATGAGCTACATGATTAGCCAACCACATAGGGTTTCAGTCTTGTCCACCAAGAATAGGAGTCTGAGGCTATTGAGGGCACAGCCTCTACAGTACATTATGGATATTTATGTTATAAGTATATTTAAGTTTTTTCTTTCCATCTCCAACAGAAGATCTAAATGCAAATGATTAGTATGCAGGATGGCTTGACCAGCCTGAAATTTGAGTAAAAGCACATCTAGCAATGTTGTTATTGTGGTCTAGAATATACAGTAGGTATATTTCATCATTTCTACGCAGTAAGAGTCAACTGGCAATTAAACTATAAAAACAGAATGGTGTTCAATCTGATCCTCACTATACATGGCACAATTGATGTATCAACAAGAAAAAAAAGACCTACAATCACTATTGCCTATTCCTTTTTTTCCTAGAGAGCAACTAATATTTTTCTAATAAGCTCAATGGAAAGACAGAATTAAGGCATGTATTAATGCATTTCTAGGCGTTCTGGAAACAATACGTCTCTCCCAAATTTCGTTCCCAAATGCATGCTCCAGTTTAATTCAACTTGGCAGTCCGAATTAAGTCAATATAATAAATATATTAATACTGTATACTTCAAAATTAAGAACTGTATGTGCGCTTGAATGTGTGTAAGGGAGAGATCATGAAATTGCTCATGATGTCATCGTGGTTTTCCGCCAGTGCCATTGTAAATTCTAAGTTGGCTGTTTTCTGTAACAACAACAGTTACACAAAAGTTCGACTAATCATTAAGAACTTGGACATAATAATAAGAATAAAAAAGCTCCTCAGTACACAGGAAAAATATGAATCTCTTTATGACAGAGCTTAACGCAACAGTTCAGCCAAAAATGACATTTACACAATTTCCTCATGCCAAATGTAGTCGATCAGCCAAGATATGTTTGCTTCTTTAGCTTTGTGCTAGAGCTGTGAGGTTAATGCAGCTAACAAATAGAGGAAGAGCGTAGCATTTAGTTGTATATTGGGCATTGTAATGGAAAATGTATGATATTAAATTAAACAAATGACTGTGTATTGCTAAAGAACAACAACAACAACAAAAACATAGAATTGTGATTCCCCTTTCATGTTTTGTGAGGTTCAAGTATCAGATTTTTTTTACATTTGGTCATTCTATTTTTACCTACATTTAACCTTATAAAAAAACTTCTTTAAAAAAATTAGCAGTTTAACAGTCTTGATTGAGGAAGGTTTGAACGAGTATCAGAAAGTGTGTTTGTGCTCTATACTGAACTGTATACTACTGAATATGAGTGAATGATTTTTACACAGATTATTTATACTACTAAGCAACTCGGTCCAATATGAGAATATAAGTGATCGACTCCTACACAGTTTAAACAGCTTCCAAATCTGAGCTCAAGTAAACATGTTCCCATCTCAGTATGACGAACCTTCAGTGTTCAATTAGGCCTAAAAGTGTTTGTTTGACCAGCTAAAGTGAATAAAAGTTAAACTAACACTCTGGGGGCGAAATCAACACTAGACCTTTTTGCAACATGCTATTTAATCTTCTAAGCTGTCCCTTTTTTTTTTTTTTTTTTTTGGTCATAGCTCCTTTTATCAACACCGAGCCCTTTTTTTTTCAGTGAGCCCCTGACACCTGTGGCAGTGTGTGACGGACGCGCTCAGACAGGCGTGTTAAGCAGCGCCGGGGGGAAGCGGACTACTGTTTGCACTCACAGCGAGCAGACTACGCTCCCTCTCCAGCAGGTCAGCCAGCACATTCAGCAAGCGGCCCCGGCTTGACGCGTCCATCCTCCTCCATGCTGAGCCCTGCTTTAAGGCTGCTCTCGCTGCCTCCACCGCTTTGTCCACGTCCGCCTGAGGACACAGAGCTGTCATATTACAACTTCATTTAAAAAGAAACAGATCATCTGAGGACTTGGGTTTCATTCATTCAGTCCTTGAAGCACTGAAATGAACCACTTTTGTAAATCTTACACAGAAGAAATTCTAAGCAGAAACTCTAAGCGTATAAACCCTGTGTAAAGTTTTATGATTATGTTATACACTGGTTTCACAAACACAAATGAATTTCGTTGTGTTAAATGTTTATAGTACTTTATATGATGTTGGAAGAATTCTTACAAGTTAGTGTTACACACAGCTATGTAGTATTTATGCATAATGATGAGTCTTAACACTAACACTAGCTATGTAGTATTTATGCATAATGATGAGTCTTAACACTTAACACTAATACTTTGAAAAAGTGTTGAATTCACATTACAGCTGTGAAATCTACTGCATCTGCACTACTGATGTTGCAGTGATAAAGTAACTCCCACTGTGAGGGGTTAAAACATAGTCTTGAATGAAACAAGAGTTGCATGAACTTCCATTGTGTTACAGTTACACAAATTAAATAACACTATAAATGTTTCTGCAAAACACTTGTTTTTACGGCACGCAGACATAAAAGACTGAATAAAAAAAAATTGATCTAAACCTTGTTGTTATTTAAGCAAGACTCAAAATGTATAAGGCCATAATGCTTACTATTGTAGGTGTCATAGAGCGGTTGTTAGGCGGTTAAATCTAACTTATGTACTGTGCATGAAACAAGCAAAATTGTAATGATATCTGTGAAAAGATCGAGCCACTTACTTTGTCAGCCTCTTGCACGTCGCAGATTTTGACACCTGTTGCAGGATTGAATGTAGCGAAGGTCTTTCCTTGCACAGAGCAGTGCCACTCGTTATTGATAAAAAGCTGCAATGTGGGAGAGATTTTAAAGTTTTATTACTAGAATGATGTGCTTTTTGTTTGTTTGTTTGTTTGTTTGTTTTTTAAAAGTCATTTAAGAGCTCAATGCACCTGGAAGGGATACAGAACATTACACACAGACCCTGAGTAGTAGCAGTAGTAATTATTATGGGATAGAGTGTCTAATATGATGTGCATAACAACAACAACAAAACAACAATAACAACAACAACAACAACAACAATAATAATACAGTTTACCTTGGTGTGTTTGATTTCTGAGATCTTCTGAGGTTGGGGTAAACTCAGATTCTGTGCCTCTCCATTCTCTGTAATCCCGTTCTGTGCCATGACACTTAGTTTGTGTGTGAGTGCGCGTGCGTGTGCGCGTGCGTGTAGGTGTGTGATAAAGCAAGTGCACCTTTTTCTGACTGACTAAGTGAGAGCGCGTGTGTTTATAAGCGCTACGTAAAGGTCCTCCCCTCTCCGCGCGCGCACTCCGCCCATGCTGCTTCCACGGGAAATCACACACAACACACACACACACACACACACACTGTCATTTCCTTTTCATCAATACGATAAACATGAAAAATACAACAATCTCCATGAGCTCAATAAAAGTTTCCGAGAACCGAGGTTTCGTTTTGAATAATATAACAAGAGGGGGAAAAAAACGATTTTAATGAGAACACAGAAAGCTCAGGTGCGCGCTGAAAGTCTTTATAGAACTTACTGGAATCCCACAGAACATCTAAGGCACTTCATCCTAATATGCTAATCTAAAATAAATGAAATAAACAGATGAGACATGACGTATGAATGATGAATTGTGCATGTCATCTCATATTGTTCAAGTCTTCTCATAATGTTCCAAGTAAACAGATTTGACATGTACTGTATGGGGGTCATATGAAAAATAAATTATGCATGTGAGAAAAAAAAAAGTGAAAATGAAAATACAGACACTACTAGCAAACTGGCTACAAACTACATGTGAAAGTTTCCCACAGTCAGGTCATTATGGCTTTAGATTAATTAGTTAATTTTCCTTACAGTAAAGTTTATTCATACTGTATAAAGTTATTATAATTTCATGACCGGTAGTGTGACAAATGAAATGAATATTTTAAAAAGGTAGTTTTTTTAAAGTGTCACAGTATTCTACAGTATTATCCCAAGTAACAACAAAAAGTATAACAACAAATAAATATTCCAATAACTGATAAGATATGGTATGTGTTCCAAGATATTAAACCCATTCAGATCAACTGATCCTGAATGTATATTCTTTCTACAGGGTGGAACAAATACCTGAATCCATAGGCACTATATACATTTTTAGATATTATTATTATTATTATTATTATTATTATTATTATTATTATTATTATTATTATTATTATTATTTCAAACCCATGATAGCTTCTAAACTTACATCAGAAGATGGAATAGAACCAGACCTAATGCCACTCCACTTCTCTCTTTTTAAGTCTGCAGTCTTTCAGAATCGTCTTAGAATGATCTCATACATTAATTAATATTAATATTAATATTTGATTGTATTTATTATTGTCACTTCTTCACTTTCATGAAGCTCCAGTGTCCTATAAAATGAATTATATTGAAACAATGTTCTACATATCTTCCAGGTTATTTGTAAAAAATATGGAATTTTAAAAATGGACAACTGCACCTTTAATGGATGTACAGAATGTCAGTGGGGCTACCAAACTAATTTGAAAATACAGTTTTCTATGGCTCAACTGTCTGATTTACAAATAAAACTCTGATTAAATATATTATATAGAATATATAATCTGATTACATATATAAATAACAAATTTGATTAAAACAAGGTTGTTATTTCCACAAATGGAACTAAATAATACAGAAAGATAATCAGACCCCATGTCTATGCTTCACAGAACTTTTGGGGGGGGGTCCCTGAATTCCACTTTGAGAACCATTATACTAGGATATGAATAGTAAGAAATCGATATATACTTCAAAATCATAATACTTTCAGTTTCAGTGTTGTAGTTACCATGGCAAAACTTATTAATCTATTTTTCTTTTGCTTGTGTGCTGTGTTTTGGGCTGATGTCTTGGTTGGCAGATAAATATTTCAATACTTTTTACTTTGTTTTGCCCAGAAACCGTGGGATGATGCAAAGGTTTTCACTCACAAATATTTTGCTAAATTTAGCTTTTCAAAGAAGATACTGTACTTTTACAACAGTAATACCAGTAACCACTAAGTGTTAATACTTAGTAAGTGTTTTAGCATTATTTTCTCCTCAGACAATTTGTAGCAAAATAAAATAATTATTACGGGGAAAAACAAAAAATCAAAAACATCAATAATAGTAAAAAACAGTTATACTAATGACCTAAAACTTGAAGTGATATTACTAAACAGATTGATGAGTTGTATGGGATAAATAAGTATTCAAAGGCTTTAGTATTCATTTATAACTATCACTCAGAGTATGAATCTTGTGAGATAATTAAGCTTTGGGAATTTGGTACAATTAATTAATTAATTTACTCATAAGGATACAGTCATTACTATTATTTCTTTTATGTTTAGAATTATTTGAATATCTCAAAGCATAGGAAAATAATCAGCAACTAATAAGAGAAAAAGGTGATCTACTGATATACAGTACAGTATACAGTATATATATGCTTAGAATACAATAATAGTCTACATCTAGGCATTTGGCAGACGCCCTTATCCAGAGCGACTTACATTTTTATCTCATTACATCTGAGCAATTGAGAGTTAAGGGCCCAACAGTGGCAACATGGTGGTTGTGAGGTTTGAACCTGGGATCTTCTGAACCATAGTCCAATGCCTTAACCACTGAGCTACACCTGCCCTATGTAATAATCAAATTACATGAACAAAAGTTCAAAGGCTAAGATCAAGCTCACTGTCATAAAGTACCTCCATTATAATGAAATCTTAATCTTATTACTCACTGGGCACAGGATTTTCTCCTACTACACACCTGTTCATGGTTGCTGAATTGGTGTGTAGTAGGAGAGTGCAATGTCCAGTGAGTAATAACATGAAGTTTTTATTATTATGGAGAAATTCACAAGTAAATCTACCACTTAATGAATCATTTACATGAGTGTGTCAATGATAAATTGATCAGGTGACAAAATGTGACAGGGCTGACATCATGACTAAGTTGCATCTCAGTCAACACACCAGACAGATAAAATAAATTGTGCTCAGTTATAAATTAATCTAATCAGCAGAAACATGCACACACACACACAAATAGTATCAACTCTAGCACAGACCATTGTTCGAATAATTTTTGTTTTGTTTTTAAATAAAAAGTAATTAAGTAAGTAATTAGCTAGAGTAAGTAAGAGTTAAGACTTCATATAGTGTTTTAAATATATAAATAAGAGTGGACAGAATGAGGCCAGGATTATTATTATTATTATTATTATTATTATTATTATTGATAGAGAGCTATTTAATTTGAGGTGACATTTCCTAATGTTATTTGTATTGGACTACAGTAACAGTGTTGGAGTCTCACAGCTCTAGACAGTGATTTGAGCTCTGAGCTCAGGTCATTTTGGATGTTCTTGCTGTGTTTGGCTTGCACAACATACCAGTAGCTGGACTGTCAACACTGTGTGTGTGTGTGTGTGTGTGTGTGTGTGTGTGTGTGTGTGTGTGTGTGTGTGTGTGTGTGTGTGTGTGTGTGTGTCAATGGGTCTACTGAAATTGAATAGTTAATTGATTGTTTTTCCCACTGCTGGCTGCTGATCAAAAACACGTCTAAGATCAAATATCATATTGTCCTGAGATGGAAAGTATTATTTTGTATTTTTACATTGTTATCATCCAAACTACTTGTTCCAGAGTGGTTCATGGCCTCAGACAACTCCGAACCTGAAGCTGAACTCAAATCACGATGAAGGTGGATCTCAGTGCAAAATTATTAGCTGTGTTGTGTAACGTAAATTAAAATTTTAATTTACATTTTTATTTGTCACATACACAAACATACACAATATGATATGGAGTGAAATGCATCTGTGACCTTAAATAAGTAGATTTCACTACAATGAAATAATTTGAATAAATAAAATATTGCACTAGAGAATACAATTAGACTAAAGAGAGAATTTGCAATAAAATTTAAATTAAGGCTAGAAATGAAGTTATAAAATAAGACAGAATTCAAATAGAAACATAAATACATCACGCAGAAGCAGAATGCATGAAATGAAAGTATAAATTTTGTGGTATAGAAATATAAAAATATAAAAGTATTAAAGTGGAAAGAAAATTGTTTGTGGAAATGACAGCAACAGTACAATTGAAATATGAAATGATAAGTGTAATAATAATCAAGTGTAACAAGGATGGATTCATCGTGCAATACATATTTGCAGCTTAAACAAGGTGGCATTGATCAGGTGCTAGAAAGTCCAGTCAGGGCTGACTGCAGCCCAAGGTGCAACAGACAAGCCCCGATCTTGCATTTTTGCACCTGGGCCTGATGAAGCCGAATGCGATTAGACACATGAAAAACAAATGCTTTTGTTCTGCCAGGACAAAACCGTTCCCCACTTCTCGGCTCATTTTCCTCCAACACTGTTGCCATTGTTTCCTCTCCGCTGCCTCTCGTCAATCTCTACTTGTTGGAGTGTTAATGAGGACAGAGAGCTTTTCTCACTCCAGCAGCTTTCTAACACCTCCTAATGAGCAAGGATGGGCATGGAGGGAGAGGAGAGAGGGTAAGCAGGAGAGGTAGATATCACTGGGAAGTGGAAAAGGGAATAGGGAAAAGGAAAAGGAAAAGGGATGAGGCAAAGGAGACATCATATGCAAAACAGAAGAACGTGAAGGTTATGAGACCGAGTGATATAATAATCACAGAATATAAATAATAGCAGAATATAAATGAATAAATTTATATATATATATACATATATATATATATATAAAATTTATTCATTTATATTCTGCTATATATTTATATTCTGAAAGAATAACTGAAAGAAAGATTTGGGAATGTTTTTCAACGGTGCATAAATACACATTAGAAAGTGTCCTTTTGGTGATGCCTCCAGTTTAAAGTAGTTATGGTATTTAACTGGAGGTCAGGGGCATGATGGGAAAGCTGAAACAGGTGCCCTCATCCTCTTAGCTTGGCTGCTCCTGGTAATTGGTGTTCAGCACCTTTTCTAATGAAGGTCAAGTTTTTTTCTCCTCTTCATTCTTCAGAGCCACTGAGGAGCATTATATAGCCAACTAATTGTAATGACTGCATCCTGTCAGGAAACACTAACCACAGACACCACAACACTGACATGAAAAGATGTTTGTAATGACTTATTTAGAGGACCATCGGTGTTGTTTAACTCCAGCAAAGAAAAAGGATTAATCAACCCACATACTGAGACCCAAACGAGGCCTGGATAAGAAACAACTAAGAGGACCTGCTATTTTTAAATAGTGGTAATATGACATCACAGTTCCGCTGCAAAAGAAAATAATGAAAAAATATATTAAAGAAATTAATGATGAATATATACAGATACGTACAGAACGTACACATCTGAATGTTGTAGAATTACACCTATTTTGCTTTGATTCCTGGAGGACTATTTGGCTCTCATTTTCTGTCCAGTACCTCTTCCTGAGCAAAATGTGTTTTGGTGGTATGAATAATTAAAGCCTTGAAAAACATCTAACTAAGGCATGAACCAGTGTGCAGCTGATGCCACATGATCAGGCAGGCATACTTTTGATGCTGAATGCTGAGTGGTTGGAACAGATGAGAGGGGAAATGAGGTTGCTGCTAATGTCTATTTTTAAATGGTATCTTTAGCTACATTGCAACGTATCCAAGTATAACATTTGTTTCCATTTCTATATAATTGAATCTACATCATTAATGTTATTTTAATCTGAAAAAAAAAAAAATGGGGGTAGCTCAAGATCTTTGCACACTACTGTATATTTAACCATACCTATTAACAATACCTGTTTAGTTTAGGTATGCTTCATGTCAATTATTTAAGTTTTTTGAATTTCTTTACAGTGATTTGATTTTTTAAATATTTTTCAGATTTCAGTTTTCAGTATTCAAATATTTTGTTTTTATTTTCATGTACGTGAACACATTAACATTCTTTCCTATAAGACTTTGTCACTATATAAAGACGTTGGGACGGAATTTTTTAAAAACAGATTACATTTGACTTCCAATACTTACTAGTAAATACAGTATACAGTATAACGTCCATAATAAAAATAAAATCCAAACAGCATCTGGTCATCATGCAGAGCATCGACAGACACAAGTTTTCTCATTGCTCAGAGTCTGTGTATCACCAGGAGTAGTGGTGCCAAGCGACTCCGTACCCTCGCTGCCCAAGTTAGCGTGGAGGAGCACTGAGCCTAAGCTAACTCCCTCCAGGTGTGCATGGGCCTGCAAACAAAGAGCCTTTTCAATTTCCTGCATGAGAATGAAGAGGCCTTGAGTTTGGCACAAAATATTCCTGGTAAAAAAGCAACACTGCTTGAGCAGGTGGTAATATTCTGTTACAGTGGTGCAGCCACCTTTGAGCCTCAATTAAGTCAGTTCCTTTGTTTTCGGTGGCAAAAACAGGGACATTCATTAAAGCACCCGCAAAACTTATACAGGGCTATGAGCACTCGTTTATAGTGTTTTGCCAGTTCCTCTACCCACTTGAAGAGCGTCAGAACAGGTTGGCAAGATGATTGGTGAGTGTTTTATTTTTGGCCTCAAGTACAGTACATGGAGAACAGTTGAGTGTATTACCAGACCACACACAGGGGCCTCTTAAGAATGCTGGATGATTTACATTAAATCTTATCATTATAATAATACTGTAAATAAATCATTAAAAGCTCTTTACCCAAGACCACAAACTGAAAAGAAAATTAACAATTAATTTTAGTCCATTATAGATTATTACAGTATATAAAAGTTCATTCATTTGTTCATTCGTTCATTCATTCATTATCTGGAGCTTATCCTAGGGCACTTCAGACACAAGGCAGGATACACCTGGATGAGGTGCACACATACACACTCACACACCATGGACAATTTGGAAACACCTGCAAACACAGCATGTCTTTGGACAGTGGAGTGAAAAGCAAGGGGGGAAACATGCAAACTCCACACACACAGACCATAAGCGAGATTCAACCTTCCAACCCCGGAGGTGCAAGGTGACCATATGACCCGATAAGCTGCCTATAAGTAAATCTTTTGAAATATTACCTCTTTTATTAGATTGATCTCTTTAAACCTTTTAAAATCTGCTCATTTTGTTATCCATTAGAAAATTATGTGCTTTAAGTAAGACAGCTGTATAAAAATTTTTATTCCTTTATTTATTAATTTTTTAAAATTATTTAACTCTTTAAATCCCAACTAATTATTTTAATATCATTTGCAGCTAGTCATTCCATTTTATTGCTTAGTAATTTACTTAACAGTGAAACGAAACAGGAAATGTGTACAATTACAAAATGTCTCCCATGGTCAGGCCCTGAGAGCTTAATTGGCTAAATGACTTAAAAGTGTGAAATCCTTCAGTAAGCATTACAGATAAGAAGCCTTTCCCTTACTGTTCCATTCACCCTCTGTTTTTACTCAAGTCTTTTTTTTGTGAGCGGCACAATGGTGTAATGGTTAGCACAAAGCCCTCACAGCTCCCGGGTTGAGGGTTCAAGTCCCATGTTTAGGTCTGTGTGCATGGAGTTTGCATTTACTCCTTGTGCTTGGTGGGTTTTGCGGTCTCCTCCCACAGTCCAAAGACATGCTGATTATGTGAATTGGTGTTTCCAAGTTGTCTGCAGTGTGTAAGTGACTATATGAATGTGTGGTGTTGTGCCCTCTGATGGATTGGCACCCTGTACCCTTGTGATAGGCTCCAGGCCTCTTGCAACCCTGTACAGGTATAGAGACAAGAAGGTATTGGGATAAATAAAAAAAAAAAAACTAATTAAAATTGTAATTATTTACATGAAAAGAAACCCCATACCACCTTGCTCTGATTTTTAATGTCATGAAACATTTGCATCTGGTTTAATGACAGTGTTCATTTTTGAGTCATTTTTGAGTCATTTTTGAGTTCATTTTTGAAGTTCACTAAACAATTGTAGTGATGATTAGATACTGTATGCCATTTTTCTTATTTTGTGTTGTTGAGGACTTGTAAAATTGACTTCAGTTTCCAGCATTCTTTCTTATTTCTGTACTTCCTGCGTTGTGTTTAGTTCCATGGTTTTCAGTTGTTTTTGTGGAGTGTTAAGTGATGCCATGCATTATGTGCCCATATACAGTAGTTATATGCACTGTAAGATGCTGGGTTTTCTTGTTTTGTTTTGCTTAGCTTTAGTATGGTGCTATGCCTATGCTATCTTGATTCACAGTCTCTTGCCTGGTAGTGTTTTTCATGATATGTCTAATGAAAAAAAAAAAGTTTCAGTTTCAGCCCTTAAGATGACCCATTGTCAGTGTTGTCAAGTAATGTATTGTACAGTACTTTCTGATTTGTATTTACCAAGCATGTCTTTGTGTTCCTGATTCTTGTGTTGACCTTGCTTGCTTTTGTAATTTCAATATTTTCTTTGCCCTCTCACTGGTGTTTGCACATTGCCTGATCTTGTATTGTACAGTGGTTAAGACATTGGATTAATGAAAGTCCCAGGAAGGTCCCAGGTTCAAACTCATTTAAAAAGGTTCAAATGAGTTAGAAGTATAAGTTGCTCTGGATAAAGAGTGTCTGACAAATGCTGTAAATGTATGGCGTAGGGGTCAGGGGTAGATCTGTGCTTGAGGCATTGGACTACGGTCTGGAAGATCCCAGGTTTAAACCCCGCTACCAAGTTTCCCTTGTTGGACCCTTGAACAAGGCCCTTAAACGTCTGATGTATAACGATGTATACCTGCCGAATGCTGTAAATGTGTTTGTACTGTGCTTTTAAATGCCATTTTGTATTTATTTTCCTGTTATCTTCTTTTAAACCCCTTATAATTGCATTCATCTCTCTTCTACATTCATCATTCTAGAAGTTGAGCATGTTGGTGAGTTTTTTACTCTTCCTCTTTTCATTGCTGGTGTGCTTGCTATTTCCAAGCATGTGGCCTTTGTGGGCAAGGGGGGAATGTTAATATTTGCTTGCCAATTACATAGTTCTAAGAACGTCAACCATTTTATCACGTTTTATAACAGTTTGTAATGTTAATGCATCATCATAAGATATTTGGGTGGGATGGTTTTATGGGCTTGGTTGGATAATTAGAGGGTTACAAACCACATCCCCCCTCTGTAAATTACCTTTGTCTCTGATACATATTCATGTCTCTATCACATATACATCGTGTTCATCTGTAAAAATAAATAAATAAATAAAATAAAAAATCAATTAAATACAGTGTCCAGAAATATAAAATTCATCTTTATAAAATCATATACTAGTGATCTGTAGGTCATGAGCCTTAACTGCAGGTGAATAAGTGAAATAATTTTACTGTAAAACTAAAAAATACAATTTTGCATCCCCCCCCCCCCTTCCGTGTCACAGGAAGGAAAATACTATCCATCCAACGCTATCATGAACTTACAGATGCCCATGTTTACATAATGATGCCAGTTTTGCTCTCTTGGGCACAGAAATGTTTGTGGCACGTTTAGGATTATAACTTTCTATCTATCTTCTGCTAATGTGTATTTATATTGAAAACATCCAACATAAAGCCCAAATATGCCATCAATTATCACTCGTGCCCTTCGTGACATTCTACAGTTAATTTAATAGAAGGTGAAATATTAAAATATTTAATGACATTAAGCACTCAATACATTTTCATTCATGTCATCTAGACATGATTTAGATGTTTAAAAAATTACCAATAATCAAGCTTTCAAGCTGTTTGTGGTGTTGTTAAGGTAAGAGTAAGCAGAACCCTGGAAAAGAGCAGGACACACAATGTTAAACAGAATTTCACAAAATTAGAAAACAGCAGAAACTACCACTTTTGATACTTGAGGTAAATCTCATTCAATTTCCTTTTGTTCTTTCCAGTGCAAACGTAAACAACCTCTTTTCTTTATGCTTGAACAGTATACTGCTTCACTGTAAATAAAATAAAATAAAAGTTCTTGCTAAATAAATACATGTAATATATTGTTAATAACAGCCATTAGAAGCTAGAAATGAGCTCACTGACCACATGGCGAAGGCTCTGGATGAGTAAAGTATGACTAAGAAGCTTTGTTATGCACTATAAGTGATGATAAGAAGATGCTCCTATACCCCCCTCCCTCCCCACCCACCCACTCTCTCTCTCTTTCTTATCTGTTTGACATTGGCTGGGCTTTATCCTAGACCTTGATGACTTCTGTGGTGAGTCACAGCCAGCTGTGTCTTATTCAGCAACCTTGAGTGAAACTTACTCAGACTTCAGTATTCACTTTCATTCTTACACCTTTAGACAAATTCTAGTTTTCTAAAGAGGATTAAGTTGGATCAAGCATATACAGTGGATATAAAAAGTTTACACACACCTGTTAAAAATTCAGGCTTTGTATTGTAAAATATGAGACCAAGATAATCCATTATAGAACTTTTTTCCAGCTTTAATGTGACCTATAAGCTGTACAACTCAATCGGGAAGTAAAATTAAATCTTTTAGAGGGAATGCTGAGTAAAAATGAAAAACTGAAATAATGTGGTTGCATGAATATGTACAGACTTAAACTAATACTTTGTCGAAGCACCTTTTGATTTTTGATTGCACAATTAAAGTTTGCGTTTGTGCACAGATGTGCCTATATAATAAGCATCTGTTTACTGACATAACTACAACACCTGTGAGGCCACCTGACCTTGTGTCTGTCAACAGCCTGTTCTCACTCTGAGTCACTAGGTATCTAAATTGAATGATGGGAGCACATCATGAACCCATACAAAGCAGAACTGTCAAGAAAACAAGAGAACAACAATAAAGGGTCTTGACTTTCACTGTGAAACAGCATCTTATCGTTTTGTTCAGTTACTGATGCAACCCATTTCCCTTCAGGAAAGTGCAGACAGCCTGATTTCACCACAGTGTGATAAGATAGCTTTTACATTAAACCATTTCACATTCATTTTGTCATCCACATTACAAGAAAACTCATTTATTTCAGTGCTCATGGACACTGCAGCAGATAAAAAAAATTCACAGACATCAGCATAATCCACCATCTGCAGATTCCTGTGCATTCTTTGAAGGACGTTTGGCAAGGAAGTCTTCAGCCATCAGTCCTTCCTCATACATATTGCCATCAGTGCCATGCACAGTGAATCAATGGATTCCCAATGTATCACGTTGCATCCGGGCACATAAGGCAAGGATTCCATGGATTGAATGAATATTACAGCCCAGTAGGCTGTGTGCCGTGGTGAATGTACTGTAGATCTCTCACAGACGTAATCATAGCCTCAACGTCTTCTGAACAAATTCCCAACTTGCTAGATGGAAAGAAAGCGGTCTTTTCATAAGTCTTAAAGTATGGCTAGATCAGATCTTTCACCTCACTAGCTTTTGTTCGACACTGAATTCACAGTCATAGTCTTAACTAAATCACACTTCCTTCCCCCCCACTACCATCTGCCCCAGATCACTCTTCACACTCAGTTAGTTGCTCGTAGTGCCACAACCATATCAGAATTGGATGAATATGACATTTAGTGACGCCTACAAATATTTGCTTATGCCGTTAAGACTGATCAATGCTTCCTTTGTGTCTCAAGTATTAGTTAACTTCCTATGAGACATGTTCGACATGTTTGGCAGCCGTGTACATAGATGACTTTTTGCCAGCTCTCAAGAACAACATATACGTACATTTCTCCAAATAATCAGAGACCACTGGTCTTTTTCAGGTTTGAATAGAAGAATGCGAGTTTCACATATCCAAATTTACATTCCTGGTATATGGCATCATCATGGATGATAATACTGTTCAAGCAGTAATAAATGACTAAGCCAGCAAAGCATCACCGACCAGATAATTTGTTACTTTGTTGCACGTCCTCATGGCTTGATCTGAAAACATGTCTGAAATGCCTAAACCAATCATGACTTTATGACAATCTCAAGGAAAATCTGTTCCAATCCTAATTCATCCTGATCCCAGTTAATGTTGTGGGAGTTAACTTTAGAAGAATGGGATCACTGGTGGCAGAAAGCTGAACGGCAGTTTATAATATACAGTACGTAGACCATAAGAACAGACTGCTTCGCTTGTCTTGGGCTATTTAATAAAAATTTTACTGCAACACTCTGATTGCATGTAATGACAAAGTAAGATGAATCTGTTGAACTTTTTTCTTGTTATGTTGTTAACTGGGCAAAAAAAAAATTTATATGTGGGTCGAAGTTCAAGTTGAACTGGGACTTGTGATGAAATTTTTTATGAATGAAGGCGATTGTTTTTTGAATTGAAGATCACTGACTGACAAGCTCAGTACGATGATGGGAATACAGTATGAGCCGCATCAAAATGTGAATTGAGCCGTTGAGGTGTCCAGCCTGTCTAAGTGTCTCAGACCCCACTGCATTCATTCCTGTGAACATTCAGCAAGTAGAACTCCTGATACTTGAGAATGAACGGGTAACTTGTCACCAGCTTGCAGTAGTGAGGCATCTGTCTGTGGGAACTGTACACACAATCATTCACGAACACCACTTGCGCATTACCTCATGTTTGGGCCACTGAAGGAGTTCCTGGGAGGCCAGGGTTTCAGACGTGAAGCAAGCATACAATCATAGATAGGTAACCTTGATGGTATCCAAGCACTAGTGAAACACTGGGGTATGTGCACGATTGTAGCAGGGGATTAAATAGAGAAATAAGGGTAGTTTTTACTCTCATAACTGTGTTGTTATTCTGCACAATCAAATGTCCTGGTTTGACTCGAACACCCCTTGCATTTGGCTATTCAATGTAAATATGTACTAGAGCAGAATTCTATTAAATAATAATAACATTGCAGAATTTTCTTAGAAACAACAACAATGAATGTATGCAGGTTTCCTCTAACTCCAAAGGTACTGAACAGCCAAGTTTGCTTCTTTATTTTTTTTTTAACTAAGCCAAGCCAAGACTCATTGAAATTGCAATTACGGTTAGAGAACAGTTGGCATATAAAGGAAATGTTGATAAGATGTTTCCTGTGATCATGTTATGCTCTAGGCACAGTTTTGTAGTTTGTTCCAAATCTCTTAGAACCTGATATTATCATAAATAATGTATGCAGTCTTACCTATTAAATCAGGATTTGTAATGGGTCCTGTATCCCTGTTGGAATATCATTTTAGCAAAACACTCTAATTTATCATTCACAGTCTTCTGACAAATGTTAGTACTTTGGTGTGTTTTACAAAGTGCATGTATATGTTTGTTGAGCAGACCTGATTGTGTATGAAGACTCCAAACATTTCAAGCCTGGTTTGTACTGTATCAGTGTCTGATCCTGTCCTCTGTGTCTCATCTGTCGCTTTGAAGTCAGCCCCATCTCGCAACCCTCGCCTTTCTCACCAGTTCCTATTATCATCATGATTATCATGATCATCATAATCATCTCCGCACAGTTAGATGCTTGGCTGCGGGAGTGAGAGCGTTCTTTGTGTTTAAGATCTGAGCAATTTGCAAGCTCATTGAGGAAACCTGTTGCACAAAAGAAGCTTAGATATAGAATCTGTCAGCGCTGTTTCTGACTGGCCACGTATTGACTTTCATACCCGATGAAATGAGCTGCTTGTGGACAGTTTGGGGGACAATTACACTGCAAAATCTCAAGTTTAGCTTGAGTTCACGAAGCCAATCTAGAGGAAAGGAGTTGTACTTGATGTACCTCTTAATAGTGATTTTTTTTCTTTGTGGTTTCTGTCCACACTTGCTATTTTTATAACAGGAGACATTACAGAAAAGGGAACATTACTACTTTTGGCCCCGATTTTTAAATTTCTTTACCTTCGTATTCGTTAAGACCGTTTTTTTTTTGTTACTGAAATGTACAGTATTAAAATATTGTACACATCATTTCACTCAACTAACAAAAATGATACAGTGAAAACATGCAGAAGTCATGAGCTCTATCATCAGGAAGGGTTGCAGCAGGCATGTTGTAAATGCAGGCATTTATTCAAAGGCATGAACAAATAAACAACAATAGGAATACTCTAAACAGCGATAACCAGACAAGAAACTTAACAGATGAATGACAACAGCGATAAACGAGTCAGATTCGAGAAAACTAATTAAGTTAATCCAGGGCAATTTATACACAAATTAAACAAGTTATGGATGAGGACGATTAGAACATGTGACGGAGGTGCATTCTGGGAAATGACGTCCAAACACAATACAGAGCCCATGGGTGCAATGCGGTCTCCATAGGTTTTCCCTGGAACCAATTTCACTCTTCATTTGGAGATTTATGGCATTTTTCAGATGTTACAATATATATCATATGTGAGCACTTGAAGGTTAAGGGGTTTGCTCAAGCGGCAGGTTGGTGGTATTGGGGTTGAGACCTGTAGCCTTCCAATCAGTAATCCAGCATCTTAAAACACTGTAACAGCTTATCACGTCTCGTGGCTAATGCATTGCTAGCTTGTTTATTGGTGCTCCTTTGATGTACTATGCATATTATGTGTATTGCTGAGCTTCATACTTTAGCTGGATGTATCCTAATTTGTAGCAGTTTGTTTTTTGTGTGTGGGTACTGGGGGCACAAATAACAATGGAACGTGATACAAGGCGCAACAGTGCTACAAGACTTCCGCTCTTACATCTTGTGTCTGAATCTCTTGAACGGTGAGGATAATTACAAGCTACATGCTCACAGCTTCAAAACTAACTATCTCAAGATAGTGTCTGACTCAGACATCGGTTGGCAATGCCAAGGTTGACAAATTGTGCTCAGCTGGCAGATTTTAACCTTAGGTCAGAATCTAATCTTGCACAAAACCTTCAGTCCAAACAACTTCCTAGTTGTAATTACTCAAGCCTGGTGAAGAACAAAAGGCAGTCCAGGAATCTGTCTAAATTTAAAGCTCAGGGACCAGACATTCTCCTTGCCCTTTATCAGAGGAGCATGAGCGTGCTATATACAGCTACATTTCAGAGACTCCACAGGTTCCTAATGTTCTACGAGTTGAGGCACAACTTTTAACTCTGGTCTCAGGTCCAGTTTTGTACAGGAGTACAGGAGTTTCTGCTTCTATGAGCTCACAAGTGCCTTCAAAATGCTGCATGCTTGCTGTCTGCAGATGGAGGTGAAAGTAGAAAAGGAAGTGAAAGTAGGCTTAACTTCTTCATTTAGTTCACTTCTTCACAGATTCATGCGTTTCTTTAAAAAAACATTTCAGTATTTTACTGCCTGACATGGAACATCCTAGAACAATAAATCTAACACACCCTTTCACAGATGCTGTGTTTAGGAAGTAAAGAAGGATGTTCAGACATATCGTTTACAGAGAATCCCTGCTTGTCTGAGCTGCTGTCTGTATTGTTAACATGAACCTTGACAACTTATTCTGCTACACTTTTTACTTGGAAAATTTTGCAGCAAACATCTGCCTGCCAAAACCCCACAGCACTGGATATCAGTCAGCTTGCATTGCATTGGCAGAGGCTCATGTTCATGTTAATTAGCAGTAAGAAAACTCCAAAACACAACACAGAAGGCAGTTCAGAATAACGCATAGTAGAAGCAGTTAATTTACTAAAGAGACAGTGTTGTTTAAGATGGTGTAACATTAGCAGATGTGTTTTCTTGCTGAAAGTGCTACCGTGACTTTTGAATGTGGGTTTTGGCGAGCAGCTGCTCTCCCCTCTTTCCCATACTACCACTGAATCTTATAGTGGTACGTGGTACTGGAGTGTACCGGCGTATTTTCCCCCATGGCTGCAGGGCAATTTAGGGTTGGATGGTGTAATGCAACCGTCAATATCAAATGCATTCTTACATATGGTGCATAAGCTGGCAGGTTTTTTTTTTTTTTTTTTACCACAGTAGAAGGATTTTTACTGTAAATCATTTTAATACAGCTGTAAAATTGTTAGTTGTGTTGCTGTACTCTTCTGCTTGTACCATGGGTTTTTCTTTTAAGCATTTTATAAATATTATAAATGATATATATTTTATATATCCATTTATAACCATTTACTGAACATTGCTTCAGTCAATCGCTCAGGGTCAAGCCAATGACTAAGAGGTTTACCAAGCACATGACGTCCAGGATGAAAATGAGTTATTATATCGGGCAAAATATATAGAAAAGAACCCGGACCCTCAACCCTGAATGTATAACGCCACAGTCCTAACCATTAAGCTGCCCATAAATCAATCAAGACCACCCATCCAGACACCAGATCTACAAAGATCCTGATCAAGTGGATACTAAAGGCCAAATGCTGCAGAAGAGCAAACTTATGTAAACCATCTCATACTGTGTAATAGGAATAAATATTCAGTATTTCCCTTTTTTTTATTTTTTAATGTAACTGCTTAAATGTGGAACTAAGGAACGTCTATTAAGGTTTTCATGTATTCATGCTAATTTCTATTCTGTCCATCATGCTGCTGTCTTTGGTTTTACTCACTTATTAGTAGAACTTTGATTAGGAGGATTATAGAAAACACATGTTAAAATTTGTGAGGCGAATTTCTTTACATGAAGGAGAAAAGAGATAAATGGTCTGAAGTTATTTTTGTGGTATAAATGTTAAGGAATGTTACAGGAAACTTTATTCATAACTTGTGGATTTGGACATACAGTACACCGTACTAGAAGAAGAGTAACAAGTATTTTTTTCCATTTCCATGCTGCACACACACCTAGTCATCCACACGAGGTAAAAGAAAACATGATCCATCGAACCAGGCCAAATTTTCACATTGCTTCATGGTCTAGTTCTGATGTTTGTGACCATTGTAGAAGCTTTTAGCAGTGGAGAGCGGCCAGCATTCACTGTGGGTCCTGATTCCTTCACTTCTTAAACAGAAATAACTTTTTCAGCAAATTGTGCTATAGTAATTCCTCTGTGAGATTGGCCCATTATTGAGCCTTGGATGCCTATGACTCTGTCACTAGTTCACCAGTTGTCCTTCCTTCGACTACTTTTGGTAGGTACTAACCAGTGCAAATCAGGAACACCCCAGCAGACCTGCTGTTTTAGAGATCCTCTAAGCCAGATTTTTAACTATCATAACGGCACTTGCTAAAGATCTCAAATCCTAACGCTTGCCTATTCTTCCTGTTTCTAGCACATACAATTTGAGAACTGACTGTTCGTCTGCTGCCTAATATATCCCACCTCTTCACAGGCATCAATATAAGGAGATAACCAATGTTATTTAATTCACCCTTCTGTGTTTTTAATGCTAGGGCTGATCAGTGTAAATCCTACAGCAATGGTTCATAAAGGGCTCTAATTATTAAATGTACTGCATTATGAATAATAAGTGTAGGTTATTCTTTGGTAAAATGACAAGTTAAATTTGTTTTGTCCTACTAACTGAGAAAGAGAGAAAATAGGCAAGTGAGGAAATGACCAGTTTACAGCTGGTATGATAAAGTGATAACAGAAACTAAGTGATAAGGAAACTAATGGTCCACAACATTAAATAGTACTATATATAGTTAAAAGGCAGAATAGAAAAATGAATGTAATCATTGACAAATCACTTTGGAGCAAGATGAGTAAAATAACTTGGGATGGTTTTCTTCATTACATAACATATTAGGATGGATTAGTCAGTATCTTGTAAGCATGTTCAATTCAGTTATATGATATCTTGTTTAAAAATCCTCCATCCTTTTAACTCTAGCCATCTAATTACTGGTTTAATCTTTGGACAAATATGCTAAATGTCATTCTGGTGAATACAAGCCTTCATGGAAAGAACCTACCATTAAATAACATGGTCGTCTTTAAAACCCTTGACGTTACTCTGTCCATGTGGCCACAGTGGGCAACTGTTGGGGTGAAATATAGCCTGTTGGATTACATGTCACTTGGGGATGTAGGGTACACCAGCACCCCATTCACAGGGCTAAGGGAGTAGGCTTTATTGTGACTGCATCCTAAGGCTCCTTGTCAAAAGTGCTGCTCTAATGTAGCGTATTGAATGACTGAACACTGTTTACATCTCGCTTTTCGCCCTGAGAAGCTTGTAAGTGAGGGGCACCAGGAGAGAGCAGCCGTTTCTGAGCCACAACGTCAATGTCAGCTATTGTTCTTGCTGAAAGTGCCTAGTCTGCACAAATGATGTGTACATGATTACGACGGCATGACAAGGATAGCCGCTGTAATCGGGCCGACATTTATTATTCCCCGAAGCATAATGAGAAGGTAACTGACAGATAAAACGTGTTATTAAAGAGGAGAAAATAAATGGGGAGCAGTCTGTCTTTATGTATGATGAAAACCAAGCCTCCCATTGTCAGATTTTTTTAATAAACTGAGCAGATGGGCAGGCTGGCATGTGCAGCAATCTGCTAGACTTTTAGATAAAGTCTTGCTGCAAAGTCCATGTCTCCCATGAGACACATTCTTTTATAACAACAAGGAATGAATAACTTGTTTTTTATAATGGAGATGATCTGATTTTATTGGAAGCTCAACAGAGAGCAATCCATGGATAAAAATGTCAAAATTAACATTAACCCACAATCTCATGCAATGACTGATCCACACAGTAAAACAAAGCAGGACCTCAAGTTTTTTTTGTATAAGGGTACCTAGTTTGCTTAATATATTTCTTGATAGCAGGCTGTAATGAAATCACCCTTTCCTTAAAAAAACAGGCGGCATTCCAACTGGAAGTCCACTGGACCTATTTTGGACTGCCTTTTTCTGAATCACTACTCTCTTGTGTGGGGAAACTCGAACCGGCCCTCTCGTTCTCTGGACCTCCATTGAGAGTGGCCAGTCCGTTTAGACAGCTCTCTGCATGAGTGCCTAACCCGGCTAAGCACAGAGTTCTCTCCTTCCCTCTTTTTCTTTCTTGCTCTCCATCTCTCTCTTTCTCTCTGTTATCCTTTCGATCCCTGGTCATGAAACCCATCCAGTCCTTCCTCGTGTTCATGCCCTGACTTAGTTATTGCTTTAGACCTGTGCTCCTTTGGTTCCTTGATGAAACATGTTCTCAGCTGGCCCTGTCAACCACGAAGCCTGACTCAAGCTTTCATTAACACTGGTCAAATGATGGTGTGACTCGATATATTGTCAGCACCTAGAGCCAAAAGACAAAACAAAATGTCATCTGCAAAAGGAGAAAGAGAAAACAGACATCCGGCACTCATAACTTAGGGGTGATGAGGTATGTCTTGTTTCTGAATGAAGATCACTTGGCAAAACATTTCAAAATCTAATAGAAAGCTATGTGTGTGATGGGAATAAGATGGCAGGAAGCATTTGGGAAAGACAGACCACTATGAAATCTTGCAATTATTTGCCAGGCAAACACAGTTATTATAAAGCAGATGAGATAGTGGGAAAGTTGGCATTGGGCATCAGGCCTGACATGAATTCAGACAGTGTAGTCTTGATAATCACTTTCACTGTTTGAAAGTCTGGGCAAGTATGAACACCTACTGTACCTTTTTACACTTATACTGTGGTTTACTTCCTCTGACAAGAAAACATTGTGTCGAACAAATGAGCAGACAAAATGGTTCGCATGTTGAAAGTTGCCTGAAGGAAGAAAAGCTTCAGTTTCTTGGCTCAGATAGAGGTGATCTGTTGAATTAAATTTTTATAATAACCCAAACTTGGAACCTGAACTGAAATTCAAATATGAAAGTTTAAGAAATACAATAAGTAAAATATCTCTTTTGGCATTGTGGTTTTACTGAGGTTCATCTCAGGTTAACCTGGAGGTTTAGCAACATCCCTAGCTGTTTAGAACTATTTTAGCAGTTGAGCAAATAAATAGAAACATTTCATTGAAAACTTTATAAAACAAGAAATTGATAAAAACAAACAAGCAAACAAATAAATAAATAAATATATTGTTTAAAAAAACAACGTAGTTGTCACATTTAAATTTTAAAACTGTAAGACTCTAAAATTGTCTCATGCTAAAATGCTAAATGGTTGACAAATTAGCAAGAGCTGAGGGGAAAACAAGCACAGGTAAAATATTGTTTTATTTTAGCCTGGAGACAAATTAAGTCACTAAATCACAGTCCCTGATCAATATTTCCTCTCACAATATTCCTAAAAGATGAGTCAATGCTGGACATTTCCCTGAAATCACTGCAACACTGAGCTGAATAGGGGTCATGACTTAGCCCACGCTAGAAATCATTTATCACTAAACACATGTGGGATATGTGCAACTGGTATGTTTCACTTTTTCTTTTGCTTATCTAATGCAGTAATGACACCAACAGCAAACTAATACTGTTTAGTTTTTTGCTGGAGTTTCAATCATAAGCTAGCACAGTTTAGCTAACAATGAACAACAGAAACACTGAGCACATGTCACATTTGAGACATATTAAACATTTCTAGGGGGTAGATAATGCATCATTTAGTAATTCTATATTTCGTTGCGAAGATGTTGATTTAAATAAAAAATTCTCTCCTTGCAAACTTTTAGTGTACATTTTATTTTAGTGTAATTTTATTATTTTATTACTTATTTTTATTTTATACTGTTTATGGTTGTGAGGGGGTTAGAATGAGATTTTTCTATGGCAAATAGAAATTATATTATTATATAGCATATTATTATAAGCAGTAGCCTATTTTCCTATTTTAAATCATTATATTTGTTTTTATACAATGGTATAATTTAGTGTGCATTTAAAAGAATGGAAAAACTCTCCAGGTAGTAAAAATGCAGCAGCTTGTCTTTTAACCTATCGTACCTGTTCTCCACTCTCTCCATTGGCTCCCAGTGCGTTTTAGAATCGATTTTGAGATTTTATTGTTTGCTCTTAAGGTGTTAAATTTAATTGTTTTAAGGTGTTAAATGGACACCAACCCATTTGACAGATTGTTTGACTATGCAGAATCGAGAAATACACTTAAGGTCTTCTGGACAGTACTGTCTAGAGTTGCCCAGGTTAAGGTGTAATTTATATATAGTCAAGTCACTAAGCATACAGCTGTCTAGGAAAAAATAATTCATCCTAATTGACTTGCATAATAATTCTTATAATTAACATGTGACATTAAATGGCATCTCAGGTTTATTTAATAATGAACATTCAAGTTGACTATCTTCATTTTTCTTTTCGGTTTGTTTTCACTTTGTTTAATATTGGTGTCTGATAGTAGTGCCAGTGGGATAAGCGCTAGCTATTCTTATTATCTGTTCAGCTTGATCTGTTTGAGCAGAATGTATAGTACATATGAATAACTGAGAGAGCTGGATGAACAGAATCAAAGCATTGCTGCATCATCATCTCAAAGAGAGAAACCTTCATCATTCATGCAAATATTACCATTGCTAACCTGCCAAACAAATTGGCATGAAAATTGACAAAACATATAAAAAATATTTCAATAAAAACATAGAGTATTCACATGGTTTTGGTTTAAGTAAACATTAACCATAGTTCGTAGTATAGACTCTGCTTGGGCAGTCCTCTCATAACGCTCTCTCTCTCTCCATTTCCAAGTTGTCCCTTGTTGGTTAATGGTGCACCTGTCCAGCTCTCCTTCCATTAGTCCCACCAAACTGCAGTAGTGGACACACAAAGGCAAACAGTGTCCATGTCTCCAGCTCTCCTCTCTTGAGGTCTTTTATTCCTCTGTCCCAGCAGGAGGGAATTCCTACCGTGGCCTTTCACTCCGTTCTGCTCCAGCACGTCCTGCATCTGGCAAAGAGCATGAGCCCCCAGCAAAGGCTTTCACTCCCCAAATGAAGAACTGCTAAAAACGGTAGGGGAACAGGTGATCATGATAGGCCAACCAAGGGAAAAAGGGGACAGAAGGGTTACTTTTGTGTTTCCTTGGGCCGTTATGCAAGGGTGAGCCATACTAACCTAAGAAAAGATTGTGATGCAGAGAAGTGAGAGTGACAAAGAATATTGTAGTAACTATAGTACAGTGTTCCATTGACACATGGACACATGTAGAAGTGGTTTTGTTATAATAAGTAATGTCAATTTGATTATACAACTATCTTAAATGATCTTTATCGCTATACTAAGTGCAAGTTAATATGGTCATGCCAATCAAATCAAGAGAGACAGACTGAGCGAGAGAGAGAGAGAGAGAGAGCGAGAGACAGAGATGGTATCTTTTTCATCAGAAAGGTAATATTTCTGTCATCAATAACTGTTCAGGAAGAACACCGTGTTTAGCTAGATGATATCCAACATCCATTACCACATAGCTTATTAAGTTAAACAGCAATTTAGATGAGAACTAATGATTTTAGATACTTTAAGAGAGTGTTGAGTTTTCAGTGTTCCCCGAGACGAGATGTTTGAGAAGTTATTTGACCGATTGATTCAAAACCACATCAAAGCAACCACTGAAACAGGTGGGCTGTTTGTAAAGGCTCGGGGAAAAGAGTATGTCAAACCAGAAGTCAGCTTTATACATGGATTTTGCTCATTTGATAGATTCTTTTATTCGGTGTGATGTACAAGGAGTGCAGAGATGAAAGATCATTGGTTGCTGTAAATCTCTTCAAACAAAATATTTTTTTTAAATGAATATATTCCTAAATATACTTGCTAAATCATATTTCTGAGTTTCATATTTAAATTAATTCAGTTCTTTATTCTAATAAGGGCTGTGGTGGATCTGCAAAGAACAAAAAAATCTTCTTGTCAAAGATTGCTTCCATACACCATTCCAAAAATTGTAAAACATTAACAAATTGCTATATAGATAGAAATTTAGATAGTGTAGATTTTTTTGTTGTAAACATCAACTCTAAATTGCCCCAAGGTGTGACAGAGTGTGTGAATATCTGTGTACATGGTGCCTTTTGATTATTTGGTGTTTTTCTGTTTATCTTGATTTATTTATCTTAATCATAGAAAGAAAAAAAAAGATATACAGAATACTGTCTAGGTGTGTTTCTACCCTTACTGGAAATCTTCCTTTTCATAGTGTCATAATCAACATGATTAAACTAAGAAACTAGTTTCATGAAGGAAACTTTGTAAAAAAAAAATCAATACCTTGTTGGAATTAAGATACTTTTATTATTATTATTATTATTATTATTATTATTATTATTATTATTTCAATTCTGGTTTGGTCCTGAGCTTGGATTTCTATCTCTGCTGAGTTTCTGCTGAGATCTCTAATTTCCTCCTGCCTGTCTAAAACATGCATTGCTCACTAGACATAACACTGATAAGATTTGCATGAAAAACGTACAATTGGGAGTGGAGATAAAACTATTTTTTGAGGAAGTAATACGATTTATTAATTTATTCATCAGATCTATGAAAATGTGACCACTCATACTACAGTACAGTCCAGACAGCATTATTATTATCATTATTATTATTACATGGTTTAGTCTTTAATTCCTATTTTGATTGCACAAGACTGCATCCAACAAATATTGTCCAAGTGATGTCACATATACTGTATGTTTGCCATTGCTAAATTCTGTATATCTGTAATATGTAAATAATCAACTTACATTTTGCATATTGGCCTGCATTCTTCCTGAAAGTTTACAGGATCAGATATTAAACGGAGACACTTTGCAAGTAAATGAGTTCAAATGTCAGATCTATATTGCAGTAACCAGCTTTAAGCAATTACATGTAAATACATACAACATACAGATCATGTGACCATAACCTACTGTTTCATTTGACTCTCATTTGAATATACTGTACTATGTAAAAGTTTTAGGCACACAAAAAAAAAATGCTGTAAAAACATCTTCAAAAATTATAATGTACAAAATCAATATTTTCTGTGTCAGTACAAGGATGTATATTTTGTACTGTTCACATAGGGCCAGGTAGGTTTAGACAGCTTTTTTTTCCTTAATAAATGAAATCATCATTTTAAAACTGATTTTTATTTTGGATATCTGGACTCTGCTAATGAAAAAAACTAACTGTGAGATTGTTATGTTACTGAACGTAACAGAAATGAGGCCCTGGACATGACACCGTGACTTTTTAATAGTGACAAGGTTTGACACTAATTAAACAAATTGCAAGCAGGGATTTTCATTACATAAATAAGCTAGTTGCTACCATTACTATCCTTTATACTGCAAGTATATATTGCATACATATTGCATTACAAGGACACTCCAAAACATTATAAGCTTGTTAGAAAAAAATATATCATTTTTTCTGTTAACAACTGTTATTAACAGTATATAAGCTATATATGTTACCTAAACCACCTTTAATCTTACCTAAAACATTGCGCCTGTGCGAGACAAAAAGTGCCAAATGAATCCACAGCCCCAACCATCAATTACTAACCAATCAGTGCTGTCATAATGACCTGCCAAACATTTCTGTAAAGCTAGGATTAGTGGATTTTCTTGGTTTCCCACCTTGGCTAGTGTATAGTGGGAGTGACAACATGAATGACACACACACACACACACACACACACACACACACACACACACACACACACACACACACACACACACACACACACACACACACACACACACACACACACACACACACACACACACACACACACACACACACACACACACACACACACAACACACACACACACACACACACACACACACACCACACACACACACACACACACACACACACACACACACACACACACACACACAAATATACAAAGGTCACACTTAAAAAAGATTCCTAAAAAGATTTTTTTTGTGTAATTATGATTTAAGTTTAATGTCATTTAAAATATATCATCCTTTTCCGCTAAACTAAAGCCTGGCCATGTAGTGATCATATCTTGAACTTGAATGAATGACCATGTGTCGCATTTCCTGTTCTCTGATAAAGTCTGCTTTGCATACTACTCTGCATGGAAGTACTGCACTGATTTAGCCTCATCAGACTCAAGCCTGATTGTGTCAACCTTTCCTTTTCCACAGAGATACAGACCTATGGACAGGGAGTTTCCCCTACACTCATGGAAGCCCTGTGGTTTCTAGCGTGGCTCAGGATGCCGTCTCTACTCCAACAATAGGCACATTGTACTCTGGAAACATGGACCACAGAGAGATGCCATTGTTTTATCAGGTAATGTTACCTGCGATTTGATCGACGATAGCGCCTTGTGTATTTGTAAGAAGAATCCACAAATATATCAGCGCCTGGTCTTAGGCCACCTCGACTTCCCGAGGCCTGGCAGTGGCCCACTTAAGCGCCAACTTAAAGAAAGCAGAGAGGCTTTTCATTTAAGAAATGCATTCCTGGGAACTACAGTGAGAAAGAAAAAGAGAGAAAAGAGGAGAGGACATGGAAGAGCTTTGCACGAAACCCTGCCCGTGTTAAGGTGATACATGGCGTCTGCAGGAAAAGCACTGATGTCGTGCCAAGGCATGTCATTTAAGGTGTCTCTCCTACAGGAGCACATATGATGCCACAGAGCTCAGCATAGCAGGGGTGGGAATTTTTTTTTTCTCAAGTTCTGCCAGGACTTTGAGGAGGGCTGCTTATAGAGACCTGTGAAAGAGACGAGAACAGCAAAGAGGCACGATATGCATGAAACTCAATCACCTCCAGTGGCAGATTGATTCTTTCAGCATTCATTTTGTGATCTCTTGAGAAGTAAATGTAAATCACTGTAAAGAAGCTCAGCAACAGTTGTACAGAGCAGAACCTGGTATGACCCCTAGCAAGGATACACAGTGGTGGCCAAACATAATGAGACAACATACAGTATATGGCATGTGTAAAAAAAGTTAGATCTCAATGAGTAATTTAATAGGACGAAAGGCATTCCATGACTGGTGACAGCAGGTATCGTTCTGTGTCCCAGGTGTCCTTTACCATTAATTACACTAACAGTCATTTACAGCATGGGTGAAAGTAGGTTACTAAGGTCTGCAGTACTGATGACAGAGCAGCTGCCTACCAAAACCCACATTTCAAACCAGTCACAGAAGCACTTTTCAGCAAAAAAACCCTCTGCGCTTTATTCTCCTCTCCTTTTGGCTCCATAGCACCAGTAACTGTTTAACTGTCGGTCACCAGCTTCGCCAGTCACTATGTGTCTGGATATGTGTAGGCGGAGCAAAATAACTGGTTAAATAAAGAAATAGATCATAATCAGTTGATAATAAATGTGTTTGTGAAACAGTTGTTACCAGCTGTGCTGATACTCATCACAACAGCACTACCTCTTGTGTGCTATTGCTTAATTGTAGTTCCCCGAGTGCACAAAACAGGTGATTCCTCTAATTAGTTTGAGCCTACTGTATCTAATTCAATTCAATTCAATTCAATTTTATTTCTATAGCGCTTTTAACAATGGTCATTGTCTCAAAGCAGCTTCACAGAAATGAAAAGAAGACTTATGGAAATGCATATATGTGTAAGAAAAATGTGACTAGATAATGAGATTGTCCCTGATGAGCAAGCCAAGGGTGACGGCGACAGTGGCAAGGAAAAACTCCCTGAGATGGCAACAGGAAGAAACCTTGAGAGGAACCAGACTCAACAGGGAACCCATCCTCATCTGGGTGATAACAGATAACAGAAATTGTATAACATCATATGTGTTATGCAGATGAAAGTTCCATAAACAGAAGTTAATTTAAATTAACACAAAGTCCAGTTCAGCACAGGGATGAGTCAGCAGGTGCAGAGGGCAGATGGGGGTCTGGATCACTGGGAGCTCAGGAGCAGCATGTGTAGATCCAAACCAAAATGAAGAAGAATCCAGCTGGAGTTGGTCCTTCTCTGGATGCCTCTGGGTCAAAGCAGGGTCGGCCTCTGCCTACTGAAGCTGGCACGAGCGCTGCAGTATCCAGGCTTCGTGGTATCCCGGCGCCGGGGTGAAGGAAACCTGGGCGGGCTGCGTCCGTGGTGCGTTGGACCTGGACAGAGAAACACGCGGAGTAGAGGTTGTGGAAGGATGTGTGTCATGCTGAGAATTTACCTGGGACAGGTGAGCGTCGGTCCGTGACGATTCCAGCGCGGCTTTCCGCTGTCGTAGCTGGGCCAGCTTCACTTGTAGGTCACGGATCTGCTTCTCCAAGGCCTCCATCTCCAAATCCGCCGAGTGAAGCTCCAGTGTGTCCTCTCCTGCACTCAGAGGCAGACACACAACCGACATGGTGTAAAAAATAAAAATAAAATAAAAACCGAATATAATCGGTGTGGAAAACGCGTAGGCAAACTTGTGATAGCCGGGCTAACGGGCTAGCGATGTTAATGGGATAGCCGGCTAGACGCGGCAAAACTATTAAAACTTAGCAATATAACAGGAGTTTCGAGTGAATATATTATAAATACTTATCTGTTATATGTTCGCTCTTCGTAAGAAGACAAAAAGTTAGAACGTCAGTCTGGATTGAGCTGGAAAATTGGTCAGTCTGCCGGAGCTCGGAAAAACGCAGCCTCTTCGCCTCAAACACCTCGTCAGGCTTTAGAGTCTAATCTTTAGTTCATAGTTCTGAATGTCTACTTAAACTTCGATTACTGGCAACTTTTACCTGTGAAGCCTCTGTTGTTAAAAAAGGATAAACCAATATTAAGACCAGAGCGCTGTCTTCGGAAGAAAAGCAAACTATGTTGATATGGAAAAAGAGAGAAAATAAAAGCCAATATAATAGTAGGAAATACCTGAAGAACGAAACCATGAATAACTAAGAAATGAAAGTGGAACAGGAAAGGAACGCTGAAATGTTGATCTACTGTCTCATGATAATCTTTTGATCTCAAGTCTGGTGACAGCCTGAAAATGTTCTTTCCATTCAAAATAATAATTTTGAAGTGTATTTGCAAGGATTTATCTATTACGAATTAATTCAGTTAGAAACTAAAATTTAGAAGAAGAAAAAAAACATCACCTACAGTAGTATTTTCCAACTGTCCAGCTTTGGGGATCTTTGAGCTCTTCTCCTCTGATCTCGCTCATGAACAAGGTGAGGTTTTTACACAGAAGAACTGACCATCAATAAATGTTCTTCCTCTGCATAAACTCTAAAGACTGTAACATGAGTGTCCTTTCTATACACCACATATCATCCATTTATACATTACTATACTGGGAAAAGGTCTCTTCTTTTTTTTTTTTTTTTTTGCTTTCAAAGAGCCAGACTTTCATTACCTGGTCAGTATCTAATCAGTTTCAGGGTAATGTTTTTTGTTTGTTAAGCCACACAGTGACCTATAAATAATTAAAGAATAAAAATCTATAAAAAAATCATGTCATGAACCAGTGAGAAACGGTGATTAGTATACTGGTGATGCTATATGGTTAGAACAGACGAGAAGGAAAATGAGATTGCTGCTGAGATTGCTGCATAAACAATGAATTTTTTTAATTGTATCTTTAGGCACATTGCAACCTGTCACAGTACATCATTTGTTCCCATTTCTTTAATTTAGTCTGCATAATTTAATTTAATATGAAGAAGTAACGGATGCTTCAAGATATTTGCATAATACTGTACATCTGGAGATGGGTAGAGGACTTCTTTACAATGTATACCCTTCTGCAATATCAGTATTGCTAAGACCAATATCAATAATAATTTTATATATGAAGTACTGTGCAAATGTCTTGAGCCACCCCTTATTTATTAATTCATATCAAATTTAATTTAATTCATTAGGTAAATTAAATTAAAGAAATGGGAACAAATGTTTTTGCCAAAAACAAAAAATCCTTTAGGAAACCTGGAAAATGATTCCTCAAGACTACATAAAAAACAAACAAACAAAAAAAACAAGAATAATTGATGGGTGGTGTCAGACTTTTGCACAATACTGCATATGGAAGCAACCATACAACCTATTGGGAAAAAAAAAAAAAGCAGCACCCTGAGCAAATATTTATTAAAGTTTCAGGAGTCAAAAATAAATGAAAAACACGCAAAACATAAATACTAGTGCTTAAAAATTAAACAAGGACATTTTGATAATCATTTATTCACACAATTCAATTTTGGGCCAGGCAAATAGAAGTTTATGTACATTCAGTAGTTGTTGTGGTGCATGGCGTGGAAGACGTAAAAACTATTTGAGTCTGGAATAAGTGCTTTCCCGAAAAACACACCAGCACTTCAAAACTAAATGCACACATTGACACATACTGTAAACAAAATTTCAGAGACAACACTGCCAAAATAAAAATAAATGGAGTCGGGCTTTAGTTTAAAGCCTGAATATACAGATCAAGTCCAATCGAAAACATTCTTCGTTAATTCATGTATTTAGAGTGAGATGAACAGCTCGGCATTGCTTAATGAGGAAATTTCCTCTATTCATTCAAATAAACGGCCATTTTATTAATACATAGCTGAATAAAAGTAAACACATCATCCAGCTATATACATATTTCGTTTTACATTTTTATTTAAACTTATGTCCTGATTTACAACAGCATCACCTCTGAAACTGAGGGAGTGTCCATGTTTACTGCTACTTTAAATGCGTAATGAAAAAGGAGAATTATTAGTGACTCCTTTTAAAATAAATGCATGGCTGTAATAAGATAATTAATATTTTGAGAGCTCTGGTATATTCCTATTGCAAACTATTGGCATAAACAATTAAATGCTCGAGTCTATTCAATACAGGGGGCACAATACAAACCTTTTAAATCTGGTGCATCTTAAAGGAAACTATTATAAACTAAATTTAATAAGTGACATCCCAGAGAAAAATGTGCATGATGTTGAGCAACCCAACATTCCACCCTTGTGAAAGGCACAAATGAATACTGTGGGATTTAAACAGAGAGCGTAAATTTTTTTCTTGCCATGTGCCAACTTCCAAAAGAACACTTGTAGATAAATCTGATCGAGGGAAATTTTTAATTAAACTGCCACAATTTCACTAATTGATCCCAATTAGTTTGTCAATGCATTTAAATTCTAAAGGTGATACAAAACAAATATTAAGACTTAAAAAAAAGCACACAACCATTCAACAAAAAAACCTTAACACTTTATGATACAAGAGGTCATAGCTTAAATAATTCTAGAAAAATATCTCCTGTACATATGAGACAATTATATACATAGTGTAGAGTCCTTGTTAATGAGAGCGGAATTATGAGAAAACTAAAACTTCAAGTTGGAAAACTGAGGAGAACTTCAAATCACAGTTTTAATGCTTGTTTCACAAGTCAAGTATTTTGTATTGAATGTGATTGCTAACTTGGTGAACCTTCGAAATGTGCTGAATTGTTAATTGTTGAAGGTGATTAAGTAGAAGGTGCACAATTAACTTCATTTTGTATGGAAGCTTAAATTCCACTCATTTTAAACAAAAGGGTCAGTAAATTAGTTTTTAAAAAAAAAGAAAAAAAAAAAAGAAAAAAAAACGATATACCTACTGTAAATTGAAAAATGGGGAGTAATGCGATATCAGTCAGTGTGCCTGTGCATCCTGATAAGAAAACCTGATTGATGTTTTGCAACTGATCACAAAAAATGCTTTGTTGATCACAAAAAAATGTGGAGGCGTATATGAAATATGGAGGCATACATGAAATATGCATGGGAAATTAGTATTTTAAAATTGTTTTGGGGAATCTGCAAACTATCAGCTTAAATGTTTTTTTTTCTTCCCAAATTCTATATTCATATAATTTAAATTATATTTAATAACACATAAAAAGCCATGATACTAGTTTGACATTAGATCATCATAACATCAGCTTCTGACATCATCTTTAATTCCAACCTAATACTAGTATTGAAACTTTGCTCAAATAAAGAAATGATGAACAAAAGCTGTGGTTCAGTGTCCATGACAAGTATTTTGGCTATATTTTCAGATTAAATGACTAAAAAACATCACACACTGTTATAGAAAACAATGTGAGAACTGAAAAAATGAGATGTTGCATAGTCTTAACTAGAGAATCTGTTCCTGTGCTGATGCCTGGAGTTTTCCAAGCCTCTGTCAGACATTGTCAAACTTGTGTTTTAAGTAGTCCTTCATCACCTTTGCAATAGGCAAGTCCTCCAGGAACTTTAAGCTTTGGAGGCCTATGCACTGACGAATCTTTATCCGACACAGGTCCTGCAAAGTCCTTGGTTGGCCTGGTAAAAGAGAAAACGTTTAGTAGGGCTAATGCATCTAGTACTTGGAAACTTAGGAAAGACCGGGATCAAAAATTTTATTACTCTAAAATATAGGAGGGGAGCAGAAAACCCAAAAGAAACCAACATGGCAACATTATCTGATGACATTTAACTTTCAACAGTTTCTTGGTACTGTGCCTTGAGGGATTGTACAGGCTTAGCACCTTTAAGATGAGAGATTAGATGAGATTTTGAGCACAAATCTTTTTTTCTATTGATATTAGGAGCAGTAGTAGCAGTATTACAACTATTATTTAAATTTAACTCAGGCACATGCCTGCACTTAAGACTTGAGGGCCACAAGTTGCCTTTTTCAGCCTCTGATTCCCGTCCAAAAAAAGATCAGAGGAATCAAGGCCACTGGCTCTGTCCCTCCCTCTATCTGTTGTCTTAAAGATGTGAAGGAAGTCAACAAACGAGTTCCAGGAATCCAGCACACGCACTTTATCAGTTCTAATAGCTGAGCTCGTCCTGCCCCCACTCTGTGGCACAGACACAAACAGAGGCAGCTGGGAAAACCACTACAAAGGCCTGGGTAGGACCATCTGCAGATGCTGTGTACTGTCACTCACAGGAAAAAAAATCAGCACACAATCTATTCAAAAATCCTGCCTGTCAGGCCTCAATAAAAGTGTTTTTTTTCTAATCGATAACCAGGTTGAAACATGATCCGGCTGACAGTTGGGCTTGAATAGACCCCACAGTGCATGTGGGGTTGAGACGGGCAGCTTTGATATGGTGATATCAAAGTTGAAGCAGAGCGCGGGAATGTGGCCATTGTTGCCTACTAGATCATTAGTGCTTCAGGGGATACAGCTCAGTTTTCTCACACGCTGGATTGTTCGCACACGGCAATGGGACTTGCTTTGGCTCTGCTGAGACCACTGTTACTGTTGAGCTGGTCTCTGTTCTACTTACCAACAGTGCTTTCACTCTTTTAATCGATTTCTTTAAAGCAAGAAAAATCAAGGGTAATTATATATATAGATATATATACATGTTTCAGGGTTAATACAAGTCTCAATACATTTAACATCCAAAAGATTCAAAATCCATGGGGCATTTAGAGAACTATACAACTCAAACATTATACAACACCCAATTCACCTTTTTTTTTTCAATAATAACTCTTATTACTATTAACTAGTTTTTCAAGAACAATTAAGGGGGAATTTTCAATGGACAACACAGCCCATTACTCATTACTACGATCTTGGAGATGGCAAAATTGATAATGAGAAAAAAAAAGATTTAAATGGATCATTGAATGTGGTTACAGAATACCCAAATGATTTCCCAAATAAATTTAGGGAGGTATAGAATAATCACACCACAATATGTAGTACGATCTGGCAAAAATACTGATGAGCTAATAATCACTCAGGGTTCAGATGTACAGCATGTAGGTCACTGGCGTTTGTGAAAATCATGACACATTCTTAATATGTTCTATAGGAAAGCAACACTGATGAATTTGATGGCGTTTATATTAATCAGTAAATGCTGTAATTTGCTAGCAGCCACTAATCATTAATAGATTGTGATTTTTGGACTTGTGATCTCTTCATTTGTGTTGTGCCCCTATAGGTCAGCTGCCTATGGCTCGGCTATAAAATAAGAAACTCAGCACTGTACATACATGTAACCTCCTGTAGGAAGTCGAGACAGGGCCGGCTGGTGCGGGACATGCTGGCTGACACAGCGGCTGGTGTCTGGCCCTCATAATTGCGCGTGTTTGTGTCAGCTCCATAGGCGTAGAGAAGCTGCGCACAGAGCACGTCGTCACGCAGAGCTGAGAGGTGAAGCGGCGTCTGACCGTCCTCCACGCGTCCAAGGTTGGTGTCTGCCCCACGCTGTAGGAACATGCGGCAGTACGCGTGGTTACCCTTGATGACGGCATAGCGCAGCAGGAAGCCATTCTGCACGTCGATGTTGGCGTGGTGGTCAAGTAGCAGCCGCACACAGCTTGAGCGCTCTCGGATGATGGCCAGCTGTAATGGCGTAGTACCCTTGTCGCTCAGAGGGTCTACATCAGCATGGAATTCCAAGAGCAGGCGCACAAATGAGTCGCGTCCGTAGTGTGCGGCCACATGCAGTGGAGTCCAACCGTCATTGCTCTTGGCATTAATGATGTCACTGCGATGCTCTGATTCCAGCATAAGGCGAGCAATGCGTGCACGTCCGTGCATGGCAGCATAGTGCAGTGCCGTGAAACCACCAATGAAGTCCTTTACTGTCGGGTCAGCTGTATTTTCATTTTGAACACACAGAAACAGACACAGAAATGTTCTTTAACTCAAATAAATCAAGACTTTTGGATCTTTTGTTTTTAAAAATAATGAGTCACAGTAATAGTATAGTTTAATATTATAGCATGTAGTTTTATACATAATGATACAGTATAGCTTTTTTTTTTTAAAGAGCAGTGTCCTAATTTGTTACAAAAAGGCTTGACCTATAACAACTTTTAAAAATACAATGTATGATTATTTCACATTTTTCCGGCCACAATGCAAACACCAGATCATTTTTAAGTGGCTAAAAATCACTAATACATTTCCTATAGTATTACATTAGGAATACTTTTAAAGAAGTGGTCCATATACTGTCACTTTTGCATGCAGATTGTTTCCTCCTGTACAACTTACAAACCGAGTTTCACAGCACCATCTAGCGTTTGGCCTAAATACCTGCACCCATAATAAATCACAGTACATGAGTGTACATTTGATTCTTACTGAAAAAGAAATCACCATTCAGTAATTCAGCTGAACTGTTTTCTAGAAGATCAGTTTCTACCCACCCAAAAACAAGCCAGCAAACAAACAAATGATTACCTCCGTGCTCGAGGAAGACGCGGACACAACGCTCCTTGCCCTTGGCGGCGGAGAAATGTAGCAGTGTCCAGCCGTTGGCGTCCCTGATTTTGGGCGAGTAGCCCTGCTCCAGCATCTTGCGTACGGTGTAAACATCGCCGGCTGCCACCGCCGCCTGGATCTGCAGCTCTTCCTGCAGGTCCGGGTTCCTTCTGAAGTGATGGTTCAGCATCCTATCACATCGCGCAGCCACTCCTGCGTCCCTGGACACAGATACAGAAACACATTATATAAAAAAAAATGAATATCAAAAAAATAACACTGAATATCAAAAAAGAAAAAAAGAAAAAACAGAACAGAATCAGACAGACAGATTAGATAAAGACATGCTATGAAGACCGATAGATGTAATCATGCAGGCTGAGAGATTTGTAGACTGAAAAATGCAGAGGCAGGCATAAAGACAAGCAGACAGACAGAGGCACACATATACACAGGTGGATATAAAGTGACCAAGCAGCTGGATAAATGCATAATTCATCTTGTAATGGAATACTGAGTCATTTCCTCAGGCAAACAACACAGTGCATCACAGTCACAAATAGCTAATGGAAAATGGCATTAAACAAAGAAGAAGAGGAAAAAAAAAACACTTGATTCAAATATCTTTTAGGTGTGATGTGAGGACAGAACACAAAGTCTCAAAAACCAAACATGAGCAGAGACTTGCTGACTTTTCTGTTGATGTGCTACAAACAGTCTCAGAAGAGGGTACTGACTACAGAAGAAACTGACACGCTCCTTTAATCCTTTTTTTCACTCACCAAAATAGTACTTTACTCTTCAGCCTAGGCAATTATGCTTCCCGCCAAACAAAACAATGGGAATGGAGAGCACATTAAATCGTCCGCTTGTCCCATGGGCTAGCTAATGGATTTATTATCCCCATTCCATATCATGCTTTTTATATCATTCAAATGACTCATCCAACACATCACGGGAAAATGTATTAAACTTTGATATATTGCGATAAATAACATCAACATGCATTGCATAATTTTAGGAAATGTATTGTTTAAAACAGTCAAACAGAATTTATCTTCTCCCTCCTCTCTGTGACGAGTTTTCACTCCATGCTATGTTGTGCAAGCACACGGCTGGGATGTTAAGAAAGGGCAAGGAGGAGAGATATTAAGCAAATGAGGGTACTGTTTGGACGAGAGAGAGAGAGAAATACCACAACATGGAATTTATTTAATATTAGAGCATTTAAAAATACATCTAAATCTACAGGGAGAAACCTTGATCAGCCATAACATTAAAGCCAATTATTTTTTTATATAAATTTTATTACCCTTATTATATCTTATGTATATATTTAAATTTTATTTTGTTATTATGCCATGATTTTGAGACATTTATTAATTGCACTTTAGTGCATATTAGCTTGTTTTCATATATTCTTTTAAATCAGTGCCAGAAAATAGAAATAAAGGTCAAATACTCTGCAATTATACTAAACTTCCAATTGCATCATGATAAAATTGAAGAGTAAGCACTACATCGTTAAAAAAATAATAAATAAATAATAATAATAATTCTGATTCATAAGTGTTCAAAAATGTTGACTGTAATAGAAGTGAAAATTTACCCCTAATTAATGTACAGCAGTTCGTAAAGGGCCTTTATGTTTTGGGCACATTTTTCAGTCCAGCCCAACTGGCATCAAACTTCTTCAAACTTCGAAAAAACCTGAGAACAAATGAACAAGATCAAAGTTATAAAAAAGAAAAAAAAAGGGTAACAACAGATCATTACTTTGTGATTCAATAGCTCACAAAGTAATATTGTTACTGAAATGCATTAAAAGGATCCTGACTTTAATTCAAAAATCACAGGAGTCACCAGGTGTTGAAAGTTCTTGTAATAATGGGTTTAATATATGAAGAAAGGAAGAATGTTCATTACAAGGGAATGCACAGTTCGTTCACATGGCTCGGCTTTCATTCATTAACCTTCAGTTACTGCTTTAGCCTGGTCCGGGTCACAGGAGTTTAATTGACGTTTTTCCTGTTTTCATTCAACTGCGATTGTTAAAAAAATAATAATAAAATAAATAAAATAAACAGGCAAGCACAATCAATAATACAAACTGCAGAAGCAGAGGAACATTTCAAAGAGCTAGATTTGGATTAAAACACTTTGTGCTTTGTGTGTGATAAAATGATAAATTGACGTGCCAATGGGAAACAAAAACCTAAAGTCATTAGGTAATCGTAGGGTAATGTTAGATGATATGACAAGTATTTAAGAGGGAAATTTTGCTTCATTTCCAAATCACTAACCTCTCTGGCTGTCTTCAATTCCACAGCGTACTTTAAAATGTGTTCCCTACTCCTTGCGGAAGTAATGTTAGTTAAGAGAACGTTCCTTGACAAAATTCCACCCCTCAAAACACCAGCGCAGACGTCACATCACTACTTTGCACATGTCAAAAAAGTTACTGATCATATGCTTTGAGGATATAAACTCACATCTTAGCGGTTTAGCATCAATGCAAACTGCCAAGTTGAAAACTTTCATTGGAATGATTTCAATCTGATTAGAATATATACAGAAATGTAAATGTAGCTACTGAGGTGGATATCTAATCTGATTATTACTGGAATATTGGAGTCCATGTAGACATAGGAACTGATATATCTATTTATTTTTTACTCTTGTAGGCTTAGTCACGCTAGGCCGTTTTGTTAGTGTTTAATAGTCACATACGCTAAACATAATTTAGGTTGTAGGTACTGGGGGGGGGGGTTATATATTCAGCTATTGGATTGGCCATGACGAGTGATCGGCCGATCAGCCTCAGATATAAAAAAATAAATAAAAATCTGTATCAAGCGTCAAATCTTAAAAGTGGCTCAACACTTCTATTATTAAAAATTGGGCACATTAAATGTCTCTGATCTGCTTTTTCTACTTACTCTGTGAGAGAGTTAGTCTAAAACCCACTCAATACACCAATCTCAAAACACAACGAACGCTGATTAGTCAAAAAATTGTCGGTTAGAAGCCCCGCATGCTCACAGCTCACAGTTTTTAAACATTTTAGTAGGTAAACATCTTTTCTTTATAAATCCTACACGTGATACACACTGAACTATTTACACATTTTTAAATCATGCAGTATGAGTGAATTATTTCCTACATTTGTGTAGAAATAATAATGGCGGATGACGTGAGATACGTGCTGCACAGTTAAATTGTCATATAGGGATATGTCAGTTTTAACTGAATCGGCACCTGGGTATCGTATCAGGAGGTGACTGGAGATTCCCATCCCTGCTAGCTAGCTATTAAGACATCCAACTCATTTACAATAAATAATATTACCTCTTACATTTGCTTACATTAAATTAAAACTTAAATTAAGGTCGGTCTTGGGGTTTGCCTCTATTAGCCAGAGCACGACAGGTTAGTCTGGAAACAACCGAGTGTCCACATTCAGTACCAGGAGCTGCACTGTGTAAGACCCGTCAACTGAAATTATATTATGATTACAGAATGACAGATTTTGGTGTCTTGGGTCTCTAATGGAGACGTTTTTAAGATAACCTTTACGTAAAATAATCTACATTGAAACCCTGCTTGTTAGCGATGCTCCCTGTCCTGTCTTAACTTTACATACCGACCGGGTCATTTTATATCCGACCTATTTGTTAGTGTCTCTTGGATTTAAGCGGAATATTTTTCAATTTGAAACACCCGAATATCGCTGGTCGTTTAGGACAGTTTGTTTCTCATTCAAATGTCATTTTTGTCATGAAGTAAAATCTTTGTTGCGCAATAAACAGCTCAGATTAACGACTATAACGTCCAAACATCGAAGAAAGACATGATAGCAAACGGCGCTCGTCAGTGGCTGTTACGAACCAGGAGACGTTATGTTATCTACTGCTATTTCCGAGTACAAATCTGTAAATTTGTAAAGACAAATCTGACTATCAGACGCCGCTTAAGCCGTTCGCTGTCATTGTACGTTACAAAGACACTTCAGTTAGCTAGCTAGCTCCATCACAACTCAGCTAACAATAATGCAAACCTACCAGGCTAGTTAGCTAAATTAGCTCCATACTCAGAAGATGCTGAATAATATCCACAGGTGCGTGGCAGATCATTTAGAGACAAAAATTTGTGCTCGTACTTAACTGTATCTGGTGCGCTGTGGCAGACGAGCCTGAAAAGAAAACAATATAAAACTATTCAAAGCTTCATACTTGGAACAAAATGCAGCTAGCCAATTAGCCGTTCACTGTGGTGGTATAGGGTGCATGTAGCCAATCAGGAACGAAGAGGCGAGCCGTCAAACGTGCCTAACTGCTGCAAACAGCGTCGTATATTTGCGACCGGCGATGACTAAACGGACTACAAAAACAGGTCTACATAGCACTTTAACATCTTAGAAAAGAAGAATGTCGTGTGTATATATTTTCTCACGACACAGAATGTAAACTGGTAAAATAATACTCATTAAATTAAAAACACTCTAATACTAGTCACGCTAATTGTATTTGAAGTCAAGTGCAGGAAGGGAAATTCACTTCCGGCACCACCACTGACGTCATCATGTGCGACTGTTTTCATTGCTCATGCTTGACAACTGTAGGGAAGAATAATGTGTAGTAAGATTATGTCTGTTAATCTGTAATTTAAACAACATAAGTGAAAATCAGGTCTCTACATTCGGATTAACTCCAGCTCGGCGATGTAGTCCTCGTTTGTTTATTCACTTGAGTTGGACTTGAGTTCTCTTTTTTTTTGTTAAACTGTTATTGAAGTTGTGTTGAATGTTAAAACAGGGAGTAGAATCAGGGTGAAAGTGAGATCATTATGGACTTGAAACTGTATATATAGAAAGGTCACCCACTGGCAATTCATCTTGTCCATGTTGTATTTTTTGCTTGTGATCAGTTCAGTGCTCTGTACATGGACATGGATGGGCTATATTTACCCATGCAGGCTTTGTTCACACATTTACAGTCTGGCCTCGTTCCTGCTATGAGCACTGAGGAACTCGCAAGTCATATTTCATCAGCTGTAAACCATTCTTTAAACATTTTGCTACAATCTCCACAAAGCATAACAAATGAAGACACAGAAGTGACTGGCACGTCCCTTACACTCACTGGAAAAATCATCTGCACGCTGTCTTCAAAAAGTCTGATAAGAGATGTCAGCATATTCTATGAAGAGGTCCTGAAGAGGCTCTTTGGAGACTCTAATCTGGCGGCTCACCTTGTGAGTGTGAGCTTCCACATCAGATGGAAGTGATTTATTATTTATTTATTTTTTACCAGTTCCTGATTCTTTGTACAGGCTTCATATTTAAAATGTGATTTGAGATGAGCATTCGTGTTGTGTTGGTGCATTCAAGTTATATGGCTCTCTATAATATTTTATTTTTGTGTTGTTGTAGGTACGCCTGATGAACTGCCAGGACAGGATGTTGTCTCATTTAGCTGCCAAATGTATGGCTTTGTTTGTCATATATGACATCAGTAAGAATGTAAGAACTCAACTCATCTTGCATGTAAAATATTCCATGTGTACATTACATGTAGTAGACCTGCTTGAGATTATTCTACAGCTAGCATAGATAGATAGATAGATAGATAGATAGATGTGTATAGATGTTTCTAATTAAGTGTACATTAGTTGTTTATAATAACTAAAGCATAATCCTGAGAAATACATTCCACGTAAATTGTCGTTTATTGCAGATTGGTAGCAACCACATGTGGAAGACTGCTTTCACAGGAACGTTTCAGAGTTCAGCTCCGAGCTGCGCCCTAGACACACACCTCTGGGCCCTGACGGAAATAATTAAGAGGATACTGAAGTTAGACTGCGTTAACAAGCGAGGTACTGCAGCAACTAAAAATCTTCATGTAATTTTACAGTTGTAGGTAAATTCAGGAAGTTTGTTAATAGTAAAACCTTTTTAGTGTTTTTTTTGTGATTGACTACATTCCGATTTTGACAAGTTTTTGACAACTAATTTAGTTATAAATAATGAAATTTTGGTTTTAGCTCCTTTCTGTACAACTGGCGGCCAGGTGGCATAGTGGTTAGCACTGTCACCTTGCACATACAGGGTCCGGGTTTGATTCCCACCTCGGGTCTGTGTGCATGGAGCTTAAATGTTCTACCCGTGCTTGATGAGTTTCCTTCGGGTACTCTGGTTTCCTCCCACAGTCCGAGGGCATGCAGATTAGGCTAATTGGTGTTCCCAAATTACCCGTAGTGTGACAACTGAACAGTGAGTTTGCAACCCAATGCCTACAAGCTGTTTTTTTTCCCTTTGTGTCCTGAAACCAAAAGTGATGCAAATATTCTTTGATCTTTTTATTGTTGCTTTTTCCTGCAGAGATTTTAATGAAACTTCTTGCTGATTTTGAGTCATCCATCACTTATTTGTATCCAAGATTGCTCTTCCAAGACAATCCTGAACGAACTCGTGCGGCAAAAAATGACTCAGTCGAGTTAGAACTGAGTGTATGTGCACTCCTGGAGCTTGTGGAAGTCCTCAGTGCGGCAAGGTTGTGGCACGGCCTCTGCTCATCCATCCAGAGACTGGTGTTCCTCCAAACTTCAGCACTCCTCCGCGTGACGCTCTCTGACATGAAGGAATTCGTAAAGAAGCGAGTGTTGCTTTTAATTAAGCGGATTCTCGTTCAGAAAGCAGGGGAAGAATGTGGTTTTGGTGAAAGTCACTCTAAAGAGCGTGATGAGGAGTATTCCACTGACTTGCTCATGATGGCTGACACTGTCCTAAAGGAAGTGGAAGCTGATTGGCTCAGGAAGTTCCGTATCAAAACTCGGGCGAGTTTCTTCGGTGGGAACAAGGTGAATGTTTCGGATGGAGAAATGACTGATGCTGTGATGCTCAGGGCTGTGAGTCTGATTCTGATCAAGAGCCTGGAGATTAAAATCCGGCATGTTTCTTCTCAAGGTGAATGAATTGTGATTTGATCAACCCCTTTTTATTTTCGTCATACTGTATACTGCATAATATTTTTTATATGTTTTATCCAAAGTATAATAATTAGGTAACTGTGGTTCAGCAATCTTGTAGGAAATAGTGCTGGAAAAGCATTGATGTATAAGAATATCATAGGATATTTTAAACAGTCACCAAACACAGTATTGGGTAAGGGTCACAAATTAAATGAATTAATTGGTGTATTCAGGTAATGTTGGGATTTAGACTGTAAAGCAATTTGTTAATATAGGGTTAATATAAGCAATTTGTCTGCTATCTCATGGCATTTTCTCCTTGTTCTTGTTGGTTTCCTTCTGGGGCTTCAGTTTCCTCCCACAGTCCAAAGATGTACATTTTAGGCTATTTGGCATTTCCAAATTGCCTGTAGTGTGAGAGTGTGTGTTTGCTTGTGTGCCCTGCAGTGGATTGGCACTCCATCCAGTTTGTACCTCACCTTATGCCCCAGGTTTTCTGGAATACGCTCCAGGCTTCCTGTGACCTTGTACAGAATAAGTGGTATAGAGAATGAGTGAGAGAGAGAGAGAGAGAGAGTGATAGTGTGTGCCCTCTACATTTAGATTGTGTTTTAATTTGTCAAATTTCATATGGGAATTAGTAGTGTAATCAATTAATCAGACTAAATGTCCTTTCTGGTGGGCTAGCATCTCATCCAGGCTTAATACATGATTCCTGACACCCATTGTTCCTGCGATAGAATCTCAATCCCCTGCAGGCCTGATCAGGGGTGTTTACAGAGGATGAAGGGTGATTGATTGGTTAGTTGAGCAAATCAGTGAGGATGGTAGAATAGGGGAGTGAGTATCTGATTGAGTAAGTAGATGAGGGAGTGAAAGAGTGTGGGAGTAAGTGACTGTGTGAGTTATTGAGTGATTGACTGAGTAAGTGATTAAGTAAGTGAATGAGTGAGTGATTGAGTAAGTGTGAGTGAGTGAGTCAGTATGTGAGTAAGTGATTGAGTGACTGAGAGAGTGAGTGAGTGAATGAGTAAGTGATTGGTTGAGTGAGTGATTGAGTAAGTAAATAAGTGAGTGAGTGATTGCATAAGTGAGTAAGTGATTTAGTGGCTGAGTGACTGACTGGCTGACTGACTGACTGACTGGCTGACTGACTGACTGAGTGAGTGACTAAGTGAGTTAATGAGTGAGTGAATGAGTGACAAATCATTTATTTAGTTATTAAGTACTCTGTTGTTCTGTACCCACCACTAATCAATGTAAGCCTGTAGTCTAATTGTCTACAAAGTTAGCATGGTAGTTACAGGAAACATTTATAAAAATGAGTCATAATTGTGAGAAGGTGTCTTCTTGCTGAAGACTACAGTATAAAAATTTTTTGTCTTCAAGTGCCTGAAATGAATCATATTGAACGACTGTTTATGATTTTTGGGTTGTACCTCCATCCTCTTTGGTTTGTTTCTCTTAAAAAGACGAGCCCTTAAAGATTCTGTGGAGCCATTGATCTACCACTGAATGTTCCTTTGAAGTAACCATTTCAGTTAGAGCTAGTGTAGCAAACTAAAACAACTTTATTAACATATTGTAAAGTATGGCACTGATTGGGCATTTGACGAAATGCAGTTTCTGCCTTCCGGCAGAAGATGGCAGTCTTTCCATGTTAATCAAGCTCTTGTGCATTCTGATGTTTCAGGAGCTCACCGTGCCCTTGATGTTCGTCCTTACCTGAAGGAACTGCTGTGTTTTCTCCAGCAGCATGTGCTTCACGGGAGGGTGGACACGCATCCCTGCTCCTGGATCTTAGTAGTGTTTGCGGATCAGGATGACGACCTGATAGAATCAGCCAAGGTTTTGATTACCTTGTATTTACATCAGAGAAGGTGCGATATCTGTTGTAATGTTAAAGAGATTGATGTTCATGTGTACATGTTTAACTATTATTTTCGTCTTTTTTAAATGATTATTATATATTTTTCCAGTTTGAGTTCCTCAGACCCTGCACCATGTGAGGTGGGCTGTAACCCTCACTGTCACTTTACGCTCCTACTCCGAAGTCTCTCCTTCGACCATACTGTCCTCCTGGATTTCCTCATTTCGGCTGAAACCTGCTTCTTGGAGTACTGCGTCCTCTACCTGAAGCACTTACGTGACCATTGGCAAGACCTCTGTAATGCATGTTGTCGTATCGAAAGCTCTGAGGCAAAGACACGTGTGATTCCAGTAATATCACAACCTCTTGATTGCCCTCAGACTAAAATTGCTGGATTAAGGCCAAGTCTAGTGGATTATGAGTGCTCTGAGGATTCTGAGGATGAAGAGAGAAGCATGTCAAACTTCCAGATGAGAAAGAATGCTGAGGAACGAGTAGCAGAGATCGACATGAGAAAAGCAGAACTGACTGTGCCTAGAGCGGCTGATACGCTGGAGAAAATAAGCACGGTATTCACAGAGGGTCTGAATGGGAAGGTCGTGGTGTGCCTTACTGAGTTAAGGACTGTTATCAGCCGACTTCACAGCAGGGGGCTATTCCCATACAACCCTAGTTCTCTTCTTAAATTACTGCTTGCTGTTGAGAGTAAAGGTCAACTGGAAAACCCAGCATCACCACAACTTAAATAATTAAAGTGTTTTAATGATGTACGGTTTAACATCATCTTCAAAGAAGATGAACTTCCTGCATAAAAAGCCTATTAACCAGAACAATTGTTACATTGATACACTGTCTTGTATTTGATGAAATCAATGTCCTCCAATGTTTGAGACATATTTAAGAAATATTTTTGTAATAAATATGTAAATTCATTGTACTCCGGTTTCTGATGCAGATTTGGCTAATTGCTGTCCCCAATTTACCCAGAGTGTGTGAATGAGTGTGCAATGTATTGGCACCTGTCTGGGTTGTACCCCGCTTCGTGCCCTAAGTCTCCTGGGATTGGCTCCACCCCCGTTCATCAGACCATATACAGAATAAGGAGGTATACACGATGAGTGAAGTTGTGCATGTGTAATAGAAGGTAATTCTAATTCTAAGGTAATTCAATCTTAATTGTTTTTATTAAATTAAAAAAACACTTTAAACAACATTATATGCTGAATGATGAGGGGGGGGAAAGGGATTTGAATCCATTTCAAGATGAGTACGAAACATAAAATGTAGAAAACTTGTAAGGGTCTTTGAAATTTCTGTCGGAACTGTATGTAATTGTATTTCAATCACTGAATGAAACCTATGAGCAATAGCCTCCATGTGGGCTAAAAGGCTACCTGTCACACTTGTCTTTTAGGCATTCACATCAACCCAGGTGACCCAGGTGGAGATGGTGGTTAATTTCAGAATTCAGAAATGCCCTGATGCTGCACTTTGCCTGGCAGGAAGGGACAACACTCAAAAGCAGTGCAGAGAACGAGAATCACTCAGAGTTAATACTCTGGTAAACTGATGGACTACATATGTGAATTCATGACTACATTTATAGAAGAAGTCTTCTTTGCCATTTCTTTGTACCAATAACATGTGGATAAAGAAGGCAGCATCAGGATGCTGTTTATTTGGGTAAATCCATATATCATCATTAGAGTCTATAGAAGGATCAGGCACAGGTAGGGAAATAATCAAGGCATGTCCATAAGCACAATAAGGGAAGACAGACGTGGGCCTAATCCAGGAAGTACACAGAAACCCGGGCTTGGGCTTAATGATACAAGATTGCATGATAGGACTTTGTAAAGACCCAAAATCAGAGGATATAAATACACAAACTAATCAAGGCAGAACAGACAACAGGTAAGTACAGGGATACACACTGATCAAAAGGCACAAATAGGTCCAAAGGCACACTTGATTTGCAAAGGAGCATATGACAGGACAATCAATTTGTGTAATTTGTTGCAGCAGCCACTGGAAGCAAGCTGAGGGGACGTTTTCCAACACAGGAAAGTCCTCTTTCTTTACTTTATGGACTGACCTGATTTTAGACAGAGTAGCCTCCTAATCACTTCCACGTAATGCTTGAGAGCTCTTTCTGGACATACTGTAGGGCTAGCCTGGGAACATTCCTGCATAGGTTGCTGCTCTATTTGGCCCTTGAGAAAGGCCCCTAACCCTCTTTGCTCCAAGGGATCTGTGTCGTGCCCGAGCCTGCGCTCTGATTCCAAATTCTTAACAAGAACAAATATGTGGAGAGAGCTATTTAATTGGACTGTAATGTACATTGATCAGTGATAACATTAAAAACACCTGCCTTAGAATATTATATAGGTTCCTGTTCCGCTGCCAAAACCCCTTGAGGCTTGGACTCCACAAGACCTCTAAGGGTGTGCTTTGGAATCTGGCACCAAGATGTTAGCAGCAGATTATTTAAGTACTGTAAGATGCGAGAAGAGGTCTCCATGGTTTGGACATAGTCCAGAACATCCTGCAGATTGTCATTGGGATTCAGATCTGGGGAATTTGGAGGCCGGGTCAAAACTGATTTTCATGCTCCTCAAACCATCCCTGAACATTTTTTGTGGTGTAGTAGGGTGCATTATCCAGCTGAAGGAGGGTCCTCTTATTAGGGAATGCTTCTTCCATGAAGTGGTGTACGTAGACTGCAACAATGTTTAGGTAGGTGATACATGGTAAGGTAACATTCACATGAAGGCCAAGAAGTCAAGTAGGCGTTTATTGACATTTCAACCATATACAGTACAGTGCAGTACATAGTGAAATGAAATGACATTCCTTTAGGACCAAGGTGCTACATACATGCAACATAAATTAACAGAAACTAACTAGCTACTGTACGTAACTAGGACACCTGACTATCTAAGAACCAAGGTTTCCCAGCAGAACATTGCTCAGGGTATCATGTTGTCTCTGGTTGCATTTGTTTCACGGTACCCTCTTTTTTCCAGGTAAGTTTCAAGTCACCTATTCATCTGTTATCCTTTCTTGGACCCCCTTTGATACTGTAGGTAATATCTACTGGATACCAAAATCACCTCAATCACTGTATGGCCCCTGTCTAAAGACTGTAAGTCACCCAGCTTGTGCTTGCCCATTTTTCCTGCTTTAAACACCTTAAATTTAGAACTGATTCTTCACATACTGCATATGTCCAGGAGGGCTAGTGTCCAGCTCAGATTGGTGATTCCTCTGCTTAAACACAGCTGATTTAACTATCGGTTAATTACCAGGTTCAGGGGGTGTATTTAGGTGTTGATGAATTGCTGGACACTGGTCCTCCAGGACTGGAACTGTAGACCTCTGCTGTACTGTACTGTATATCATCCTTTGGCAGGTACCATTGGAAAGAGATAATGAAGGCTGTTCAGTGGTTTTAAAGCTTTAGCTGATTATTATTGTGTTATTGTGAAACGCAAATAGCTTGTTTTAAATGTGGCAGGTTTAAAAAGCTGCTTAGCCCCAAGTGCAGTCCCACCACATTACAAACATTTTAAAAGTTCTTCTCTGCCGTTCTCACCGAAGTTCTTCTTCATATAAGTGTCATATAAGGGAATTGTCTTTGAACCTGTTGCCTCTGGCTTGTTCATTAGGGAAAAATGCATACCATATTTCTTTAAAGCTTTATGAAAGTGTTTCTTTTTTTAAAAATCGATATATGCCGTGAAAAAGTATCCCCACCTCCCCTCCTGAATTTTTTTTTTGCACATTTGTCCCACTTAAATGATTGAGATCATCAAAAATCTTTAGACTACACAAAGATAACAAAAGTAAATACAAAATGTAGTTTTTTAATAATGATTTCATGTATTAAGAGGACAAAGCAGCCCAAACCTGCATGGCCCTACTGTATGTGAAAAAGTAATTGCTCCCTAAACCTAATAACTGCTTAATTTAATATCTGCGCCACCTTTGGCAAAAACAACTTCAATCAACCGTTTGGGATGACTGGCAGTGAGTCTTTCACATCACTGTGGAGGAATTTTTGTGGCCGACTCTTCTTTGCAGAATTGTTTTAATACAGCCACATTGGAGGGTTTGGCCTGTTTAAGTTCGTGCCACAGCATCTCAATCTGATTTAAGTACAGGCATTGACTAGACCATTCCAAAACCTTAATTGTTATAAAGATTCCTATTTAAGATAATTGTCCTGCTGCATAGCCTAAGTGTGCTTAAACTTGAGGTCATAAACTGATAGCCAGACACCTTTCTTCAGTATTTTTTGGAAGAGCACAGCATTCAGGGTTTCATCAATTATGGCAAGTCGTATGGTGTCCTATATGACAGGACGCACACTTTCCAAAAAGTTCAACTTTTGTTTTTTGTTAAATGTTAGATAAGCTTTTGCGTTCATTTTAGTCAGCACTGTGTTTTACCATGGAACTCTTCCATGGATGCCATTTGTGACCAATCTCTTTCTTATTGTTTATTTATGATCACTGACCTTAACTGAGACAAGTGAGGATAATGATTCACTGGAGTCCCAAAGCCTTAACAATGGCCTGGTAACCCTTTCCAGACTGATAATTGTCAATTTATTTGTTTTCCCACCTGTTCTTGAATTTATTTAGATAGATCATGTTGCTTTATTTTTTATTTTATTTTTTTAAAAGATCTTTAGCGTCCTTTACTTTGTCAGACATATTACACTTATGTGAACTTTGGCTCTTTTTAAGTGATTTCTTGATTCAACGGTTCTGGCAGTAATCAGGCCTGATGTGGCAAGGGGGAAATTACTTTTCCACATAAGGCCAGGTATGCAAATAAATAAAAATTCTGGAACTGTATTTTCACTGCACTGTATTATTCTCTTGATATCTTGATCCAAAATTCAGGTCAACTGAGCATTTCTATATACATATATATAACGCAGTACATTAACTATTAATTAATTAACCCTGCAGTCATTATGTCTGTGCCTGTCATGTTTTTCCATTTATTTAGTCAGTTTGTAGTATTAAATTTGCTAAAAGCATGTTACCAAGAATGAACTTTGCTTAACATTAGCAAACCAGGCACAGTAACCTGAGATTTGCACTAGACCGGCTTATCTTTAATTTAAGTATTATATAAAACCAGATATCCAGATATTTAGCAAAGTAAGAATATACTGTACATTAATACTTTGATTTTATTTAAGGAAAAAAATATTATTACAGAATGGGGAGTCTTTATGGAACTATAATCATTAAATGTCAATCATTAACATTTCCTGGCAATTTATTTGCATCAACTGGAGCTTTCACTTTGGGTTTGGGGGACACTGCTGATCAGATATGCCTCATACAGGATAGATTCTTTATTTTGAAACTATGTTTCCTTTAATTCTGCAGCTCAGTGTTTCTTAAATCTATAAAATATAGTAATAAAAGCATAAAATGTCAGATTGTTTGGGATAACATTGAGAAAAGGTTAATACACTCTCACTCACTCTCAGTCATCATCTATACCGCTTAATCCTGTATTCAGGGTCACGGGGGCCTGGAGCCTATCCCAGGCGACTTAGGGCACATGGCAGGGTCCACCCTGGACAGGGTGCCAATCCATCGCAGGGCACAGACACACACACACATACACTCACTCATTCACACACTACAGGCAATTTGGGAACGCCAATTAGCCTAACCTACATGTCTTTGGACTGTGGGAGGAAACTGGAGTATCCGGAGGAAACCCACCAAGCACGAGGAGAACATGCAAACTCCAGTTTATAAAAATTTGATTGTTCAGGGAATGTTGTATGTATTCGTTTGTCCCAAATAAATACTGTAAATAAATAAAATTGAAAAGCAATCTATCAGCTTATCATTGTTCTTTGTTGTTCTTTAGGGTAAAATATAAAATAATCATTTTTAATAATAGTTGTTCTTGTTATTTTTTTTATAAAGGATTTAATGATCATGATACATAAAGTTAGCTATCCATTAGACAACTAATAACCTTTAATTTTAATCTAAGTATTTTTTTCAGCTTATTATCCAGTTATTCATGTTAAAGCATCTAATAATAATAATAATAAATAATAATAATACTCTGCATTTTATAATTATAAAAATATACTTTTATAATAACAATAAAAAAAATTATATATTATTTTAAAAAGTATTTTTCTTTTTAACTTGATTGAAACAAAATATATATATATATATATTAAAATAAAAATAAAATCACTTTATAGCATATGCACACCCCCTGGACATCTCTATTTCATATTCCATATTTTTCCATACTGTACCTAGGTTCACCTAGGCTTTATTATATTTCTTATATCGGATATATTTTTTTTTCTACATTTGCACCCAGGTTTTCTTATTTTCTTATTCTCTTATATTTTTTATATTTTTATTTTCTTATATTTTTCTATTGTATATTTTTACTGTACATATATTTTATTATTTTATTCTTAGTTAAATCTATTCCTACGTTCTTTGTTATATTCTTTTAGTGTAAATAGTCTTAAATAGTTTTTTTTTTCTAAGGTCACGGGCAGTCGCCTAAGCATTTCACTGCATATCGTACTGTGTATGACTGTGTATGTGACAAATAAAATTTGAATTTGAATTTGAAATAGTTATTTTAATAAAAAATATAAAAATATTTATATTTTTTTATATAGCTTTTGTCATTTTTATAAAGCATTTAATGATCATGATACATGATATTATCTATACATTAGGCACTAATAACAACCTTTAATGTAAATCTGAATAATAATAATAAAAAAAAATTTTAAGCCCAAAATTTATCTAAAATAATAATTTATTTGTAATGTAAATTGCTTGAAAATAAAATAGAAACATTTTAATTAAACTAAAAATGAGGGAACTCAACATACCCTGTCCATGTATCTTAAACACTATTTTATTTATAAATTTTTTTATTAACATTGTTTTATGTCTTATTAAAGCTTATCTTATGAGATTTGCAAAAAAAAAAAAAAAACTATGTAAAACACTGTACACATGCACTTTATTTTAATTAAGTATAGCATATAGAAATTAAAATCTTTTAAGAGGATTTTCTGCTATTGACAAAATTTCAAATATATTTCAAAAACTTTAATCTGCAATTTATATAAAATAAATAATAAAATGGTCATTATTTTTGGCTGCAACCTGGTGATTTTGAAAAACCTTGAGTGTTATGAATTAAACATTGCGGCAAGTTGCTTTTTTTAGTTGCTCTTTTCTTTTCTTTTCTTTTTTTTTTTGCATGGTGCAATTAGGGCACATCACTCAGTTAAACCTGACAAAAATAACACAGGTTTCCTTTAGCCCGTTTGGCTTCTTTCCATCACAGACATTATTTGAATGTCTACCTTTTATAGCCATCCGTACAGAACATAACATTCATAAATCAACATTCTGCTGCCTATCAGTTTTTAGAGAATGTGGAACAGACATTTTCAACTTTTCAGTTCGGAGGAAAAACAAGCTTAAAAACAAGTTTGTAAAGTTTATGTGGTTGAGGGTAGAACAGCAAAATAGCAAGAACATCACCATGACATTACTAAATTATTATAAAATACTTACTGTACAGTATAAGTAAAATAGTAAACTCTGGTGTATTAGTGTCATCTTAATACCTTTGATGTAAACAAAAACAAAACAAAAAAGATTTCGCTTTGTTGCCAAAATTCCTGATATTTTAGCAATACAGTGAGGGCACCAACTAGTCTAAGACTAACTAATTCTCACGTGGTGGATTAGCAAACTGTTTCCCCTAAGGGAAGCCGTTAATGGAAATAAGCTCCAGCTACAATGGGTCAACGTGTAAACAATGCTGCTCCTTTAATTAGCTTTCACATGCAAACAAAGGCCAGAACTGATGACTTCAGGCAGTCTTCTGAAAGCCACAGACTGATCACAGACCAATAGCATGCTATGTGCAGATCTGGTGTAAATTATGATCAATTAATATTATCATACAAACCAGATAGATGTGTTTGTAACCTCTTACTGCTCCAGCTAATTATTCAGTTATTCATGTTAAAGCATATAATAATAATATAATAATAATAATAATAATAATAATAATAATAATACATACATACATACATACTCTCAGTATTTAGTAACCAGATTGAAACTAATCTGAAAGGTATGTAATAACAAGAGAAAGAAGTCTGAAAGAAATCTGATGTCTTCTGGCAGTTTAAGAGTCAACTTATTAAACATTAATAGGTTGAATGAAGTTAATCAGTAATTGAGTGTGGTGTCATAACATGAGCATGGTCCTGCAACTCCTCTTAGAACAAAACAACCCAGGCCTTTAATCAACTCATCCAAGAGGATGACAGACAGATACCACATCAGTCAGTCATTGTAACGTCAGTGCTGTTAATTATTGGATTTGGAAATTGACACAGAAAAGACATACTGTAAAGACAAACAGTGTTCCACTAAACACCCTTACATTTCTCATATAAGAAAAATAAAAACTTGCATAAAGACGTGATGTCCTGTCCACATCTATTATACACTTATCCTAAACTCGTCATACATAAAGTTGCTGCACTGTTTGTCTTTATTGTATAAAGGTCTAATGGGGTTTATAATCCTCTTATCTGGTTCCATCCAGAAGAGGGCGAGTTCCATGTTGAGGCTGGCTCTTACTAAAAGTTCTTCCTCGTGTAATTTAAAGGAGTGTTTCACAGCCACTTTCAACTCTGGCTTGCTCGTTTTCATGACTCAGTAAATTGTTAAAAGTGCTTTACAAGCAGTGTAAAATATATACACATACAAATACATCTGAAATGAGATTGCACAATCTAGATGAGACCTTTGGGTACTGTATTATTATTATTAATATGAATATTATTATTTTGCAGCAACAGTACACGGACAGTAGTGAGTGCGTGCGTATGTGTTTGTATGTGTGTGAGTCAGCCAACATATCATCGTTTACCTGGGGAAGGTAGGGCCAGGAGGAGGAGCAGTAAGAGGGAGGAGGAAAAAGAGTCAAAGAGTTGTAACTGGGTGTGTCTGTGAGGAATTCTAAGTGTGTGCGTTTCTGTGTGTTCAGAGCTGTGTACTGCTGTCATGCTCAGTTTACTCAGCAACCCGGCCTTCTAGACATACATACACACACACACATATACACGCACGCTGAAGTGAAGACAGAGGAGAAGACTGTAACTGCTCACAATCTAGTCTGCTCAGGCAGGTAATGGTGTTTTGTGGCTCTTTCTTATTTAAAGCTGTCCTTCTTTCATCTGAAACCTTAATTTTCTTTTAGGAAAAGGGACAAATGACAATAAAGGTACACTGTACGCGAGGTTTTGTACTTTTTCTCTCTTTTTTCTAGGTGGAAAAGTTGTTTTATTTGATGGGATGGATTCTGGAGGACTGCTTGTTTTGCTAAACTTTTAAATTGACTTCCTGGATCTTGCATATTTGGGCGCTTGTTTTTTTTTTCCCCTTCCATTCTCTTATTTACCTTCTGTTAGTTCTCAGTGTCAGAGATGATAACACCTACTTTCATGGTCACTCCCCTATAATTCCTCCTTTACAGGATTTTAATTACAGCATTCTCAGCCAGCTTTAATACCACTTTACAAAGCAACATTTGTGTGCCGTCTGGGTTCTCTAGGGAACAATTGGGCACAGAAAAAGCTCCAATGAAATATTTGAACTCACATGGGTCAGCAAGAGGCCACACTTTGTCCTTAGACTGTAGTTTAGGAATACACCAAGTCATACAAAGGGCTTCATTTTTCAAGATCATATGAATTTGTTCTCCTCTTACATTTCCATGCAGGACCTTTGTCTGTAAGTATGTGCGAATTGCTTTAACACTGAGACTGCATGTCTTTAGTGTTAACTGAAACGGATTACGTAAACTGTACTTAAACCTTTCCTTGTCGTGTTCATCAGTGCTGCTCATCGCTATCCTACACTACAAGAACCCGAGTTCAAAGCAGAACGGTTCTCAGGATAATGGTGACTGAAAGGTACAGTAGGGAGGGTCTACACGTGGATCTGAATCTGTTGTTTAAACAGTTCGTACTCTTTGCTTTGAGTACTGTGTGCAGACAAACATGTCAATAGGCTGTTCCCTGTGGTGTGATCAAACATCCTGAAAGAGGAATCATTTTCCTCTGGGTGTTTTGCGTGTCTTGGGGATGTTCTGTTGTTCATAGCTGGTTTGGTTAATTTGATATCTGATTACACAAGTGCGATAATATTGTTTATCATGGCACATAACCTTTGTGTGTTCTATAGTGGATTCATGTGACGAAATACCAACCCATTGCTGTAACGCTATCTTTTCGGTTATCTTCCTGTCCTACCAGTTGAATGGGATTGGCGTCATTCGAAGATTCACGCGCTTTCGGCTATAATTAGGTTCAGTGTGGATTTGGTGTAGTATTGCAGAACTGACCTTACTACTGATAGCGTCATCAACACACCTGGGTGTATTAAACTGTCTATTAAGTTTTGACCCCCGCCAAAACACATGTTAATGCATTTTGGATTTCGAGCTGTTCCTCAGTTCCTCAGCATGATGGAGGCAGGTATATGTATGTTTGTGTAATGATCTGTGGTTATAGTTTTGCCTAAGAACAACCTGCATCACCCCCCATCCATATTGTTTTGGATTACAACAAAACTGTTGTTTTTTGTTTTTTTCTTCAGTCAGCGGATTCTGAGAAGGTGTTGCCTTTAATAGCATTTCCAGAGTGTTTGGTTTGACCTAAACCATGACCTGAACTGTTCGAATATTAACTCCTTCAGAGCCCCAGCCTCATTATCATGCCTGTAGGCGGTTGCTAGGATCCATGCTGTGTGTTCATTGAAGGGGAAACTGTAGGGGAGTCAGTCCAAATATTTACACTGGAAATAAGAAGAAACTCCTAAGCTCAAAGCTGTAGATGTCAGCAGGCTGATGGGCTTGCATTTGCCTGTGTATTTGGTGGATGTTTTATACAAAATAACTTACAAGTCAACCCAATACAATCGTGATAAAGGAGTTAACATCGATATCAATATGTAAGAAATAAAACATCAAAGGGTATACTGTTATTGGAAAATAATGAAAAATGGTTGATTATTTTCTTGTAACAGGACACCCATTTTTTTTTTATTCCTTAGATACCCCAGCAACATGATTAGATTTGTTTATTTATTAATAGTGGAAATTATTTCTTGGGAAAAAGGAAGCACAAAGAGTTCATTCCTGGTATCACTGATAGTATAGTATCTGTGAATATTCATTCCCTTACCAGTTTTTTTCTTTTCTAAAATTAAGACAAAAAAAAAACAGCTTGTCATTTAAACAGACAGTGGAAAACCTTTTGACTCTTACAAAGCACTGGAGAATCCTTCTACAAGTGATTCCATTGCTAGTTATGGAGTTACATCCTTACAGTACTATAAGAAATATGCTTTACACTATTGCCACAGACCTTGTATACAGTATACTGCGTACACATCCTAACCACTTGGACATAGCAACTTTTTTCCATGAGTATGTTATATGTCTCTTTATTTTGTCCCTGTCAGTTTATGACCACATCATCGATGAAGATTTTTTAACTTGGTTCTCAACCAAGGAGTGACATTCAGATGTTTAAAAACCTTTACAACTTGTCCCATCATACATACAGTACATCCACATCAATCTCAGTGCTGTGCTGAGAATGGCAAGAATATACAAATCATATCTTATATTTACCTTTCTACAGTGGTTCCAATTCATTAATGTATGATGCAGTGAGAGACTGACTGGGCATGAAAAATGGACTAATAGACCTACCAGATATGTGGGCTTGGCTCAGTGTACTTATGAATGTCTGTGCTTTTTAATGCTTTTGTGGATAAACGCCTGATCACATCAGTTTTTTGACGCACATTCAACTTTCTCTTGGGCGTAACAGTAACTAAGGACCAGTTACTGGTGTGCTAGATAAAGAGCAGATTACATCTTATGCCTAATGAATAACCCATAATGCATGTTTGGAATCTCTGATGGACAGATACTAATGCAAATTCTTTTTTCCTCCAGTGTGGGCGGGATGATTGGGACCATTGGTGAATGGTTCTGGTGGGACCGCCTCTGGCTGCCCGTCAACCTGACATGGGCAGATCTTGAAGACAAGGATGGCAGGGTTTACACTAAAGTCTCCCACTTATACATAACCTTGCCTTACTCAATAGGTTTCCTCATTGTGCGCTACATCTTTGAACGGTAAGTTCAAAAGCAACCAGATGAGGCGACAAGTCGAAGGGTTTGCTTTTGCCAAGCTTATGGTAGTTAAAATTGTGAGCTGATTAAGAAATTCTCTCTATAACTACAATGAAGGTTTTCTAAACACACTTTCCTAAAAAAAAACACAGCTCATTGCAATCAACATTATTAAAAAGTTGTTGCGCAAAAATTTACTCAATTTACCCATTTCATGATCTTACTACACTGATAAACCATAATAAATCACCGAAACCTCAATATAAAAGCTCTGATGCCTCGTCTAGCTATTTTATAAATACGTTTAAACACTATGGAATAAAAATATCAGAATATATATTTTGAAACAGATAACAAAACATCTACAGTATATCTGTCCAAGTATAATACAGTACTTTACAGTTCAATTTTATTATCGTAAAGTAATGATGATTTTTGTTGCTAAAGCAAATGTTAGCACTCAAGTGGACAGTAGCTGTGCTTCAGAAATGACATTGTGCTCTATATATATAATTTGTGAAACATCAATCAGTTACAGTATACTGAACTGTACTAACACCTGTGTAAACCTACTGTTTATCTACCATGTGTTAGCCCAGACCTAAAGTAAGAACAGCTTGTTAGCTAGTGTCTAGCATGCTAGCTGCCATACTTTATCTTGCTAGATAAACAAAAGTAAACTAATAATTAAGGAATTATTATAGACTCTTTTAAATGCATATTACTGTTAATTTTTAAGTTCTTTAAGTTTAAGCAAGATGTGGGAAGACCTGAATTAGCAGCAGTTTAGAAGCTACTATAGAGAATTTTTAGCTTCTGAATGTCTGGTATGAGCACTGCTATACATATGAAAATATTAAGAATTTCTTTATGAGTTTGACGTGCAAATTGACCTTCTCTCTTTCTTTTTTTACCATATGTATGTATGTACCTCAAATATATGTACTGAAGTATTTTCATTTAACATGCAGTCAGCTAATGATTATGAAGATAATCTGATAATGAACATTTAGTAGCAACGCTTTACTTAAAGACCCAAAATATTTCCTTATTCCATCTGTGGTCACAGAATACTCATTAGACTATTAGGCTACTCAGAATAGTGATCAATACATCATGGGTTGTGATTTTCTGAGTTGCTATGGTTCTGAAAAGTATACTGCATGTAATTGATGAGCAATGTATATATTTAAAGGTAAATGGTTATTGTTAATAGTGTATTAATTGTTACTCGTATACTTTAGCAGCATAGCTACAGTAGTAGTAAAAAGCTGGCAACCTAACATGCGTTAGCAGACACTTCCTACTCTACATGTCAGCTAGCTAGTTAGCAACTACCCAGTTTGTATAGCCTGAGACATAAATCATTTCATGCATGACAGTAAAATTATGTGTTTGCGTGCTGCTGGTGGATATCAGAATCCCCTGGAGGATATAAGAATATCTCTGTTTATCTCATAAAGAATATCTCAGAGCTGATTAATTGACAAAGCTGGTTGGTCAGAAGGTGTTGATTATTGATCTATAATGTAGAAAGTAGAGCCCGCTGATGGGTGAATAAATATTATTGTATATGAATGCATTTGTTCTAATAATTTACTATTAATTATACTAATATTAATACTGGAATACCATTACTACATTTGTTCTAATAATTTACTATTAATAATACTAATAATATTAATATTAGAATACTGTTCTAATAATATACTATAATTTCTAACAATTTGAACTCTGTAGCAGATGCATACAGCTGTATAGTTGTTAATATGGTGAAATTTTCTTTGATGAAGATGTCCATTTAGCATTTTTGAGAAGCTCTTCTCTATATTCTCTATACCTCTCATCCTGGAGGTTCCGGGCCAATCCCAGGGGACTCAGGCGGGGTAGGTACACCTTGGATGGGGTGCTACTGTGGAACAAGGACTCACACTCACTCACACACTATGGGCAATTTGGAAAATGTCAGTTAGCCTACTAAAAAATAATAAACTCTAGGGTAATAAAAGCTTGCACAATGGTCCATCTGTTGCTAATTATTTTCCTTTAGCAGCATAATATCAAGGTGGCACAGTGGCAAGCACTGTGGCCATAAACCTCCAGGGTTGAGGGTTTAAGTCCAGCCTCAGGTCTGTGTATGTGTGGTGGTGGGTTTCCTCCAAGTGCTAGATTTTAATTTCTATGGACCAAAGACATACCACGTAGGCTAACTGGCATTTCCCAAATTGCCCAGAGTGTGTGAGTGAATGTGCATGTTTGTTCCTTGCAATGGAGTGGAACGCTGTCCAAGGTGTTCCCTGGGATAGGCCTCCAGAATAAGAGGTATAGAGAATGAGTGAGTGAGTGAGCATAATATCATTTTGTGATATTGGGTTTGTATAACTATCGGTTCAGAATAGTTTGTTCTTATCAGTGAGCATTTTGTAATACAAGTAATATTTTCAGGTTCGTAGCCACACCATTTGCAACTGCCCTCGGTGTGACAGAGAGGAACAGACAGAAAGTCCAGTACAATCCTGTTCTGGAAAATTATTTCAACTCCTGTTCCAAAACCCCAGGACAGGTAAAGCACAGAAAATTTTCACTGTAACCATCAATTAAACATTTTTTTTAAATAAAAGCATACTGCATTCTTCTTATAGTCAAAATAATGGTTAACGTCAAGATTCTCTTGACAGATTGAATATTTTAAAAGTTTAAGAGATGCAGCAGGTGGATTTCTTATCTCAGTAATAATGTGCCATTCTCACTTGAAGAGCTTATCACCTTGTCACCTATATCAGACTTTTAAACTTTCCAAAATGATTCTTTTAAAATTTTATAAAAAAATATTACAGATCCTATTATTGAAAAAAAAATGTGAAAAGTAAAATATTTATTTAAAATATTATAATGCATTTTTAAATATTCCATAAAATATTTATCTGAAATATTCACAAGGATTTCAACAGAAGAGATTAGGCATGATCTGGTGATAAATCTAATAAACAAATCAGTGCACATGATCAATATTACATACAAACGTGCTTACTGGACATGTAAATAAGGATGTAATACATGATCATGAAATATTAAAGTATGAATCATTTAAGTTCTCTAAAACCTGTTCTGTTTGTTTCCAATAAAAAAAAAATCAGTCTTTAGAATAAACAACCCTGCTGCAGGTTTTTACTTGTTCAGTCATGTTCTGATTAAAGACAAAGGAACAATCAGTTATGATTTACATGCTTTACATTCCAGTGAAAATTTCAGCTGACTGTACACTTTTACTTTTTAAATAATCCCAGACCGTACATACCAACTTCTGATGCAGAAAGGAAACAAAATATTGCAATATGATGACACCTTTTATGGTAATGCACCTTATATACACTCACTGGCTACTTCATTAGGCACAACTATTGAGCTGCTTGTTCATGCAAATATCTACTGTTACATCTCAATGCATCTAGACTTGTTGTCATGTAGACTGGTCAAGACAATCTACTGACATTCAAACTGAGCACCAGAATGGGGAAGGAAGGTGATGTATGTGATCAAGTAAGTAGCATGATTGTTGGTGCCCGATAGGCTGGTGTGATTATTTCTGAAACTGCTGATCTTACTGGGATGTTCCCACACAGCCATCTCTAGGGTTTACAGAGAATGATTTTTGCACGGGCTCACCAAAATCAGGCAATAGAAGAAAGGGAAAAAAGTCCTGGTCTGATAAGTACTGGTTTTTGCTGCAACATTTAGATAGTATGATTAGAATTTGGCATAAACAACATAAAGACATTGATCCGTCATACTTTGTATCAATTGTTCAAACTGGAGGCGGTGGTGTAATGGTAATGGTGTGGAGAATATGTTCTTGGCATTCTTCTGGCCCCTTATTACCAACTGAGCATTGATTAAATGCCACAGCCTACTTGAGTACTGTTGCTAACAATGTCCATGTCTTTATGACTACATGTCACAAAACTGGGCAGAGTGGTGGCTCAAATGGTTAAGGCTATGGGTTACTGGGTTACTGATTAAAAGGTTTGGGGTTTGAGCCACAGCAATGACAAGCTGAGCAAGGGCTCCAGGTGCACTGTAACCTGGCTAACCCTGTGCACTGACCTCAGGTTCCTAATTAGGTTATGCGAAAAAATTATTTCACTGTGATGTAAGGTACATGTGACAAATTATTGAATATTATTATTTAAACGGAATTAATCTCAATCTGGATCATGACAATGAGTTGACTGTACTTAAATAGCCTCCACAGTCACCAGATCATGGATGTGCAGCCGACAAATCTGCAGCAATTGACAAAATCTAGATCACTAAGAACCAAGAACTCTAAGGAATGTTTTCAGCACTTTGTTGAATCTATGCCAAGGAATTAAGGTTTTAAAGGCAAAATATGGTCCAACCAAATTCTAGCAAAATATATCTAATGAATTCTGTTGTGTGCTTAAAAGATTTCAACACCATTTTCAAGAACCATGTATGTGTTTCATATGAAGTGGCTACACACTTCTGGCCATATGGTCTATTTGAAATACCTTATTTTACAAAACCCACTAGTGAGTGGCATCTTGTATCTCAATAATAAGACTTAGTGTGAACTCTGGTTTTGTTTTTTTTTAGGCAGATGTTCAAGGTTTGTCAAAAAAATGTAGCATCTCCAGTAGACAGGTGGAGCACTGGTTCAGGAGTAGACGCAACCAGGAGCGTCCAGGCGTTCTGAAAAAGTTCAGAGAGGCCAGGTACTGTAAGTCCTCACTATCTAGAGGTACATTCATTTCTTTTTTAAACACAAAATAGCAGAATATTAAACATGGAACGAATCAACAGACTTGTTGGATTGACAGTTTTCATTGTCACTATTTTCACTTATACAGCAAGTAATTTTTTTCATTTAAGGAAATTAATAATTAGCATTAGCTGTTTTCAGTAGGATTGGAATGAAATCATTAAACCCAGTCGTCCCCCATTTTTACTTAATGAGGTACTCTCAATAATATTTTTAAGGAAGAATGTACAAGTATGTACTGTATGTAGTCTTGGCTTACACATAATACATATCATTTGTTTAACCATCCACAGTGACCGTGTACAAATTTATTATCATTTTTTTTTTGTAAAGTAAAACATGTTACCAATTAAATTAGCAGACCACTGTTTTTTTTAATGGAAGACAAGTGATAGGAGGGTAATACTGGAGAAAATTTATTTTACCAGGTGGAACTGCTACTATATGTTTACAGTTATATTAGACTCTTATTTTATAATTATATTTAATGCTTAATCAGGCCTTCAGTTTTTTTTATTCAGACAAAACGTATCCAGATATTTGCTGGCTAACTTTCCTGTCAGACATCAACATAGCTCTATTCCACATCAATGCCTCAATAGTACAGTAAAGCTCAAATGAGCACAATCAGTGAAGCCACAACTAGGGAAAAAAACTTTTAATTCACCACAACCAAATCCATGAAAATGTCATAGAAACATTTATTGACAGTGGGCAGAGTGAGAGATCTTATAGCAGGGTGTGGTGAGCAAATATTATGGAATGCTTGTGCTAGACAACAGTTCAAACCAAGCAGCTGCATAACAAAAGGGACAAGTCAGAGGGGTGAATTAATGACTGGAGAGTCATTATAAATAAATATACAGCGTTTTTAAAGCCTGAGACTAAATCAAGAATCTGGGAAATATTTGAAATAAAATAAGTAAAAAATTGTTTTTGAAATCCCAATACAAAGAAAGTCAATGGCTAATATTTGGTTAAGGTATTATAACATGGTTTAGAAGGTCTCAGGTTCAAACCCCATGACCACCAAGTTACCACTGTGGGGCGCTCGAGCAAGACCCTTAACCCTCAACTGCTCAGATGTAGAATAAGAAAAATAAAAGTCGCTCTGGATAAGGTTGTCTACCAAATGTCATAAATGTAAAGTAACGTCCCTATTTAAATGTAAGCAAATTTGTGATATTCTCCATGATAATCAGATTTCCTTCATTCTTAATCACCTTATGCGTTTTAAATGGTTAAATGTATGTGTTCAAAGATCCAATATTACACAATTATTTAAAAAAAAAACAAACAAGAAGTTCCAAGAGCTAAATAACAGCCTAATCATGGATTCACATCAATGGGTTGCTGCAGCTGCTTCCTTAAGTTTCTTCAGTAGTGAACAGCTACCAAAGCTAGAAGACATATAATTAATTTTATGTGCACTGCTGTCAAAGTGTCTTATCATGCGAAGACAGAAATTCTTAATTGATGGTGATGGGACAAAGGCCCTTAAAAAAACTAATCTGTTCTCCATGTCCCTGATGTAGAGTTAAATAGCATCTTTTAAAGTAGAAAGAAAACAAAAACACAGTTTCTCCAGGGATGAGAATGCTTGAAATCTTCTGTAAAAGTCAGTTGGTTTTATGTCTTTATCACAAGATATTTGAGTCCCAGAAGTCCGAGAAGACAGCTGAGGTGGCTCAAAGCGCGCTGCAGTTGTTCTTGTGGAGATATAATACTTAACATTCTACACCAAACCTAGGTCCCTCTTTACATATACTCTAAGCAAATTTGTGATATTGACCATGTTAACTACTTTGTATAACAGGTTGGATTTTCCTTATTCATAATGTCTTTTACATAAACATGTCCAGATAACATTCTGATAGATTTGATCTAAAATGGAACATCAGATTTTTATTAGTCTGAGTGCAAAATTTGATTAAAGATTTAAAGGAAATGTACCAAATACAAAAAAAACAACACAAATATAAACTTAATCACTAAAATACTTCCAAAATCTTTATGCATTAACGTGAAAATCGATTTAACTTCTCATGCTTGAAATAGCTATTCATTGTCATGAGTCATCCATTACAAAGTATTAAAAATGTTTTAAAATAACTTTATATTGAATTATTTTGTGTGTGTTCCACAATATACACTGTGTACCCTGTTACATAAAAGTAATCACCCCTGAATATTCCACAAGTCAGTTCGCTTCTTCTAAATTTCTAGGAAAAGAAAAGAAAATTATCTGTCTTCAAAAAAATATTGTGGATGGCAAAATCACTGTAAATGTACACAAATTATAGAGCAAACGTAAAGTATTTATGGTAAAAAATAAATTTAATTAAATAGTTTTATTGAATTACGCCCTGTAAAAAATATTCTACATATTTTTTAATGATTTATGATATGGGTTTTTTAAATGGTTAAATGTACTTTCTAATAGATTCAATGTTATACATTTTAATAAAAACATAGGAAGTTCTAATATACAAATGGCAGCCTAATCATGAGCTCACTCTAATGACAGCCTTTGTTTTTCCCTACTCCAGTTCCTTCATCAAGTTTCTTCAGTAGTGAACAAGCTAGAAGACATATAATTAATTGCATATGCGTTGCTGTCAAAGTGTCTTATCATTTGTAGACAGAAACGTTTAATTGATGGTGATGGTACAAAGGCCCTTAAAGAAATTAATCTGTTCCTGATGTAGAGTTAAATTACATCTTTTGAAAGAGAGATCGAGAGAGGGGGAAGGGGGGCTGATAAAGAACAGATTTGCTTAGTGGATGTAGTATTATATTTGGGAGGTTCACATATTGTGAACTATGGCATGGTACAGTATCTGCATCTACAATTAAGATACTTTAAGATTTACAATTAAATCACAACCCCCCTGAAACCTCACACTGACACTGCATTTTTTTTTTCTACAGCTGGAGATTTGTTTTTTACCTAGGAGCCTTTATTGGTGGCATTGCAGCCCTGTATGATGTAAGTATTTGGAGCTTCTTCACACTTTATCCATTTATAGTGTCAACATTGTCAACAATGTAAATTGTTAGGCATTTACTTTATTGTAAACAGGCATGCATTTTATAGATGCTGAATAGACAACAACATGAATAGAGGTTTCTTTTAATTACAATTGAGCTGTTTAGTGGGCTTGCTCTTGTCCTTGTTTGAGTGACTAAAACAAAAGCACTGTGGCTGGAAGCTAGGACAGACATTGCAACTTGTGCCATCAATGTTGGTGCTCTCTTAGGTTGTTGTAATTTGGTAAATATAAAAAATGTCTTTTTGAGGGACCAAAAAAACTAATCCAAACATATGAGCTGACATGTGAATCTATGAAATGTGGCAGTTGCGAAAGCTGGCTATTGTGTGCATAGAAAAATGGTCATTGTTGAAACAGGAAACATACCATATACTGCCTAAAGGATCCAGTTATTGGGGTGTAACACAATGGCATTTGCATCAGAAGTGGGTGTGGCCTAAACCTGATAATTGTTTTATTTTTGGCCTCCTACTCAATGCACCTCTAACATAGATAAACACCAGGGAAAGCCCAGCAATTGAAATGTCAGCATAGTCTGTGTCTGGGACTGTATTATCTTTTTAAATCAGCTTGCATAACTATTATTCTTGTCTGTACATGCCCATAAACTTATTTTCATTTCCTGAAAATATAAACAAACCACTTTCATATTTTAACCACCGTGACACTGACCACGAAGCTCACTCACTCATTGTCTATCCCGCTATATCCTATAATTCGGGTTGTGGGGGGCTTGGAGCCAATCCCAGGATACTTACAGTAGGGGTTAAGGGTTGGACAGGGTACCAAGCCATTGTAGGGCACACTCATACACACACTCATTCACACATTATGGGCAATTTGGAAACGCCAATTAGCCTAATTTGCATGTGTTTGGACTGTGGGAGAAAACTGGAGTACCCGGAGGAAACCCCCTAAGCATTTGGAGAACATGCAAACTCCATGCGCACAGAGACGGGAATCGAAGCTGACTGGTAATCGAACCCGGACCCTGGAGGTACAAGGCATAGGTGCTAACCACTATACCACAAAAAGAAGACTTTGATCACAGTACCCGGATGAGACTCGTAGCAGCAGTAAAACATTTGAACGTTTTAACTTCAGCTGTGGTGGCACGGTGATGTAATGGTTAGCACTGTCGCCTTGCACCGCCAGGGTCCGGGTTCGATCCCCGGCCAGGCTCGATTCCTGTCTCTGTGTGCATGGAGTTTGCATGTTCTCCCCGTGCTTTGTTTATAGCATGACAAGTCAGCATGTTTGCCTTATTACTACAAAAAAAGGAAAAAAGAGGCTGGAAAAGTATTTATAATTGTTATATATAATGTTTCAAAATAGTTAATGTATAATAATGTATAAAACTAAATAAGGCCAAAGCATATAATTCATATAATTTATTGTTCCTTATTAAAATGAGGTAAATCAAACGAATGAACATACAAACAAACAAATAAAATAAATAAATAAATAAACAAACAAACAAATAAATAACAATAAAATAAAATAATTTAATTAAATAAAAGATTTTAGTGTTGGCAAAATGCTATGGTCTAAGAGAAACACTCAGAGACATGATGTTAAAGGAAAACAATAAATTCGATTGTGGTAGCTCATATTAATTTTCAGGGGTGGAGGTAACTGTTCATTTACTTCATTATTCTTACTTAGTAGTAGTAGTTTTCATGTAGTGTATATGTACTTTACTTGAATAGTGGATATGTTTTACTTTTACTCCACTACATCCTACATTAAATAGCTGTACTTTTTACTTTAATGCCAGTGGTTTGTAATTTTTGTAGTGGTAATATTCCCATTATTTAAAGAGAGATATTTTACCAGGACTTGAAGGCTACAGTACAGTCAGCTGATAAAAGCTTGATAATTTTGATACTTATGAACATCTGACGTTATATACCTTTGTACTTTTCCTCAAGTAGAAATGTAAAGTGAGGACTTCTACTGTATGGTATGAGTAATATTTTATCTAGTTTATCTAGACTTTAACAAAGTACAGGATTTGTATACTTTGACTACCACTATTAATTTTGCACCACATCACAACAGCATATTCATTGTCTAGTAATATTGACTTAAATAAGGCTGCAAACTTAATATTTACAAGGAGAATAAAATTCATACACCAATTTCTCACTGTCAATTCTCACTAAAGCAATAACTAACTAATGTAATGTTATTTTCTTACTAATGTATTCCTTATAATGTAAAAGCCTGTTGGTAATTACCAAATAATAAGATTTCAAATTGGAAAGCATGCTATTTGTCTTAACTAGGCACGGATTTGCAGCGTCTGGAACAATAGTGCTGATAAAATTTCATTTCCTTCAAATGACAAAACAAACAGAGGTCTGTCTTGGTTACTGTGGTCTTAAAAGGGCTTCAAAGATGATCAATGCTCAGTGCTTTTGTCTATGAACAATGTGTTACAGGGTAGGGCAGACATTTGATCACATCCTTGTTGTATTGTTCTACATACAAAGTGGGGTAATGAAAGGTACAATCTCTCTGGTTTCTCTTAACTGATGATTATTTGTTTTTTTCTTCTTCTTGATTTTCTTTTATAGAAACCCTGGTTTTACAATTTACGAGAAGTGTGGATTGCCTATCCAAAACAGGTGGGCTTTTTAAATTTTTTATTAATTAATAAAATCAATGAATTCATTTTGATCTTCTGTGTTTTGCATGAGAATTTAGGACATTAACATACATTCACACTCCACACCCAAAAATATATGGCACAACCACTGGCACAAATAAGAACAAAACACATACTTTTAATAATATCGAGCCAGAACTGTATATAGATGTTATATGTGATATTAAAATTTTCAACCTCCTCATAAATAAACGCCACTGAATCTTCTTTTCAGTTTCAAACACAACATCACTAAAAAAGTACTGTATATTCAGATGATAATAAAATAATGAACTTGGCATAGTTTAGTCAACTCTAAAGTCAGTGCCAGTGACTGACATCATTACTATTAATATCACATGAGACCATCTCATGCTGGACTGTCCATAATCTATTTTTTTTATTTATTATTGTAATAAAACATCTTTTATTGGCCATATTTTGAACTTCAACGAACTTCAGTATTATTATTACGAATTACTTATTGCTGTATTTATTTTCCCCTTGTAGTCCATGTTGGATTCTCAGTACTGGTACTACATCCTGGAGATGAGTTTTTATTGGTCTCTTCTTTTCAGCATCACATTCGACGTGAAACGAAAAGTAAGTTTCAAGCATGAAAGACCAGGATTCTTCTTTTTATTCCCCTCTTGCACTATATGAGAGTGATATATGACTATATAACTATGTCAAATAGAAACTATGCCAAAGGGGTTAGCTGATTACGACTGTGCTATTGTGTGGCTAAACAATAGGGTAGGACACAGTGTGACTAAGGGTTAACCCTATCCCTGGACGAATAGTTGCATGCGTTGGCTACTTCAAAAAAAAATTAGTTTTATAATATATGCATATTTAACAATTTTATTATACTGTTTAGTGTACTTTAATGAGGTTATCAGAGGTAAATAAAGACTTCGGAATTTATTCATGGAAAAGATGTTGACCATTTTATTTACATCATATTAACTAAAAGACTAAATGTAAACAAAAAGAGCATTGTATTTTTTTTTTTTTTTTTGCAGGACTTTAAGGAGCAGATAATTCACCACTTAGCCACTTTGACGCTGCTGGCATTTTCCTGGTGTGGAAACTATATACGAGTAGGAACATTGGTCATGCTCGTGCATGATGCTTCTGATGTGTTTTTAGAAGTGAGTGATACAGAGTAATAAAGTTTTTTTTTTTTTTTTAATCAAAATACCTTCTTCACAAACATTACAAATATGGAATAATTACTTTGTATATTTGTCCATTATGTATAAGTACATTATATAAACAAAAGTATTTGACCAAACCTGCAATGACATTATATCCAAATACACAGACTTCAATATGGAGTCAGTGCCCCTTCTGTAGCTATAACAGCTTCCACTCTTCTTGGAAGGCTGTCCACGAGATTTTGGAGTGTTTCTGTGGAAATTTGTTCATCCCAAAGGTGCTTGATGGGGTTGAGGTCAGGGCTCTGTGCGGGCCAGCCAAGTTCTTTCACACTGAATTCACAAATTATGTATTTATCGTGCTTGCTTTGTGCACTGGGGTGCAGTCATGTTGGAATAGAAAAGGGGCTTCCCCACAAAGTTGGAAGCATAACGTTGTCCAAGACGTCTTGGTATGCTTAGGTAGTACAATTAGATAAGGCGCTGATTGAAACATCTGAATTAAATAATATAAACAGGTTTGGCCAAATATTTTGTCCATATAGTATATGTAGATCATTTTTGTTTTTAATGAACTTTCTTCATCTGTCCAGTCTGCCAAGCTTTTTAACTACGCCAAATGGGAGAAAACCTGCAATGGCATTTTCGTCCTGTTTGCAGCAGTCTTCATGGTGACGAGACTAGTTATCTTTCCATTTTGGTAAGATGCTACTTTAATTGATGCGTTATATGTATTGATATATGTATGTTTAACGTTTTGAGGCTATTGGTTGGTCAGTACATTCCAATAGGTTGTATCTGTTTTCTTATTTTTAGGATCATCCACTGCACCTGGGTCTATCCACCTGACTACTACCCTGTGTTTTTTGGGTATTACTTCTTTAATGCTATGCTTGTCATCTTATTGATGCTTCACATATTCTGGGCCTACCTTATCCTCCGTATGGTGAAGAAATTTCTATTTGAAAGTGTAAGTAGTTATTATTTAATTGTTAAACTCTCTCTTTGTAAATTGTGTCATATTTACAGTTTCTACCCAAAAAGTTAAGAGAAGATAAGATAAAACTTTATTAATCCCATGAGGAAATTCTTGTAAAAAATGTAGTGATCAGCAAAGATGATATTAAAATTTTTTTTTTAAGTTTCACACTGGAGCTACCATAGACTGTATTAGAACTGGACAAACCCTTCATGACCTCGCCCATATTTTTTATGAATTGGAAATTAATTTAATTAAAATTTGATTTAAGCATGAGGATATTGGGTCTCTCTCAAATCAATCAGTTAAAATTATATTAAAGTTTATTGTATTCACAATAGAATTAAGTTTATTAAACAAAATGAAAAAAAAAATTGCAACAACTGATTAATGTGTTTTTAAGACTTAAAAAATATATTTTTTTACATTTGTAAGCACATATATTGTGAGGAAGTGAAAGAAAAAATCGAACCCGGACCCTGGCAGTGCAAGGCAACAGTGCTAACCACTACACCACCTTGCAGCCTGATTTTAAGTCTCAATATATCATTCTTTCCAGACAAAAAAAGGATAGTGTAATCATTTTGAACAACACAATATGACTATACTTATCCTTTATAAAATAAGTAAGGCTAATTAAAAAACAGATTAAAAATAGAGTATTAGTGTTTAATTTGTTGTTCTCTATAAACCACCTTTTAAATATGTTTTTTTGTAAAGCAGGATGATCTAGACAGAATAAAAATGTAATACTTCAAAATCTGGCAACCTCAGACCTGTTAACTGCACCCAGTTCATTACAGTAATCAAGATAATCCTCCGAATAACAATAGCGCTTAAGATTGAAAGTGAATCTATGCTTTACTTCAACGACAAATGCCTTCAGAATTTCTCTTATAGTGAAAGCAGCCATACAGCTTCTTTGAACAACCAATGCAATTTTTACTGTATGTTTCATGTTTCGCAGTACTTTTGCAACACTGATAATAAATGGTGTAAAAGCATTTGCAGATACAGTATAAGGATGGTCTTGATCTAAACAGGCATTAGCAGGTGCTTATTTTTGGAAATGTCACTTACTTCAACCCTTTTTAGGAAAGATTATTTAGCACTTTCATTTGGTGTCTATTTGAATAAAATAACCCTTCTATCTATTTTACGGCTTCCTACTGCTTGCATCGTTACTGGTTCCACCACTTTAAACAGCCTTGTAATGGGAGATGTTGTCATCAAGACATTACACCTTGCACACAGCAAATAAGCAAAGCTGCACTGATCCACATGGATCTGCAAATGAATGCAAACATACTGTCCAGTGACGTCCAGAATTTTGAGACCACTACTATTTTTTCATTTATCACAGCAACTTGACATTTACATTACATTAAGGCATTTGGCAGACAGCCTTATCCAGAGCAACTTGCAGTACATTTTTATCTCTTTATTCATCTGATCAGTTGAAGGTTAAGGGCCCTGCTCAAGGGCAAATTGGTGGCAAATTGGGGTCCTTGGGAACCTGGGACCTTCTGATCACTAGTCCAATGACTTCACCACTGAGCTACAACTGCCCTATTTTTATTACTGATTATATTATCATCAATAATATCTTGCGTAAAACTCTCTGAGTTCATTTGAATTGGCATGGACTCTACAAGCTTGTACAAAATATGATTTATTTTAGATTGAATCCATCAGTATGTTGTCTGAACACATGGTTCAATAGAAGAGATTAGACATGCGGCACATCTAGTGACTTGTACAAAGCACGTGATATGGTCAATATCACAAGTTTGCTTAAATTTGGCCTCCAGGGTTAAGGATTTGATTCCTGTCTTGGGTCTGTGTTTGTTGAGTTTACACGCTCTACACGTGTTTGGTGGGTTTTTAGCCCATGGGATAGGCTCCAGTCATCCCGTGACCATGTACAGGATATGTGGTACAGGAAATGAGTGACAGTGATTAGGTGATTGAATGGGTACATTTTCTTATACGTCTCATATTGTACTATTACTTTAACAAATTAACCTTTGTCTCAGAGGTCTCCAAAAGTGTGTATGTATGATCGAAAAAAAAAGCAAAACATGGATGAGTAATTTTATACCATAATCTTTGTCTGTTTTGCCTTCTTTCAAATGAATTGATCTGCATCTATGTAAATGAGTTACTACCCCACCAGAGAACTGCACAAGCCAGGGTAGGGTATCTTGTAATATGAGGTCACATTGGGGGAAATTCTAATTGGCTCGTTTAACCCCTGGTGTGTGTGTGCAATTTCAGGTCTTTCAATGACTAAATAGTTAATTTTGCTAAATAGGAGTACTTTTAAACTTTTAAATAGCAATCTAAATCCCTATTACTATTAATACTATTATTACTACTATTATCTGGAGACATTGTGTGATTTGGTGCATTCGAGCGAAAGCAAAGCCTGCATTTTACTCTAATTTACTGACTTTATGTCAAAAGGATCATTAATTTACATTTACATTGAGGCACTTGGCAGACGTTCTTATCCAGAGAAAATTACAAAAACTGCAATTCAATTCAATCACTCTGCACATTGTATTGTTTTATGGTATGTAGCGATATGACCCAGCACCCAAAATACCTTCAAAGGACTACAGGGCAGCAAAAACCTTGAAAAAATTATATACGACGCCACCAAATCCTGGCCAAATCACAGATATGCTGATTCGCAAAGGACTAATATTATCACAGGACCTCGGTGTTCAGCAAAATATGGTAGGTCATTTATACTTTACAAATTTCAGACATAGCTGATTCACACGGGATTAAAAACACAGACAACATCTGCAATTAATACAAATGACTAGAGGTCCAGAGATAATACTAATCCCATGCGAACAGGGCTCTTGTTTATTTCCAATTTTAAATAAAATGTGAAGATCCCAGAATGTGATCTCAGACTTTTGGATCCCATCCTACACAGAAGATGTTTTCCATTAAAATTATCCAAAGGACTGAGACACAATTATTATAATTTTTTAAAACCACTGATTCATTTTGTCAGCATCTCAAAATGCATTTTCTGTTAAAATCATGTTTCCCGTTTTTCATGGCATGGCTGTGAATTTCAAATCTGACTCCAATCCCTGTCCTGAATGTGATAGTATGCAGTTTGCAGTTAATCAGCTGAACATGAAGATGAGATTTCATGCTCATGTTCCATTTCATTGTCTCTTATTAGTTTACCACATGTGTCTTTTTTTTTCTCTCTCTGAGAAACTTTGTAAAATCTTAGTAATTGGGATGGAAATACAAATCTGCCAAAAGCACTTCCTTGACATTTGTCTTAGTCATAACCTGATAATGATGTGTTATTGTTTCTTGGACTGTAATCCAGGGACTGAAATCTTGTATAAACATGTCTGCCAGAGGTGCTGGCCCACATTTTTGTGGTTTTTCTATAACAGGAAATACATATTTGAAAAGAATCAGCAAGGATGAGATTAGTTATGTCTTTAAAAAAGGTAGCTTGGATGGTTGAAGACTTTTGCTCTGGTGATCAGATTTGGACAAAGTACAGTACAACTGATCATTTAACTCTCAGTTTTGCAGTTCAGTGCTTAATTGGATTTGGCTTTATCAAAATAAATGGCACATAAGAAGTCTCAGTGGGTTTTATATTTTACAGGTAGCTTTTAAAGGTTTCTCTCTTTTTCATGTGGCATTGAAGTTAAATCCATTTACAGTAGAGAATCCATTTCAGTAGGTGGCTACTATATTATGATGGCTTCTCATGCACAATAAGTAATGGGGGGGGAGGGGGGGTGATAGAAAGGCTTCGGAATGTCTGTTGTAGAGGTGGATGATGAGTGATGCAGTGGTGCAAACTGAGGTAAAGTAGGGTTCATCCCAAAGTTGTTTATTTTATATTTTATATTTACATTTAAGACATTTACATTTGGCAGATGCCTCTATCGAAAGCCACTTACATTTATCTTATTTATACAACTGAGCAGTTGATGGTTAAGAGTTTTGCTTAGGGGCCCAACAACGACAGCTTAGTCACGCCAGTATTCGAACATATGACCTTATGATCAGTGGTCCAGCATACTAACCACTGATGTCTTGTCTACACGTACACGTGTGGTAATAGCCGTGGAGAACAAGCTACCTGGATCGCATTCCACATACAGTACCATGTTTAATGTCAGAGCATGAACCTTTTTCAGTCTTCTGGTACAGTACAGCTTTATGGTTGAGGTTATATAGCTGCATATTGCTGTGGCATGCTTTGATAGGGTTTTTTTTTTTGTTTTCTTTTGAACAAAGGTTTGATATGAAAGGAGGAAAAAAATATTTTTAAAAACTAGCCCTGAGCCACTACTGCCCATTTTCTAATAACAGCATGTTTTTATTCCTTTTTTTTATACCAGATCATTTTGTCATTTTTTTTTTATTACTTTCTAACATTTTTTTTTACCCATTTATAGAAAAATGTTACTTATGTTATAGCAGTGGTTATTTTTTCTTTTCTTACCAGCTTCTTATTATTTTTCTTGCAAACTTAATAAGACCAAAAATACAGATTGTCATATTACTGAGAAACTTGAAAGTGCAAGCTCCTTTTTCCTGATAAGGAGCTCTCTTTTCAATGGGAGTGCAGAGAGCTGAGAATTTTTCCATAAATATTTTCCTTGCAGAAAGATTGACCATATTCACATGCCTAATAACAACATGTTCCTTTCTGCTTAATATTAGGCAACGACAATGTAAAGCATCCAGCATACAATTTAGTTGTTAATACAGACACAAGCGTTTATTAGGCATCAAAACAAGGACATTAATGTAATAATCTGATGTGAACTACAACTGGCATGCCTGTCAAAGCTGCTATTTTAGACAATTAATCAACACCCGCTAATTAATTAATAAGTCTCTTAACCACTAAAACCTGACACACAATTAGTGTATCACTAATACTAAAACCTGATAGACATTTCTGTTGACGGCTATAGCCTGACCTGTAATTTTTTTGACCAATGAAATCTTACATCAGAAATTTGTAATAATATCCATATATTTTTTTCAGGTCTGTGCCTTTCTTTGGCCCTAATGCTATTAAACAGTGCCAGCTCATTTCCTGGCCTGTTGTTTTCTTTGCTGAGTCATTTGTGTGTGTGTGTGTGTGTGTGCGTGCGTGCGTGCGTGTGTGTGTGTGTGTGTGTGTGTGTGTGTGTGTGTGTGTGTGTGTGTGTGTGTGTGTGTGTGGTGAACAGACTGCCTAGGTGCTCAGTCCCCGATACAGTAGCCAGATATGTTTAAGTTCATTCCTCAAGGCTGTTTTGATTTGTAGTTTATCAGTTTCTCATGATGGATGGTTAAGTGATTCTCATATCAGGTCTAACTGAGTTTGATTTTTTTTTTTTTGTGAGTATTCCTGCTGGAAGTGTATCCAGTTCAGTTATTATATTACTGGGAAAAAAGTTAGCTCACAGTTTTAAAGCAAACAATAAGGCTTTTATTTATTATATCTAAATCCTTTTCATAGTTGGCAGAGATTTTTTTGTTTTTAGTTTATTCTCTTATGTGAATTATACAGTATATATTGCATTGTTCGCCAAAGGCCTCAACCTAGAGTACCAGTCAAAACTTTAGACACACCAGTCAAACATTTGGACACATACTGTATTTGAATTGATTTTCTACATTCTAGAACAATACTGGATTTTTTATTTTTTTAAACTATGAAATAACACATATGGCATTGGGTAATGAAGTAACAACAACAGTGACAGACAGTTGTTATCTTAAGAAATGAAGGTTAGCTGTTCTGGAACAGTTCATGCAAGAACAGTTTTGTCAAGTGCATTTGAAAAACTGCCATCAAGCGCCATGATGAAACCGGCTCTCAAGAAGACCACCCCAGGCATCCCTGGAAAGCAAGACCAAAACTTACCCTTGCTGCAGAGGAGAAGTTCATTTAATGTTAGAATAACCAAACCAAAATCGCCAGTTAACAGCATCTCAGATTAGAGCCGTTATGAAGGCTCTACAAAGCATAAGTAGAAGACACATCTGAATCTCACCTGTGGCATATTTTGCCTGCCTTCAGCACTGTTTTACAATGTAGAAATTTTTTTTAAAAAATTAGGAAAAATCATGGAATTAGAAGGTTTGTCCAATCTTTTGACTGGTGGTTTATGTTTTGTTATTTTGCTCTAGATCATGATATACATGGAATGAGTATTTGGACTGGTTTAAGGGTATCCAGTTAAAATAACTTTCAGAAGATTGACAGTCTTCATTTTGCCAACTAAAATTGCACGCCTTTGTGTGCTAACATTACTGCTGATCCATGGGAATGAATTTTTAAGTGTGTTCACCAGTGACATTCCGTGTTTCAGACTCTATGTTATTGACAGGACAGTCGTGAGCTCAAATCCCAGTGCTGTCAGAATCACTGTGCAATTTTTCATGAAGTCATTGCAGTTTCACCTCCTCTGCTCTGTGCTTGGATTGGATTTTGTCACACAAATTAGTCACTTGGCATAAAATGTTCTGAAATTAATAATAGAAATAAATGTGAACACATGATGATGGATAACCACATCGTCAGCCTAATGATTGCTCTTAAAAACTACACTCAGGTATCATTCATTATATAGTGGATACTCTAACTTTATCTGGATATTATAGACTATTATATAAAAGATATGAAGGCTACATGGAAAGTAATGCCAAAGAGGGCAAAAAAGTTTCATTAACTGACATAGGTCATTCATAATGATGAACAGCATAGTGGCAGCAATAGAGTCATTCTGGTTACAGCCACCACGATCTCATTTAGGACCTGAAGTGGCAAGATCACATTGACTCTATTGATAAAAAGGCCCAGCAAAGGTTGTATTTCCTTCGTCTAGCTGAGGAGGTTCAACCTGCCACAGGAGCTCCTCACACAGTTCTACACGGCCGTCCTGAGCACTTCAATAACTGTCTGGTTTGGCTTAGCTACAAAATCGGACATCCATCTGTGCACATTCTCTTGTCAATGGTGTCATCTCTTTAAATATTCTGTAGCAGATGTCGGACAGCCAGAAGTCAAACAGTTTTTGGTAGTGGATTGTGATTTTTAGAGACAGTCCATCCTGTGCCTTGTAAAGCCAATGCATTTGTTGTATTTATGCAAAAGTTCATCCAGTTCAGTCAGTCTGATATTATCCAGGTCTGCAGTTTGGCATCTTTGGCCCTCTCTCTTTCTCTAGATGCTATTAAAATAAACAGTGCCAGGTCGTTTCCCTGTCCTGTTGTTCTATCTGCAATGAAACGGGTGAATCATAATGTGTGCGATCATACTGGCAAGGAGCTTGATCCCTGATGATTACAGTGGGCAATGTGTGCCAAGTTGAATGACCTCACCTTGTAAATGCACCAAAAGCCTGTTGCTCTCAATGTGGTAATTAGGTGTGATCGAATGCTCATCAAACTGTATACAGTTATGTTGCTGGAGTTACTGGTTATTCCCTGAGTCTGGTTTCTAAAAGACACTTACATTAATTATTCAAGGCTGTTTTGATACAGTGCATTTGAGGTTTATATTATATGATGAATGGGAATAGGAATAAATTGGATAAGAAAACTTTTCCCCCTTAAGTTTCCACCTACCCCGAAATGTAACTGGTTACCCAAGACCTTCTTCAGGACAGACCTTTGCACCTTTAAATTTGCAACAAAGATTCAAGGATAACGTAGTCATGGAATCTCTAAATAAAGAAATATGCTTTATACCACAACTGGTTGTTCAAGTAATTCACATGAACTTGCTGGTGTGATTTGGAACATGGTGTGATCTCGTAAGATTGATACGACATTAGGGACTAGCGGTGTGAATTGGTCTGAAACCACCAGGGGCAAACATGCCAGGGCATGTAAGTGCAATCTAGTATAATTAGGAATTCATCAATCCCAGTTATTTAGTTGTAAGGCCAATTAAACATGCTGCAGAAATCCCACATCAATCAAATATAGTTTGCTTCAAGTGTAAATTTATGGACTCCTTAATTATATTTCAAGCCTTCCTCATCTTTACAAAATTCTTTTCAAAAGAATGTTCAGGAAATGTTCACTCCCCCTCCCTGGCTTCACACAGACACACACACTCTACTCTACACAGAAACTCTGCTCTGTTGCGATTCTTTTCAAAGGTAAGGTGCTGGTTCATTTGTTTGTTTGTTTTTTTTTTTTTTACTTTACAGTATTGATTCCGTTGGTCTGCGCTCAAGTGAGATTTCTTTTTGTCCTGTTAAAACAGTGTTTCCGTTGTGTGTGTGTTTGTTGTGAAACTTAAAAAGCGAGATGGGGGGAGGGAGGAGGCGTTTTACTGAGTAAGACGAGGCGAGGGAAGGGGCTACTTCCACACACACACACATACACACACGGCGCCTGCGTGCACAAACAGAAACACTTATCTGTTGGGATTTAGTTTAACTTTTTTTAAAGGTAAAGTGCAGGTTAATTTGTTTTTTATTTTTACTTTATATATTGTATTAATTATTTTTCTGTATTTATTTTTTTTGATTGTGGAAGAAATTATTTAAGTTTTCATTATTTCTCATGGGACGATTTGATTTGGTTTATGGGTGTTCTGGAATACGAGCCCGCTTCCGGAATGAATTATGCTCATAATCCAAGGTTCCACTGTAATTGACCACTGTTTATTATTAATATACAATCAATATGCCATTTTAGGTGAAAACTCTACATGAAATAGTACTTGTATATACATTACATGTGACGCATGATATCTACTGTATGCACTGGCTGCTTCTACAGTAATATAATCTCCATCGACCTCCCCATGTTCAAAGTCAGTGTGACGATTAGATCTCCACAGTGTGCTGTGACATTTTTGTAATAGTGCTGCCCAATTAACAAGTATTAGTCAGCAAATATTACTTAACTGGTTGAAATCAAGTTTTTGTAAAATTCTCCTCCTTCTATTGACAGTTAACCAAAGATGAGAGAAGTGACAATGAAGAAGAAGAAGAGGAAGAAGATGAACAAGAAGATGAAGGGGAAAAGAGGATGCTTGGGGACCCTCATGGACACTCAAAAGTCACCAATGGCTGTGGAGCCAACCATCACTAACCGGACGGTTCTGCAGTTTTTCTTGCTGCTGATGACTGAAGGAACCTAATGAAGTTTATTTTTTATTTTTCAGAGGAAGAAATAGACTCCTATGGTGTTTGTCCTCAACTTACTTCATATTATGTGAGAAACGTTGATTTATTACCACCATGAAAGTGCCAGAGACCTGAGCAGAAACACACTTGTATCTGTCAGCAATACTAATCCAAACAAGTGCTTGTTTCTTTTTTTCTTAGTGCCAATAGAGACTGATTGCCTTGGCTCCACCATTGTGACCACATTCACTACATGAACCACAAACTAAGCAAGAATAAAAACATCCCAAAAGAAAAAAAAAAAATCCATTGTGCCTAATCTAATCCTCATTGTTCATTGGAACACAATGCAACAGAGTGACCTGGAGGTTGCTGGGGCGTCTTTGCTGTTTCACATCAGTAAGATGAAATCACAGAATTGTTTTTTTTTTTTTCCTTGCTTGAAGACACTATAACATCAAATCATCATACTTCAACATTCTTAACGCTCATAATGATGTGAGGTCCAAGTCTTGTATTTAAAATTTGCATTGTAGAAAAAGCATTAAATTATCTGTAGTGCCCCTGCCAGTACATGTTTGGTGTTCAAAGTTTGCTTGTTCAGCTTCATGGAAGAGAACCAAGGCTAATGTTGCTAACATGTCAGCGAATCTAAATTATAATAAGTTTAATATCTGCAAATGCAATGTGTAAATAATCACCCACTTGCCTGATTGTAACTCTATCTATGTTTGAAGGGGCTTATTTAATATGCTGTTGATAAGTGAGAGTGTATGAGAGAGCCAGGAACAAACGAATGCAAAAGGAGAACAAGAAGAAGTAATTGAGATTTTGTGTTACACTGCCTGGCCAAAAAAAAGAAAGAAAGAAAAAAAAAAAAAGACTCTAATATTTCATTCAGCCAACCACCTTCAGCTTTGATAACGGCACGCTATGTGGTGGTAAATTCATGTGTAAAAATAAATTTTCATGCTCCCACAACCATCAGGGAACAAAAATATCCATTGATGGGATAACCCAGGCATTCACGTAATAAGCTGACTTCATTTTATTGCCTCATAACGTTGGTGAGTCTAGACCTGACCGACTGAAGCAACCCCAGATTATAACACTGCCTCCAGAGGCTTGTAGTATGTATGATGGAGGCATCGCTTCATGTGCTTCCCTTCTTACTCTAATGCACCAATTGCTCTGGTATTGGGTCAGTCTTGAACTCTTCAGACCACATGACCTTTTGCTCTAAAGTCCTATCTTTATGCCCCATGCCAATTGAAACCTTTTTTGCTTTTTTTTCTAAAATAGCCTTCTTAGCAAGGGGTTTTCTTATGGCCATAGCTGTTTAGTTCCAATTCTAATTCGATTTCAATGTTTCACTATTAAACGTGTGATGAACACCAATAATTTGACCCTTCTGAAAGGCATGTTTTTTTCTTCTTTTGGCCGTGCAGTGTTTTAGTGGTTTTTAATGTTGATGTTACAAATATTGAAATCCATGTATGCTTTGACGTTTGAAAAAAGTGGTCACAAGAAAGGTTTTATCTTTGAAATTGTGAAATTTTGACTACAAAGTATTTTGTTTTAATAAGAAACATGTTTTATTAAAGAAATTGTTAAGGGATTCATTCTATCTCAAATTTACTCACTTGATGTAAAATCGAGCAGTTTGACAGAGATAAATCATGTACTGTAGTGTCAAGAATAGAAATAACATTATTTGCTGATGAGCCTTAAAACAACCCTTGCGTGATTTGGGTCACTTACTTGGGGGCAGCCTTATTATTATTATTATTATTATTATTATTATTATTATTATTATTATTATTATTATTATAGAACTAAAGCTTTAGAAGGAGACCCATGTGAACTTGAAGACACTCTATACAGACAATATCCTGAACTCAGGATGTTCAAATTGGGACAGTTTTCTACACATTCAATGTTTCAACACATAAGATTGATCATTTGCGCAGGGTTGGAAGAATTAATTTACATTTCAATATGGGCAAAAAGCCAGTTTAACGAACCCCACAAACCTTGCTTACTCAGCTGTATTATTGGATTTTTTTCTGCTGCACCACTTGTAAGTCCCTTTGGATAAAGAAATCTTCCACAGGCATAAACTGAGAAAAAAAAAATCAGACCATGAAATGTGTCTCTAGACCTCTAGAGGGAGCAATTCACCACAATAACTGTAAAATCAAGGTGACAGGAGAATGCTTCTGAATTTGTTCTTACTGTAGATTAAGGCTCCTTTAGACATTTCCCTTGTCGTAGGGTAAGATAAGCTGTTTGAGGTACGTAGGTGGTGTTGGGTATCTCTTCCCAAAGTGTGACCTATGCAGAAATCTTTTTGTTTGGGGTTTGGGCAGATTTATTTTAGTGCTCTTCATCAGCAACATTTGAAAAAGAGACAGCTCCAAGAAAGATTCAAGGACTATGGATGGACTCCTGAAAGTCACTAATGGCTGTTGTGCAATGATTACTGTACATCATAGCCTACCATTGTCATGATTACTTTGGAGTTATTTTTAAGACGTTGATTTGCTGTAACATAAATGTACTCTTATTTATGCAAACACGTTCAAATTAGGTTGCGATGTGTCAGTTTGACAGACCTTTTCTGAGTGTGGTACATGGACAGGCCTTTTATTTGCTGTGATTCAGACAATCAATGTGGGAGCTGGACTCTCAAGCTGGACACTTCTGCCAAGCTTCTCTCTTATAATGGCCAACTCATTCATGCCAGCTGCTTTTCTGGCTCTCAGACGTAGTTAAAGGTCTCCATGGCAGCTCTGCCAATTAAAAAGAGAAAATGTAGTGCTCCAAACAGGACTAAAACCAATTTTCCCAATCTGTACAATATGGTATTTCTCACAAAAGTGATCTCTTAAGTGTATGTTATAGAATCTAATAGGTATTTTGTCTTTTTTAGGTGGTAAGCCTTATACAGTATTTTGGACAAAACTTGATGTGTCTTTTTTAAATGGTAAGCCTTATACAGTATTTTGGACAAAACTTGATGTGTCAATGTTTTACACTTGTAAGTCTCAGCGTTGTCTCAATGCGCAGTTTATCCATAACACTTTTCCTGTTTTAAATCTCATACCTCAGGCTTCCTACCAGAAAAAAAAAATTGTCATGGTCAAAGGTGAAGTTGAGATAGTTGGACCCAACTTATTATAAAGTTTTATAATTCAAAATACTGCTGCTGTTGGCACTACAATATAATATCCTGTTCCATGTTCCTTTTATGCAGTTTTTTTCCCCCGTAGATATTTGAATGACATCATAAAAATTAGTTGATGTGTTGAATGATGTGTGTGTTAGACTGTCAGTAAATGTGATAAAACGGTCATCAAGTCTAACAAACACTGATGGCTTGTTATGTATAAGTGCCTATTTTACCACCTCTATATTTAACTCAAGCGCCTCAAAAGCCTCAAATAGCAACGCTCCCATGCCTTTGTGGTTTTACAGCCTTGTTCTTTTGATTTTATTCTCATTGGTGCTGTAATCTAAACGTCTGCATGTGAACGCAGAGTTCTTTGGAGTAGGGTCAGAGAGGGATTAGTCCTGTTTTGAGTGGCTTTGATTTCTCTTTTTTTCTTCACTTGCACAGCTGCCAAGGATACCTGGCAGCTGCTGTGAATGAGCTGGCCACGATAAGAGAGCAGCTTGGCAAAAGCGTCCCGGTTGAGAGTATTCGATAGCTAGTGATTTGACATGACTTGACAGATGAACCATGGCAGGTAGATGCTGCTGTTCTCCATTCATGTTAATGATTTTTTAATATGGTGTAATAGTAATATGTAATAAGAATGTCATTTCTTGTGTTTCTGCCTTATCTGACTTCAAGAGCTTGACCAAAAACTGGAAAAATGCATACATACTAAAAAATACATATATAATAATATACGCTATATGTTCCTATATTTGACATTCACATTATATCTCAATTGCTGATACACTATATGAACAAAAGTATTTGGAAAACCTGTTAATTTCTGAATTTATGTGTTTCAATCACCCCCACCCCCTCATCCCCAATGAAGGGCAATCTTAATTCTCCAGCAAGAAGTGAAGTTGGACAATGCTATGCTTTCAACTTTGTGCCAAACGTTTTGGGGAGGACCTTTTCTATTCCAACATGACTGTGCCTCAGTGCACAAAGCAAGCACTATAAAGACATGGTTTGATGAGTGTGGTGTGAAATAACTTGACGAGCTCGCACAGAGCCCTGACCTCAACCCCATCGAGCACCTTTGGGATGAATTAGAGCAGAGATTGTGAGCCAGGCCTTCTCATCCAACATCAGTCCCTGACCTCATAAATGCTCTACGAATTAATGGGCATGAATTCCCACAGAAACACTCCAAAATCTTTTGGACAGCCTTCCAAAAAGAGTGGAAGCTGGTATAGCTGCAAAAGTGGGACCAACTCCATATTGAAGTCTATGTATTATGATACGATGTCATTGCAGGTTTAGCCAAATACGTTTGTCCGTGTAGTGTATGTTCAC